>JALGBA010000443.1:0-655000 GCA_023970755.1 Azemiops feae
TTCCTCTGGTCCACTAATTTTGTCACTTGGTCAAAGAATGCAATAAGATTTGTCTGGCATGATCTTTTTTTGACAAACCCATGTTGGCTTTTAGTAATGACTTTGTTTGTCTCTAGGTGTTCGCTGATTTGTTGTTTGATTATCTTTTCCAGAATCTTCCCAGGTACTGAGGTCAGGCTGATAGGTCTGTAGTTTCCTGGATCTATTTTTTCCCCTTTTTTGAAGATGGAAACTACATCAGCTCTTTTCCAGTCCTCTGGTAGTTTCCCAGTGCTCCAGGATCTTTGAAAAATATAGTTCAGTGGTTCTGAGATCACATCTGCCAGTTCCTTGAGAACCTTGGGGTGTAATCCATCTGTCCTGGTGATTTGAACTCGTCTAGGCTGGACAGGTGCTCACTTACCATTTTCTTGCCTATCTTAACTTGTGTTTCTATTCTGTTTTTTATGGCACTATTTTTGATAGGTTAGTCTGTTTTTTCCCTTTGTGTAAAGACAGATGCAAAAAACAAATTAAATAGTTCTGCTTTCTTCCTGTTGCTTGTCACCTTCTTGCCACTTTCACCCACTAATGGACCAATCTTTTCCTTCACTTTTTTCTTGTTTTTTACATGTTGAAAGAAGCTTTTTTTGTTATTTTTGACTTTGGTCACAAGCCTTAGTTCATTTTGAGCCTTAGCTTTCCTCACTTCATCTTTGCAGGCTCGGGCTATTTGCTGATATTCTGACTTAGTTATGTGTCCCTCTTTCCACTTTCTATACTTGTCCTTTTTATCTTTCAATTTGTCAGAGAGTTCTTTATGCAGCCATGCTGGTTTCTTTTGAGAGCTGTTATTTTTCCTCTTTGTTGGTATTGTGCTAGACTGGGCTTTTATTATCTCATTTTTCAAAATTTCCCAAGTTTCTTGAATTGTTTTCCCCTTGAGGATTCTCATCCATGGAATCCTTCCCAACCCCTCTCTAAGTTTATTGAAATTAGCTCTCTTGAAGTCCAAGACTCTAGTTTGACTGTGTTCTATTGCTTGTGCTTCCATAATGTTGAATTTCAATATTGCATGATCACTTCCTCCCAAGGTTCTTGTGGCTTCAACACCTTCTATCATTTCATCTCTGTTAGTGAGAATTAGATCCAAAATGGCTAATCCCCTAGTTCCCTTCTCTACTTTTTGGGAGACAAAGTTGTCTGCTAGGTTTGCCAGGAACCTGTTTGATCTTCCACGTGGTGCAGAGTTTGTCTCCCAGTTGATGTCAGGGTAGTTAAAGTGCCCCATTACTATTGTGATGTGCTTCCTACATATCTTAGTTAGCTGACTAGCAAAAAGTTCATCTATTTCCTCTGTTTGGTTGTGTGGCCTGTAATATACACCTATGGCAATGTCATTTTTTCCCCCCTTTTATATTGACCCAAATGCATTCAAGACAGTTTTCATCATTGTTGTGCTCTATTTCTTTAGATATGTAATTATTTCTTATATAGAGAGCAACTCCACCTCCTCTTTTATTTGGTCTGTTTCTTTTAAATAATTTAAATCCCTCTAGCTGTGTGTTCCATGTGTGGGTTTCATCCCACCATGTTTCTGTAATGGCAACAATATCATTAACCTGAATTTCTAGTTCAGCCTGTTTGCTGATGTTTCCTAGGGAATGGTCAGATAAGAGGCAGCCTAGCCCGTAGCTGCATAGTAGGCTGAGCAAGAAATTCAAAAGCAATCCTTTTTAAATTCTCAGCCTGTAAAGGTGATGGTAGGGGAATTGTATTTTGATACAACAGGAAGTTTGTGTGAATGTAGCTTTATAATAAAGTAGAGTTAGTTTAGTTAGTTGGTTGGTTGCTTCAATGTAATGAGTACGGCTGGTCAGCGTGTTGGAAACGTGGATGATAAATTCTTAACATCGGACTGGAGAACTATTTATGGACAGTGGAAACTGAAATAGTGAAAAACCTTTTGGAGAAGACCTATGGACTACTAATTCGAATAGTAGGTCTTGGTGGATTATAAATTTTGACTGAGGGGCAACTTTGGATGCAAAACAATTGTCTTTGGAAGTGAGCCCCCTCCCTTTGGATTATAAATATTGTTTTAATTGTGATTATTACAGCTACTCAATGATAGACTGAGCAAAGGAACTTCTGCTAGCAAGATAGTTTGGACTAATTTTTTGCAGAAGGGTAAAGTTGGACCTTTTTCCCTTTTTTCCTCTTCACTTTTTATCTCTCCCATTGGTTTGGGAGAGCCCAGTGGATTATAAATTATAAACATTGGTTTGTAGAGCTACCTATGGACAGTGGAAACTGAAACAGTGGAGAAACATCTTGGAGAAGGTCTATGGATTATCAACTTGATCTGTCCTAACAGTTTTTGGAAATGGGCTCTATCTTCAGAAGTGGACTATATGTTCTTTTCTTTTTGTTTGTTTTTGCTCACCTTTTTCCTGAGAGAAGTTACAGATCTTGAGAGTATAGATAAGGATTATAAGATTTTTTTAAGATAATCTTGAAAGATATATTGTGTTGAATATAGTGTTAATGGCTTGGTTGAAAGCAGGTGTGGGGGGAAAGCCTTAGGGTTTGAAAAAGGAGTTTGGGGGGTAGAAATAAAATGAGTGTTCCGAATCTAAATAAAACTGGTAAGAAAGCGCCTTCAGCCCCATCCTCCTCCTCATCAAGCCCGGTGTATCAGAGATCAATTGAAACAATGCCCCAACAAGAAAAAGCTAGAAACTTCCAGAAGGAGATGCAAGCGACATTACAAGCAATTCAAGAAGCAATTTCCTCCCATAAGGAAGATACAAGGAAAAACCATGAGGAGACAAAAGACAATCTTGATAAAATGAACCAAAAAATTAACAACATAGACTCTCAACTAGAAAACTTTAAACAGATGGTCACAAAAAATGAACCAAGAAACCAAAAAGTAGAAGATAAGTCACTAAAGACTGATCAAAAGTTGACAGAACTGAAAGATGAGAACCAAAAGCTGATACAGATTAATAGAGAAATGGAAGACTCAATTGCAGTTATGGAAATGGAAAGGGCATCTTATTTCCTAAGATTTCAAAATATAATAGAGGACAAAGAAGAGAACCTTGCGGATTTATTAACGGAGCTATTGGCTGAAGCACTGGAAATTGGGAAACAAGAAATGGAAGGAGAGTTAGATAAAATATTCCGAGTCAATTCAAGCTATGCAAGAAGAAATAGTCCCCAGAGAGGTACATGTTAGATTTGTCAAAAGATCCATAAGGGATGAGATTTTGAGAAGAGTGAGATGATCCTTTGCAATATAAATCAAAAGAGATTGTAGTTCTGAAACAAATTCCAAGAAGAATAAGAGAGGTATGAAGAGAATATCAATTCCTGACTAGAAAATTAACTGAAAAAGGAGTGAACTTCAGATGGCTGATTCCAGAAGGGATTTTAATTAATTGGGATGGGAAAAGATACAGATTGGATGCACCACATAAGGCAATGGAGTTCTATGACAAACATAGAGCTTTCACGGAAGGGAAAAGTTCGGAACCCCATCCAGAGAGAAAAATAAAGAGACAGGAAGAAACGACAATGGAAGGAGCAGCCAAGCCAAGGGAAGAAGAAGAAACTGAAAATACAAAGACAGAAGAAGTGGTAAGACCAAGAGAACAGAGACAGATGAGAATAACTAGAAGTTTAAGACCTATATATAATTGAAAGAGATATAAGGAAAATGGGATTTTTACAATAAATGTAAATGAATTGAACTCCCGTATAAAAAGGAATTTTTTTTACACAACTACAAAGATTAAAAATGAATATAATTTGTCTCCAAGAAACACATATTAAGAAACAACACTACAAACTGTTGGAGCAACTAAAAATTGGGAAACTTCATTGCGCATTAGCCCGACAAAAGAAAAGAGGAATAGCTCTATATATTAAAGAAATAATGAATCCAAAACAAATCTACGCAGATGAAGAGGGAAGAATATTGATGTTGGAAATAATGATAAACCAAAAACAGATATTAATAGTAGCAATATATGCACCTAATAACAAACAAGAAGAGTTCTATCAAAATAATAAAATAATAGTATAATTGGAGTACCAAAATATCTGTTTAATGGGAGATTTTAATGCAATAGCAGATGGAACACTGGACTATAAAAGTAGCAAAATAGGGGGGAAAGGGGAAAATATAATAATAATAATAATAATAATAATAATAATAATAATAATAATAATAATAATAATAATAATAATAATAATAATAATAATAATAATAATAATAATAATAATTAAGATGGTCTATGAATAAATCTTTACTAAAGGAGAAAGAATTTATACAAACAGCAAAAAGGAAATGGAATTCTTTTTTAAAATAAATAAAAACGAAGAAACATCCCTTCAAAATGTGTGGGATACGGCTAAAGCATACTTTAGAGGGTTGACTATAACTTACATGGCAAAAGAGAATAAAGAAAAAAAACCACTTAAAACTACAGGAAGAACTTAAGAAATTAGAATTAGAACTACAAACAGACCCAAAAAAGAAAATACTTAAAAAACAAATGGAACTAATAAAACATAAAATAAATTTAGCAGAGGCTGAAAAAATGGCGCAACAAATTAAAAGAGCCAAACAGAATTTCTTTGAAAATGCTAATAAACCAGGGAGGTGGCTAGCATATAAAGTGAAAAAAGAGAGAAAAAAGTGATAAATAAACTACAAGACTCAAAAGGAGACTTACAGTTTCAAAATGATGCAATTAAAAAATTATCAAAGACTTGTATGAGATATTTTATAATACAGAGGAAACTTCACAATAAAAAATAAAACACTATATTAAAAAAGCAGATTTACCAAAAATCCCAGAGAATATACAAAATATTTTAAATGAAAAAAATATAAATGAAGGAGATGACAGAGGCTATCAAAAGACAAAAAAATGATAAGACTCCAGGCCCAGACGGATTACCTGCAGAGTTTTACATATCTTTACAAGATACTTTAAGTCCTATAATGAAAGAACTATGTAATGAAGTACTTTTAGAGGCTAAAATACCAAATACATGGACAGAAGCTAATATTACTTTAATACCTAAAGAAGACTCAGACCAGATGCAAATAAAGAATTATAGACCAATATCTTTATTAAATGTGGACTATAATTTTTTTGCCTCAATAATAGCAGAAAGACTAAAGAAATTTTTGATTGAATTTATACATACAGATCAAAATGGATTTCTACCTAAAAGGCAAATAAAAAACCACCTAAGAATGATTTTAGACATTTTGGAATACGATGAAGTTCACCCAGAAAAACAGATGGCGTTAATATTTCTAGATGCATAGAAGGCCTTTGACAACATAAATTGGCAATTTATGTTTCAACAACTAGATGAAATGGATTTTGGAAAAAAACTTTATAAATATAATTAAAACAATTTATTATAGACAAACAGCAAAAGTAATTGTAAATGGAGATTTTACAGAAAATTTCAATATTAAAAAAGAAACAAGACAAGGATGTCCACTATCTCCATTGCTATTCATACTAACATTGGAGGTATTAAATAGAAACATTAGACAGGATATGGAAATTAAAGGAGTGGAAATAAAAAATGAAAAATACAAATTATGTGTATACTACAGGCCACCCAACCAAACAGAGGAAATAGATGAACTTTTTGCTAGTCAGCTAACTAAGGTATGTAGGAAGCACATCACAATAGTAATGGGGGAGTTTAACTACCCTGACATCAACTGGGAGACAAACTCTGCACCACGTGGAAGATCAAACAGGTTCCTGGCAAACCTAGCAGACAACTTTATCTCCCAAAAAGTAGAGAAGGGAACTAGGGGATTAGCCATTTTGGATCTAATTCTCACTAACAGAGATGAAATGATAGAAGGTGTTGAAGCCACAGGAACCTTGGGAGGAAGTGATCATGCAATATTGGAATTCAACATTATGGAAGCACAAGCAATAGAACACAAACTAGAGTCTTGGACTTTAAAAGAGCTAATTTCAATAAACGTAGAGAGGGCTTGGAAGGATTCCATGGATGAGAATCCTCAAGGGGAAAACAACTCAAGAAGCTTGGGAAATTTTGAAAAGTGAGATAATAAAAGCCCAGTCTAGCACAATACCAACAAAGAGGAAAAATAACAGCTCTCAAAAGAAACCAGCATGGCTGCATAAAGAACTCTCTGGTAAACTGAAAGATAAAAAGGACAAGTATAGAAAATGGAAAGAGGGGCACATAACTAAGTCAGAATATCAGCAAATAGCCTGAGCCTGCAAAGATGAAGTGAGGAAAGCTAAGGTTCAAAATGAACTAAGGCTTGCAACCAAACTCAAAAATAACAAAAAAAGCTTCTTTCAACATGTAAAAAACAAGAAAAAAGTGAAGGAAATGATTGGTCAATTAGTGGGTGAAAGTGGCAAGAAGGTGACAAGCAACAGGGAGAAAGCAGAACTATTTAACTCGTTTTGCGTCTGTCTTTACACAAGGGAAAAAACAGACCAACCTACCAAAAATAGTTGCCATAAAAAACAGAATAGAAACGCAAGTTAAGATAGGCAAGAAAACGGTAAGTGAGCACCTGTCCAGCCTAGATGAGTTCAAATCACAAGAACCAGATGGATTATACCCCAGGGTTCTCAAGGAACTGGCAGATGTGATCTCAGAACCACTGAACTATATTTTTCAAAGATCCTGGAGCACTGGGGAACTACCGGAAGACTGGAAAAGAGCTGATGTAGTTCCCATCTTCAAAAAAGGAAAAAAAATGGACCCAGGAAACTACAGACCTATCAGCCTGACCTCAATACCTGGGAAGATTCTGGAAAAAATAATCAAACAACGAATCAGCGAACACCTAGAGGCAAACAAAGTCATTACTAAAAGCCAACATGGGTTTGTCAAAAACAGATCATGCCAGACAAATCTTATTGCATTCTTTGATCAAATGACAAAATTAGTGGATCAGAGGAATGCTGTGGATATAATTTACTTGGATTTCAGTAAGGCATTTGATAAAGTAGATCACAACCTACTACTTGATAAGATAGAAAAATGTGGGTTAGACAGCATCACCACCAGATGGATCTGTAGCTGGCTGACCAGCCGTACTCAGCATGTGGTCCTCAATGGAACCGCATCTACATGGAGGGAAGTGTGTAGTGGGGTGCCCCCAGGGCTCTGTTCTGGGCCAGTGCTCTTCAACATCTTCATCAACGATTTGGACGAGGGGATAGATGGGGAAATCATCAAATTTGCAGACGTCACCAAGCTGGCAGGAATAGCCAACACTCCAGAAGACAGGCTTAAGATACAGGAGATCTGGGCAGACTTGAACACTGGGCACTATCTAACAAAATGAATTCATGGTGAAAAAAGTAAGGTTCCCACATTTAGGCAAGAAAACAAACGTACCGGTATAGTATAGGCGGTACCTTGCTCAATAGCAGTAACTGTGAGAGGGATCTCGGAGTCCTAGTGGACAATCATTTAAATATGAGCCAGCAGTGTGCTGCAGCTGCCAAAAAGGCCAACACAGTGCTAGGCTGCATTAACAGAGGGATAGAATCGAGATCACGTGAAGTATTAATACCACTTTACAATGCCTTGGTAAGGCCACACTTGGAATACTGCATCCAGTTTTGGTCACCACGATGTAAAAAAGACGTTGAGACTCTAGAAAGAGTGCAGAGAAGAGCAACAAAGATGAGCACTCACCGCCCCTGGAGGCAGGTTGTTCCACTGGTTAATTGTTCTAACTGTCAGGAAGTTTCTCCTTAGTTCTAGGTTGCTTCTCTCCTTGATTAGTTTCCATCCGTTGCTTCTTGTCCTGCCCTCAGGCGCTTTGGAAAATAGCTTGACTCCCTCTTCTTTGTGGCAGCCCTTGAGATATTGGAACACTGCTATCATGTCCCCCCTCATCCTTCTCTTCATTAAACTAGACATACCCGATTCTAGCAACCGTTCCTTATATGTTTTAGCCTCCAGTCCCCTAATCATCTTTGTTGCTCTTCTCTGTACTCTTTCTAGGGTCTCAACATCTTTTTTACATCGTGGTGACCAAAACTGGATGCAGTATTCCAAGTGTGGCCTTACCAAGCCATTGTAAAGTGGTATTAATACTTCCCGTGATCTTAAAGAAACACTATCCCGTGATAGTTAAAGAAACAATGATAACATGGGCAAAGAACTTTGAACATAACATAGAACTAGAAAAATGGCAAAGCCTTTGGGAAAGAAATTTGAAAATAACAAAAGTGGTAGTGTACAAAGAAAATTTATATAAAATGTTTTATAGATGGCATTTAACACCTGTGAGGTTAGCAAAAATGTTTAAAGATGTATCAAATAATTGTTGGAAATGTAAACAAAAAACAGGCACTTATTACCATCTTTGGTGGACATGCTCTAAAGCTAAAAGATTTTGGTTAAGAATATATACATGGTTAGAAAAAATGATAAAAAAACATATAGAGTTTAAGCCAGAATTATTTTTGTTAGGCATAAATGTAGGTAATTATGAGAAAGAGTGTATATCTTTAATTTTACATATATTAACTGCAGCAAGAATTGTATTTGCTCAATATTGGAAAAATGAAGATCTACCAGCGGAGGAAGTGTTAATTAAAAAAATCTTAGAGTGTGCAGAAATGGATAGATTGACATTGAAAATGAAAGAGAAAGAAGATTCAGTTTATTTTAGAAAATGGGATACTTTTTATAATTGGCTAGAAAAACGAGGTAGAGAGAAAGGAACTTAATATGTATTAGTAAACTAGACATTGAAACCCTGACAATATATTAACTAATATATATATATAGACTAGAATAGACTAGAATAGACTAGAATAGACTAGAATAGACTAGAATAGACTAGAATAGACTAGAATAGACTAGAAACTTTATTGTTACTTTAAATGTACACTAATCAGCCTTCATTAAAATAAAATTTTGTTGCATTCAGCTCTCAAAAAAAAAACCCCATTATGCATTTACCCATATACAGACACACATATATGAGAGAGAGAAACATCACAGTCTAGTTCAAATTTATACATACACATTGCAAAAAGAAAAAAAGAAAAAGAATCCTGCGAATTTACAAGAGGCCATTCAGGACTTGAGATGCAAGTGGAAACATTTGGAATACCAGAATTTATTAAAGGCCTAACTGGAATTAAAGAGATCATAAAAAAGTGCAACAGAAGTCCATGGCTAATACCTTGTACACAAATTTTGCCTGCAATTCAAAGGAAACAAGTGATCCCCCACTATTGAAATAGTCTGGAGATCCCAAGATGAACATGTAAAGATATATTGGGAAAATGTTGAGAAACAGAGTGAAGTGTGCAGATAAGAGAAGCTGAAACCCACAGCTGCATAATGAGAAGAGATCCAGAAGGGATCCTCCTTAAATTCTCAATCTGTAAAGGAAAGCAGGAGATTTGTACTTTCAGACTTGCAAGGTTATCTTAATGTAACCATGCAATAAAGAGGTAGCTTGTGTGGTCTGAATCCTGTCCAGGATGGCTGGGAAGGCTGATAATCAGACTCTGCTCCTTTTGCAGCTCCTTTGATGGCTTCATTGCAACAATTGTCTAGTGATCTTGGGGAGCTGCTAATAAAAGGAGTTGAATCTATAGTTTGTTTGCATTACTCTTTGGTTTCCCTTAAAGTGCCTCTAAAGGGGGAAATAGTTTGGAGATATATCTTGAAGCAACATTCAAAGTCCATTAGATAAACTAAGACAGTGATGGTGAACCTTTTAGAGACCGAGTGCCCAAACTGCAACCCAAAACCCACTTATGTATCGTCAGGTGCCTGGTGGGCGTGGGCCATTGGGTGGGTGTGGCCAATTGTATGGGCGTGGCCCATTGGGTGGGCGTGGCTGCAGTGGTCATGGCAGACTGGGTGGGTGTGGCCATGGTGGGCGTGGCCACCTCAATGTTGCTCGTAGGGAGGGATGCCTGTGGGGGCCAGGCAGGGTTGGGGAGATCCAAGGGGTCTCTGGCGGGTGGGACGGTGGACAGGAAGCTCATCCTGCAGGGTGAGGTGAGGCGAGGCAGGGGGCAGGGCAGGGGTGCCATTGCCACAGGGCAAGGCAAGGCGAGGCAGGGGCCGGGGCAGCTGCTGTCTGACACCATCGCCCCCCACACACAGCAAGCACATGGGGGCCAACTGTGTCCATCAGCAGCTACAGCCTGCCGGCCCCTCGGTTTCAGCGTGACGTGGCTGTTTGCCTCCAGCTGTGGCCATTTGCCGCCTTGCACGTCGCACCCAATGCAGCTGCCATGAGGCCACAGAACAAGCCGGGCAGAGGTAAGGAACAGGTATACCAGTTTCTTACCTCCGCCCGGCTTGTTCCGTGACCTCATGGCAGCGGCATTGGGCAGGAGGCAGCAAACGGCTGGTTTCAACATGACACAGCTGTTTGCCGCCTCACGTATTGTGCCCAATGCTGCTGCAATGCGGCTCAGCTGAAAGCGGCATGGAACAAGTGTGGCAAGTTTCCCCCTCACCTGCCCATTCAGCTCTGTTGTTGGCTCTGTAGGCAGAGCTGAGAAGTTCTCTTCTCTGACAGAACTAAGAGATCAGAAGCATTCCTGAAATATTTGGATATAGGATTAAGAAGAGATGCAGACTGACTCTTCCATGATTCCCTGGGTTATAAGGGGGGGGGGCAGCTGAGGGGGGAGAGTAAAAGCAGACTTGCATGATTCAGCCACTGTAGCCTATCTCAATAAAGCCTAATTTTAATCTTCCTGTGAAATCACTTTTCTGGACCAGTCTACTTTATAGTGCTGACAAAGGGAGGACTTTGCACATCTTTGTCTTGCATTCAAACTGTTTCTGCTCATTGCTCATGATCACTCAGTCCTTAGTCACCTCCCAATTGGATTATTGCAACAGGTCTACATGAGGCTGTTCTTGAAAACCTCCCAAACAGTTCAATTAGTCCTGAAAGCAAAGCTTTACCTTATAGGCATCTCTCATTATGCCCTCAAAGAACCTCTACTCTTTGAGTGATACTAGTCATCACATATAAAGACCTACATGTCATAGGATAAGCAGATTTGTGAGATTGTCTTTTCCCAAGGAAATTTGTCCACCCCAGATACCTGCACTATCATAAGGAGGATATACTGCAAGTCCCCCTATATAGCTGACAACATCTAGCTCAAGAATCCAGATAAAATTCCAGGTTCATCCCGTTTCCAGAAATCTTACCATTTATTGAAAACACTGCTTCGTTATGTCAAGGCAAAACTAACTCCGAGGTTCCAAAACCAATGAAACAATAATTCTCACAGCTAAACCCCCAACATCTTATGTAATTCATATCAACAAGTTTACTTTGTTATGGGAACCTTCTGCTTCTCATCCACTCCTGTTATGGTGTCCTTGACAAGGCTTCAGTCTCTTACAGTCTTCAGCTGAATCGAAGAGGTTTCATTTCTCCATTTAACCTACTTGAAAGTAACATTTGCCCCCCCCTTAATGTAAAGGCAAGATGAAATGCAGAGGCATGTAGCTGCCAAAGTTTCATCCTTGACAATAGCCATCTTATCAGACATAGGAAGCCTGCCTTGTCAGTAATGGGCCCTCTTGTCTGGATTAATCTGCTCCTGCTTCCAAACAGGAGAGAGACATTAAACGGCAGTTGATTGAATGAGGGAAAACATGCCTAAACTGTGAAGACCTCATAAAATTCTTTTTGAAGCCAATTTAAAAGGAGAATGTGTTGCTAAAGTGCAAAAGGGGGAGCAATGGAAATTTGGAATTCAATTTATTTTTTTATAGTCAGAATACATTGGTTTTTCCCCCCAGAATAGCTGTATTGTACTGTTCTTACAATTTTAAAATGGATTCTTAGCTGCAAGAGTGATACATGCAACAGCAAAGAAATACCTGCCAAGCCTTCAGTCTTGGAGTTTCCAAGTTCTTCCCACCTTCTATCCTTGTCCTCTTGAATCCTGACAAATAGGCTGCATTCAAGGCCCGTGCCACAGCCCAGATGGTGTTGTAAATGAAATAGTTGTCTAGACACAGGGTGTGATCCATTTCTTCCAGGGACAGAGCCTGCAATTCTTCTCTCTCTCTGCAGCGTCTCCAGACTTTCACAGAAAAAGCATCTTTGGGATAGGAGCACATAAAGGATTTCTCTGCAAAGTCTTTAATGAACCAATAAAAATAACTATATTCATCATATTTTGTAATTTGATTTGTCTTCATAAGAAAGGAAACCAGGCTATGAATGAATTGAAAAAAAACACCCCTTTGGTCTATAAAATAAGAGGTTAAGTCCCAGAGCATTGTTGTCATGAGAACTTTTCCTGCAACAGGTTCCTTAATTCTTTCAAGCACCAGATATAGAATTGCTATTCCTGCGCTTATTGAATTAACCTCTGCAGCATAAAGAAAGGTGTTCACTTGCCTCCAATTGTGATACTCATGAAACTTTATGGAGATTTTTTGTATAGTTGGTGAAAAGGCCTGTGATATAACTGGACAAATGGCATTTCTTATCAGCATTAAAGTCAATGTGTTCATGAATTTATGCCCCTTATCAGTGTCTGGAGCCAGCAGACCAACCAAAGTCCACCTGAAATGGAGGAGCAGCTTGACCATCCCTGAATATTGGAATCCTTCAGAAGGGAGCATTGGGTAGAAGAAAGGAAAGCCAGTTTTATCCATCAGAATCGGAGAAACAAAATTGTAACTAATCTGAAAAGGAAGGAAAAGTGGCGTTTCATCTGAGACCCATGACAGATGTAAGACATCATTTCTGTTTTTAATGAAGGGTTAGTTCCACTTCTTGCAGTGAAGACTTCTGTGTTCCCCCATTGATTCATGCATTGCCTCTCTCCCATTTGCTTCTTGAGTGTAGAATATTTTACCCTAGAAAAATGTTTCCCAAATCTGAACTTGGGAACAGGGCAAGAGCAGATATGTTTGCTTTACTCCTTCTCTGTCTTTGGATAACCTGAAATATTATTCTTAAGACCAATCATTTCCATAACAAATTCTGATCTTCATATACAAGAGAGGACCTCTGATTTAAAGCTGCATGATTAAAACTGGTCTTCACAGCAAAGACTCACCTGTGGGATTTTGTAGGTGCCCAAAATGGATGATATCTGGATGGAGAAGTCAGTTTCAGCCCCTTCAAGAACAGCCACTGTGTTTCTCTGTCTCACACAACTGTAGTTGGGAACATTGGCCTCCCCATCTGAAAGCAGGTCCAGCAAAGCATCTGAAGTCTTTCCTGAATCAAAATAATTTTCATAGATATTGTAACCTAGAGTGATGTTGGGTAAGATATGAGAATCTTGGTTGATGTCCTGGATAGCAAAAAGGAAGGACAGGATTTTCCAGTATTCTGTTGATTGTATCCTGCAAGAATAATATATTAAACATATAGTAATCAATGAAAATAATATTTTATTTAATAACTTTTTAGAAATATACTTCTAATCAGTATTTGCCCAAGAACTGGTCTGAACTGCTTACAGCAGTTTTGAAAAAATGTAGCATAAACATATAAATTATCCTATACATTAATAAAACATATCTGATTATATTTCAAACACACTGAACAAATGAGTCACAGCTGAGCAAGCTTTGAGCATTGGATGACATACAGTATTTGAACTTTTATCCTAAGAAGGCTAAGAGATCTCCCAAGATCTCTCACACGTTGAATCTCTGGGATTCTTTCAATTTATACATCGTTTTATGATGCTCAGTACAACTGGCACCTAAAGGAATCTATTTATTATTAGCTTTGGTTTACTCTTGAGGTTGCCACGGTATCCTTTCAGTTGGCCTAAGATTTCAGACCAACTTTAAATATTCTCACTTTTTCTCTCTATTTTTTTCCAGTATTTAATTTTGGAGTTATTTGACTTATTTTTACATGTCAAATATGTAAGTACACACCCAGACATAAACCCACACAAAGAATGTGAAACTATCATTCTTAAGAAAGCCAGGAAGTTACTGATTCCTGCACAAGTTTGTATTTTGATGTCCACTGTCAAGAGTCTTTGACTAGGTACTTAATTCATATTTAAATCATTATAGGATTGGAATATTTGTCTTCAGTTCAAAACAGGAATCACAGACAATGAAATATTAAATAATTAAATAATTAAATTCTGATTTTTTAAAATTATTTCATATTATCAATGAATGTAAGACAACAACCCCACCCAATAAAATATGGGGGAGGCTATCAGATTTTCAGTGAAGGGACGACATATAGCATTCCTGCAATTTTTGTGTTCATGTTAACCCCTTGACTGGGGTGAAAGGAAGGGGTAGTAGAGAGGGACCACCCTTTCCTCTCTCTCTACAATCCATCACTGCCCCAAGGATGTCAAGGAAAGAATGTCTGTTTGTTCTTCTAAGTCAAGAAAACCAGAAGATCCAGGCTTGAAGATTGTACTTCAGAATTTTAAAGGAGACTCATCAGCTGCAGGATCTAAAATAGATCCCCAAATTTGAAAGGGAACAATGGCTGTGAAACTTTTGAATAAGTCAGAAACAAAGTGGCTCTAATGCAGTGCTGGAAGATTGACTTACCCCAATACTTGAGTCAAAGGAGAGTTTTTGAAATTTAATCTTTTAAATTTAGCCTGAGTTGCAGAGATTATGCCACCAATGGAAACCTCTCCTGGCCTGTAACGATTCTTTGGGTCCACTAGATCCCTCTGTAGAGTCAGGGGGCATTTGTTTTTAAGCATCCCTCAGATTTCATGGGCCCACAGAAGTAATTAAAACAGCAACATGATTTGTGTTCCTGGTGATGTGTTTAACCTTGTGTGTGGTTTGAACAAAGTGTGAGAAGACATTGTGGAAGAAAGCTTTTGTATTTCAGACAAAATCCAGCCAAGGCTTCCTTTCAAAAGTCTGCGGGAGAAGACAACTCCTCGTCTTCCCTGAAGATGATCTCTGCCTCACTTTGTCTCTCTGGACACAGCAAATATTCTGAGTTGTACACCAATGGATTTCCAGTGCCATGGTCTCAGCCCTCAATGCTTTTTTGTGAAATCAAGGTGAAAACATATATTTGATATATGTTTGTGTAAAATCTAATTGCTTCCAGAAAAGTCTTTAGAGAATTAATAACAAGACAACAACTAAATCAATATAATTTGGATAACAGTAACAAGGAGAGAAGTCACAGATGAGGTCCAATCTTTGGAGATGAGCCACTGAGTGAGACAGAAGAACCTGGCTCCAAACAAGACAATACCTTCATGGAAATGAGTGTCAAGAGAGAGTTTTAGGATATGTGTAAACAGTCACAGATTGATCTGGATATATTTTGGTCTCTGTAGTGGACTTTAACTTTATTATCAAGTCAGCCAAGGAATTGCTGAGGTTGGTAGTGGTTCCTCTTTGAATACAGATAATACATGAAGTATGCAAAGCATTTTTTACTGCTTTTCTGAAGCTTATCAAACCACAGAAAATAACTTGAAGATGAGGAATTTTATTGATTATATTGGTCAATGGTTGATTTTAGCTTCTCCTATTTGGTTATTCTCATTTTTTTTATAATGATGGTTCTATATTGGTGTGAAATTTTTTCCCCTTGTTTGTGAAAATTGAAGCAAATTATACAGTATGTATTTATTGTTTAAACATGAGATTTAGCCCCAATTTTAAACTGTGAGTTAGCCTGAAGGACTTCCTCACCCAATGCCTCCAACTTAAGAATTCATACACTCATATTTTTAATTATTGTATTTTGAATAGAAGGGAAAAATGGAAAAAATAGTACAGAAATAAAATATCAGTACATGGACAAAGAAGTTACTAAAGTTAGTGGAGTTTGTAGAGTTAGTTAGTAGTCAGAGTAACAAAGTTGGAAGGGGCCTTAGAGCTCTTCTAGTCCAATCTCCTGCTCAAGCAGGAGACCTTATACCATTCCAGACATTGGCTGTCTGGTCTCTTCTTAAAAGCCTCTAGTGATGAAGCACCCACAACATTTGAAGGCAAGCTGTTCCACTGGTTAATTGTTCTCACTGTTAGGAAGTTTCTCCTTACTTCTATATTGCTTCTGTCCTCCTTTAGTTTCCATCCATTGTTTCTTCTCTTACCTTCTGGTGCTTTGGAAAATAGGTTGACCCCTCTTCTTTGTGGCAGCCCTTCAAATATTGGAACACTGCTATCATGTCCTTCTTTTCACTAGACTAGACATACTTAATTCCTACAACCATTCTTCATATGTTTTAGACTCCAGTTCCATAATCATCTTTGTTGCTCTTCTCTGCATTCTTTTCAGAGTCTCAACATCTTTTTTTTGTGGTGACCAAAACTGGATGCAGTATTCCAAGTGTGGTCTTACTAAGACTTTATAAAGCAGTACTAATACTTCACATGATCCTGATTCTATCCCTCTGTTAATGCAGCCTAGGATTGCATTGGCTTTTTTTGGCTGCTGCTGCACACTGTGGACTCATATTTAAGTGATTGTCCACTAGGACTCCAAGATCCCTCTCACAGTTACTGCTATTTAACCAGATTTCACCTAAACTGTACCTATACAAGTGGTTTTTCTTGCCTAAGTGTAGAACCTTACTTTTCTGTACATTGAATTTCGTTTTGTTAGATTGGGCCCAGTGTTCAAGTCTGTCAAGAGCCATCTTGATCTTGAGTCTATCTACTGGGGTATTGGTTACTCTTGCCAGCTTGGTGTCATCTGCAAATTTGATGAGTTCCTCTTCTATTCCCTTAACTAGATCTTTATGAAGATATTGAAGAGTACTGGACCTAAAATGGAACCATTTTTTTGTCTTTTATTTGTTGAAAGAAGCCTTTTAATTATTATTTTTGACATTTGTTGCAAGTCTTACTTCATTTTGAACTTTGGCTTTCTTGACTTCATCTTTGCAGATTCTGGCAATTTGCTGATATTGTGCCTTAATTATGGGTCCCTCTTTCCATTTTTGGTACTAATCCTTTTTCTTTTTCAGTTTATCAGAGAGCTCTTTGTGCAACTATGCTGGTTTCTTCTTGGATTTCTTGTTTTTCTTTTTCAATGGTATTGAATAGGATTGGGCTTTTATAATCGTATTTTTCAGAGTTTCCCAAACTTCTTGAGTTGTTTTCCCCTTTAAGATTTTTATCCATGGAATCCTTCCAAAGCTCTTTTGCAGATGGTGTGAGTGGTGGTCAATTGCAACTGGATTAGAGTGTGATCTGACTATAACAATTGACTGGCTGACCTACTCTCCATCTCTAGATCACATCTCATCCATTCAGAGGCACAGAGGAGGTCTGATTACCATACAAGGACTAGGTGTGTGGAGTGGGCAGGGGAGCAAAACATAGTAATTCTCCCATAATGAGACTCTAGAAAGAGTACAGAGAAGAGCAATAAAGATGATTAGGGGACTGGAGGCTAAAACATATAAGGAACGGTTGCTGGAATTGGGTATGTCTAGTTTAATGAAGAGAAGGATGAGGGGGGACATGATAGCAGTGTTCCAATATCTCAGGGGCTGCCACAAAGAAGAGGGAGTCAAGCTATTTTCCAAGGCGCCTGAAGGCAGGAGAAGAAGCAATGGATGGAAACTAATCAAGGAGAGAAGCAACCTAGAACTAATGAGAAACTTCCTGACAGTTAGAACAATTAACCAGTAAAACAACCTTATTTAGGAGAGTATCGATAAGCCTAGGAGTAATAATAGCTGTAAGTTAGAGCAATGGTTGTAATGGACAGGTGTCTCAGCATCTGGTCATGTTCCTCTTCCCATTGCTTTATCACAGAAATGCTGATATAGAATTCCTCTAAAGGCAAATAAACAATTATTTTTTCATTTCTTCATTCTTATTAACCTAAAATTAATCTACAAATATTAAAATAAAAAGCAAATTTCAGCCGTTCAGTTTTTCCTTTTACCTGAGACATGTTTTGTAATTTTTTGCATGTTTTATATACTTACTTCCCCAATTGAGTTGGGGAGTTCCACATTTCCCACTTTCCCCTGTTGTTCTCTGGTGAAGACCAGTGACTTACCATGGGATGTATCACTGATAATTCAAAGTTATTAGTCGACATCTTCTTTCTTTATGCTAAGACATTCCTTTCTGAGGTTGGAGAGAATTACCTGCTTGTCTCCCACAGTCTAATGTGTGAACTCAGACTCATCAGTGTGAGATAAAAGGATGACTGAACAACCAAGATATCAATGTAGTTGTTTTGAAAAGCATAAAAATAAAACAGAAAATTATTAGAAAACAAGGATCAAAGGGAATGGAAAGGAAAGTGAAGGACATGAAAGGTTCAAAGGTTCAAGATAATTTAGTTTTTCAGAATAAGTAACTAAGGCATTCACTTCAATACCTGCCATGGCTTCAGTCTTGGAGCTTCCACCTTCACCCCCCTGTTCCTCACTGATCTCTTGAATGTGGACATATGAGCTGAATTTAAGGACCTTCCCAAAGCCCAAATGGTGTTGGAAATGAGGTAGCTGTCTAGAGCCAGGATCCAATCAATCTCCTCCTTCCTGAGAGGCTCCAGTTCTTCTTTCTCTTTGCACCGTCTCCAGATTTTCACCGAAAAGGCATCTTTAGTGGATGAACATGTAAAACTTTTCTCCAAAAAGTTAAATATGGATGTGACAATGATCATAAAAGCAACATAGTTTGCCCATTTCCCTTTCTGTATCAGAAAGGAAAAAATCCCATCAACATGTTTCAAGGAATGGACACTAAACATAAAATCAAGGCTGAGATCCCACTGAGCTGTTGTGATCCAGACTTTATCTACAAATGTTTCTGAATCTGTTGAAGTGCTCCTTGTATAATTATCATTCCTATTATGAATGAATTAGCCTCTGAACCGTAAACAAAGACATTGACTTTTCTCCACTTATAATATTCTTGTAATTTTATATTCATTTCAGCAACATTTAGTGTAAAGCTTTGATGTATAACTGCACAAATGCCATTCCTTAACATCAAAGAAGACATTGTCCTCATGAACCTCTCCCCCTGGTCAGTTTTTGGAGCAACAAGACCAACCAAGGTCCATCTGAAATGAAGTAGCAGTTGGACAATCCCTGGGTACTGGACTCCTTCAGCAGGGAGCATCGGGTAGAAGAAAGGAAACTGAGTTTTATCCCACAGAATTTGGGAAGCAAAATTGTAACTGATCTGAAAGGAATGGAAGATGGTGGTACTTTAAATGTAGCAAGCAAAATGTAATTCCTCTCATTTCCATAATAAAACTTAACTTTTCATTTACAGCAAACGAGCACTGATTGAAACTTGCTTGACTGAAAACAGTCTCCCAAAGAAAGACAAACCTGAGGGATTTTGTAGGTGCCCAACATGGTTGAAATCTGGATGGAGATGCCAGTCTCTGTCTCTTCCAGAAGAGCCACTGTGTGTCTCTGCCTTCCACACCTGTAATTGGGGACATTGGCCTCTCCATCTGAAAGCAGATCCAGCAAAGCCTCTGAAGTAATTTCTTCCTTGAAGAAATTTTCATAAATATTATGTTAGGAAGGAGCTGACTATTCTGATTGACGTCCTCGATGGCAAATAGGAAGGGCACAAATTTCCAGTAAAATTTGGTTGTTTTTCTGCAGGTACAAACACATTGATGAAAATAGGAGAGAAAGAGAATTGTGAATCAGGTATTTACACATCAGTCATGCAAGAACAGAAAGGCATCCAAAAAGAGAAGCCACCTTCTGGTAGGTGATTCAATTATAAGGGATGTAAATTTAGGAAAGGACACAGAGGTTTCGAAAGAGCTCAGGTGTCTTCCAGGTGCTACTGCCAGTAGGGACAAGAAGCGTATTACTAAAATAATCAAGAATGCCAGCAAGGACTGTGATGTGGAGGCTATTGTACATCTTGGATCTATTGCATTCAAACTACCCAGTGCTTGCCGGGATTTGCTATAACTGTAAGTTTATCAGGGGTGCAGCTCAAAACATAGCTGAGGCCTTGCTGAATTATATAACTAAAAATCAAAATAGCAGCGGTACAGTCAGGGCAAGTGCATCTGAGATTCCTTGTATCTAAGAATGTCTGGCATGGTTCAGTGCAACACTTGTTTTGCAGCTGTCTTTCGCAGTACCCTTTTCAATCTTGGAAACTGTCCTATCTGTAAACAAATCACTACTCTACAAGGACAGATTATTTATCTAGGGTCTGTAATCTCTGCTCTTCAGGCAGAAACTAGGTGTCCGGTTCAGCCCTTCTACTCCATTGAGCCTCCGCACTATCAGCCCCCTCTACCACAAAGATCCTGCAGGAGAAGGGCAGTGTGGACTGGCAGGGTGAGAGCTGTGAACCACAAACACAAAGCTTTCGGTGTGTCCCTGCACAACAGATACAGTGCCCTTGCTGACCTTAATAGTGCTCTTGCTGACCTTAATAGGGACATTAAGGAGACAGGTAAAAGTATTTGTGATGATAACTAAAATAAGCAGGGGATCTTGGTCCAAGATGAAGAACTTGTTTTCGACAGGGAGAAGTGCGAATCAGATATTACACATCAGTCATGCAAGAACAGAAAGACACCCAAAAAGAGAAGCCACCTTCTGGTTGGTGATTCAATTATAAGGGATGTAAATTTAGGAAAGGACACAGAGGTTTCGAAAGAGGTCAGGTGTCTTCCAGGTGCTACTGCCAGTAGGGACAAGAAGCGTATTTGTAAAATAATCAAGAATGCCAGCAAGGACTGTGATGTGGAGGCTATTGTACATCTTGGCACTAACGATCTGTCCCAAAAAGATGTACTCTCTGTGCAGAACAATTTCCAGAGCTTGGGGCAGGAACTTAGCAGAATAGGCTGTAGGCTTCCTTTTTCAGAAGTTTTACTAGTATATAAGGAGCAAAATGGAAAAGGCCAGCGTATAGCACAATTGAATATGTGGCTAAAGGAGTGGTGTAAAAGGGAAGGCTTTGGATATATTAGTCACGATGTCTGTAGCTGGTCCAATGAAAAAATGTACAAAAGAGATGGTTTGCATCCATCAAAGAAAGGGACTGAGTTACTCGGCTATAAATTCACAGATTTTCTGGAGGAATATTTAAACTAAACAGCGGGGACAGTGAGTTAACTGATACAGAACATCCCTGTCCCCGGCAATCTAAAAACTATAGGACTATCAGTGCATGGAACATAGATGTCTGTGTGGACAAGAATTTCAACCTTGCTGTCAAGCAAAATCAAGCTTTCAATAGCGAGTGCCACACAAAGTGCACTAACCAAATTGGTGGTAAGGCAATAGGGGAACTCAGGCACCACACAGGTTATGTAGAAAGTAAACACAGGGTCAGTCATAAAGGACTCAAATGTCTATACACCAATGCACAGAGTATGAACAGCAAACAGGGTGAACTAGAAATTCAGGTTAATGAGGGCAGATATGATATTGTTGCCATTACAGAAACATGGTGGGATGAAACCCACAAATGGAAAACACAGCTAGAGGGATTTAAATTATTTAAAAGAAACAGACCAAATAAAAGAAATAGAGCACAATGATGAAAACTGTCTTGAATGCATTTGGGTCAATATAAAAGGGGGGGGAATGACATTGCCATAGGTGTATACTACAGGCCACCCAACCAAACAGAGGAAATAGATGAACTTTTTGCTAATCAGCTAACTAAGGTATGTAGGAAGCACATCACAATAGTAATGGGGGAGTTTAATTACCCTGACATCAACTGGGAGACAAACTCTGCACCAAGTGGAAGATCAAACGGATTCCTTGCAAACCTAGCAGACAACTTTGTCTCCTAAAAAGTAGAGAAGGGAACTAGGGGATTAGCCATTTTGGATCTAATTCTCACTAACAGAGATGAAATGATAGAAGATGTTGAAGCTACAGGAACCTTGGTGGGGGAATGATCATGCAATATTGGAATTCAACATTATGGAAGCACAAGCAATAGAACACAGTCAAACTAGAGTCTTGGACTTTAAGAGAGCTAATTACAATAAACTTAGAGAGGGCTTGGGAAGGATTCCATGGATGAGAATCCTCAAGGGGAAAACAGCTCAATAAGCTTTGGAAATTTTGAAAAGTGAGATAACAAAAGCCCAGTCTAGCACAATAGCAACAAAGAGGAAAAATAACAGCTCTCAAAAGAAACCAGCATGGCTGCATAAAGAACTCTCTGGTAAATTGAAAGATAAAAAGGACAAGTATAGAAAGTGGAAAGAGGGGCACATAACTAAGGCAGAATATCAGCAAATAGCCTGAGCCTGCAAAGATGAAGTGAGGAAAGCTAAGGCTCAAAATGAACTAAGGCTTCCAACCAAACTCAAAAATAACAAAAAAAGCTTCTTTCAACATGTAAAAAACAAGAAAAAAGTGAAGGAAATGATTGGTCCATTAGTGGGTGAAAGTGGCAAGAAAAAATAGTGCCATAAAAAACAGAATAGAAACGCAAGTTAAGATAGGCAAGAAAACAGTAAGTGAGCACCTGTCCAACCTAGATGAGTTCAAATCACCAGGACCAGATGGATTACACCCCAGGGTTCTCAAGGAACTGGCAGATGTGATTTCAGAACCATTGAACTATATTTTTCAAAGATCCTGGAGCACTGGGGAACTACTCGAGGACTGGAAAACAGCTGATGTAGTTCCCATCTTCAAAAAAGGGAAAAAACGGACCCAGGAAATTACAGACCTATCAGCCTGACCTCAATACCTGGGAAGATTCTGGAAAAGATAATCAAACAATGAATCAGCGAACACCTAGAGGCAAACAAAGTCATTACTAAAAGCCAACATGGGTTTGTCAAAAACAGATCATGCCAGACAAATCTTATTGCATTCTTTGACCAAGTGACAAAATTAGTGGATAAGAGGAATGCTGTGGATATAATTTACTTGGACTTCAGTAAGGCATTTGATAAAGTAGATCACAACCTACTACTTGATAAGATAGAAAAATGTGGATTAGACAGCATCACCACCAGATGGATCCATAGCTGGCTGACCGGCCGTACTCAGCATGTGGTTCTCAATGGAACCGCATCTACATGGAGGGAAGTGTGTAGTGGGGTGCCCGAGGCTCTGTTCTGGGCCCAGTGCTCTTCAACATCTTCATCAACGATTTGAACGAGGGGATAGATGGGGAAATCATCAAATTTACAGATGACACCAAGCTGGCAGGAATAGCCAACACTCGAGAAGACAGGCTTAAGATACAGGAGGATCTGGACAGACTTGAACACTGGGCACTATCTAACAAAATGAAATTCAATTTTGAAAAAAGTAAGGTTCTACATTTAGGCAAGAAAAACCAAATGTTACAGGTATAGTATAGGGGGTACCTTGCTCAATAGTAGTAACTGTGAGAGGGATCTCAGAGTCCTAGTGGACAATCACTTAAATATGAGCCAGCAGTGTGCTGCAGATGCCAAAAAAGCAACCACAGTGCTAGGCTGCATTAACAGAGGGATAGAATCAAGATCACGTGATGTATTAATACCACTTTACAATGCCTTGGTAAGGCCACACTTGGAATACTGCATCCAGTTTTGGTCACCACGATGTAAAAAAGATGTTGAGACTCTAGAAAGAGTACAGAGAAGAGCAAAAAAGATGATTAGGGGACTGGAGGCTAAAGCATATAAGGAACGGCTGCTGGAATTGGGTATGTCTAGTTTAATGAAGAGAAGGATGAGGGGGGACATGATAGCAGTGTTCCAATATCTCAGGGGCTGCCACAAAGAAGAGGGAGGGAAGCTATTTTCCAAGGCGCCTGAAGGCAGGACAAGAAGCAACGGGTGGAAACTAATCAAGGAAAGAAGCAACCTGGAACTAAGGAGAAACTTCCTGACAGTTAGAACAATTATCCAGTGGAACAACCTGCCTCCAGAAGCGGTGAATGCTCCAACACTGGACGTTTTTAAGAAGAGACTGGACAGCCATTTGTCTGAAATGGTATATGGTTTCCTGCCTGAGCAGGGGGACTAGATGACCTCCAAGATACCTTCCAACTTTATTATTATTATTATTATTATTATTATTATTATTATTATTATTATTATTATTATTATTATTATTATTATTATTATTATTATTATTATTATTATTATTATTATTATTATTATTATATCGTTTAACTTGTCTTTCATGATAATACTTTTCATCCATTAAATCACAAGCATTATTCCAAAAATTTTGCAATATTCTATAATATAAGAATGAAAAGAATAGAAAATTATGAATCATAAAATATTTCAAAAACAGTCTTACATTTGGTTAAACTAACACCATTTCAATTTCATTTTATGGTTTTCAAAAATTTATTCTACAATTGATGGATTCTTATCTCTCTCTTAATAAAAGTGGTTGATACACCCACATGGCTAAAAAGACCTATTTACTATTAGCTGTAGCCTGTAGTATATTCCAGATATTATAAATATTTTTGAAGTAGGTTATTCTCCGCACCTCTGAGTCAGAGTGAAATTTGAACTCCTAATAGATGAACCTTTGTTGGTTTTTCATTTTTGTTGTTCCTGGGGCAGTTTTTTTAATTATTATTTTCTTGATTTCTGTGTTTTTATTATAAGCCACCCAATCACATAGCCTATGAATTACATATGTAAATAAGCAAATCAATTAGCCAACCAATTTAATAAAGATAATACTTTCATTTAAAAAAAAATGTTAGGTATGACATGAATTTATGAATGAGAATGAGAGACATTTACAAAATCCATGAACATCTATGTTCTTAACTGGGCCTCTTTAATCCCAGCGATAAATTTTGATGTGGAAAAACGATGCTGGAATTATCCCATCTCCAATGCAGAGAGAAAATAGAAGCATCCCTCTGAGGTTGGACCAGTGTCCTCCAGAGTCCAGCTCAGCTCAGGAGTGAGGTGGAGGGAGAGATCAGACTCTCCCTGTCTGTCCACAGTCTAATTCTGCTGACAGGATGGAAAGAAAAGTGGATGGGGGAAATATAGTAATTGGTTTCTGATACTTGAAAGCTTGAAATGACACCATGAATGCAACAGGCATCTCAAGGTAGAATTAGAAAGTAAGTTAGTAATTAGGACAGATTGAGGGGCGAAAGAAAACACCTTGTGTTTTGAGTGGGTTGGAACTCTAGACTTTCATTGGAAATGAGGTATCTGTAATGCAGGGTAGGAAAATTGACTTACTTGGAGAAAGTTGTTGAAGGACTTTTATTGAAGCTTAAGGATTGAAGTGCAACCTTCATTGCAGAGACTATGATGCTAATCAAATAATCTGGCTTGTAATGATCCTGTGGGTCCACTTCACCCTGTTCCAAAATCAGGAGGCATTTGGCTTTGTGCATCCCCCAGGCACCCCTTGGCCACAGAAGCAGTGCAAATAGAAGCAGCAGCAACATGACGTGTTCCTGACTGAGACTTGTCTATTGCACTTACTTTTTTAACAAAAAAGGATGAGAAGAACAGTTGGAAGAAACCAAAACCTCTTCCAAGACAGAAGCTTTAGATCCAGACTGTGTCCAGCCAAGAGAAATACACATAGCCTCAGATTCTCTCTGTGTCCAGAGCCACTGATGTACTCAGCATATGTGACATAGACTCCACTCAACATTACTTTTGAGTCCAAGACCATCACCAAAACATTTTCTGACATGTTGGTGTTAAATTTTCTGAAAAATTGCAGAAAGGTCTCTGAGGACCTAACATAAAGACAAGAAATAAATCACCCTGATTTGGAAAATTGCAAGACAGAGCAGCATCACCTCTCTGAACCCTGAACATGTCAATAGGCAGGTGCTCAAAGTTCAAATTCACAGATGTGACTCCAAACTTTGATGATGGGCCACTGAGATTGGAGGATTTGGCCCCAAATCTTTCCAATAGTACACTTTCAGAGAACTCAGGATCAAGACAGTGTTTTAGCTTGGTCATGATTAGTGGACATATTAATATGGATATAGTTTGGCTTTTTTTCCTAGGAAAATTTATTTATAGGTATTTAGGTGAATCCCATTTAGAGGTGAGCAATTACTCCCTGTTTGGAGATAATCAAATGTGGAGAACAGAAAAATTATTTCCTATTAATCCTACTAACCTTCATTATGCTTCCCATCACATCCAGCAAAATCCTGAGAAGGAGACCTTTTCCTCAATATGAGCTGCATCAGTACTTTGGCTTCACGTTCTACAAATCTAATTCAACTCTTTTCCTGCTTTTCTTTTAAAAGTGAAGTAGTCATCTTTATATTTGTATTTATTTGTAAATATGGCATTTTTATCCAAAATTTATGTATCAACTTAGAAACCCCAGACATAATGATTTAAAATTCAGAGTCATTCAAAAATACACACATACAAACAAAGAATCTTATTTGTATATTCAAGACCAAATGATAGTGAAAGAAAAAAGGATTTGGTGCTTTTTTTCTTAGTTTTATTATTTTTAAACAATAGTAATACATTAATTTTTGTTTTCTAGAATGAGTAACTGATATTTTGGAGAAATCCAAAAACCCACTTAACTTATTATTTAGATATGATGTTCTTTTATATTATTATATACAAAATAATATACATTATTTTCATTCAGAATGTAATTAAAAATAATGTAGCAATGAAGATTTATCCCAGCAGGCCAAAACTGGAAGCCAAGATGGATAATAACTGCACAATTACCATGGACACTGAAAAAGGCCAGCATGCTGCAGGTGATCAGATTGGCTTCATTAAAGTATCAGACAGAGACTTTGAGGAAAAGCCACTACAAAACAGAAGGCTGTCATTTAGCCAAGGGCTTTATAATCATAACCATCTCTTCAGGTTGACAGGATAGGTCAGTGGTGGCAAACCTATGGCATGCGTGCCAGAGGCAGCACTCAGAGCCCTCTCTGTGGGCATGCATGCCATCGCCCCAGCCCCGCCTCCCCCTGTGACCCCCTCCTCACCAGCAGCCCCCCCAGAGGAAAGTCACCCCCGAGCGCAGCCCATGAGGAGCAGTGCAGCCAAGGACATGGCAGCTGGGTAGCGAACACAAGACTCCACCCTCGAACCCCATCAAGCGCAGTTGATGCTGCAGGGCGCGGGCGGAGGATGTGGGTGCCATGGCACTGCTGGGCTGCCTGGGCGATCTGCAGCAGGCTGTGGAGGTGGTGCATGGCCCTGCTGGTGGGGCGGCATGGGCGGAGCGGGGACAGAGCAGGCGGGGCAGGGGTGGGGTGGGGGTGGGCATGGGTGGGCGGGGCAGGGGCAGGGGCAGTTTTTGGGCACTCGGTCTCTAAAAGGTTCACCATCACTGGGATAGGTCATAGTCAGAGAAGGGGGTCAGAAGTTCCAAACTAAATGCTGCAGATGACAACTCTGAGAAGAAAACTAGATCGGAGCTATTTGTATTACATTTAAATTGTCCTTCAAATTAAATTAACAGACATCCATTGTAATTTATCATTGTTTTAGAACTTCATTAAAACATGCACTTTCAATTTTATCAAGCATTTGATCCATTTTGTCCAAAAGTGTGGCTGAGAAGGATTCAAACATTTTCACTAGGATTTCTGCTCCATTTTCTCAATCTTCTGGCTCTAGTGGCCAGTCTTCAAGGTCTCATTAGAACAAACAAACAACTATAATTCCAAATCCTTCTGGCCATTTAATCCATAGTTAACATTCCAAAATCCATTTAATAAACACCACTTTGCTTTATTATACCCCCCCCCAAATCATATGTTTAAAATTTTTTAAAACACTATCATCTATTAAGGAGGTGGAAAGTGTCCTGATCGATACAGTAAACCATGCCAGTCCAAAGGACCTTAATCTCTCCACTGTACAAAAAGGAAAAAAGTTCCAAAGTGTGATTAAGGTATTAGGCTTCATCAATCTTAATGTTTATAAAGACTGCTTTGCAATTGGGAGCTCGATGTAAGCCACTCCAATCATTAACCAAACAATCGGGTCTGGCAGGATGGCTGTGGTCCTGGTCCTGTCAGCCAACAGGTAGTGACCAGGAAGTGGGCCTTCTCTGCCATAGCATCTGCTCTCTGGAACATTCTCTCTGTGGAGATTAGGATAGCCCCTACTCTGTTAGTTTTCTGGAAGATCTTGAAGACCTAGTTAGGTGCCTGGGAATGGAATTCCAAGTGTCTGAAGGGCCCCATTTCCTGGTTAAGCATATATGTATGGATTATAATAATTTTTGGTTGCTTTATATATATTAAATATTATATATTTAATTTTTCTTTTTCTATTGTGATTGCAATTGTTTTAAATTGATTTTTATGATTGTTTACCATGCAAAGTTATTTATTTGAGATGGGTGCCAAAATTGGGATGGTCAAACATTCAATGAATGAATGAATGAATGAATGAATGAATGAATGAGTAAGTAAATAAGTAAGTAAGTAAGTAAGTAAGTAAGTAAGTAAGTAAGTAAGTAATAAATAAATAAATAAATAAATGAATGAATGAATGAATGAATGAATGAATGAATAAATAAATAAATAAATAAATAAATAAATAAATAAATAAATAAATAAATAAATAAATAAGAAAGACCTGGAGATTGTGAACAGGCTGATTTTGAAGTCACTTAGAAAAGAGATGTTTGGGAATTTAGAAAGCAGTGATCTTTGAATTTCAAGTTAATGTTCAATCAGAATGATACTGCAGAAATGGAAGAGATGTAAGGTGGAAAAAGGCTTTATTTCACCGAGACACAGACACACACACACACACACACACAAACACACCAAAGCTCTGAAGCTCTTATCAGCTGGATTGCACTCCTCAGGCAGGGAGTGAGTAAATTTGAAGGTTGTCTAATCTCACCTAGAGATAAAAGATTGTGATTGGTTACATGTCCAGGTGTCTATAAGAAATCAAATCCTAATTATTCAAATAAAGTTAAATATACTGTAGCTTTTTTTTCTGCACCCCCAATCTTACTTTGATTTATTTTCAACATTGTTGTGAGGTGGAGATATAAAATTGAGCATTGTCAGCATACTGATAATATCTCAACCCATGGAAATGGATGATCTCACCCAGTGGTTTCATGCAGATGTTAAAAAGGAGTGGAGAGAGTCCCGAGCCCTGTAGCATGCCACCAAAGAGTGGCTGTGGGCTAGATCTCTCACTTCCCATCAACACCAGTTGAGCTTGGAGTTGGAGAAAAGAGCCAAACCAACACAAGATTATGCTGTCCAGCCCTAAACCTCATAGCTGTGCCAAAAGGATACCATGGTCAATGGCATTGAAGGCCACTGAGAGGTAAAGGAGAACAAGGATGATTGCACTACTCCTATCCTGCTCTCAGTAGAGATCATCAACCAATGTGACCAGTGCTCTCTCCATCCCATAACTGAGCCTGTATCCTGACTAGAAGGATATCTGTTTCATCTAGGACCTTTTCTCCCACCTTCCCTAGAAAGCAAAGATAGGAAACTGGACAGAAATTGTCCAGGCTGGTGGGATCAACACAGAAGTGTTAGATGTGGCCATGAGAACTACTAAGCACTTAACCTAAGGGGTAGAACACCAAATTGGTGAGTGAAGATCCAGAGCACTTCTAGTATAAGCAACTTGAGATTTCACTATTCCATTCTCAGAGCTGTGTTGTGCTGCTGTAGTGTTCCATCAAGTGGCTGTAAAAGTTAAAGGTGTAGAACTATATCCGTGTATTGTACTAACATCACTTGAGGATTGTAAGAAGAGAATGGACAGCCACTTGTCTGGAATAGAATAGTCTCCTATTTGGGCAGGGAATTGAACTTGAAGACTGAAAAGGTGGAAGGGAAGAGAAGAAGACAACTAGCAGCAGTATGGTGATAGACTACATTACAGTGGAAATTAATTTTTCCAAATTCACTATTTTCCAAAGCACCAGAAGGTAAGACAAGAACCAATAGATGGAAAATAATCAAGGAGAGAAGCAAGCTAGAACTAAGGAGAAATTTCCTAATAGTGACAACAATCAGCCAGTGGAATGCCTTGTCTTCAGAAGTGAGTGCTGGAGATTTTCAGGAAGAGACTGGACAGCCACTTGTCAAAAATGGTATAGACTCTCTTGCTTGTGCGGGGAGTTGGACTAGATGAACTCTGAGGTCCCTTCCGTTATTCTAAGTAATTCTATGAATGGATCATTGGAAGACCTGGCAGACCAGATGGATAGATTGTCATGACTGCAAAGAAATACAATCCTTCCGTTCTCCCCCCTAAACAAAATCTCCATCTCCCCCTGCCATCACAACTGATGAAGTTTTTTGGATGAGAAATGAAACATTTTGTTCTTTTTCCTCAAGGAAAAAAAACCCAGTCCAGTTGCCTTTTGAAAAAGGACCTTTGAGATGCATCCATATATATTAATTTCTGGTATTTTCCCATTTATCAGGCATGGATAATTGTCCTCTAAAAGCTTTCTTAGATCCTCCACCAAGCTAGAGTTTGGACTAGTTGTTCCCTGAGGTCCCTTCCAATTCATAACTACAAATTTGCATCAACTCAAGCTTCTAAGTAATCTTCCAAAGCAGTCCCATATTGAATGCATTACAGTAGGTTCTTTCTACTGTTATGCTATGTGAACCAGCTATGGTGCATTGTTAATAATGGCTAAGAACATAGCTTGCTGAGTCACCTCAGCCAACTGTGGCTTTTTCAATCATGGTTAGCTGGGGCCATGGGTTAAGGGTGTGCTATGGTTCACAGGTGTGCTTAGCTCTGGATAGGGTCACAGAACAGTGGCACCACAATGGGCAAGATGGCAGTAATATGATGCAAGCTTCCCCCCCCTTTGAACATGCATCAATATGCACTTTCAAAAGGGGAAGGGCTTGCATCACACCACTCTCTCTACCATCTTGCCCATCTTGACCCTCCTGTGGAAATCCCTGACATAGAATATAGTAGCTAAAATTCTGTTTGGCTAAATTTTGGTTCGATTATGGGAACCCAACTTAATATGGTTACTTTATGGTTCAAGGCATCACTAAAGGCATTTTGGGCTCCTTCAAGGAATATTGTAACATTTCCAAAATAGTTTCCAAATATTTTCAGGGAATATTTTTATTAGGAGTACAGAAAATGTCATTCTCAGCATTCAAAGTCCTACAAAACTCTGAATCTGGTAGGCTTCCCAGAAAACAGGAGAGAAGCAATGTGTTTGGAAGCTAAATTTCTAGGTTCTTCCATTGCAACATAACCAGTGTGAAATCTGAGATATTAAAATAATCATTTGATTGCCTTTTATGATGTTGCAAAACTTATTTCTATTCTTGAAACTCTACTTCTTGCAAAAAAGGCAGGCCAAACTCAGCTGTCTCTTTGCATATTAAACCACTTCAGGGAATTGATATAAATATGTTTTTCTCTAGGCAGAATTCAGCACATTGCAGATGCTTTGCTAATTCTCCTTATAATTACCCAATTATAGTCATTTGCTTTGCTTGTTGCTATGGATCAAGATGGTTTCCACTCTTGGTTGAGGAGAATGGTCTTTAATTGAGACCGTAAACATTAGGAAGGAACAGCAAGAGAGAATATTTTGAATGAAGCTTGAAGAAGTTGGTGCAAAGTTATTACCGAATGACTTCTGGGCACTAAGGCACAGAGCTGGGACTTAGAGCACCTAGGGAGCAGAACTGACAGTGAAACTCTGTCAACTTCTCAAACTTGACCTTTGCATTTGAAGCTACATGTGAACTTCTGGAACACAGAGTCTAGGCTAAAGTTAATTCATGTTACGCATTCCCAGGACCACATTTTTGGGAGTTGCAACAGCTGGTAGACCCTGTGCAGTCACCCATTTAGTAATCCCAGTCAAGATCTACCTGAATGGTTGATGTAGTCCACCTTTCATTAAGGCAGAAAGAGATGGGTGTCACATTACATATGTTCCCCATGCACAAGCCCTCTACTCTTCCATCTTGTATGTGAGGAGATAGTGTATGTCCTGCATTCTTTTAGAGAGTCATTGAAGCCATTTGGAGGGTCAGTGAACACACATTTGCACTGCTCAGGTGACCCTGAGAACACAGACAACCTCCAAGTGACTTCAAAGACTCTCTAAAAGAATGTAAATGACCAGCTGTCTGCAAGGAGTATAAATCCTTCCATTCTCCACCATCCAGTCAGAGCTGAAGAAGCTTCTTGGATGAGAAGCGAAATGTCTTCAAAGAAAAAAACAAGAAAATCCAGTTGCCTCCTGAAAAAGGAGGAGTAAAAGTACTTCTTTTATGTAGAAGAAAACAGCTTCCAGAAGTAATTTATACATTATACTTTTCTGGAATAACCAAGTGTAGCTGAATCACAAGAGGAGTAAGCCAAGATTACAAAGCAAGTTTGCAAGGTTGCCTTCCTTCAGTACTGGGACCAACAAGGCATGGTGGAATTAATGAAAATTTAAAAGTTGTGATAGCATATTTTCCTTGTAAGGAATTGATGGGGAAAATGGGGAAGTCAAGTTGTTGGGGTATTTTTTTTCTTTTAGAAAAAGAGTTAAAAAGAGAGTCTTCATTTGAAAAGTTTGTATATATACCCATTTCTCCACCCCTTCCTTCCATCCCACCATAAAAAAGATGGTTGGAGTCTGAGTGTTAACTGCCAAGATGGGCTGGGCCTAGGCAGGGCCTTTTAAAGAGGGAGTGCACTGTAGCTGCCTTCAAGACTCCAGGCATCACACTCCAGCAATAAGGTTTGGTGGATCCAGTGGAGCCACCTGGGGTATGGATCCAGGCCACAAGTAATAATAATAATAATAATAAAGTTGGAAGGGACCTTGGAGGTCATCTAGTCCAACCCCCTGCTCAGGCAGGAAACCCTATACCATTTCAGACAAATGGCTGTCCAGTCTCTTCTTAAAAACTTCCAGTGTTGGAGCATTCACCGCTTCTGGAGGCAGGTTGTTCCACTGGTTAATTGTTCTAACTGTCAGGAAGTTTCTCCTTAGTTCTAGGTTGCTTCTCTCCTTGATTAGTTCCATCCATTGCTTCTTGTCCTGCCTTCAGGTGCCTTGGAAAATAGCTTGACTCCCTCTTCTTTGTGGCAGCCCCTGAGATATTGGAACACTGCTATCATGTCCCCCCTCGTCCTTCTCTTCATTAAACTAGACATACCCAATTCCAGCAGCCGTTCCTTATATGCTTTAGCCTCCAGTCCCCTAATCATCTTTGTTGCTCTTCTCTGTACTCTTTCTAGGGTCTCAACATCTTTTTTACATCGTGGTGACCAAAACTGGATGCAGTATTCCAAGTGTGGCCTTACCAAGGCATTGTAAAGTGGTATTAGTACTTCACGTGATCTTGATTCTATCCCTCTGTTAAACTGGTAGAAGATATACTAGTGATGGGCTGTCTGCTGAAACAAAGCAAAGCTATGACATGTACTTGAAAGAAAACCAGGAAGCCAGTATTTGGAGTCTGTCTGGCAAGAATAAAGAGCCTTTATTCACAGAGAATATGCACATGCAGGGCTTTTTTTCTCATAGAACGCCCAGAACGGAGTTCCGGCACCTTTTTTGGATGGAACTTTGTAAGATAGGCAAGGCGGGTTGTATGACGTGTGTGAGTTCCGGCACCTTTTTTTTTTTTTTACAAAAAAAGCACTGTGCACATGTAACATATTCTAGGTGGTTAGAGGACTGATAACAGTAACAAAGAGTTAGACATCCTGCATACCTCAGCTAGAAGTTAGAAATAGGGATGGCCTGGAGCAAATGGAATGTGTATTAGCTAACTCCTGGACCATTCATTAGCCAAGGCTTAGGAATGCAGACGTCTAGAGACCAATCGGACAAATTGTTAGATCATTCTAAAATGTTTATTAGATGATATTTCTTATATATCCTGCCTTGTCCTACCTTCTACTTTAGTGAAATTGTATAAATTGTATAATCCTTTGTTCTGGGTCCTGGCATTTTGCTGGCTGGGACCGCTTTTGCTGAAGCGCTTCAATAAAAGGAAACAAAACTTGCACATCATGTCTGGTGTTCTTCATCGGCTTCGGCACAAGTTGGAGATAACACTAGAAAGCTCCCTATCCTTTTTATCAGAGTTCACAGGTCAAAGAGAAGCCTAAAAAATATGAACTCCTAACTCTGCCCAGGAAACATTATGAGTATCAAGATTAAATAAGTGACTCAATCAGTAAAATGCTGTGGATTTCAGGCACAGAAGCCTGATCTGTCTCTAGTAAATTCTAAACCAGCATTTCTCAAGAAGTTCTCTACTAAGTTTATTTATCTAATAAATTTACTAAATTTGTTTATCTAATAAATTTACTAAATTTGTTTATCTAATAAATTTACTAAATTTGTTTATCTAATAAATTTACTAAATTTGTTTATCTAATAAATTTACTAAATTTGTTTATCTAATAAATTTACTAAATTTGTTTATCTAATAAATTTACTAAATTTGTTTATCTAATAAATTTACTAAATTTGTTTATCTAATAAATTTACTAAATTTGTTTATCTAATAAATTTACTAAATTTGTTTATCTAATAAATTTACTAAATTTGTTTATCTAATAAATTTACTAAATTTGTTTATCTAATAAATTTACTAAATTTGTTTATCTAATAAATTTACTAAATTTGTTTATCTAATAAATTTACTATATTTGTTTATCTAATAAATTTACTAAATTTGTTTATCTAATAAATTTACTAAATTTGTTTATCTAATAAATTTACTAAATTTGTTTATCTAATAAATTTACTAAATTTGTTTATCTAATAAATTTACTAAATTTGTTTATCTAATAAATTTACTAAATTTGTTTATCTAATAAATTTACTAAATTTGTTTATCTAATAAATTTACTAAATTTGTTCTCAGGAAACCACCATGGTTGCACAAAGAACTCTCTGATAAATTGAAAGACAAAAAAAAGAGATAAATATAAAAAATGGAAAGAGGGACACATGTCTAAGGCAGAATATCAACATATAATCTGAAATTGCAAAAATGAAGTCAGGAAAGCTAAGGCTCAAAATGAACTAAGGCTTATGACAAATATCAAAAACAATAAAAAGAAGTTTCTTTCAACATATATTTTTTTCAACATGGTTTCTTACTCCCTTTGGGACAAAATCCCCACAGAGATTAGACTAGGCCCCACTTTGACATTCTTTTGTAAGGTGCTGAAGACCTGGTTCTGCCAATGGGCCTGGGAAACCCAGAGTGGGATGGAGCCCATCAAGTGGCTTGTTTGATTGTGTGTTTTCACCGGGAGGGGGTGGGTGGGGCATTGTTCTGTTCGTTGGTGGATGAGACTTATTCAAACAATGACAAGACTTTATTGTACATGTGCTTGCTACAAACAGAACAGAAAACGAAACTAGCTCCCGCCTTCTTATACACGGAGCTTTGGTTAACACCAACCAATGATTGCAGGGATTTCTCCCACACGAAATAACAAGCCTGCCCGGGCCCCAGACATTCTGTCTCTCCGTGGCCATGTGGCCAGCTTGCACCTGCTGCCAAATAATAACTGAATACATTACACCCCTCCCCCCTTAGTGAGGAGCATGCACTACCTGTTAGTACTTTTACTGAAAAAGCCGCCCCCGGATGGAGGCTACCCATTTACCCTGTTCAGCAGCCTTTCCCAGAAGGAAGCTACTCATTTGCTCTTCCTTTCTTCATTAAGCCTGCGCTACCACAAGCAGTTACTGGAAGCTGTAACCGCATATGCTGGCCATGAATAAAAGTACATTAGTACCTGTGATGCCGCTCAAAGCTAGCAAGAACTCCGAATGCTACACTAGTGCCGACAGAGTCCTCACGTATTCCTTCAGGAACTTGAGAGGTCCTCGGATTCGCTCCGATCTCCACGGAAGTGCCGCGGGTGCCTGATCTGCAAGCTTGCCCACCGGGCTCAGCAGATCAGGACTTGGGGACCCATTTGAAACGGTCGGAGTTTGGGTCTGCAGGCTGGCCAGTTGGTCCAGCTCTGCGTACTGGATTGGGGTAGTGTTCCCCGGGGTGGTATTCCCCTGAAGAGGGGTGGCGTTCCCCTTATCTGCAGAAGCAGATGGTTGGGGGTTGTTTCCTGGATGGGCAACCCCCTCCCCGTAGAGACATATTAATGGGGGTCGTAGCCCAGATGGGCAACCCCCCCCCCGTGGAGAGGCTTGAAACTGTGATCTCGCGCAATATTCTGTGCGTGTGGTGCACGAGTCAGGAGCCACCCCGAGAGCAACCCCCCCATGGCAGTTTGAGGTGAACCTTCCCGCTCACTCTCGGGAACTTCCTCCCCCCCCCAGAGCAGAGGCAGGAATGGAAGAGGGACTTGGCAACCTCCAGTGAAGCTGGTCGATATGGCGCCGCAGCACCCGACCATCGGCCAATGCCACTTCGTAAGTGAGAGGGCTGGTGACCCTGCAAACAATAGCCACCACCCACAAGTTACCATGCCCGTAGTTTCAAGCCCAAACCAGATCACCCAAGCTCAACCGCCTTGGTGCCCGTGGCTGGGACACCTGTGAAGCGACCCTGTCCGGGTGTAACCTGTCAAGCTTAGTGATGAGCCGGCGACCCCAATGGAGTTTGGCGGGGCTTTTGCCCGTAGCCATGCACGGGGTGGTGCGGTGGCAGAGGAGAAAGCCAAGCGGTGATGCTAGTTGCCGTGCATGATCCTCTTCAATGAGTCTTTCATTGTCCACACCATCCGTTCCGCTTGGCCATTTGACGCTGGGTGGAATGGCGCCAACGTAGCGTGGTGGATTAAATTAGCCCGCAAAAAGGACTGGAACTCCAATGAAGTAAATTGAGCTCTGTTGTCAGAGACAATCATGTCCGGAAGGCCATGTGTTGCGAAGATGCCGCGAAGCACCCTGATGGTGATAGTGGATGTCGCAGCGGACACTGGAACTACTTCCAGCCACTTAGAGTGGCTGTCCACCGCAATGAGGAAGAGCTGCCCCTGAAAGGGCCCAGCATAGTCGATATGAACCCTTGACCAAGGAGCCTGAGTTGTTTCCCACCTATGGATAGGGGCTTGGGGCATTTCTGGCCTGGACTGCTGGCATGTGTGGCACCCGTGGACCTGGGCTTCGATCTCTTTATCGAGCCCTGGCCACCAAAGGTAGCTGCATGCAAGTGCTTTCATGCGGACTATTCCCGGATGTCCCTCATGCAGAGAAACAATGACTCTAGCCCTCAGGGAGGTCAGGATGACTACTCTACTGCCCCACAGTATACACCCCTTAAAGGTGGATAACTCAGATTTTCGTTTCCAAAAACTTTGGAATTCAGTGCCAGGACATGTGTCTGGCCATCCTGACAACACTCAGTTTAACACACGTGTTAGCGTGTTGTCGGCAGCTGTCTCTGCGGCTACATCCCCTGCATGGAGAGGGGACTCAGGCAAATCCTGAATGGATAGAATGTGGTTTGCCGGTGCTGGATCAGGCTCAATTTGATTTAATGGCAATCTGCTGAGGCCATCTGCGTGGCCCATTTCCTTGCCAGGTTTGTGAATTAAACAAAAATTGTATGCCGAGAGGAATATGGACCATCTCAACATTCTGGGCGAGATGATGTGGGGTGTCTGTTTGTTTGTTGTAAACAACCCCAGAAGTGGCTTGTGGTCTGTAAAGACCGTAAAACGGCGACCATACAAAAAGTCATGGAATTTCTTGATTCCCGCTACGATGGCTAGTGCCTCTCTATCAATTTGCGCATAGTTGCGCTCAGCAGCAGAAAGGGTTCTAGAATAGTAGGCTATTGGGACTTGCGTTCTGTTAGCCTTGAGGTGGCTCAACACCACCCCAATCCCATAAGGAGATGCATCACAGGCTATGCTAACTGGCAATCTCTCGTTGAAATGAGCCAATACTGCGTTAGACGACAGTAATGCCTTGACTTCAGTGAAACTTCTCTCGTGGACATTCGTCCACTTCCATGGAGCCTGTTTGTCTAAAAGCCGATGTAGCAGCTCTGCCACTGCGGCCTTGTGGGGAAGGAAAGCATGATAGAAATTAAGGAGTCCAAGGAAGGCTTGAAGCTCTCCCTTCGTTTTAGGGCTGGGCACCTGCTGAATCACCTTTAGCTTGGACTCAGCAGGGTGGATGCCCTCAGCATCTATGCGAAAACTGAGAAACTCCGTGGAAGTAACTCCAATCTTATGTTTTTCCTGTTTTAGGCGTAAGCCCACTTTACAGAACTGCTGCAACACTTCCCGGAGCCTGTCGGCCAGGACTTCAACTGATTCCCCTGCGATGAGGACATCATCGAAATAAGGGCATACACCCGGAATGTTCTGGAGCATTCGCTCCATGACACTCTGGAAGATGCCTGGGGCTACATTAACCCCGAATTGCAGCCTCCGCACCTTAAAAGCTCCCTGGTGGGTTACGATTGTCTGTGCCTCCGCGGTGGCACAGCACCGGCAGCTGCTGATAGGCCTGAGCCAAATCTAATTTAGCAAAAGTGCGCCCTCCCTTGAGGGACGCCAGAATATGGCTGACTACCGGCACCGGATAGGAATGCTGCTATAAGGCTTTATTCAAGGTGCATTTATAGTCAGCACAGATTCTGACTTCTCTGTTGGCCTTAAGTGGCGTTATGATGGGGGTTTCCCATGGACTGCTGTCCACAGGTTCTAATATGCCTTGCTGCAACAGCTTGTCCAGCTCGGCATCAATCTGTTGCTTCAGCGCAAAGGGCACCTGGCGAGGTTTAATCCTCACTGGAGCGATAGAGGGATCTAGCCTCAAGGTGATAGGTGAGCCCTTGTATTTCCCTAGCTCTGGGTTAAATACATCTGAAAACTCCTCACACACTTTCGTTAGGTCGACCGTTTGCAGACTATGAAGTCGGGTCACCTGAATCCCCAAAGCCTCGAACCAATCGAGTCCGATTAGGCTCGTGCGGTTTCCATCGACTACAATGATGTCCAACGGACTTTTGAATCCTTTGAATTGTATCCCCATTGTGGCCTCCCCCTTGACTCGAACTCTGGAGTTCTGAAAATCTGTTAGAACCAGATTCGATGGCCTGAGCTTAATCCGTTGGCTGCTTCTCCCACAGATTTGTTTAACCATGCTCTGAGAAATTATGGACAGGGCCGAACCCGTGTCCAATTCCATTCACAGGGGAACCCCTTGCAGCCTGACTTCAATGTGCAGCTTCTTTTTTAACGGCCGGTGAGCCCCTGTCCTCTGAATGCTTCTCCTACTGGCACAGAACCCCACCCTGTTTTGGCTGGGGACCCCGGTACCTTTCTGAGACAACTCTTCCCTTGGGTTTACTTTCCCTCGGCCCAAACAGACTGCGGCAATGTGGCCTTGCTTGCCACACACCCGGCACTTGGCTGGGCGGAAATGGCAGTCCGCTCTTTTGTGCCGACCTCCATACCCCATGCACCACGGGAAGGGATTTGCCTTGTCAGGAGACCGAGGGGGGCCTTTCGCTGGGAGTCGTCGCAGTAGATCGACTTCCTGATCTGATGCGGCATCTTCCTCTGATCCGGCATCCTCATTGTGGATGATGTGCAGTGGCTGAGGGTTCTTTGAAAGCCGCAAGGCCTTCACAGCTCCGCCAGCTGCCTCTTCCACTGTTACCTCTCGTAATGCGTCTTGGAAGGATATTGTTTCTTTAGCAAAAATCTTTTGCTGTAGCTCACGACTCCTCAGGCCGCAAACCAAATGATCTTGCAACCGTTCCTCCAGATCTTTAAAATCACATGGCCTCGCCGCTTGGCGAAGAGCCGCGATGAACTCCGTGGCAGATTCTCCCAGGCGCTGGTCCTGCTGCTCGAAAGTGTGTCGCCATGCTATGACCGACAGCTTCAGTTCAAAATGCTCCTTGAGCATTTTCTTTAGGTCGCCGTACGTCACAGTCTCTAACAACGCAGGGGACACTAAGTTCTCCGCTATCTCAAAAACGGCTTGGCTGCACACGCAGAGGAGCGTTGCAGCCTTCAACTTGTCTTCCTGAATCCGGTTGACCCTGAAGTAGTTTTCAGCTCGGGCGACGTATGAGCTCCACCTTTCGGGGTGAGCGACGTCGAATTTGGCAATCCACCCGATTTTTGCCATGGTAGGGTCTCGGTCATCGCCTGTCTACCACGTGCTGCCAATCTGTTGGAGGGTTTCCAAGGCAGTCCCTCGCAGCACTCTCCCCCAGCGTTTGTGTACTGGCAGGCGAGTGAGCTGCAAAATTAGGAACGCCTTTCCTCAGCGCAGTCTGGCCCTTCGTTGTTTCGGCAGTGATATCCCACCTTCGTCACCAGTTGTTCTGTTCATTGGTGGGTAGACATTGATGAGACTTATTCAAACAATGACAAGACTTTATTGAACATGTGCTTGCTACAAACAGAACAGAAAACAAAACTCCCTCCTTCTTATACACGGAGCTTTGGTTAACACCAACCAATGATTGCAGGGATTTCTCCTGCACTAAATAACAAGCCTGCCCGGGCCCCAGACATTCTGTCTCTCCGTGGCCACGTGGCCAGCTTGCACCTGCTGCCAAATAATAACTGAATACATTAAAAGGCATCACTGTTTTTTATTCTTTTTTATTCTTTTTTTATTGTTTGTAAGCTGCCCAGAGTCACTGTGAGTGAGTGGGCACCCATATAAATCTTCTAAATGAATAAATAAATACACATATAAATAAATAATTTTTAAATCACATTTTGGATTTTGCCCCTTTTTTGTACATTGGAGAGATTAAGACCCTTTGGATTGGCAAGGTTTTATTGTACACATTGGGTGAATTTCTACCTTCTTAATAGATAATAGCATATATTTGATTTTTAAAGTTTTAAAAAGTATGATTTGTTTTGGGACAATGAAGCAAAAAGGTGTTTAGTATATGGATTTTGAAAAGTTAATTATGGATTGATGAACCAGAAGGATTTGGAATTATAATTGTGAATTATTTAGAAGATATTTTCTCATGGTAAAATGGAGTGTATTTTGGTCATTTTAAGGATAAGGCTGGACACTAGACTAGAACCAAAGGGTTAAGAAAATGGAGCAGAAATCCTCGTGCAAACTTTTGATTCCTTCTCAGCCAAGCTTTTGGACAAAATGAATCAAATGCTTGATAAAATTGACTGTGGATATTCTAATGAAGTTATAAAATAAGAAGGAGCTGAAATGGATGTCTGTGAAATTAATTTGAAGGAGGATTTAAATGTAATACAAAGAGCTCTGGTCTTGTTTTCTTCTCAAAGTTGTCATTGCAGCTTTTGGTCTGGAACTTCTGCCCCCTTCTCTGACTGTGATCTATACTGTCATCCTGAATAGATGGTTATGGGCTAAATGACAGCCCTGTTTCATAGTGGCTTTTCCATCAAAGGATCTCTCTAAGCCTTTAATGAAACCAATCTGATCACCTTCAGCATGCTGGTCTTTTGCAGTGTGCATGGTGGTTGTGCAGGCCTTCTCCATCTTGGCCTCCAGTTTGGCTTGCTGGGATAAATCTTCATTACTACATTATTTTCTGAGACCAGATATGAATACAAAAGAGCATCATGCCAAAATAAAATGTTACGTGGGGCAGTGGAAGTGAGTCCTTGTACAGTACCAGATCTCTTGACCTGCTACAGATTTTTCACAGAAGAAACTTCCCTGGGAAAGAGGAAGTCTTGTAAATCAACCCTTTTGCTCCTCTGAGTAGCCAGATACTCTCAGACTGCTTCGAAGAAGAAGAAGAAGAAGAAGAAGAAGAAGAAGAAGAAGAAGAAGAAGAAGAAGAAGAAGAAGAAGAAGAAGAAGAAGAAGAAGAAGAAGAAGAAGAAGAAGAAGAAGAAGAAGAAGAAGAAGTAGTAGTAGTAGTAGTAGTAGTAGTAGTAGTAGTAATTGGGTGAGTCCTAGCTGGGGAGGAGCAACCATTCAAGTTCATTGTGGAAGACCAGCCATTTAAAATGGACAATAAAGGGTGCCACCTTTTCTTAGACACTAGCTTTTCTGTATATTTACCTTTCATGCTAAAAGAGGCTTCCTCTGGCTGCAGAATCCCATTTCCTTTTTGTGGAAGTATTGTCATTTCTGAAGCTCCGCGATTTTAAGATAGCGAGGAGGGGAGGAGCTCGTCTATCCAAGCCAAAATAAGGAAGCTGGAAATTATTGTGGAAATTACCTTTGAAAATTTTGGATTTAAATTTTCTAGAGGATTTTATACTGCTAATCGACTCTGTGGAATTTTCTTTTTGTTTTTACAAGGACTGCCTAAATGGTGTTTTGTGCTTGCCATGAGGAGGAGTGAAATGGTTTTGATTTTAACTGCTTTTGATAGAACTAGCTGTGTGGGCTTTTAAGGAGAAATTTCCTGACAGTTAGAAAAATTAATCAGTGGGACAACCTTCCTTCAGAAGCTGTGAATGCTCCAACACTGGAAGTTTTTAAGAAGAGACTGGACAACCATTTGTCTGAAATGGTATAGGGTTTCCTGTCTATACCATTGGTTGCACTAGAAGACCTCCAAGGTCCCTTGCAACTCTATTATTATTATTATTATTATTATTATTATTATTATTATTATTATTATTATTATTATTATTATTATTATTATTATTATTATTATTATTATTATTATTATTATTATTATTATTATGATTATTATTATTATTATTATTATTATTATTATTATGATTATTATTATTATTATTATTGATCATCGCACAGTCAGCCAGATGTTCAGACTGGATTTGGCATTTTTGTCTACCTATCGAGTCCTTACCAAGGACCTGGGATAGGCAGATGTGGATGTTTGATGGTATTACAGATACCGTCGCAGGATGGAAGCAGTTCCTAGTAAGGCCGCCTTTTGCAATTGACTAATGGCGAATTTGTCAATGCCAATGGTGTTCAAGTGGTGCTATTATTATTATTATTTACTTGGACTTCAGTAAGGCATTTGATAAAGTAGATTACAACCTACTACTTGATAAGATAGAAAAATGTGGGTTACACAGCATCACCACCAGATGGATCCGTAGCTGGCTGACCGGCTGTACTCAGCGTACGGTCCTCAATGGAACCACATCTACATGGAGGGAAGTGTGTAGTGGGGTGCCCCAGGGCTCTGTTCTGGGCCCAGTGCTCTTCAACATCTTCATCAACAATTTGGATGTGGGGATAGATGGGGAACTCATCAAATTTGCAGACGACACCAAGCTGGCAGGAATAGCCAACACTCCAGAAGACAGGCTTAAGATACAGGAGGATCTGGACAGACTTGAACACTAGGCGCTATCTAACAAAATGAAATTCAATGGTGAAAAAAGTAAGGTTCTACATTTAGGCAAGAAAAACCAAACGTACAGGTATAGTATAGGAGGTACCTTGCTCAATAGTAGTAACTGTGAGAGGGATCTCGGAGTCCTAGTGGATAATCACTTAAATATGAGCCAGCAGTGTGCTGCAGCTGCCAAAAAAGCCAACACAGTACTAGGCTGCATTAACAGAGGGATAGAATCAAGATCACGTGAAGTATTAATACCACTTTACAATGCCTTGGTAAGGCCACACTTGGAATACTGCATCCAGTTTTGGTCACCACGATGTAAAAAAGATGTTGAGACCCTAGAAAGAGTACAGAGAAGAGCAACAAAGATGATTAGGGGACTGGAGGCTAAAACATATAAGGAATGGCTGCTGGAATTGGGTATGTCTTGTTTAATGAAGAGAAGGACGAGGGGGGACATGATAGCAGTGTGCCAATATCTCAAGGGCTGCCACAAAGAAGAGGGAGTCAAGCTATTTTCCAAAGCGCCTGAAGGCAGGACAAGAAGCAACAGATGGAAACTAATCAAGGAGAGAAGCAACCTAGAACTAAGGAGAAATTTCCTGACAGTTAGAACAATTAATCAGTGGAACAACTTGCCTCCAGAAGTTGTGAATGCTCCAACACTGGAGGTTTTTAAGAAGAGACTGGACAGCCATTTGTCTGAAATGGTATAGGGTTTCCTGCCTGAGCAGGGGGTTGGACTAGATGACCTCCAAGGTTCCTTCCAACTTATTATTATTATTATTATTATTTATTATTATTATTATATTATTATTATTATTATTATTATTAATTATTATATTATTATTATTATTATTATTATTATTATTATTATTATTATTATTATTATTATTATTATTATTATTATTATTGTTGTTGTTGTTGTTGTTGTTGTTGTTGTTGTTGTTGTTGTTGTTAATAATTTCCTAAGCTTTTTTTAAAATTCTTTTTGCAAGGTAGCATTGATTGACCACAAGAGGGAGCCAAAGGACTGTAGCATTGCTAATACTTTTCTACTTGTAAGAGGATGGAAAAAATAGAGATTATCAGAAGACACAGAATGTTTAAGACCCTTTTTGGATGAATACAGAGCCAAAACACATGAAATAATTGAGGCAATGGAAACAAAGCTTGAATCTAAACTTGATACACTTTCAAAGGAACTCCATGAGGAAATCCATCATTTGACTGGAGATATTAAACAGATGAAGGATAGAATGAATCTTATGGAGCCCAAATTGAGCCATAAAGGATATAATGAATGATATATTACAAGCGGGAAAGATACCTCAAATGTGGAAAAAAGCTAATATTGTGTTGATACCGAAGGAGGGTCAAGATGTTACAAAGACAAAGAATTACAGACCAATTACACTTTTAAACAAGGATTACAAACTCCTTGCTGCAGTTCTGGCAGAAAGACTAAAGAAGATCTTACAGGCATATATTCATGAAGATCAATCTGGCTTGCTGCCAAAATGACAGCTAAGGGATAATGTGAGGACTGTTTTGAATATTAATGAATATTTACAATACCATAATGAGAAACAGGCAGCACTAATATTCTTAGATGCAGAGAAGGCCTTTGACAATTTAAATTGGGCTTTTATGTTTAAAGTGCTGGAAGAAATGGACTTTGGAGAGAACTTTATTCAACTTTAGTCAAAGCTGTTTATATGTCACAGCAAACAAAAATTGTTATTCATGGTGACTTAAGTAATTCATGTGAAATCCAAAAGGGTACACAACAAGGATGCCCCCTGTCTCCTCTGTTGTTTATTTTGGTGCTGGATGTTTTGAACAGAGATATTAGGCAAGAAGAGAAAATAAGGGGTATAAGGATCAAGAAAGAAGTTTATAAATTGAGGGCATTTGCTGATGATTTGGTTATATTCCTGCAAGACCCAAAAAATAACATAGAATATTTGATGAGGAAATTAAATGAGTTTGGGGCTTTAGTGGATTTTAAAATAAACAAACAGAAAACAACAATGTTGATAAAGAATATGTCCTCTCAGGATTGTAATATATTGATTAAAAAGTCTGGTTTTAAGGTTAAGAAAAAGGTGAAATATTTGGGGGTGATGTTGACAAACACAAATACAAACTGTTTCAAAATAATTATGTGCCTTTCTGGAACAATATTAATAAAAATTTATAAAGATGGGACAAACTGCATTTATTACTATTGGGTAGAATTTCTGTAATTAAGATGAATGTTTTACCAAAGATGCTTTTTCTTTTTCAGACATTACCAATACAACTGATATTCCATTTAAACAATGGCAGAAAGATATTTCCAAGTTTATATGGCAAGGGAAAAAAACCAACAATTAGGGACTTTTTATCATTTATGGTGGACATATGATAAAGCAAAAAAATACTGGAGTAAGATTCATACATTAATGCAGAAAATTCTTAAAGTGAATAAAAAAATTAAATGAAGATGTATTAGAATAAGACTTAGAATATATTTTGGAAATATAAGAAGGTAACTGTTGAAATAAGATGCTTATTTTAGACATTATAATTATTATGTTATGTAATGAGGGAAATTAGGGATACCCAAAGTGTAAATAATATGCTTAATTAAGGCTAAATTGGAATATGGGAATTGGAATTTAGTAAAACTTAAAAACAGGATTTGGACTTGTATAGGTAAAATGTTATTGATAAAATTTTATGGATTGATTGAATTTTATTCAGAAATGTATTAATTTGAATATGTTATATTAATGGAGGGAATCTTTAAGGAGTTAACCTGACCTGTATATGTATGATTTTGATTTTGGATAATTGATTACCCCATCTCCACGTTGTTTCCTAAGCACTCTGTTCTAAAAAATGAAAAAAAAAAAAAAACTTGTTACCCAAAAAAAAAAAAAAAAAAATTAAACCAGAAACTTTACTTCTGGGTCTAATGGAAAAAGACTTGGGGGAAAAAATGTACAAAAATAGAAGGATGTTTTGATTCCCACCATGGATGAATGGTTACAAAAGCTGATGGAACTAGCAGAGGTGGCTAAATTGACTGTTTTTAAATAAAAGAATATAAGTACTTTTGTTTCTACTTAGAAACCGCTTCTGGACTTTCTGTTTGAGGTGGAAAAAAATGAAACTTTGATTTTGGGTTTTACTGGTTAGATTGATTTGCTGTTATAGAAATGGCTAGTTTATAACAAGAAAAGGTAAAAAGCTGACATTTGATGTTAATGCCTTATTTTACTGCAACAGAAGGAGTCAGATGTCAACACCTTTTTTTTTCTTTCCTTTCTTCCACACTGCTCTCTTTCCCTTCCCTTCCCACTACTTGCTTTTGTATTTTTGTATTTCATATTATAAGCTCATAAAAATAAATAAAAATAAAAATAATAATATGTTAAGTGGATTTTGGGTATACAGTTCCTTAAAACATCAGTTACTATTCCAGAAAACAGAATTTAATACTTCACTATTGTTTTTTTTAAAAAAATAACTAAGAAAAAAGCACCAAATCCTTTTTTCTTTCACTATCATTTGTTCTTGAATATACAAATAAGATTCTTTATGTGAGTCTGTGTGTATTTTGCAATGACTCTGAATTTTAAACCATTGTGTCAGGGGTTTCCAAGTTGACACATAATGTTTGGATAAAAATGCCATATTTACAAAATAAATACTAATATAAAGATGGCTAGTTTAGCTTTATAAGAAAAGAAAAGCAGGAAGAGTTGAATTAGATTTGCAGAATCTGAAGCCAAAGTACTGATGCAGCTCATACATACTGAGCAAAAGATCTCCTTCTCAGGAATTTGCTCGATGTGGTGGGAATCATAATGAAGGTTAGTAAGATTAATAGGAAATAATTTTTCTGTTCTCCACATTTGATTATTTCCAAACAGGGAGTAATTGCTCACCTCTAAATGGGATTCATGGCTAACTAAAGACCTATAAGTAAATTTTCCTAGAAAAAAGCCACTTTCTCTGAAAGTGTATTACTGGAAAGATTTGGAGCAAAATCCTGCACTCACTGACTCATCTTCAAAGTTTGGAGCCACATCTGTGAATTCTCCCTTTGAGCACCTGCCTATTGACATGTTCAATGTTCAGAGAGGTGATGCTTCTCTGTCTTGCAATTATTTAAATCACAGTGATTTATTTCTTGTCTTTATGTTAGGTCCTCAGAGACCTTTCTGCAAATTTTCAGAAAATTTAGCACAAACATGTCAGAAAATGTATTGGTGATGGTCTCGGACTCAAAAGCAATGTTGAGTGGAGTCTATGTCACATATGCTGAGTACATCAGTGGCTCTGGACACAGAGAGAATCTGAGATTGGTTTCACGAAAGCAGAGGCTATATGTATTTCCCCCTGGCTGGATTCAGTCTAATTCTAAAGCTTCTGGCTTGGAAGAGGTTTTGGTTTCTTCCAACTCGTCTCATCTTTTTTTTTTAAAGGTAAGTGCAATAGAAAAGTCTCTCTCAGGAACACAAGTTATGTTGCTGCTGCTTCTATTTGCACTGCTTCTGTGGCCAAGGGGTGCTTGGGGGATGCACAAAGCCAAATGCCTCCTGATTTTGGAACAGGGTGAAGTGGACCCACAGAATCATTACAAGCCAGGAGATTATTTGATTAGCGTCATAGTCTCTGCAATGAAGGTTGCACTTCAACCCTTAAGCTTCAATAAAAGTCCTTCAACAACTTTCTCCAAGTAAGTCAATTTTCCTACCCTGCATTACAGACACCTCATTTCCAATGAAAGTCTAGAGTTCCAACCCACCCAAAACACAAGGTGTTTTCTTTCGCCCCTCAATCTGTCCCAATTACTAACTTACTTTCTGATTCTACCTTGAGATGCCTGTTGCATGCATGGTGTCATTTCAAGTTTTCAAGTATCAGAAACCAATTACTATATTTCCCCCATCCACTTTTCTTTCCATCCTGTCAGCAGAATTAGACTGTGGACAGGCAGGGAGAGTCTGATCTCTCCCTCCACCTCACTTCTGAGCTGAGCTGGACTCTGGAGGACTCTGGTCCAACCTCAGAGGGATGCTTCTTTTTTCTCTCTGCATTGGAGATGGGATAATTCCAGCATCGTTTTTCCACATCAAAATTTATCGCTGGGATTAAAGAGGCCCAGTTAAGAACATAGACGTTCAGGGATTTTGTAAATGTCTCTCATTCTCATTCATGAGTTCATGTCATACCTAACAATTTTTTTTTAAAATGAATATATTATCTTTATTAAATTGGTTGGCTGATTGATTTGCTTATTTACATATGTAATTCATAGGGTATGTGATTGGGTGGCTTATAATTAAAAACATAGAAATCAAGAAAATAATAATTAAAAAACTGCCCCAGGAACAACAAAAATAAAAAACCAACAAAGGTTTATCCATAAATTCAAACCTCACTCTGACTCAGAGGTGCGGAGAATAACCTAGTCTTTATGAACTTCTGAATGTCATCCATGCAGGAGCCATTCTCAGTTCGTCTAAACATTTGATCCAACTTCAAAAATATTTATAATATCTGGAATATACTACAGCTAATAGTAAATAGGTTTTTTTTAGCCATGTGGGTGTATCAACCACTTTTATTAAGAGAGAGATAAGAATCCATCAATTGTAGAATAAATTTTTGAAAACCATAACATGAAATTGAAATGGTGTTAGTTTAACCAAATGTAAGACTGTCTTTGAAATATTTTATGATTCATAATTTTCTATTCTTTTCATTCTTTTTCTATGGTAATATTATAGAATATTGTAAAATTTTTGGAATAATGCTTGTGATTTAATGGATGAAAAGTATTATCATGAAAGACAAGTTAATCGATATTTTCATCAATGTGTTTGTACCTGCAGAAAAACAACCAAATTTTATTGGAAATTTGTGCCCTTCCTATTTGCCATCGAGGACATCAATCAGAATAGTCAGCTCTTTCCTAACATCACCCTGGGTTATAATATCTATGACAATTTCTTCAAAGAAGAAATGACTTCAGAGGCTTTGCTGGACCTGCTTTCAGATGGGGAGGCCAATGTCCCCAATTACAGGTGTGGAAGGCAGAGACACACAGTGGCTCTTCTGGAAGAGACAGAGACTGGCATCTCCATCCAGATTTCAACCATGTTGGGCACCTACAAAATCCCTCAGGTTTGTCTTTCTTTGGGAGACTGTTTTCAGTCAAGCAAGTTTCAATCAGTGCTCGTTTGCTGTAAATGAAAAGTTAAGTTTTATTATGGAAATGAGAGGAATTACATTTTGCTTGCTACATTTAAAGTACCACCATCTTCCATTCCTTTCAGATCAGTTACAATTTTGCTTCCCAAATTCTGTGGGATAAAACTCAGTTTCCTTTCTTCTACCCGATGCTCCCTGCTGAAGGAGTCCAGTACCCAGGGATTGTCCAACTGCTACTTCATTTCAGATGGACCTTGGTTGGTCTTGTTGCTCCAAAAACTGACCAGGGGGAGAGGTTCATGAGGACAATATCTTCTTTGATGTTAAGGAATGGCATTTGTGCAGTTATACATCAAAGCTTTACACTAAATGTTGCTGAAATGAATATAAAATTACAAGAATATTATAAGTGGAGAAAAGTCAATGTCTTTGTTTATGGTTCAGAGGCTAATTCGTTCACAATAGGAATGATAATTATACAAGGAGGACTTCAACACATTCAGAAACATGTTGTGGATAAAGTCTGGATCACAACAGCTCAGTGGGATCTCAGTCTTGATTTTATGTTTAGTATCCATTCCTTGAAACACGTTGGTGGGATTTTTTCCTTTCTGATACAGAAAGGGAAATGGGCAAACTATGATGCTTTTACGATCATTGTCACATCCATATTTAACTTTTTGGAGAAAAGTTTTACATGTTCATCCACTAAGGATGCCTTTTCGGTGAAAATCTGGAGACGGTGCAAAGAGAGAGAACTGGAGCCTCTCAGGAAGGAGGAGATTGATCGGATCCTGGCTCTAGACAGCTACCTCATTTCCAACACCATTTGGGCTTTGGGAAGGTCCTTAAATTCAGCTCATATGTCCACATTCAAGAGATCAGTGAGGAACAGGGGGGTGAAGGTGGAAGCTCCAAGACTGAAGGCATGGCAGGTATTTCTTTTCCATTAGACGTATTTCCCCTGTGCATGGGAAGCAGATATTGAAGTGAATGCCTTCTGTAGTTCTGTAGTTCTGAAAAACTACATTATTTTTTTTTATAACAAGTTTTATTAATTTTTCAATTTTACATCCAAGTATTTAGGAAGCATCATGTTGGTTGGGTAAGCAATAGTCCAATAACAAAGTCTTTCATATATATCTCAGGTTACATCATTAAAGGTTCCCTCTCTATTTCCCTTAATTATTATATCACATTCAAGTTAATACATTTCTAATTATAGCTCAATCAATCAATACATTTGCCAATATAATTTTACTTATACATTCCAAATCCTGTTTTAAGTTTTACCTAATTTCAGTTACCATATTCCAATTTAGCCTTTCATATCCATAATATTTAGACTTCGGGTAACCCAAATTTTCCTAATTTCATTACAGAATGGTTATCGTATCTAAAATACACATATTATTCAGTTAATTACATTCTTACTTTATTTCACAAGTATATTCTATTTCTCATCCTGGTACCTCATCATTTACTAATAAGATATCTTTTATTGTCACAAACCTACTTCCATAATACAATTCAAAACTATACTCTAATGGCTAATTTTCATTTCCCTTATAAATCTAAATCCTAAATATTAAGTCAATCGATATCTTTAAAAGTCTCCTTAGCCGATTAAATAAGATTTTAAGCTCTTCCATTATCAGTCAACAGAAAAAAAAGAGGGGAGGCAGGAAAAACCCATTTTTAAATCTAACTCTAGCTTTCTTTTTGTGCCAAACAGGCTTCCATACCAGTGCCTTTAAATCCTCAGATGTGTCTCCCTTCATTCCTACACATGTTATTTGAATCAAGGGAGAGCATTCAGTTATCAACTTTTCAAAGGAACTGGCCCCTTTGTGGTCATTAAATTGTTGCCCTAATAGTTCAAATTTCCATGTTTGATTTAAAATATTTGTCGTCAGTTCAGTCTGGTCTTCTTCTTCCAGTTTCATCTGGCTAAATTAAGAGGTCATGTCTGGTGTTATGGTTGTTGTTTGATTGTCTGGGTTATCTAAGTTCTTAATATATTGTGTTTGTTGATCTTTAGAGTCCTCCATCTTAGTGTTACTTTCTTCCGTTTCTGTTGCTTTTTGAATGGCAAGTTCTTTAATTGAAAACTAAATTATCTTGAAAGTCAACTTCAACATAATTTGAACCTTCCATGTCCTTCACTTTCCTTTCCATTCCCTTTGATCCTTGTTTTGTAATAACTTCCTGTTTTATTTTTATGCATTTCAAAACAACTACATTGATATTGTGGTTGTTCAGTCATCCTTTTATCTCACACTGATGAGTCTGAGTTCACACATTAGACTGTTGGAGACAATCAGGTAATTGTCTCCAACCTCGGAAAGGAATGTCTTAGCATAAAGAAAGAAGATGTGGACTAATAACTTTGAATTATCGGTGATACATCCCATGGTAAGACACTGGTCTTCACCAGAGAACAACATGGGTAAGTAGGAAATGTGGAACTCCCCAACTCAATTGGGGAAGTAAGTATATAAAACATGCAAATAATTACAAAACATGTCTCAGGTTAAAGGAAAAACTGAATGGCTGAAATTTGCTTTTTATTTTAATATTTGTAGATTAATTTTAGGTTAATAAGAATGAAGAAATGAAAAAAATAATTGTTTATTTGCCTTTAGAGGAATTCTATATCAGCATTTCTGTGATAAAGCAATGGGAAGAGGAACATGACCAGATGCTGAGACACCTGTCCATTACAACCATTGCTCTAACTTACAGCTATTATTACTCCTAGGCTTATCGATACTCTCCTAAATAAGTTGGAAACAGAAAATAGAACCTGGTATCTGGAGACAGAGAGAGAAATATTCAAATCCTTCCCAGCATCAACCAAAGGGGTATTTTCAAAAATGTCTAATGTCCTTTTTAAACTCTACCTTTCCTTTCTAGCTTAATTCCTTCCTTCAAGGCTCTCAGTTTCACAATCATTCCATAGAAGGAGTATATCTGGATGAAAAGGGAGATCTGACAGCTGACCTGGACATTGTGAACTGGGTTGTTTTCTCAAACAAATCTGTCAAGAGAGTTAAATCTGGGAGTCTAGAAAAACTGACATCCCAGGATTTCAAATTTTCTGTTGACCAGAAGAGTATCATACAGTTGGAAATGCTGAATAAGGTGGGACAAATATTTATTTTTCTTCCACTGAAAGTACAATAACAGGATTAAACTTCTGGGATGGGAGGGAGCTCCTTTTGAGTTTTCATGACAGCTGACCAAGCTGTCAAGAGTGCAAACTTCTTATTTGCTGACTATTCAGGTGGCCATGAAAAATATAGTCTTCAATACTCATACAAACTATTCACTGAGTCTGTGAAAAAAAAGAAATGGATTGAGTTAGTTATATGGATAAAGTCATTAATTCAGAAAATGTAACGAATCCGTCCCATATTTCCCTGATAAATCTAACATTTAAATTTAATTTGAAAATTTAAATCTGTGGTATGTATGAAAACTTCAGAAGGAAAGAGAAATAGAGATGGAATGTGTTTGATGATTTCAGATTTCCTATTGGTTTCTAATTAGTCAAAGCAAATTCTTGAACTGGAGATCACCAAATCCTTATTTCCTTGACATTTTTTTGAAAATAATTTCATATCCTGGATTTTCCACCTCTCTCTCCTCAGACCCTGCCTCCTTCCATATGTGTTGAAAGCTGCCATCCTGGATTCATGAAGGTGGCTCAGGAAGGGAAGCCCATTTGCTGCTATGACTGTCATCGTTGTGCAGAGGGAACAATCTCCATCATGGATGGTGGGTGGCACCAGACAAAAGAGGCAGACCATACAACCTGATATCGTTCGTAAAAGGATTTTTTTAAAAAAAGAAAGAAAAAAATGTTTTAATATGAATAATTTATTACATAATGAGTGAAGAACTAATCTTGAAATTTAAATTGGGAAATTATGGCTTTGCTTTAGAAGTGAGACAGCATTTCTTGCTCTTCTTTTTCTTTTTCTTTTTCTTTTTTGAACAAGTTTTATTAAATTTTTCAATTTTTACATCCAGGTAATTTAGGAGCAATGTGGTGATAGGGTAATCAATAGTCCAATAACAGAATCATTCAGTATATGTCAGGTTACAACATTAAAATTCCCTCTCTGTTCCCCTTAATTAATATCATATACACATTAATACATTTCTAAATAAAGCTCACTCGATCAATACATTTATCAATAACATTTTAGTAATACATATCCAAATCCTGTTTTAAGTTTTATTTGATTCCGATTACCATATTGAAATTTAATATTTAATAACCATAATATTTAAACTTCGAGTAACCCTAATTTCCCTCATTTCATTACAAAATAATTATCATATCTAAAGTAAATATGTTATTCTAAAAATTACATTCTTACTTTTTCACAAATACATTTCATTTCTCATCCTAATAGCTCCTCATCAACTAATAGTATATCTTTTATTGTCAGAGACCGATTTCCCTATTACAATTCCAAACCATAATCTAACAATTAATTTTCATTTCCACTATAAATCTAAATCATATATATTAAATCAATCTATATCTCTAAAAATCTCTGTTATTAAAATTCCTTCTCCAAATCTCTTAATTGTTATATAATATTTAAATTAATAGATTTCTATATAAAGTTCAATTAATCAATACATTTATCAATAATATTTTAATTATACATCCTGTTTTTAAATTTTGATTAATTCCAATTACCATATTACAATTTGGCCTTTAAAATAAGATAGTTTCCATTGTCACAAACCTATTTCCTTATTACAGTTCCAAACTATAATCTAAGAGTTAATTTTCATTTCCATATATAAATCTGGACCCTAAATATTACATCAATCAATATCTCTAAAGGTCTCCTTAACCCATTAAATAACTTTTTAAATCCCATTTTTAAATCTAACTCTAGCTTTCTTTTTCTGCCAAACAGGCTTCCATACCAGAGCCTTTAAATCCTCAAATAGATCTCCCTTCATTCCTACACCTGCTATTTGAATCAAGGGAGAATATCCAGTTGTCAATTTTGCAAAGGAGCTGGCCCATTTATAATTATTAAGTTGTTGTCCCAATAATTCAATCCTCTGTGTTTGTTTTGGGGTAATTATCATCATTTCAATCTGGTCATCTTCTTCTTGTTCCAGTTTCATCTGGTTAGTATTAGGAGTCCAGTGATGTAGTTGTTATTTGGTTGTCTAGGTTGTCTAAGTACTCAATATATTGTATTTGCTGATCAATTCCTGCTACTTTTGGAGTTACAGGTATTTTAGTTGAAATCAGTGTTTGGTTCTCAAAGTCCTCGATATATTGTTGTAAGACGTCCTCTTTAGTGTTGATTTGTTCCTCTTCTGTTGTTTTTTGGCTTATAAGTTGATCAGTTGCAGTCTGGAGTTCAATTTGTGGCTTTGGGATAACATCTATAATTTTAGCATTCATTAGCTCAGTGGCTTCAAGAATTTTTTCAAGTATAAGTTTATAATTAAGTTGTGGGTAAAGCTCCTCCATTTCTGTGTAATTAAAAATAGTTTTTTAGTGGAGGCTGTGTTTATTGAAAGTAGCCAAAATCCACCTCCACAATTTCTGAAAGTTGTTTTTGCCACCCAGCTGTTTCCACTTCTTATCTTTTCCTTAGATAATATGAAGGACAGATGAAGGGAGTCAGTAGGCCTCAAAGACAGAAAGTTCAATTGCTATACCAAGTTTAGCCACAAGATGTTCCCAGTAGTCTTTTTTCCAGACGTTAGTGACACAGTTAAACAGCAAAAAAGAAATATTTTCCAAACTTAATAGAGAAAATATTAGTTCTCTATAATAGAAAATCCCAAGTCACAAGAAATAGAAAAAAAATAAAAATCCGGTTATTTGGTTGTAAAATTTAGTTCTTATATATTTTTTTTCCAAGGTTTAAGATCCCAAGGTATGCAAACGCCACTGTATTAAAAGTGGGAAAGAAGTTTCAGGAAGCTTTTACAGGAAAGTAGTTAGAGTAGAAGGGAGGTAAAAAAAGGGGGGTCTCACCCAAATCTCCCACGATGCTTCTTTGTGCTTAGTTGTTAGTTTGACTTTCGGCTGGTGCGACTTGATGATCGACCATGTTAATGGCCGGTCTTTCCTTTGTCGGTCCTCAGGAGCTGCCTTGGATCAAACGGAAGGGCTGCCGCCCTTCCGCGATCTAACGAGGGTCCTCCCCAACGGTGGTTGCCCCTCCCCTCCCCTCCCATCCCCTCCCATCCCATCCCATTCTATCCATCTAATGATGCATGATTAAAAGGCTAGACTTATTTATTTAACAAGTTCACCTTTAGATCCAACACTGGATCCTCCCTCCCTCCTTCCTTCCTTCCTTCCTTCCTTCCTTCCTTCCTTCCTTCCTTCCTTCCTTCCTTCCTTCCTTCCTTCCTCCCTCCCTCCCTCCCTCTTTCCCTCTTTTCCTCCCTCCCTCCCTGATGAGAAATGGAGTTTCTCTTTTAAGCCAATGAAATGAAGACTTTCACATTCTAGCTGAAATCACAGGAAGAATTTAGGCTGGATTTTTTTCATTCATCCCCAAAAGAGGTTACCAAGCAGATGGAAGTCATGAGTGGGATGATAAAGGAACAGGGGATTCCACCTATCAAGAAAACTGCTGTCCAGACAGAAGATCTGACAATTTAAGACCAGAAGCTAAATTAATTGTGAAATATCTTCCTTGTCAAAAGAATCAGAGGTGGAAAGGGCCAGGGAGACTTTGGCTCCAACTCTCTTCTCCTTCCTCTGCTTCAGATAGGAGTTTCCAATGACCAGTTCTCCATGGATCATTGATGGGAGGGCTGCTTTGAATTTCAGCTCCAAAAGGTGGTTCATGGAATATGGGATGCAAACAATGTAACCTCTGAAAGCAGTCACAGCTCATTCTGGGAATTTATGAATTTATGAATCTCATTTGTCTTTGGCACTTTTTCTTCCTCATTGTACTACTTAAACCCCTCAACCACTGCTGAATGCTGCTTTTCTCCACCCACATTCATCCATCTCATCACCAGTTTCACTCCAACAGTGGATATCATTGAAAAACATGCTCTGCAATAGATGTTAATCTTGCTCTTTTCAGATGCTGAAAAATGTACCAAATGTCCAACAAATCAGTATCCAAACATCAGGAGAGATGAATGTATACCTAAAATTGAAACATTCCTATCCTATCAAGAAAATTGGGGGATCATCCTAGCTTCCCTTGCCTTATTTCTGTCTTTGGTAACAGGATCAGTCTTGGGAATCTTCATTAAATTCCAAGAAACTCCCATAGTCAAAGCCAACAATCGAGATCTATCCTACATCCTCCTCATCGCCCTCTTGCTTTGCTTCTTGAGTTCCTTTCTATTTATTGGTCGGCCAATGAAAGCCACCTGCCTTCTCCGACAGACAGCCTTTAGCAATATTTTCTCAGTTGCCATTTCTACCATCTTGGCCAAAACAGTCACTGTGGTGTTAGCATTCTTGGCCACAAAACCAGGGAATAAAATGCAGAGATGGCTGGGGAAGAGCCTGGCCAACTCCATCATCCTTTCTTGTTCAGCTATCCAAGTTGTTGTGTGCAGCATCTGGCTGGGCATTTCTCCCCCATTTCCTGATTTGGACACATATTCACAGTCTGGGGAAATCATTCTTCAATGTAATGAAGGTTCTGTTGCCATGTTCTACCTTGCCCTAGGCTACATGGGCTTCCTGGCTGTCATCTGCCTCATGGTGGCTTTCTTTGCCAGAAATCTACCTGGGGGCTTCAATGAAGCCAAGCTCATCACCTTCAGCATGCTGATTTTCTGTAGTGTCTGGGTATCCTTTGTACCCACCTATCTTAGTACCAAGGCGAAGTACATGGTGGCTGTGCAAATTTTCTCCATCCTGGCTTCAAGTGCCAGCCTTTTAGGCTTCATTTTTATCCCCAAATGTTACATTATTTTCCTAAAACCTGATCTGAATACAAAGGAATATTTGATGTCAAAATAAAATAAAAATTAAATTATTATATCCGAGGCACTGTCTGATGGGATAAGAAGACTTCACCTCCATCCCATTCCACTCTTAGCTCTCTTAGTATTGTTTTAGTATAATTTTTAATAATATTCTAATTCTGTGTTGTTTTAATCTTTTGACTATTTTTATTTGTTTTCTAACCTGCAAGTTGCCCAGAGTTACTTTGTAGGGGAGATAGACTGCATAAAAATGTAATGAATAAACAAAGTCAGATGAAATTTCAGGAAATTCTGATGTGTATATATGATTTTAAAAAATAAAAAACTTGCAACTTCAGAAGCATCCATTCTATGCAGAAATAAAATACTGAACCCCAGTTACAGGCCTCAATGATTACCGTCCGGTTGCACTGACATCCACCATCATGAAATGCTTTGAGAAGCTGATAAAGGACATTATTGTATCTAGCCACCCGCCAGCATTTGACCTGCTTCAGTTTGCCTACCGACCAAATCGCTCTATGGAGGATGCTATTTCTTCAGTTCTCCATCTGAGCTTGAAGCACTTAGAGGAAAGAAATACTCACGTGCGTTTGTTGTTTGTCAACTTCAGTTCAGTGTTTAACACAATCATTCCCCAGCATCTAGTAGATAAACTGGGCCTTTTAGGCTTAAACACTCCTTTGTGCAACTGGATTCTTGATTTTCTTACCAACAGGCCCCAATATGTGCGAGTTGGAACAAATACCTCCAATACCATTTTCTTGAGCACAGGTTCTCCTCAGGGCTGCATCTTAACTCCGCTGCTGTTCACCCTGTTGACCCATGACTGTTGTGCTAGGTTTGCCACCAACCATATTGTGAAGTTCGCAGATGATACAACAGTAGTGGGCCTTATTCAGGATGACAAGGTGGAAGCTTACCGCAAGGAGGTTGAGGGGTTGGTGAAATGGTGTAAGGAAAATAGCCTACTTTTAAATACCGGAAAAAACAAAGAGATCATTGTCGATTTCAGAAAAGGCAGGCACAGCCACACTTCTCTGTGCATTAATGATTCACCTGTGGAGATAGTTACCAGCATCAAATTCCTGGGTGTGCAGCTAACGAGTAGGCTGGCTTGGTCACTCAACAGTGAGAAACTGGTGAAGTGGGCACAGCAGCGCCTGCATTTTCTGCATCACATGAGAAAAGCACATCTTCCTTCCCCTGTCCTGACCACTTTCTACAGGAGGACAATCGAGAGCATCCTGTCATACAGCATCACAGTCTGGTTTGGAAGCATCACTGCTTCAGACAGGAAGGCGGTGCAGAGTGTGGTGAGAATGGCTGAAAAGATCCCTTTTCCCTCCCTCCCATCCAGGACATAGCACAGAAGCGTTGCTTGAGCAGGGTCCATAAGATTATCTGGGACACTACACATCCTCTTCATGACCTGTTTTCCTTGTTACCTTCTGGGAGGAGGCTTCGTGGTATCCATAGCAGAACATCCAGATTTCATTTTTTTTGTAAAAAGTTTTATTAATTTTTCAATTTTACATCCAAGTATTTAGGAAGCATCATGTTGGTTGGGTAAGCAATAGTCCAATAACAAAGTCTTTTATATATATCTCAGGTTACATCATTAAAGGTTCCCTCTCTATTTCCCTTAATTATTATATCAGATTCAAGTTAAAACATTGCTAATTATAGCTCAATCAATCAATACATTTGTCAATATAATTTTAGGTATACATATCCAAGTCCTGTTTTTGAGTTTTACCTAAATTTCAATTAACATATTCCAATTTAGGCTTTAATATCCATAATATTTAGACTTCGGGTAACCCAGAATTTTCTAATTTCATTACAGAGTAGTTATCGTAACTAGAATACACCTATTATTCAGTTAGTTACGTTCTTATTTTATTTCACAAATATATTCTATTTCTCATCCTAGTACCTCATCATTTACTAATAAAATATATTTTATAGTCACAAACCAACTTTCATATTACAATTCAAAGCTATAATCTAATAGCTAATTTTCATTTCCCTTATAAATCTAAGTCCTAAATATTAAATCAATTGATATCTTTAAAAATCTCCTTAGCCCATTAAGTAAACTCTTGAGCTCTTCCATTATCAATCAACAAAAAAACAAGAGGAAGAGAAGGAAGTCCCATTTTTAAATCTAACTCTGGCTTTCTTTTTGTGCCAAACAGGCTACCATGCCAGTGCCTTTAAATTCTCAGATGTGTCTCCCTTCATTCCTACCCATGTTGTTTGAATCAATGGAGAGCATCCAGTTATTAACTTTTCAAAGGAACTGGCCCCTTTGTAGTCATTAGGTTGTTGCCCTAATAGTTCAAATCTCCATGTTTGATTTAAGATATTCATCATCGGTTCAGTCTGGTCTTCTTCTTCTTCCTGTTTCATCTGGTTAAAATAAGAGGTCATGTCCGGTGTTGTAGTTGTTGTTTGATCTAAGTTCTCAATATGTTGTGTTTGTTGATCCTTAGTATTGCTTTCTTCAGTTTCTGTTGCTTTTTGAGTTGCAGGTTCTTTCATTGAAATCAAGATTTGAGTGTCAAAGTTCTCAGTAAATTGTGGTTGTTGTTGTGTAGGATCCTCTTTGATATTAATTTGTTCCTCTTCTGTTGTTTTTTGGCTTATAAGTTCATCAGTTGGAGTCTGGGCTTCAATTTTTAATTTTAAGGTGACATCTTTACCTTTCACTCTAGAATTCATTAGCTCAGTGGCTTCAAGGATTTTTTCAATTATGAGTTTGTAGTCAAGTTGTGGGTAGAATTCCTCCATTTCTGTGGTGATTAAAGATACTCCTTTAGTGGAGGTTATGTTTAGTAAAAGTCAGCAAGTGTCCACCTCCACTATTCCTAAAAGTTGTTTTCACCAGCCAGCTGTTTCAAATTCTTATCTTTTTTTAGATAGTTCGAAGGACAAATCTAGGGAGTAAACAAGCCTTACAGTGAAAGAAATTCACTTGCTGTACCAGGCTTCATTTTTGATGTGTGCCGTTGTGCCCACAGTAAAAAAATGACAATAAAGGTTATCTTATCTTATCCTCTCCCAGTGTGATTTTTGGCTCAAATTCCACTGGATAATGAACTCAGTGTTGGCCTGGTTCAACAGTCACATGATAGCACTCTGGGTGTTTGGCAACTAGTTCACCTTTATGGTCATTTGTAGTGGCCTGCTGTCCCATAATTTTGATTTTCAATGTTTTTGGTCAGATGATTTAACCATACATATTAATAGGTAAATGAACTCTGGTTACTATAGGTAATGGAGCTGAAGTCTCTTCCTTTGTCTGCTTTCCTTCAGAAGTCCAAAAGGAAGAAAAAATAAAACAGGGAATAAATTATCTCCCATAAATTAAGAAGTCGGGGCTGTTTGGGAATTCCACACACCAAAAGAAAATAATTTTCTACTGCAAATTTGAATTGTTCTAATAAGATAACAGACTATAGCCTTATATCGCTACATATTGAATAAATGTAATCAATTTCAATCAAATAATGTTATTTTTGCAATAGTGGCGAATGCCATGAACACCAGCTGGCAGTCAAATGCCACAATCCCAAATCCTTAATCTCTACTGACACTGACACCAAGCAACATCAGTTTAATTGGAGCAACACTAAAATCATCGGCTACGCTATCACCCACCACACTTGTGAGTTCATTGAAGCCTGGCACTCCACAAGCAATTCCATCAACAGACACATCGACCTACAAGCAGCCTATGAATCCCTCAGAATCCAAATCAACCGCACAGCCAGCCAGAGACAGCACCAACTCTCAAACAACCCATGCAAGCCCCCCTCCCACCAGCAGTTCACCTTCCAATGACCCTGACCTGATGTAACCTCCCCCTCACAAGACCCATCACAAGCCTCTCACTGATGATTCATACCAGACCCATTACAAGACCCTCACTTGACACACCCACACCTGAAGCTCTTATAAACAGAAGAACACTGACGTTGACATCCCCTAAACTCCGCTGAAGATGTTACCTAGCCTGGTAATGAAAAGTTCAGAAACCGACCCACAAGCTTGGAGAACAAACCTTCTCACTCAATGTTACTTTTCTCACAGACGGTGAACTGAGTGGTGTTCCAATAGTGAGCCTGGATGAGTAGATTGTTGAGGATATGAAGGCTCCATATAGGCTGAAATGAAGAAGTGATTGATCAACCCAGGCATGAGTGAACATGGGTAGTTGTATCCATTTAGTGTTAGGCCAAGGTAGGTGAAATTGGAAGTACTGGGTAACCTATTATAGGGCAAGATGCCCCTATAATCTAGTGATTATGCTGACTTTCATCCTGTGGTCTAGGTGGCTGAATTGCTGGAGTTATTGGTGCCAATGCTTAACGTCAGATCTTCTTGCAAAAAACAATCTTGATCTACATCTTGATGGTGAATGAAGCAATGGTCCTGGCATGTGTTACTGGAACTAGGTTGGTCAAAGACTGTAAAGTTACCTTGCCAGAAAGCCGAGTAAAGGTGGATTTTTCATGAGAGCCCCTTATCTATTGGTAGTGTTCCTATCAGCCCCATTAGGTATACCAGACAGAAAATATGATCAGATAAACTAATTCTACTTTATTGTAAAGCTACACTAACAGAATCTTGCAAGTCTGAAGGCACAAGAAAGATGGAGATGGCCTTCAAGATGAGCTGGGAGTGAGTTCAAGACTTCCACAAGCACTCCTAACATTTAGTATACTATCAATCCATCAAGGCAAGAAGGCTCAGTGATTCTTGCTTGTCACATACTTCCTCCCCTCACTTTAATCAATGTCATTATGACCTGGAACATCTCATTTTCAAGGGAAATGTGGTGAAGAGCAATTTAAAACATGAGAAGCTGATTAAGACAAAGGATAACAGAGAGCATCTCCCTGGTAATGCTAAGCCATCATTGCTTCAGTGTATTTTCATGTTCTGTTCCCTCATTAATCTCCAAGGACATTTCTCATTAGTCACTAGAGAAAAGATTATACATATTAGAAAGATAAGAATTGCTAAAAAGGCAAATACGGCATACTCCATTTAATCCTCCAGGGAAAGATTGAAGGCAAACGAGGTCCAGGCAGAAGAAGAACATCATGGCTTCAAAATCTAAGGGACTGGTTTGGACAAAACTCAGCAGCACTTTTTCGTGTGGCTGATGATAAAAACAGGATCGCCAACATGATCGCCAACGTCCGATAACGGATATGGCACAAGAAGAAGAAGAAAAAGGCTATCAAAATGCCTTCACAAAAAATGTTGGGAAATGTGGTCTTCCCAGAAGTTTCCCTTTTTTCTTTGGTGCCATCCATCTTCCATGTTGGAGTTGTTTCCTTCTGCACAGGGAAGACAGTTGTAGCAGCAGATGGGCTTCCCTTTCTGAGCCACTTTCATGAATCCCAGAGGGCAACTTTCCATATACCTGGAAGGAGGAAGGGACTGAGCAGGGGGAGGAAAACCATCCAGAAAATGAGTTATGATTTAATGCCAGAAAGAGGCAAAAGAGAAATGGGTTGGTCAAAGCTTAGCTTTGCTAAATTTGAAGCCTGTTTAAAGAGCTCAACAATTTGCTTTGTTTTATGTTGCTTCTTTTTTCTTCCTTCTAATTTTTTGTACACTTGCATTTTATTTTAGGTTCTAAATTTACAAATTAAATAGATCAAGTTAAAATTTATTGGGTTTTTTTTCCCTTTGGTGTAATGAATTCAAACCTACCTTGCCTTAACTGTACATTCCTTTACAAAAGACAAGTGACTAATTATTGTAAAACTACACTAACAGAACCTTGCAAGTCTGAAGGTACAATTCTCCTCCCATCATCTTACAGCTGAAGAACATTGGGAGAATCCCTATTGAAACTTTTGCCCCACCCATTATGCAGGTCTGGGCCATTCTGCCCCTTATCTGACCCAGACAGCATCTCCTTGCCCATTTCCCAAGATTTTTCACACATACCATTACAATGCCTGAGATCCAGGGGCTGTGTATCAACATGTTAACCTATGATGTAGCGACAAACTAAGAATCCCACAGGTGTAACAACTGTCTGGCTACCAACTGATATATTTTCTAAAACTGAGAGCTGTTTATTCCAGGAACATTTGTCTTCCATAACAGAAGGACTAGGAGATTGTGGCCTCCTGGCAAGTTTGGGCTTTTCTCAGGAAATCTCAGTCCAGTCACATGGAGGCAGTCATAGATTAGACCTCATTTTATCTCAGAGCAAATCTCATAATCTCATAATTGAGAATTCAAAGAGATTTCAACAACCATGTTGATATGGTGAGATCACACCCTGATTCAGTTGCAAGTAGACAGATCCCTGGACCATAATCTTTCCATTACTCATGAGCACATTGATGGGGTACAAGATGTTTAAAGTGAGGGAATTTTCCTCTCTTCTTGGCACCCATTTTGGCCAAAGAGGAATCAGTGTGGGCCAGGGAGGGACTGGAAATGACATAAGTGTTTGATCCACTGTCTCTAATTCTGCAGGCAAAGTACTAATCCCAATCCATCCATGTCCTGCAATTTGATTCTGAGGCCATGACAAATATTCATATTAATATAGGCACTTTTCAATACACTTGATTGCAAAGAGAAAAAGGGAAATAATATTTATTAAAAAATGATAGTCCTTTTCTACTCGGACTTGAAAAAAAGGATTTCTGGGGGAAGGGGATGGAAGGACATTAAAATGTCAAAGGCCACATCAGAATTATTAGGTCATATTTTGGAACATGCATGCATAAGCCTCAGTTTTCTATTTCATTTTGACATTACATGTTCTTTTGTATTCAGATCAGGTCTTAGGAAAACAATGAAACATTTGGGAATGAAGATGCAGCACAGAAGCCTGTGACAGAGCCTTCATTGCACTGTAATATGATTTCTCCAGATTGTAAATGCATGTCAGACTCAGGAAATGGGGGGAAAGTGCCCAACCAGATGCTGCAGAAGATAACTTGGAGGCCAGAGCAAGAAAGGATGATGGCATTGGCCAAACTCTTCCCCAAGCATCTCTGCACATTATTCCCTGGTTTTGTGGCCCAGAAGGCCAGCACCACTGTGATTGTTTTGGCCAAGACAGAAGAAATAGCAGCAGAGATGATGCTGAAGGCTGTCTGTCGAAGAAGGCAGGTTGCTTTCCTTGGTTGGCCAATGAACAAGAATGAAGTAGAGAAGGAAAGCAGGAGACAAACAAGAAGAATATAAGAGAGGTCCTGATTATTGGCTTTGACTATGGGAGTTTCTTGGAATTTAATGAATATTCCCAAGACAAAGCATGTAATTACAGAGAGGAACAAGGCAAGAGAAGTCAGGATGATCCCCAATTTTTCCTGATACTGTAGGAAAGCTTTAATCTTGGGGATACAGTGATCTCGACTGTTGTTTGGATGTTGATCTGCTGGACATTTGCTGCATTTTTCTGTGTCTGAAAAAGAATAAGAGTAACACTGACATTAAAGTTTGTTCTTTTGTATAATGCTAACATTCCCCATTCAAATGTTGGCTGGGTTGCTACTGAGGAAGCTTAATTTGGCTTCCTGAAATGGATGCATGGCCTCAATGTTTCCTTCCAAGTCTAATTCTTCCGAAAGAGGATCTATTTCTCTGATGAAACAAGACACTATTGTGCATTGCACAGACAAGATACTGCTGAAGCCATTTTTTTTTATTTTTTTTTAAATGCATTTCCAAATTTAATCCCAGAGATGCAATTTTATTATATGTTTGAAGTTGTCCTTATTGGTAGGTTCTCTTCGGGTACGTATTTTGAAGAAGGATGAGAAAAACTCAAGGCATTTTTGTTTTCTCAACGAACTCCATCCAGAATGGAACAAGGAAATAAGCAAGATGTAACATCTTATTGATCCATTGCGGGACCTGTTTTTTTTAAAAATATCCAGCCTTTTACCTGTGTATCAATGGACCAAGGGAACCAAAACAAACAAACAAACAAACAAAGAAATGTAACAAATATTCCTCATAGAACATAAACTTATAGGGCTGGAAAGGACATTGGAGATCTTATAGTCCAACCCTCTATTCAAGACCGGAGATCTTGTTTCATTTTATCTCATTTTATTGGAGAAAAAACAATAAAAATAAAACCAGAGCTTCACTGCTACACCTGGCAGGCAGTTGAGCCACTTAGAAAAAGAAGACCATCATGACCCAGGACTCTGATTCTGACTCACAAGAAGCTGAATGAGTGGCCTTCAGTACATTGTTACTCTCACCTAGCAACTTTCTGAGTTTGAATCCTGAAATAGGACATGTCATGCAGAGCATAGACTAGGGACAGGAGAGAGGGAGGTTCAGAAGTTCAGAATAACAGAGTTGGAAGGGACCTTCTAGGTCTTCTAGTCCAACCCCCTGCATTCACAACTTCTGAAAGAAAGCCGTTCCACTGGTTAATTGTCCTCACTGTTAGGAAATTTTTCCTCAGTTCTAGGTTGCTTCTCTCATTGATTAGTTTCCATCCATTGTTTCTTGTGTTTGACTCCCTCTTCTTTGTTGCACCCCCTGAGATATTGGAACACTGCTATCATGTCACCCCTAGTCCTTCTTTTCACTAAACTAGACATACCCAATTCCAGCAACTGCTCCTTATATGCTTTAGCCTCCAATCCCCTAATAATATTTGTTGCTCTTCTCTGCACTTTCCCAGAGTCTCAACATGTGTTTCAGTGTGATAAGTGATTCCTGTCATACTGAAATATCTCAGTCTCAGGGAAAACATTGCTTAGAATGACTTCAGGCACAGGACCACTTAGCATAAATTATTTCAGCAGAAATAACATTTTGGCATGGACCAAGAAAAGCAAGATGGAGGTTTTCTTCAAAGTGAGCTGGGGCTGTGGAAATTTAGGACTATGTCAAAGCACTCCTGTTTCTAACCTTTAATAGACTACCTTTCCAATAGGGCAAGAAGACTCAGCCCTAATTTATGATTTTTCACTTTGTCCCCTCCTCCCCTCACTTGCAGGCAAAAATCCATGCATTTATGGCTTGGAACTTCTCACTTTTAAGGGAAATGCAGTGAATAGCAATTTCAAAGATGAAATGTGTGATGAAGAGGAAGGATAAAAGAGGGCATCTGCCTGGTAATTCTAAGCCATCATATTCTCCAGTATTGTTTCATGTTCTGCTTCCAGTTTAATGTCATTTTTTTATCATTCATTAAGGAAAGAAGTATACATATTAAACAGATGGTAAAGGTAAAGTTTTCCCTGTCCACTTGTGTCTGATTCTAGGGCATGGTGCTAATCTCCGTTCCTTAGCCAAGGGAGCCAATGTTGTCCAAAGACATTTTCCATGGTCATGTGGCTAGAATGGCTATACTCCAAAGGGACATGGAACACTGTTACATTCCCACCAATTAATGGTACCTATTAATCTACTTGCATTTGCATGCTTTCAAACTGCTAGGTGGGCAGGAGCTGGGGCAAGGAATAGGAGCTCACTCCATCACATGGCACTCAGTCTAGAATCTGGATTGGGTATCTTCTCAGGAAGAAAAGTGTGCACCTTTCCTCTGGTGCCACCCACCTTCCATGGTGGAGATGGTTCCCTTGGGACAGGGAAGACACTCATAGCAACAGATGGGTTTCCCTTCCTGAGCCACCTTCATGAATCCAGGATGGCAGTTTTCCACACATCTGGAAGGAGGCAGAGTCTGAGCAGAGGGAGGAAGACCATCCAGAAAATGGTTTATGATTTAATTTTCAGAAAGAGACAAAAAAGAAACATTTGATAATACCCAGTTTAAGGCTTAGCACTGCTAAATTTGAAGCCTATATAAAGAGCTCAAAAATCTGCTTGGTTGCATGTTGCTTACCTTTTCTTCTTTTTTTCCTAATATTTTGTAGACTTCCGTTTTTAATTTTGGTTCTATATTTACATATTAAGGTAAAGTTTAATTCATGTTTTTCCTTTGGGTAATGGATTAAGCCTCCTCTGTCTCAAACATGCCTCCCTTCAATGAAGACTAGTGAATAATTTCCTTAAGTTGTTAAGGATATACTGTATTTCTCACAGATAGCTTAATAGCTAAACAAAGAATTTGTTGCCTGTCTTGCAGGACGTTGATGACATTCAAAAGCTCTCTTTGACCCAAGAAAATAATCCTGTTGATATGAGACTCACAAAACCTGAAATATAAGATTTTCCCCACCTTGTTCAGCTTATCCATCACTTCCACTCCCTTTTGATTGATCATAAGCTTGAAAGCTAGAGATCCCTGTTTTTCTAGACTGCCAAGCATCACTTTGATAAATGACTTGTTATTGTGCATCCAGTTGACAATGTCCAGATCCGCTGTCAAGTCTCTCTTCTGATCCAGATTCACACTATCTATGGATATATTGTAAAACTGAGAGTCTTCAAGGAATGGATGAAACTGGAATGGAAGAGAAAAAGATCCCTTTGTATGATGAGAGAAAAATAAAAGTGTCATTTTTATTTTCCACATTTTCCAAGGCAATCTATTAAGATTTGAATTGCAGCTCTTATTAACTTAATATTTAAATGTGTGTGTATGTTTCTCTCTCTCTCTTTTCTCTCCCTCCCCCCCTCTCTCTTTCTCTCCATCTCCATCTCCATCTCCATCTCCATCTCCATCTCCATCTCCATCTCCATCTCTATCTCTTTATCTTTCTGTCTCTCTCTACTCTGCAAAAATACTGATATATGATAGACAAAAGAATTGTAAAACAGTTGTGTTAAGGAGCCAAAAGGATCAATCTGCTATTTTTTTGCCATGTATATTCAAAGATAAAGATAGATAAAGATAGAAAGGCTAACCAATACATCCTGAAAAAGCATCAAAATATAATTTTAGTCTGGTAACTGAATCCTACTCTCTCGTTAGCATCATGCTATGATTTATATTTAATTTTTGGGTTTTTTCCTTTGGCATATCAACTCAGAAATATAATTTTGCCATTGATTAATGGAACTGTCATCAATATTGGAAATGTCCAGAATAAAAACAATATTTTAGATAAGGCATTCATCTTTTTTTTTTACGAAAAACTTTTTTATTTTTTCCAACTCTCCCCATACATATCAGCAAATATACCGCGATATTTATCACGTGTTAACATACATTCTTTTTACATTCTTATCTATCAGATACTCTTAATAAAATAAAGTAAATACATACACATAAATTTTGGTGTTGCTCGTCCATTTCCCCTTTCACTGTATCCACCTCCTACTCTTTCTTCTCTACTTTCTTTCTCCCTTTCTTCTCTTTCTTCCCTATTTCCCTCTTCTTCCTCTCCTCTCGTCTTTCCTTCACCACTCCCCTCCCATTTCTCCCCACTTCTCCTCCTCTTCTCCTTCGACCTTCCTACTTCCTTCCCCCCTCCTTTACTCTCTTCTCTTTCTCCTCTCCTTTCTTCCCTCTCATCCCTCTTCAGATACAATTCAGGAGTAATGTCCGAGCAACTCCTTTCTCTAAATTTCCCTATCTATATTATATATAATAAGATTGATTTTCTATTACGTTAATTTATCTGACTTTCTCGGTATATACTTCTATAAATATATATACGACCTCCGGTTATTCAATACTGTGCCGCCTGGGTCTCCCTCCTTATTTCCTCCTTTTTCTTCCATCTAAATTGGTGTTAACTATCTTTTAACCATATTCTCTTTTCACCCAATCATAAAACATTCCCCAAATTTCATAATACTCTGACTCTATCTTATCTTTAATTATCATTGTTAATCTATTCATTTCTGCACATTCCAGTATTTTCCCAATCACCTCTCCCCCTGGGGGGCTTTCAGTGCTTTCCAATTTCGTACAAACACAATCCTGGCTGCCGTAATTATATGAATAATCAAATATGTTTTCTCCTTATTATATTTCCCTGGTAAAATACCCAGCAGGAATATTTCTGGTCTTAGTTCTATACGTTGTTGTATCATATTTTCTATCCATGTTCTAATTATATTCCAATAAGTTTTAGCTTCTATGCACGTCCACCACATATGATAGAAAGAACCTGGAATTTGATCACATTTCCAACATTTCATAGATCTGTCCTTAAACATTTTAGCTAATCTTTCTGGAGACATGTGCCATCTATAGAACATTTTGTACATATTTTTTTTATACGCAGTCGCCATTGTCAGTTTATAGTTTCTTTCCCATAGTTGCTGCCATCTATCTAATTCAATCGTATATCCAAAATTCCTTGTCCATTTTATCATTGTCTCTTTCACTTGTTCCTCCTCTAACTCCATATGTAGTAGGTAACTGTACATTTTTAATCCATTTTTCTTCTGTTCCTGTGAGTATTTCATCTAACTCTGTTGTCCCCAAGTTAAAACCATCTATTTTAACATCTTTTTCATATCTAGATTGTATTTGCATTCTCATGTACCAATCTATCTTTATTCCTTGTTCCTCTAATTGTTGTTTGGTTTTCAGCTCCCCCATATCTGTTAGTAAGTCTTTATACCTTATAATATTTCCCATATTAAGCATATTGGGGTGTATTAGCACTTCCATAGTTGAGACCCAATTTGGAATCTTCAAATAATGCTTTCTCTTTATTTTCTCCCAGACCACAAATAAAGAATTCCTTATATGGTGTCTCTGGAAATAGCTATGTATTCTATTTTTCCCATACCAAATGAAAGCATGCCATCCCAACTGCAAGTCATGTCCCTCTAATGACAATAACCTCGTATTCCTCAGTAAGATCCATTCTCTCATCCATGATAATGCTGCAGCCTGATAATACAATTCCCAATTAGGTAGACCAAACCCACCTCTGAATCTTGTATCTTGTAACATTTTTAGATTAACCCTTGCCTTTTTTCCCTGCCAAATATACTTCAAGATTATTTTATTAAGCCCCTCAAAATATTTCTTACCTAGCCTTATTGGTACTGTTGAAAACAAAAACAATAATCGTGGTAATATATTCATTTTGATTATCGCAATCCTTCCCTTTTTCCATTTGTCCAAATCTACTTCGATTTGTCTTTTCAATTTGTGATAGTTATCCTCTTTAATTGTTGTACATCTTGCTGTACAGGTGGATCCCTAGATATTTTAACCATATTCTTTACAATCTGTATATCTAATTTTCCCATCAATTCTTTTTTTTGCCTTCTGTGCGTCCAGGAACATCAATGCCATCTGTTTTTCCGGGTGTGCTTTATAGTATTCTAATGTGTTCAATACAATTCGCATATTGTCTCTAATCTGTCTTTTGGGTAAGAAACCATTTTGATCCGATTGTATAAATTCATTTAAAAACTTTTTAAGTCTTTCTGCCATTATTGATGCAAATATTTTATAGTCCACATTCAGTAGGGAAATCGGCCTGTAGTTCTTTATTTTCTGCATTTCCGTTTCTTCTTTTGGTATCAGGGTAATAAGTGCTTCGGACCACGAATCTGGTATCTTAGCTTCAAAAAGGAGTTCATTATAAAGTTCAAACATTACATTGCCTAGTGCTTCCTGCAATGTCTTGTATAGCTCTGCTGGTAATCCATCCGGTCCTGGTGTTTTACCATTTTTTTGTCTTTTAATTGCTTCTGTTAATTCCATCATTGTTATTTCCCCTTCTAATAACTTTTTAAATTTCTCCGGTATTTTAGGTATCTCTGTTTCTTCCAAGAATTGTTTTATCCTATCATCTGGGACTATTTGTTGCTTATATAAGTTCTCATAATATTCCCAAGTTATTTTTTTCTTTTCTTCATTCCGATGTTGTAAAATCCCTTCAGCATCTTCCAGTTGTTTAATCCATCTCTTCTCTTTCTCCTTTTTAATTTTATATGTCAACCATCTCCCTGGTTTGTTTGCATGCTCAAAAAAGGTTTGCTTAGCTGCCTTATTTTCATTGCCACTTCTTCATTTTCTATTAAATTCATTTTATGTTTGTTCAGATCCATTAAATTTTTAATCTTTTTGTTTTGTATATCTTTCTGTAATTCTTTCTCAAGTGTCTTATATTCTTCCTCCAGTTTTCCCTTATTTTGTCTTTTCTGTTTATTCTTTTCCCCCAAATAAGTCATAGCAAGTCCTCTCATGTACGCTTTCGCCATGTCCCAAACATTTTGAAGTGAAGTATCTTCTTTTTTATTTTCTTTAAAAAAGAAAAGTATTTCTTTTTTCATATATTGCTGAAAGTCTTTTTCATTCAATGCAGTTTGGTTTAATGTCCATCTTGTTCTCTTTTTTTGTCCTTTCCATATGATTGTAACTGGGTTGTGATCCGCCCATGTGCTTGTTTTTATGACTATATTTTGTATATTTATAAATAAATCTGTTGACATCCATATCATATCAATTCTCGACCAGGATAGGTGTCTGTTAAAGTAGAACGTGCATTGCTTTTTTTCCGGATATTTTTCTCTCCAAACATCAAATATATTTAGTTCGTCCACCATGTTATAAAAGGATTTTGGGAGTGTTCTTCTTAGAGTCTTGGTTTTTTTTTGTATTATAGTCCAGCTCAGTCTTTACAATAGCATTAAAGTCTCCAATCATACATATGCTTTCATATTCCAGTTCTATTATTTTCTTGTGTAATTTTAAATAAAAGTTCTCTTGGTTTTCATTTGGAGCGTAGATCGCTACCAATAGTGATTTTTTACAGTTCATAATTACTTCCATCATTAAGATTCGTCCTTCTTCGTCTGAATATATCAATTTAGTTTGTATTGCTTTCTGAATATATAATGCCACACCTCTTTTACTCTGATCCACAAGTGAAGTATATAATTCTCCCAATTTTGGATATTCTAATAAATTTTTATGTTGTTTCCTAATGTGAACTTCTTGCAAACAAATTATGTCCATTTTTAGTTTCCCCAGTTTATTTAGTGTTCTTTTCCTTTTTATGGTCGAGTTTAATCCATTTATATTTATTGAGATTGCTTTTATCTCTTCTTCCATGATTATTTATTTAAAGTTTTGGCTGATCTCGTCATTCTCATCTCTCTTTGCTCTTTTGCCTCTTTTGCTCCTGCTCCTTCTCCCAATGCCCTTTCCTCCTGTTCTTTGCTATACTCAACCCGTTGCTTCTCTATCTCATCTCCTTGGTATCTAATTCCTCTTTCCCCTCTCAGCCTTTCTTCCTCTTGCTGTCCAAAGTAGTGATCATAAAAAAGTTCTGCTTTCTCTAATGTGTCTAGTCTATGTCTCTGTTCTTGCCAGTTTACCATTACTCCTTCTGGTATTAACCATCTAAAATTTATCCCGTTTTCAATTAAGCCTTTCATCAAAAATTGATACTCCTTTCTCAAGTCTCTCACTCTTCTTGGAATCTGCTTTAATATCACTATCTCTCTTCCTTTATATTTTATTGTGACATTTCTCAGCTTCTGTAGTATATCTGCCCTTAATGCTTTTTTAGTAAATCTTATATGAACCTCTCTAGGGAGCTTATTTCTCGTTACGTATCTAGTATGTATTCTGAATATCTCATCTATATCATTAATTATCTTTTCCTTGCTTTCCTCCAACGCTTCTGCTAATATTTCCACCATCACATCTGCTAAATTCTCTCCCTTTTCTTCTTCAACATTTTGGAATCTTAAGTAATAATCAGCTCTATCCGTCTCTAGAGAGATAATCATTTTTTCCTCGTTCCTATCTGTTAATGTCAGTCGATTGTCCATCTCCTCTACTCTCTTATCTGTTAATTCAATTTTTCCTTCCGCTTGTTGCAGTCTTTGTTCGTTTTTCCCCATCAGTTCTTTGACCTCTTTTAGTTCCTCTTCTAGTTTGCCTATCCCTTCCTTGAAGTCTGTATTAGTGCCTGTATCATATTTTCAATTCCATGTTAAATTTATCTTGCTGTGTTGTAGAGTCTAGTGTTTTCTGCACCACCGGACTCTGTAATGTTGAGGCGGCTGTTGTTAAGTGTGTTGTAATCTTCTTCATCTTCTCCAATGATTTGTAATCCAAATATCAATGAAATATTATAATCCCAATATGTTCCAAGAAGAAGAGAAAAGAAACAAAAATGAGAAAAATATCCCACATCAAAAATCCAAAGGCAGGAAAAAATACAGGTTACACTTCTTTGTTTCAGGCTCTTTGTGCCTTAATCCAAAAAAAAAAAAAGGAGGAAATCAAAAATAAAGCCTCCGTGAAACAGTCCCCCATTCACCAAAACAAGAAACAGTCTCTGTGATAAATGCAATGAATATCTAACTTCTTATCAGTAAACCCAACAATGTTGTTTAAGGTCACTTAGTCTTCTCCTTGGCACTGCAGCTTCCAAAGTACTCCCAGTCAAATACAAGAAGAAAAAATACAAAGAAAAAGAGGCAACTCACTTAAAAAAGAAACAATCTACACCTCCAGCAGTTGTTTACTCTCAAATCAGTTCCATCAATCCAATTGTTTTCAGCAGGCTTTTCAAATTCCACACTGTTTTTAGATTGATTTATTGATTTATTGCCTTCTTTTGCCTTCCGCTTTTTTTGCCGCTACAGTTCCAGCAGAGGAGCAGGTTAAAAGTCTGCTCCCCTGCTTTCTCTATGGCTTCAAATTCTTCTTATTCCCCACCCCACAATTTCCAGCATTTAAGAGAGAAAGGTTTTTTTCCCCTTTTACAGTCTCTTAATCATCTCACCCAGGCGATCCTCCAATTTGCTTTCTAATTCTTCCAAGCGACCGCCTGGCTTGTGATGGCTCGCAATGGCCGTCTGACAGCTGCTAGTCTGGGAAGTTTCCATCGGCTCTCCAGGAGATTGCAATCCCTCCTGTGCTGCCAAACCATGCTTCCCTTCTTCACCGTCCCTACAGGTCAGCTCCGGTCTATCTGGAACCCAGGCAGACCTCCCCAAACAGCTGAAAAGCAACGATCCTTCAGGAGCCCCCAAAGGATGCGTTGTGCCGCTGTGATGTTCACTCTCCTCCCTCTCATCTTGAATACAGAAATGCTTCTCAGCATTGAAGATTGTAATTTGTCTACCTTAATAAGTCCTTTTTAAACCTCAATTTGAATATTGATCCATGCACTGTTTTTTTCTTTCTGCCTTGTCCTTTACTTTCCTGTAATATCTATTTACTACATCCATAGAATCTCAATGACTAATATGAGCTTAATTCCATCTCAGTTTTTTTCCATGCATGTACTATTTAATTATATATTTGTTTTTCAAATCTAACAGCAAAAGTACAAATGTTTCAAATATTTCTGGTCTTCAAGTCCATTTATAATTTTCTTTTTTTGCTTTTAGTTAATTATATATTATTTTTAATAGTTTGAGTCTATTTAAATTTCCTTATATCAAAGAAAGAAGGTAAAACTCACCAAGTGTCAATTTAAACTCAGCGTTTTCAAGATCTCTAATATCCATGAGATAATTAAATAGCTCATTCTCAAAAGTGATTAGCTGGCTTAGTGTGTCAAAAGGGACACACTAAGCCAGCTAATCACTTTTGAGAATGAGCTATTTAATTATCTCATGGATATTAGAGATCTTGAAAACGCTGAGTTTAAATTGACACTTGGTGAGTTTTACCTTCTTTCTTTGATATAAGGAAATTTAAATAGACTCAAACTATTAAAAATAATATATAATTAACTAAAAGATCTCTGCCCTGGCAGAGAACAAGATGTCATTTCCTTCATCTACTGCTACTGAATCCTATGGAAGAGTACTTTTTTATGATCCACTCACAAGTATGTGCTTTTCAGAGAAATTGTAGGTCCTCACCTTCTCCAGATTTTCATCCTTCAACACATCTCTCTCCACTTTTCACAGATGTCTTTGATTAGCCATTTCACACCCAGAAACTCCAGCTTTCATTTAGCTTTTAAAGACTATTTTGCACATAGAACGACTTATTTATTTATAAAATTTATAGGCCACCCATGTTAACTCTGGGCAGCTTACAATCACAAAAAACTATATAAATTTATAATATAAATTATTTAAAAGCTGTGGTGGTATAGTGGTTAGACTATACATTGATAGCAATGTGAATCTTGTAGACACAAAGATGGCAAGAAACACAATGGAAGAATGGATGGTAAATTTGATGGTGTTAGTGGAACTGGTAAAACTAACTATTTTAATTAAAGAGAATTTATCTAGTTTTGTTTCTAGTTGGAAACTGCTTCTGGATGTTTTGCTCAAAACTGAACAAACTGAAACTTTGAAACACTTGTCTAGTGATCTCTGGGAACTGCTGATGGAAGAAAGAGTGAATCTACAGTTTATTCTTGTTACTCTGTCCTGGGATTTTCTTTGAAGTGGAAAGTTGTCCAGAGAAGGTTCTTAAATAAATCATTCAGGGTCTATTACATAGACAAAAAGATCAGAAGCCTCTCTGATGTCATGGGAAATAAATAGGATTGAGAAGATATTCAGTCTGACTCAGGCTTGCAAGATTCTGCTACTATAGCCTATCTCAATAAAGTCTAGATCTAGTCTTCATGTGGAGTTACTTTCCTGGTCCAGTTTACCTTGTAGGACTGACAAGGAGGCCTTTGAGCAGCTTTGTATTCCAATTATGTCTGCTCTAGTTTGGGACACCTTGCTCAGGATCACTCCCTCCTTACTCACCTCTCAATCTGATTATTTCAACAGGCTTTATATGAGGCTGTCCTTTTAAAAAGTTCCAACTGGTCCTGAATGCACAGCCTGGGTAGTTATAGGCATCTCTTATGCCCAGAGGAGATTTCTATTCTTTGACCAGTACTAGTCATCACCTACAAAGCGCTTCATGGCAAAGGACCAGGTTACTTGTTAGACTAGCTTCTCCCAGGAACATCTGTCTTACCTTCACACTCTTATAAGGACATGCTGTAGTTTCTCTCACATTGCCACCTTATGAAAACTAGGAAGCCTGCCTTTTTAGTGGTGGGCCCTTTTTTCTTGAACTAGTCTTCTCTTAGTTGCAAAAAGAGAAGAGACCATCATTGCCTACAAAGCCCTACATACCCTAGGGCAGGGCTTTTCAACCTTTTCACCGATTGTACCACTTTTAGAATATGGCAATATTCAAGTACCACCAGTCGCCTAGCAAGGTGTCAAAAACTTGATGAACAACAACAACAAAAAAAACCCGGAAAAAAGTGATAAAGTACAGGTAGTCCTCACCCCCCTTTAATATAATCTCTTCTCTTACCCCCTTTAATATCATCTCTTCCCTCACCCCCTTTAATATCATCTCTTCCCCCACCCCTTTTAATATCATCTCTTCCCCACTCCCTTTAATATCATCTCTTCCCCCACCCCCTTTAATATCATCTCTTCCCCCACCCCCTTTAATATCATCTATTCCCTCACCCCCTTTAATATCATCTCTTCCCTCACCCCCTTTAATATCATCTCTGCAGAAGTGCACACCAATCCTGGGCTTTGCTCAGCCCCCATAGCCCTGGAGAAGCGCCGATCAGCTGTACCTGCTCCTAGCAATCCTGGGCTTTGCTCAGCCCCAACAGCCCTCCTTCGAACTGGGGCATTTCCACCCAAGTTGCCTTTCCAACCAAGTTCTCTCCCTCCCTCCTTCTCTGATTCTTTCTTTCTTTCTTTCTTTCTTTCTTTCTTTCTTTCTTTCTTTCTTTCTTTCTTTCTTTCTTTCTTTCTTTCTTTCTTTCTTTCTTTCTTTCTTTCTTTCTTTCTTTCTTTCTTTCTTTCTTTCTTTCTTTCTTTTCTTACTCCCTCCCTCCCTCCCTCCCTCCCTCCCTCCCTCCCTTCCCTGCTTTAAAAAAAAAAAACTGCCAGAGCTCCGGGCAGAGGTGGCAACAGGCAGGCAGTGGTGGGCAAAGGCTTCCCCTCCCTCCTGTCATTTCCTCTGCATGGCTCGGTTCAGCTCACCTCTCCCAGACCTGCGCATGTGTTTGTGTGTGAGCGTACACGCGGGGTGTGTATGTGTGTCTCTCACCCCTTGCAGCCCCGCGCCCTCAACAGAAACCTTCTGCAATGGCAGGCTGCAAAGTAACGAAAGCTGGTTTTTTGGAGTCCTTGTTTCTTTTTCTCAATGTGCCGCCAATTGCATTGTGTCCTGCGCCCCTCAGCTCCCGCCCCCAGCCCCGTGGAAAGCTGCAAGAAGCTCCCATCGCAGCTTCTCTTACCTCTCTTGTTCTTTTCCTCCTCCATGTCACAGCACGGGCTGCAAGAGGTGAGACCCCCCCACACGTGCACGTGCTAGTGCGCGCACACACACACACAAACATAAACATGTGCGCGGGTCTGGGAGAGGTGAGGCTAGAGCCACACAGAGGCCCTTCAGGCAGAGGCAATGATGGGGTGTGGGGAAGGGGTCAAAATGGGAAGCCTCCTGCCTGGAGCCTCTGGCAGCTTAAAAAAACAAACCTGTGAAGTGCTCAGAAGGCAGTCTCTTTCTCAGCTTGCTCCTTCCTTCCTCCCTCCCTCCCTCCCTCCCCTGCTTCTCTTTCCTTCCTCCGTGCTCAGGAAGGGATGATGGGAGGGGGAGAGATTGCCAGCGCTGCTGGTGGCCACGCTGCCACCGGCCATAGCCATCCCATGCAGGCAGGGGCGGTCCTGATGAAAGGGAAGCCTGGTGACTTCGAGGTGAAGTCAGCAAGCAGCGTGGTGCTGATCTACCGGTGGGGGCCATCAAAGTTGGAACGCGCTCAGCCTTAGATCCACGGGGAGCCCTGGAGCCAGTGAGCCCCCCTCCCATCTCTGCCCCACCCCTGGGGGTGCACAGAGAAGGCGGCGAGTGCGCGAGTGCTGGCGTCCCGGGGGAAAGGGAAGCACTTCTCCTACCTTTTTCCTTTATCAGTGGTCAGCAGGGACAGTCAGCAGCGATGCTGGGTGCTCGCTGCCTCCTCTTCATGCACCCAGGGGGTGGGATGGGCAGCCCCTCACTGGCCCTTTCCTGCTAAAACCACCTCCTTTTATATCCTCTCCTTTCCCGGAAGCGCCGATCAGCTGGAGCCTGGCGCCGATCCTGGCACCTCTGTAGAGCCCTGACAGCCCTGCAGCTCCAGCTGTCTCTCCCTTGGTTTTGTGCTGTGGTGCTGCCGCTTTAACTCATTCCTCTCTGCCCTGCTACCACTTCACATACCACCTGCCAGGTGGCAAAGTACCACTGGTGGTACATGTACCACTGATTGAAAATCCCTGCCCTAGGGCCAGGTTACTTGTGAGATTGCCTTCTCCCAAGAACATCTGCCCATCTCAAACACTCTCATAACAAACATGTTGCAACTTCATCCATATTTGTTTATGTATATCTCATCTTTATTATTTTTACAAATAACTCAAGGTGGAGAACATATCCCAAAAAACTTCCTCCTCCTATTTTTCCCCCACAACAACAGGTGAGTCAGGTGAGTTGGGCTTAGAAAGAGTGACTGGCCCAAGGTCATCCAGCTGGCTTTCATGGGTAAGGCAGGACTAGAACTCACAGTCTCCCACTTTCTATCCTGGTGCCTTAACCACTAGACCAAACTGGCTCTTTATATTGCCATCTTTTCAGACAAAGAAAGTCTGCCTAGTCAGTGACAAGTCTTGTTCTCTGGGACTGATCTGCTCCTACTTGCAGAGAAAAGGAAATGAAAGGAGTCCTTGCAGAGAGAAGAGAAATATTAAATGACATTTGATTGAATAAGGGAAAAAATGGCTAAACAGTGAAACAAATTAGAAAACCAATCTAAAAGTAGAATATGTTTCAAAAGAAGAGAAAGTAGGGGATGCAAAAGAGAAAGGAATGGAAAGTTGGATTTCAATTTATTTTTTGTATTCACAATAAATGATTTTTTTTTCAGAATAGCTGTGCAGTTCTTACAATTACCAAAAAGATCCTTATCTGCAGAAGAGATGCATGTAAAACAAAAGAAGTACCTGCCAAGCCTTCAGCCTTGGAGTTTTCAAGATGTTACCACTTTTTATCTTTGGCCTCTTGGATCTGGACAAACAGGCTATATGTAAAGCCTGTGCTACAGCCCAGATGGTTTTGTAAATGAAATAGTTGTCTAGACATAAAATTCGATCCATCTCTTCCTGGGACAGAGCTTGAAGTTCTCTCTCTCTGCACTGTCTCCAGACTTTCACAGAAAAGACATCCTTGGTGTAGGAGCACATAAAGGATTTCTCTGCAAAGCGTCTCATGGAAGAATAAATCTGTCTATGCCCACCATACTTAGACATTTGATTTGTCTTCAAAAGAAAGGAAAGAACACTATGAAAGAAATGAAAGGGAATAACCTTCTCTGAGAAATAAAGGCTTAAGTCCCACAGCACTGTTGTCATCAGGACCTTTCCTGCAACAGGTTCCTTCATGCTCTGATATACCCCATTTAGAATTGCAATTCCTGTGCTGATTGAATCAACCTCGGCAGCATACAGAATGACATTTGCTTGTCTCCAATTGTGATATATATGGAAATATTTTGATATTTTGCGAACAGTTGGTGAAAAGGCCTGTGATATAACTGGACAAATGCCATTCGTTATCAATATGGAAGTCAACGTTATAATAAATTTCTGCCCCTGGTCAGTATCTGGAGCCAGCAGACCAACCAAAGTCCACCTGAAATGGAGGAGCAACTTCACCATACCTGAATACTGAAATCCTTCATCATGGAGCATTGGGTAGAAGAAAGGAAAGCTGGTTTTATCTCTCAGAGTCTGGGAAACAAATTTGTAACAAATCTGCAAAGGAAGGAAAAGTGATATTTTGTCTGAGACCTTAGAAAGCCAAAATGTAAGATTCCAATTTTGTCCTTAATGAAAGTTTAATTCCACTACTTGCAGTGAAGACTTCTCTACTCATCCATTGCTTCATCCATTGCTTCTCTGTCCATTTTCTCCTTGAGATAATTTTTTTTTATCCTAGGAAAAGCTCTACAAGTTTAGGCTGGGATCATGGAGAGAGGGAATATGTTTCCCTTACTTTTTCTCTCCCTTTGGATAATCTAAACCATCATCTGTAAGGTTTATCATTTCCATAATAAAACTCAGGACTTCATTTATAAGGGAGGACCCATGATTCAATGATTAAAAATGATGTTCCCAGGAAAGACTCACCTGTGGGATTTTGTAGGTGCCTAACATGGATGGTATCTGGACAGAGAAGTCAGTTGTAGCCCCTTCAACAACAGCCACTGTGTTTCTCTGTCTCCCACAACTGTAGTTGGGAACATTGCCTTCCCCATCTGAAAACAAGTCCAGCAAAGCATCTGAAGTCCTTTTTGCACTGAAATAATTTTCATAGAAATTGTAACCCAGGGTGATGCTGGGTAAGAGATGGGAATTCTTGTTTATATCCTGGATGGCAAAAATGAAGGACAAGATTTTCCAGTATTGGGCCCCTTGCATCCTGCAGGGATATTGTAGGATAAGATGAAAATAACATCTTATTTCATCTATTTTTACCAAAATACTTCTAATCTGCTTTAGTCCAAGCAATCTTCTGAACCACAATCCTGAAAAAGTGTAGCATAAAAATAATAACAAAATAAACTAAATTAATAAAATATACCTGATAATATTTCTAAAGGACTAAGTGTATGATAGCTGAACATTTTTGAGCATTTGATGACATATTTGGATAGATTGTTTCATCTGATCTAAGAAGACAAAGCGATCTCTCCAGATATCTTACATATTTTAATGAAAGTGTGGAATTATTTCAATTTATATTTCATTTTAAGATATTCAATGCAACTAAGGGCTAAAGGAATCTATTATTAGCTTTTGGTTTATTCTTGTGGTTGTCAATATATTTGTAGTTGGCCTCATTTTAGACTGACTTTAAATATTCTCTGTTTTTCGCTCTAAGTATTTTCTACGGAATTTAATATTTTAATTGTTTGACCTATTTTATAGATTAAATATAGAATCATTATGTGCACACTCAGACACAAACTTACACAGAGAATGAAGATCTGTGACTCTTAGCAAAACTAATGAGTTATCAATTCTTGCACATATTTATCTTTTGATTTCCACAGTGAAAATTCTTTGAGTACAAAAATAATTTACATTTAAATTATTATAGAATTACAGTATTCAGTATCCATTCAAAATGAGAATTGCAGACAAGGGAACTCAATAAAACAATAAATTCTGATCTGGTATTCTATCAAGTGCAAGGAAGCAGAAATAACACAATCAGTTGATCAGAGCAGAATATTTATTATTGCTCACCCATAGACAGAAATCTTGCCAGAATAAAGCACACACTGCATAACTACTAGATAAATACTACAATGTTTTAGATGAGATCTCTCTTCAGACACTTCCTCCCCAAAAGGGACTCAAGGTTACTCAATCGTTTCATGTCACCCCTCAACTCAGTGCCATATTCCATAATAGATTGTTTCATATTACCAATGAATGAAAGAACCAGATACAGAAGGGGGGGGGGGGCTACCACATTTTTAGTGTAATGAGAACATATAGCATTCTTGCATTTTTGTTTCCATGTTGACCCCTTGATAGGGGAAGGGAGGGGGTAGAAGGGAAGAACCACCCTCTCTTCTCCATCCACAGTCCAGCTCTGTTCTGAAGATGTCAAGGAAGTGGCTGTTTCTTCTTCAAAGTAAAAACAAAAACTGACAATCCCTGCTTGATGAATGTACTTGAGAACATCAAAGTTAGTTAATCAGGTGCAGGGTCTAAAATAGATCCTGAAATGTGAAATAGCACAATGCCTGTTGGAATTGTTGAAATAAATCAGAAATCAAATTGCTCTAAATGACCACAGGAAGATTGACTTACCTTAATACTGTAGTCACAGGAGATTTTTTAAAAAAAATTCTTTCAAACTTAGCCTCAGTTGCAGGGATGATGCCACCAATGGAAAGCTCTCCTAGCTTGTAACGATTCTTGGGGTCTACCTTATCCCTATGCAGAGTTAGGGGGCATTTGGCTTTGAGCAACCCCCAGATTCCCTGTGCCCATAGAAGCAGCAGAAGCAGCAACATGTTGTTTTCCAGATGGAGCCTCCAAACCTGCCTTTGATTTGAACAAAGAGTGAGAAGAAGAGGTGGAAGAAAGCTTTTGTATTTCAGACAGAATCCAGCCAAAGCTTCATTTCTGAAGCGGGACAGGAGAAAAAATCTCTCTGCCTATCCTAAAAGCCTCCCAAAGCTCTCACTCATTCCCGATCCATTTATGCACTCATGGATTTCCAATGTTACGGCATCATCCCACAAGGCTCTGGTGTGAAATCAAGGTGGAAACATGTTATTGAGAGGTTTGTATCAAAGCTTCTGAAAGGTTGCAGATATGTCTCTGGAGAGTTAGCACCAATTCAGCAACTGAATCACTATAATTTGGATAATGACAACAAGGAGAGAAGTCACAGATGGGGTCCAAACTTTGGAGATGAGCCACTAAGACAGGGGAACGTGGATCCAAACTTCTCTAAGAAAACGTCTTTGTCCATATCAGTGTCAAGAGTGTCAGGATGTTTGTAAATAGTCACATGTTGATCTGGATATTATTGGTTCCCTATTCGTGATGGACTTTGGCTACTCCATGATAAGTAGAGGTAGCCCTTGGCTATGTTGTTATTCCTTCATGGTAAGTAGAGCTAGTCCTCGACTTATGTCAATATTTGAACTTGAAATAATGCTTGTCAGTCATTGTAGTAACAAATCAAGGCATCACATGACAGGAATCAAAGTTACAACCATTTGTATTATTGTCATTAAGTGAAAGTCATTCAATAGTGTAGTAGTTAAACACATCCATATTCCCCGATGGGCTTTTTTTTTTTTTGCCTGAAACAGGAAGTAAATGCCAGAAATTAGCAAAAAATAGTGTCACAAATCATAGTCATATGACTGCAGGATACTGAAAATGGCCATACAGGTGAATCAGTTGACAAGCAACCAAAATGTTAATATGTGACAGTGCGGCCATCGTAACACATTTACCAGAATTGAAAATGTCCCTCTTTGTTCCCATTTTCAACATGCATTTGTAGTGCTTTTATACATTTTAGACAATTTCTCTCATGAATTATACTAATGGTATATCATATTATAAAAATTCTCTTTAAGAGTATAACATGGTGTAAATTCCATCCTTTCAACCATATATTTTCCCATTGTTCCATCTGTATAATATAAGCAAAATTTTGGCTCACTTGATAATACATTCTCTCATTTGTTATTCTTCTGTTTCAAATTTCAATAGAGAACAGCAAGATCCAGGGGCGTCTCCCATTTTTTAGGGGATGTTCCATTCTGCGCCTCCAGGACTCCAACCCCACCAAGCAGTCTAGGAAAAGAATGAGAAGATAAACATGATCCAAATTGGAAGCAGGACTCTGCTTTTGTTGCCCAAAGAGAAGAAGATTGAAGAGTCCAAGTGTGTCCAAGACTTTTCTGAGGACCAGTTCCAATGAAAGAGTTTGAGATTACTGTCCAAGAAGAGAGGTTGCAGCTACGTGCAACCAATTCTTTTTCTTGGAGGACTGACCTTGCAGCCCCACTGCTCCTCTTTTCTCTGCATTCTGATTGTATTAAAAAAACATTTTCTGCAAAATGAATCTGGGTCTATTTGGAGATAATTCAACACCTGAGGTAGTTAGATCACCATGATCCTGATTATTTTGTTGAGCAAATGAGCCTTAAAGTGTTGTGTTTTGATACTTACCTCAAACACACAAATAAATTTGATTGATGAATAAGCAAAGAGAGGGTGAATAATACTTTAGCATTATATACATATAGCATGCCTATATGTAGCTTATGTACACTTTCACTGATAGTATATGTTGGGCTTTGGGATTTAGTGACCATGATTTAGAGAACAGAGTTCCTGATGTTTTGCCTGTAATAGCTTCAGAGACAAAGTGTGTTTGGCATTTTCAGAGGTTGTGCAGACTACTTTCAATATTTTCTTAGACCACAGCCACTAAACTCTGAAGCCCAACTCTGCCCAATTTAGTATGCACTTATTTATTTATTTGGAGAATTTATATGGTTACCCACTCACTTTCAGTGACTCTAGGTAACTTACAAAAAATAAAAACCTAATATACAAAGAGTAAAAATAATAACCCCTGATCCCCTGGTGATAAAGCCAATCAAACAAGCCACTTGATGAGCCCCATCCCACTCTGGATTTCCCAGGCCCATTTACAAAACCAAACCTTTTCAAGGCCTTGCGAAAGAGTGTCAAAGTGGGAGCCAGTCTATGGGGATAATATTCCAAAGGAAGGGAGCCACCATGGAGAAGGCCTTTCTTCTGGGTCCCATCAGATGTACCTCCTTAGGAGAGGGGACCCGCAACATTCCCAGCCTCCCCGCTCTACTGGGTTGGGTGGATGTAACTGGGAAAAGACAATCCTAAGCCATGTAGGGCTTTAAAGGTACTATTAGTCCTATATTATACATAGACTTAGAACTATTTTTCCTCCTTAAGCAATAGGATTTTTTAATACAATTCCTTAATATCATTATGGAAAACTGTAATAATAATTTTTCTATTTTATTATCTGATGTGCTTTTGTATTCTGATCTGGTGTAAGCTGTGTTACATCCTCGGGTCTTGCAGATGCAGTTGTGCTTTCCATATTCTAGTAAACAAATTTAATGGGTGAGAGGTGATTAAGAATATAAGCGGTATCCCGCAGGTTCAAAATCCTGGCCAATCTAGTCCAGCAGTTTCTTCTTCCAATGGCCCACCAACCACCAAAGAAAGCCCACTTGGCTCTCAGCAAATGGCTTTCAGAGCCAGCCTCATGGCCATTCTGAGAAGCCAAGAAGGAAGTAGATGACAGTGAAAATAAGTGAGGCTCTGAGCTAGAAGGTAAAATACAGAGTAGATTAGTTACTCTGTCCTTTTCATCTCGTGCCCATTGTTCATTGTGGAGGGATGATTTGCCCCCAAACAAAAACATTTTGTAGATGACTGTCAATTTACAATTTTATTGTAATATTTATTTTTGCAATATTTATATTTATCAAGATATAAAATATACAAACAAAAATAAAGATAATTTAAAAATAGGGAAGGAAAGGCAGAAGAAAAAAAAGTGCAGGGCAGAGGGAAAAAGAAAAAAAAGTCATTGATTTCCGACTCCTTTTGGTGCCGTAGAATATGGTAGTAACATAAAACCTCAACTTTTTACTTTTATATAATAATATATAGTAGCCATTTTTATAACATCAACCTTATGTAATCGGAAAAACCCAAAGTCAAAGTTTTATTTTTTCCATCACAAGCACAAGGTTCAAAAGCGATTTCCAAACAGAAATCCAAGTATAGCCAAGTAGTTTGGCTGTGTTCTTTTCTTTAATCAAAGCAGTCAATTTGGCCATCTCTGCTAACTCCATTAACTTTTGCAGCCATTCATCCATTGTGGGAAACATTTTGTAGATGATTGTTAAGAGTACAACTTTGGCATATAGGCAGTTGCAGAGAAAGAGGAAAGGAGAGGCTAAACTCCTTAGAAATACCTTCAAATCAGGACATGATTTACAACTAGGAAGGGACACTTTTTTATGGTATGGGAAGAACAAAATTCATAAATACTTCCACTATGTAAGAAATGGACTTCTAGAATGGGAAAAGATAAAAGCAAAAATCTATATAAAAATACCAGGATGGCTTTCAATAATGAAAGCCTTTGTTCACCCAAATTTAATTAACTATGAGAAAATTGTAACCCATAAAGACATTTTGAATATTGAAGGGAAATTAAAATCTAAACAAGAGTTGGTAGAACAGGGCATTGATTTATTATGGTGGCCGCATTTGCAAATACTAATGAGATATGAGAAAGATGCCAAAATATATGGTTTTATAAAGATCAAATAATGTTTGATCAGATACTACTGACATCAGATGAAAAATTAATTAAGCAACTGTATAATTTTTTGTTAAATTTAAAGATGGAAGATGAACAGATAAAAGAAACAACGATGACATGGGCAAAAAAATTTGGGCACAATATAGAGTTGGAAAGTTGGTAAAATATTTGGGAAAGAAATTATAAGATAACAATGGTAGCTGCTTATAAAGAAAATCTATAAAAAATGTTTTACAGAAGGCACTTACCACCTGTGAGGTTAGCAAAAATGTTTAAAAACATGTCTAGCAATTGTTGGAAATGTAGGCAAAATCCAGGCACCTATTATCATCTTTGGTGGACATGCCCCAAAGCAAAAGAATATTGGTCAAAAATACATAGGTGGTTAGAGAAAAATTTAAGAATACATGTAGATTTTAAGCCAGAATTGTTTCTTTTAGGCATCATTTTAGAAAAATATGAGAAAAAATGTGTGTATTTAATGTTAATGTACTAACAGCAGTGAGAATGCAAATATCGCCACACTGTATAAGAACAAAGGCAACAGGGGTGACTGTAACAACTATCGTGGCATCTCTCTTCTTAGTGTTGTAGGGAAGCTGCTTGCCCGTGTCATACTGAAGAGGCTCCAGGTGCTTGCAGAGAGAGTCTATCCAGAATCACAGTGTGGATTCCGAGCCAACAGGTCCACCATTGACATGGTATTCTCCCTTAGACAGTTGCAGGAGAAATGCAGGGAACAAAGACAGCCACTTTTCGTAGCCTTCATAGATCTCACAAAGGCTTTTGACTTGGTTAGTAGGGACAGTTTATATAAAATTCTCCCTAAGATTGGATGTCCACCTCAGCTCCTCAACATCATCAGGTCCTTTCATGAGGATATGAAGGGCACTGTTGTTTTTAATGGCTTAACATCAGATTCCTTTGACATCCAAAGTGGAGTGAAGCAGGGCTGTGTCCTCACGCCAACTTTATTCGGGCTCCTTTTTGCTGTCATGTTGAAACACGCTTTTGGAACTGCAACAGAGGGTATCTATCTCTGGACCAGATCAGATGGAAAACTCTTTAATCTCTCTAGATTGAGAGCAAAGTCTAAAGTCCAGCTGAAATGCCTACGGGACTTCCTCTTCACTGATGATGCTGCCGTTACTGCTCACTCTGCTGAAGATCTTCAACAACTTATGGACTGTTTTAGCAAGGCCTGCCATGACTTTGGTCTAACAATCAGCCAGAAAAAAAACAAGTCATGGGTCAGGACGTGGATTCACCTCCCTGTATTACAATCTCTGCACAGGAACTGGAGGTTGTCCATGACTTTGTGTATCTTGGCTCAACTATCTCTGACACTCTCTCTTTAGATACTGAGCTGAATAAACATATTGGTAAAGCGGCCACCACATTTTCCAGACTTACAAAGAGAGTATGGCTTAATAAGAAGTTGACAGAACATACAAAGATCCAGGTCTATCGAGCCTGCGTCTTGAGCACACTCTTGTACTGCAGTGAGTCTTGGACCCTTCACATATGGCAGGAGAGAAAGCTGAACACCTTTCATATGCGCTGTCTCCGATGTATTCTCGGCATCACCTGGCACGACAAAGTCCCAAATAGCGCAGTTCTGGAATGTGCTGGAATTTCTAGCGTGTATACACTATTAAAACAGCAACGTCTACGCTGGCTTGGGCATGTCGTGAGAATGGCTGATGGTCAGATTCTGAAAGATCTCCTGTATGGAGAACTAGTGTAGGGAAAGCGCCCCAGAGAAAGACCTGAGCTGCGATATAAGGATATTTGCAAGAGGGATCTAAAGGCCTTGGGAATGGACATTAACAGCTGGGAATCCTTGACCTCTGATCATTCATCCTGGAGGCTAAAGGCGCAGCATGGTCTTCTCCAATTCGGAGAGACACTTGTGCAGCAGGCTGAGGCAAAGAGGCAGTCCCGGAACCAGCGAAATCTGGGGGCTGGACAGGGGACAGATTGTATCTGCCCTCAGTGTGGAAGGGACTGTCACTCTCGAATTGGCCTTTTTAGCCATACCAGATGCTGCTTTAGGACCTCTTTCCAGAGCACGATACCATAGTCTCTTGAGACTGAAGGATGCCAATGATGACTAACAGCAGTGAGAATTGTATTTGCACAGTACTGGAAAAATGAAGAAATACCAGCTGAAGAAGAGATAATTAAGAAAATTTTGGACTGTGCGGAAATGGATAGGCTCACATTGGAAATGAAAGGAAAAGAAGATACAGAATACTACCAAACCTGGGACCTATTTTATCGATACCTGGAAAAATGGGTAGAGACTAGGAATCTAATATGTATTGTTAAGTTAAACATTTAGACCCAGACAACACTTTGTTTACTAAGCACTAATGAGTTGTAAGCATTAAAAAACTAATAAAATATTGGGGGGGGAAAGAGAAATACCTTCAAGTCAACGCATATATTTTCCAAGGAAAAAGTATAAAAGTATCCAGTGCAGGTAGACCCACCCTGATCATGACAAGTATATACAATTTCATAATCTCTTCATCCTTCTCAGTTAATGAATATAAAACTCTTCATCCCATAATGTTCTGAGTCTGGGACATTGAATGCACCAAGGGCCCCATTTCCTGGCTATAATGTTAATGGGCCAAACATCTTGCTCTCATGTGTACCTTGAATTAGATGTTTTAATGCTTTCTACAGTTTTTAATGCTTTTTACTGTTTTCAATGTTTTTACTGTTTTAAAATGTTTTTTTTTAATTTTTAATTGTAGATGCTCTGAATTGTAAGCCACCCTGAGTCATTTACTGGGATGGGTGGTTACAGAAATTGAATGAATGAATGAATGAATGAATGAATGAATGAATGAATGAATGAATGAATGAATGAATGAATGAATGAATCAAAAATCAATCTGTTAGTAATAAACAAATCAGAGAAGTAACATCTTATTTTCTTCCGTACTTTAAGCAGTCTCTTTTGTAATTCCAACACAAAAGACTTATTCCCATTATTCTCTAGAGATTGTTTTTATCTTCTTCTTAATATTTAGGATGTCATATACTTTTCTCTCTGCATCCCATGGCAGGTTCAAGATCCAAGATTTCATTCATACTGGTCTCAAGTGGAGTTTGTTGTGTTTTTTCTTCTATGATACCCAGTTCTAAAGCCAGACTGTCTCCAACATATCTGCCATAATTGATAAAGATTTATACAGCTGAAATTCCAGGCTCAATTATGATTGTATGTCCACAACTATCTCTAACTATAATGGAGGAATTACAATATACCTAAGGTCAACCAAAATAGGGACCAATTATATCCAGATAAATGTCTGAGGTTTGACACATCCTCTTGAAATTCATTTCATGAAAACATTTTCTTAGAGATGTTTGGAGCCATGTTCTCCAATTTTACTAGCTCATCTTCAATGTTTGGACCCTATCTGTGATGGCATTATCCAAATTGTAGTGATTTTGTGGTTCTCAGTTCTTATCCTCTTGTTTTCTGCAATCTTTCAGAAAATTTGACACAAACATATCAATATGTTATTTCCTTGATTTCACATAAAAGCCTTGTGGGATGATGTCATGCCATTGGAAAACAATGGGTGTATAAATGGGTCTGCACAGAGAGAAAGAGCTAGGGGAGGTTTCTGTGGAAAGGGAGAGGTTTTCTCTCCTCTTTGCTTCAGAAACAAAGCCTTGACTGGATTTTATCTGAAATGAAAGCTTTCTCCGCCTCTTCTTCTCACTCTTTGTTCTAACTGCATACAGGGTTGGAGGCTCCATCAGAAACCCATTATGTTGCTGCTATTTCTGCTGCTTTTATGGGCCCAGGGAATCTGGGGGCTGCTCAGAGCCAAATGCCCCCTGACACTGCAGAGGGATGAGGTGGACCCAAAGAATCATTACAAGCCAGGAGAGCTTTCCATTGGTGGCATCATTCCTGCAACTCGGGCATTATTCCAAATGTTAAGTTTTGAAAAAAAAACCAGGACTCAAGTATTGGAGTAAGTCAATCTTCCTGCATGCCATCAGTGCAACTTTATTTCTGACTTATTTCAGCAGTTCCAGCAGGCATTGTACCATCTCATCTTTGGGGATCCATTTTAGATCCTGTAGCTGATAAGCCTCCTTTGAAATTCACTAGTACAATCACCAAGAAGGGATCTTCAGTTTTTCATGACTTTGAAGAAGAAACAGCCACTTTCCTGACATCCTTGGAGCAGAGCTGGACAGTGGACAGAGAGGAGATGGTGATTTCTCCCTTCTACTTTCCCTTCTCCCCACAAAGGGGACAAGATTTATGCTGATGTTTGTAGTATTTTTATTGTTTTTAATTGTAATACATATATGTTTTGAATTATAAGCCATCCAGAATAATTGACTGAAATGGGCGGCTATAGAAATGGAGTGAATGAATGAATGAATGAATGAATGAATGAATGAATGAATGAATGAATGAATGATGGAGCCAAAATTGCAGGAATGTTATTTTTTCCCATTAATTTAAAATGTGATAGCCTCACTTGGAGATTTCACCGTCATTGATAACATGAAAGAATGCCAGATCAGAATTTATTATTTCACTGAGTTTCCATGTCTGCACCCATTTTGAACTGATACCAAATACCTTAATCCTATAATCCTTTAAATGTAAATTAAGTCTCCAATCAAAAGCTTTCAACATAACTTGTCTTTGTTAAGAATCAGAGCACCCCATTCTCTGTGTGGGTTTGTATTTACATATGCAGTTAATGGTTATATATATATAATTCAGAAAAAAACAACTATAATATTAAATACTGGAGAAATTATTTATAGAGAAAAGAGAGAATATTTAAAGTCAGCCTGAAATCTTAGACCAACTGCAGGGATACTGAGAAGCTCAAGAATAAACCAAAGCCAATAATAAATAGGTTTCTTTAGACCTATTGCTCTGAGCATCTAAAATATAAATTGAAAGAACCCTGGAATTTCATTAAAATATGAGATATCTGGGGAGATCTCCTGGCCTTCTTAGGATAGATGAAACAACCCATCCAAATATACCATCAAATGCTTGAAACCTGGTCAGCTGTCACACATTTGGTTAGTGTTTTTGAAATACAATCAACTATATTTTATTAAGGTAGTTAATTGTTTTTTTAAAAAATTGTTGTTAGTTGCGAAGTCATGTCCGACCCATTGCGACCCCATGGACAACGTTCCTCCAGGCCTTCCTGTCCTCTACCATCTTCTGGAGTCCATTTAAGTTCACGCCTACTGCTTCAGTGACTCCATCCAGCCACCTCATTCTCTGTCTTCCCCTTCTTCTATTGCCCTCAATCTTTCCCAGCATCAGGCTCTTCTCCAGTGAGTCCTTCCTTCTCATTAGGTGGCCAAAGTACTTGAGTTTCAACTTCAGGATCTGGCCTTCTAAGGAGCAGTCAGGGTTGATCTCCTCTAGGACTGACCGGTTTGATCACCTTGCAGTCCAAGGGACTCGCAGGAGTCTTCTCCAGCACCATAGTTCAAAGGCCTCAATTCATTTGCGCTCAGCCTTTCTTATGGTCCAACTTTCACAGCCATATATTGCAACTGGGAAAACCATGGCCTTGACTATATGTACTTTTATTGGCATGGTGATGTCTCTGCTTTTTAGTATGCTGTCTAAATTTGCCATAGCTTTCCTCCCCAGGAGCAAGCGTCTTTTAATTTCTTGGTTGCAGTCCCCATCTGTGGTGATCTTGGAGCCCAGGAAGATAAAATCTGTCACTACCTCCATTTCTTCCCCATCTATTTGCCAGGAATTGAGAGGGCCAGATGCCATGATCTTGGTTTTCTTAATATTGAGTTTCAAGCCAACTTTTGCACTCTCCTTCTTCACCCGCATCAAGAGGCTCTTTAGTTCCTCTTCACTTTCTGCCATTAGAGTGATATCATCTGCATATCTTAGGTTGTTGATATTTCTCCCGGCAATCTTAATTCCAACTTTTGATTCATCTAGCCCTGCCTTTCTCATGATGTGCTCTGCATATAGGTTAAATAGGCAGGGCAACAGAATACAGCCTTGCCGGACTCCTTTCCCAATTTTGAACCAATCAGTGGTTCCGTGTCCAGTTCTCACTGTTGCTTCTTGACCCGCATATAGGTTTCTCAAGAGACAAATAAGATGGTCTGGTATTCCCATCTCTTTAAGAACTTGCCACAATTTGTTGTGATCCACACAATCAAAGGCTTTAGCATAGTCAATGAAGCAGAAGTAGATGTTTTTCTGGAACTCCCTAGCTTTCTCCATGATCCAGCATATGTTGGCAATTTGATCTCTAGTTCCTCTGCCTCTTCGAAATCCTGTCTGTACTTCTGGAAGTTCTCGATCCACATACTGCTGGAGTCTAGCTTGTAGTATTTTAAGCATAACTTTACTTGCATGTGAAATGAGTGCAATGGTGTGATAGTTGGAACATTCTTTGGCATTGCCTTTCTTTGGAATTGGAATGTAAACTGATCTTTTCCAATCCTGTGGCCACTGTTGAGTTTTCCAAATTTGCTGTCAAATTGAGTGTAGCACTTTTACTGCATCGTCTTTTAAGATTTTGAATAGCTCAGCTGGAATACTGTCACCTCCACTAGCTTTGTTGTTGCTCAGCTTTCCTAAGGCCCATTTCACTTCACATTCTAGGATGTCTGGCTCGAGGTCAGTGACCACCCCATCCTGGTTATCTTGGACATTAAGCTCATTCTTGTATAGTTCTTCTGTGTAGTTTTGCCACCTCTTCTTAATCTCTTCTGTTAGGTCCCTGCCATTTTGGTCCTTTATCATGCCCATCTTTGCATGAAACGTTCCCTTCATATCTCCAATTTTCTTGAAGAGGTCTCTGGTTCTCCCTATTCTATTGTTCGCTTCTATTTCTTTGCACTGTTCATTTAAGAGGGCATTCTTATCTCTTCTAGCTATTCTCTGGAATTCTGCATTCAGTTGGGTGTATCTTTCTCTTTCTCCCTTGCCTTTCGCTTCCCTTCTTTCCTCAGCTATTTGCAAAGCTTCCTCAGACAGCCATTTTGCTTTCTTGCATTTCTTTTTCTTTGGGATGGTTTTAGTTGCTACCTCTTGTACAATGTTGTGAACCTCCGTCCATAGTTCTTCAGGCACTCTGTCTATCAGATCTAATTCCTTAAATCTATTTGTCACCTCTACTGTATATTCATCAGGGATATAATTTAGTTCATATCTGAGTGGCCTAGTGTTTTTCCCTACTTTCTTCAATTTAAGCCTAAATTTTGCAACAAGAAGCTCATGATCTGAGCCACAGTCAGCTCCTGGTCTTGTTTTTACTGACTGTATAGAGCTTCTCCATCTTTGGCTGCAGAGCACATAGTCAATCTGATTTCTGTGTTGACCATCTGGTGATGTCCATGTGTAGAGCCATCTCTTGGGTTGTTGGAAAAGAGTGTTTGCTTATGACCATCATATTCTCTTGACAAAATTCTATCAGCCTGTGCCCTGCTTCATTTTGTACTCCAAGGCCAAACTTGCCTGTTATTCCGTTTATCTTTTGGCTTCCTACTTTAGCATTCCAATCCCCCATGATGATAAGGACATCATTTTTTGGTGTTGATTCTATAAGGTGCTGTAGGGCTTCATAGAACCGGTCAATTTCATCCTCTTCAGCACCAGTGGTTGGGGCATAGACTTGGACTACTGTGATATTGAATGGTTTGCCTTGGATTTGCACTGAGATCATTCTGTCATTTTGGGGTTTGTATCCCAGTATTGCTTTTCCTTTTATTGACTATGAAGGCTACTCCATTTCTTCTGAGGGATTCTTGCCCGCAATAGTATACTTGATGGTCCTCTGAATTAAATTCACCCATTCCTGTCCATTTTAGTTCGCTGATTCCTAAGATGTCGATATTCAGTCTTGTCATCTCTTGTTTGACCACGTCCAGTTTGCCTTGATTCATGGATCTTACATTCCAGGTTCCTATGGAGAAAAAAACTTTACAGCATCGGACTTTCCTTTCACCACCAGATGCATCCACAGCTGAGCGTCCTTTCAGCTTTGGCCCAGTCGCTTCACTCTTTCTGGTGCTACTAGTACTAGCCCTCTGCTCTTCCCCAGTAGCATATTGGACACCTTCCGACCTGAGGGGCTCATCTTCCAGCGTCATATCTTTTTGCCTTTTAGTACTGTCCATGGGGTTTTCGTGGCAAAGATACTGGAGTGGGTTGCCATTTCCTTCTCCAGTGGATCACATTTTGTCAGAACACTCTGCTATGATCTGTCCATCTTGGGTGGCCCTGCACAGCATAGCTCATAGCTTCATTGAGTTACGCAAGCCCTTCGCCACGACAAGGCAGTAATCCATGAAGGAGTTTGAAAAATATCTTTATGTTATTTTTTTTTTCCAGAATTGCTCTAATCCTTTCAGAGGAATTCCTGGGCTAAGGCAGATTAGAGGTATTGTAAAAAAAGAGATTAAAAATATTATTTTCATTGATTACTCTGTATTAAATACATTATCTTTGCAGAATGAAAGCAACAGAATACTGGAAAATGCTATCCTTCCTTTTCACTACCCAGGAGATCAACAAGGATTCCAATCTATTGCCCAACATCACCCTGGGTTACAATGTTTATGAAAATTATTTCATTGCAAGGAAGAATTCAGATGCTTTGCTGGACCTGCTTTCTGATGGGGAGGCCAATGTTTCCAACTACAGTTGTGGCAGATGGAGAAATACAATGGCTGTTCTTGAACGGGATGAAACTTTTCCATCCAGATTTCAACCATGTTGGGCACCTACAAAATCCCTCATGTGAGTCTTTTCTGGGAAGACCATTTTAATCATGAAGCTGTCAATCAGAGGTCCTCCCTTGTAAATGAAGACTGATGCTTTGTTATGGAAATCACAGACATTAAGGGTGATGGTTCAAGTTATCCAAAGGGAGGGAAGGAGTAAAACAAACATATCCCCTCTCACAATTGTACCAGTCCACATATAGGGACTAGTGGAGACTAGTCAATGTCTTTCTTTATGCTGCAGAGACTAATTCAATCACTTCAGGAATACAAATTCTTTATCTGGTACATAAAAATATTAATGAACTTTTTGCAGGAAAAGTTCTCATGACAACAGTGCTCTGGGATTTAAGCCTTTATTTTACAGGGGTGAGATTTCCCTTTTGATTCATTTGATTCATTTTCATTTGATTCATTTTGAAGACAAATCAAATGTCAAAGTATGGTGGGTATGGACAGTTTTATTTGTTCATTAAACACTTTGCAGAGAAATCCTTTATGTGCTCCTACACCAAAGATGCCTTTTCTGTGAAAGTCTGGAGGTGCAGAGAGAGAGAGAAAAACTGCAGGCTTTGTCCCAGGTGGACGTGAATCAGATCTTGTGTCTAGACAATTATTTCATTTACAACATCATCTGGGCTATGGCCCAGGCAGTACATGAGGCCCATTTCTCCAGATCCAAGAGGACAAAGATGGATGGTGGTAAGAGCCTGGAAATTCCAAGGCTGAAGGCTTGGCAGGTATTTCTTTTCTGTTACATGCATCTCTTCTGCAACCAAGAATCTGTTTGTAATTGTAAGAACTGGGAAACTATCCTGAAAAAATCATTTCTTCTGAATACAACAAAAATAAAAAAAATAAATGAATTCCAACTTTCTATTCCTCTCGCTTTTTGTATTCTCTTTACTCCTTTCCCTTCTTTAGCAACATATTCTCTTTTCAAAAAATCTGGTTTTCAAAGAGAATACTATGAGATCTTCACTGTTTGGCCATCCTTTCCTTGATAAAATCACATTTCATTTAATGTCTCTCTTCTCTTTCCAAGCAAGAGCAGATCAGTCCAGAGAACAGGGCTCGCCACTGACAAACATGTTTCCATGATTCCATAAACTGTCAGGAACAGTTTTCCTTAGGAGCATGTGTGGGGTAGGCAGATATTCATGGGAGAAGGCAGTCTCATAAGTAATCCAACCCTATGCCACATAAGGCTTTATAGGTGATGACTAGTACCAATGACAGAGTAGAGGTCTTCTGTGAACATAACAAATTTGTTTGTTCCTGGATAGGGACACCCTTGCTGTGTCTTCAGAAATTTTGGGATGGTTTTCAATGGCAGCCTCATGTAGAGCCTGTTGCAATAATCTAATTGGGAGGTGACTAAGGAGGGAATGACCATGAGCAAGGTGTCCCAATCCAGGAACAAACAAATTTGGAATCTAAGACAAAGCTGTGAAGATCCTTCCCTGTATCAGCCCTTTAAGGTAGACTGGATCAGGAAAACTAGGAAGACTAGAACTACACTTTAGCAATAGCACTTAGACTTACATAGCACTTTACAGTGCTTTACAGCCATTTCTAAGCGGTTTACAGAGTCAGTATATTACCCCCAACAATCTGGGTCCTCATTTTACTGACTTTGGAATGATGGAAGGCTGAGTCAACCTTGAACTGATGAGAATCGAACTGCCAAACTGCAGGCAGCCGGCAGTCAGCAGAGGTAGCCTGCAGTACTAACCACTGCACCACCACAGCTTCACTGAGATAAGCTCTAGTAAAAGAATCTTGTGAGTCTGTCTATCCTTCCCCCCCCCCTTCTTATATTCCAGGGAGTCAGAGGATAGTCAGTCTGAGTTTCTTCTTGCCTTTCCATGTTTTCAGGAAAGCTTTTGTCCCCTTTGTTTATGAAATGGACTCTTTAAAGTTTCCTTCAGAACTCATCTCTGGACTACCTTCTCTGTAAGACTCACTTCAAAGAAAACATAGGGCAGAGTAATGGGAACAAACTATAGATTCACTGCTCCCTCCATCATCAACTCCATTTGGTTCATCAAACATATGTTTGATGAAATATGTTCTGATAAACATATTTATAAGTTGCTTTACAGCTCTTTTAAATATGATTTCACTTCATCTATTTTTTTAACTTAATGCAGTACATAAAATACTATTATGTTTCCTTCATTCAGTAAACTATGTGTCTGTCTGTCTGTCTGTCTGTCTGTCTGTCTGTCTGTCTGTCTGTCTGTCTGTCTGTCTGTCTGTCTGTCTGTCTGTCTGTCTGTCTGTCTCTCTGTCCTATCTGTCTAGTCTCTATCTATCTATCTATCTATATATCTATCTATCTATCTATCTATCTATCTATCTATCTATCTATCTATCTATCTATCTATCTATCTATCTATCTATCTATCTATCTATCTATCATCTTTCAATGCAACCTGAGCCACATTGCTGTGGAAAAAAATCCAAATTGCTTAATTAAAGGAAGTATTTTTAAAAAGGCTTTAAAGAGATTAAAATCATTATGCCTTATTAAATGTTTTCATTCTGTAGGGAAAAAATGACTTCTGTTTTAGAACAGGTCTTAAGGGTTACATTTACCAGCTTGTAGACTCTAATTGCAGCCTATTAGAAATAATGAGGATTTACATGGCCATATTCATTAGAGAGAGAGAGAATCCTAATGTGAAATGTTAGTACAAATGTATACTGCCTAAATGTGCAAAACATCCTTCAATTGGAGCCTCATTACTGAAGAATGACCTGTGGGTGGAAGTGTCACCCAGTTCAGGGACTTTCCCATGTAGTCGAGCTGCAGAAGTTACAAAAGATAAGGATTCAGATGTGGCCATGTCTAAACTAATGAGAACTGAAAGTTGTTTGAAATATCCCAAAGACCTCCCAGATAAGATGCTTATTAAAGTATCTGCATCAGGCTCCCTTTCTGTCTAGCCAACTGTTGAAAAGCTGTGTTGAGGCATAGGCAACAGTCTGTGAAGGTGTCTCTACGCTTTTCAACCTAGCCACAGCATATTTCAATAAATCCACAATCTACACACTCAGCCAGTGGGGAGCGGGTGTTTGCAGATATGTTTGTGTGATTGCGCAAGCAAGGCAGTCAATTGTGATTACTTCATCAAAATTGGCTGTACAGCTGCTACCTATGTGACTATCTGCTTCAGTGCGCTGGTAGGTAGCCAGCTCCAGAGCCTTTTATATATATGGCGTCCATAAAAGAATAATTAAGCCATTAAAAAAATAAGTCACAAAAGGGTAGCCACTGGGATGGGATTTGACATAACTCATTAAAATACAATTCAAGTATAATAAATCTGTGTTCTTTTCCATATTAAAATGATTCTGAAACTTGTAAGAGACAACAAATTGTCAGAGTTTAGGATTTATCATGTTTCTGCACAAAATTTAGACCCTTTTTCCTCTTTTTTAATAGCAATTTTATTAAAAGTTATAATTAAAAAATATAAACTAATACAAACTAAAAATTAAAAAGAAAAACAAAGAAAAACAAAGTACAGAAAAAAGAGAAGAAAAATATATCATAAAAATAGAGTTAAAAAAAAGAATGGAAATATATAAAGAAATGACTTCTATCTTCATCACAAGTGAAATTTCCTACCGTTAGAACAATCAATCAGTGGGACAACCTGCCTCCAGAAGTTGTGAATGCTCCAACACTGGAAGTTTTTAAGAAGAGACTGGACAACCATTTGTCTGAAATGGTATAGGGTTTCCTGCCTGAGCAGGGGGTTGGACTAGAAGACCTCCAAGGTCCCTTCAACTCTATTATTGTTATTGTTAAGGGGTTGAAGTAATAGGTTCTTTTACTAAAGGACACTGGCTGCAGTAAAGTCAGGCTAGATCTAAGTTTTCCCATGTGAAGAAGTTACAAATCATTCCCCTCATCACAGCCCTCCCCCCATGACCAGTTCATCTTCAGTTAATGAAGTGCTGCATAGGTGTTTTGAGAAGTGCTGAGATGTTTGGGGTAGTCCGCATTCCACTCTCATGTTGTATGGCCTTGAGTACTGGCAGAAACTGGTTCCAAGCATCTCTGGTCTTCATCACACTCATTCCCCCCTCCCTATTTCCCATAACATACCCATACATGTTTATTGTCCATTTGTTCACCCCATGCTCCCCTTCCCTCCTAGCCTTTGATGGCAGGACACCAGCAAGGCTCCAACTGAAGATGGCAAATCTGACAGCAGACAATCCAAATGAACTGCTTTGACTTTATTGTAAGGGTACATTAACAGAATCTTGCAAAGTACACTTCTCCTGCCATTTCCTTTACAGTTGCAGACGTTAGGCAGGGACCCTTCTGAGCCTCTTTCTCTGCTCGTTCTGCAGCTGTATGCTGTACCCTCTCTTGTCTGATCTTTCCCTAGGCAGCATCTCTTTGCCCATTTTAAAGGTGGGAGATCACCTGTTTCCAGGGAATTGAAAAGGAAACCTGTGTACATAATGTTGGACATGGATATCTTACATTCTTCCATTATCTCTCAGATTCCAGATAGGCCTTTAATTGAATCAGGTACTCCAAATGTTTCCCTTTGCAGCTAGAGCCCAGAACAGCATCCACTTCATTCTCTTCCTTCCTATCCACCAGGAGAGAGGATGGTGAAGCTGTCCTATTCCATAAGCTAGTCAATCTATTCTCCAAAGCACCTGAGGGCAGAACAAGAAGTAACAGCTGGAAACCTATCAAGGAGAGATCCAACCTAGAAAAAGGAGGAATTTCCTTACAGTTAGAACAATTAATCAATGGAACAACTTGCCTCCAGAAGTTGCAAGGGGTGCCTCCCGCACACGCAAAGATCAGTGGAAAACATGGTGAAAATTTATCAATGCAGAAAATTACAAATGAAAGAAAGCTAGGTTAATTTGGTGACCCATAGGGGAAGGCCCAATCTCGCAGCATCAGTTTGTGCCTCCTTAACCTCCATACCAACTTGGCTAAGGTGGAAAAAGAACATGGAAGCAGTTGCATATCAGTATGCTGTTGTTAGTTGCGAAGTCATGTCCGACCCATCGCGACCCCATGGACAACGTTCCTCCAGGCCTTCCTGTCCTCTACCATCTTCTGGAGTCCATTTAAGCTCATGCCTACTGCTTCAGTGACTCCATCCAGCCATGTCATTCTCTGTCGTCCCCTTCTTCTATTGCCCTCAATCTTTCCCAGCATTAGGCTATTCTCCAGTGAGTCCTTCCTTCTCATTAGGTGGCCAAAGTACTTGAGTTTCAACTTCAGGATCTGGCCTTCTAAGGAGCAGTCAGGGTTGATCTCCTCTAGGACTGACCGGTTTGATCGCCTTGCAGTCCAAGGGACTCGCAGGAGTCTTCTCCAGCACCATAGTTCAAAGGCCTCAATTCTTTTGCACTCAGCCTTTCTTATGGTCCAACTTTCATAGCCATACATTGCAAGTGGGAAAACCATGGCCTTGACTATACGTACTTTGGTTGGCATGGTGATGTCTCTGCTTTTTAGTATGCTGTCTAAATTTGCCATAGCGTTCCTCCCCAGGAGCAAGTGTCTTTTAATTTCTTGGCTGCAGTCCCCATCTGTGGTGATCCTGGAGCCCAGGAAGATAAAATCTGTCACTACCTCCATTTCTTCCCCATCTATTTGCCAGGAATTGAGAGGGACGGATGCCATGATCTTAGTTTCTGTGTAAATGTTTCCTTCTCCCTGTAGTTTGCTGTGTCTGAATCTGTCAGTGGAACTGGAAAATTAATAGCTGATATAAAGTCTGCAGGAGACATGATATTTCTTTTCCCCTTCCTCCACTTTCACTAAGCTCTTTTTTAATAAAAAAAATTCTTATTGATTTTTTTTATTAGACATAGTAAAAACTAATACAAATTAAACAATAAAAGAAAAGAAAGAAATTTAAAAAAGAGAAAAAAAGAGAGAGAAAGAAAGAAAGAGAAAGAAAGAAAGAAAGAAAGAAAGAAAGAAAGAAAGAAAGAAAGAAAGAAAGAAAGAATAGAGAATAAAAGAGAAAAGGAAAGTTATGGAGAAGAACTGTAACATTCTTTCTTTCTTAAGGGAGCCAAAGGTACAGTCTACCAATTTTTGTCATATGTGTTTAAATGTCATTTCCTAGAGAAGGAGATAGATAGATAGATAGATAGATAGATAGGTAGGTAGGTAGGTAGGTAGGTAGGTAGGTAGGTAGGTAGGTGGGTGGGTGGGTGGGTGGGTGGGTGGGTGGATGGATGGATGGGCCATTCAGTCTACCTTCAAAAAAATCTATACTTCATAAATCTGAACTTAGATGCAGTCAGAGACATTTTCCATCAATTTATTGCTTTCTTCAATAATGGCACTATCCCAAACAATGGGGGGGGGTGTTGGTGGTTATTATGAAATGGATTATTTTGGGTATTCAATTAATAAAGCAGTTGGAAGTGTGGAGAGATTTTTCAGGATGAAGAATTGAGGCTGGTCTACAGGACAATCAAATAAAGATCACTTAGTAACCTCTAATTGAGGACAGAAAGAGGAAAATAGACAGCACAGCAGAATTTTAGATTTCAGAAGCTTTTTAGGTCAGCAATCTGGAGAAAAATGTAAAACACTTAGGATTCACAGAAAACACACATCTGCTAAGGAGGCTTCTGTAAATAAAATAGACTTGGAAATTGGACACAGGTAGAGGGAAGGAAAAGAAAGAAACTCAAAATAATGTTGCCTTGATATTGTTCAATGTAAGGGATATATAAAAGCTTGGATAGGCATTTAAGTCTCAAGATAGACTTTAAGTGGTATGATTGAGATGTTCATAGAGTGACTCCTGAAAAACTTTGGAAATAAATCTGTATAAGATTCAGGGATCTTGCCAAAGAAGTCTACGAATCCTCTCTAAACACTCCCAATTTCTGTTCCATTCCAGCTTCATACCTTTCTTGAAAATTCTCAGTTTTACAATACATCCATAGATGGGGTGTCTCTGGATAAGAAAGGAGACCTGACAGCAGACCTGGACATTATCAATTGGGTGTATCAGAACAGGACAAATTTCAGAGTGTTGCTGGACAGCCTTGAAAAACAGGGATCCCTGGATTTCACCTTTATGATCAACCCAAAAGGTGTGGCAAGGATGGATAAGCTGAACAAGGTGGGGAAAACAATTATTTCAATCTCTCTGAATCTCTCACACCATGATTGCTTTCTTGGGAAAAAGAATAGTTTTGAATGTCATGTGCATTCTCCAAGAGAAGCAACACATTTTTCAGTTAGATGTCAAGCTATGTCAGTCCTGCCCCAACTTGGTCCTTTAAGCAACTTGGTCCGTTGGTAGTGAAAGGTATACTTTACTAAAGGTCAAGTGGATTGCAGTGTAGCAAAGCCAGAACTGAGATTTGTGCACCAAATTTTCCTGGTTAACTTTCCCCTCTTAATCCCTTTCCATTGCTGGTTCCACATTGTCAAATCATACTAAAATAAAATATTTTGGAAATGGTCTCTTCAACTATAGACTGGGTAGAGTGCAGCTGCATGCCATTCTCAGCTGTCTTACTTTGAAGTTGTGCCTCTAGAAGGTACAATGGGCACTTAACTTCCTCCCCTCCCATCCAGCTCCATCCCCCCAAAGTTCCTGGCAGACTGGCAGTGAGCAAATGCAAAGGGCAGGCATGAGATGGCAATTCTGACAAGCTGTCTGTGAGAAATATATCCTTAACTGTTTAAGGAAACTCTTCACTAGTCTTCTGTGAAGGGAGATACTTTTGAGCCATGCTAGGTTTGAGTTCACTTAACTAAAGAAAAAAAATGCATTAAATGTTACTCTTCCAAGCTTTTTGGCTCATGTTGGAGGCCATCATCAGAGAACTTCTCTCTCTCCAGAATATGTGCACTGGGATGTTCTATGCATTGTATTTATAGGGTGCTTGGTTGTGTATAGCTTTTTGATTGTTAATTAGAAGAGAAAGAACAGCCCAATGCACATACTCTGGAGAGAAAAGTTCCCTGATGATGTTCTCCAGCACAAGCCAAAAAGTTTGGAAGAATAAACTTTTGGTTCAGGTGACTGACTCAGATTGGATCCTGTAACATTATCCTGGGACATTATCATAGAATAGAATAGAATAGAATAGAATAGAATAGAATAGAATAGAATAGAATAGAATAGAATAGAATAGAATAGAATAGAATAGAATAGAGCTGAAAGGGACTCTTGAGATCTTCTAGTCCAGCCACCTGCTCAAGCACGAGAACCTGTACCATTTCTGACAGTGAGGACAATTAATCAGTGGAATAGCTTGCCCCCAGAAATCGTGGGCGCTCCATCATTGGAGATTTTTAAAAAGAGACTAGACAATCACTTGTCTGAGATGGTTTAGGTTCTCCTGCTTGAGCAGGGGGCTGGACTAGAAGGCCTCCAAGGTCCCTTCCAGCTCTATTCTATTCTATTTCAGACAAGTGATTGTCTAGTCTCTTCTTAAAAGCCTCCAGTGATGGAGCACCCACGATTTCTGAAGGCAAGCTGTTCCATTGGTTAATTGTCCTCACTGTTAGGAAGTTTCTCTTTAATTCCAGGTTGCTTCTCTCTTTCATTAGTTTCCAACCATTGTTTCCTGTCTTGTCCTCTGGTGCTTTGGAGAATAATTTGACCCCCTCTTCTTCATGGCAGCCCCTCAAATGCTGGAATACTGCTATCATGTGATCCCTATTTCTTCTTTTCTTTAGACTAGCCAAACCCAAATTCTGCAACTGTTCTTCATATGTTTTAATCTCCAGGCCTTTGATAATTTTAGTTGCTCTTTTCTGAACTTTTTCCAAGGTCTCAACATCTTTTTTGTAGTATAGTGACCAAAATTGTTTGCAGTATTCCAGGTGCGATCTTACTAGGGTTTTATAAAGCGAATGTCATGGTTCCGATAGATGAAACCAATTAAAAGAACTTCAAGGCAAGGATTTCTTCCTTAAGGAACATTTTATTCAGGAAACAAAGTATCGGTACTTACATAGTTGAACCCAAGAGTAAAGTTCCCTCCCCCTGATACAAAGTAACAAGTTGCAATTCCCACCCCAGAAAGGCCATCATAAACCACATTCACCAATTAATCTAAAATCCTCCCCACTTTACTGCCTGCCAAAACTTTATCTAGAATTGACCTTGAAGCTCACCCAGCTGCAATTGTTTAGGCTAACTTAAAAAGCTCAAGCATTCCTCCCTCCCCCCTTCTACATCTGAGAACCCCAAGCAACAGAAAAAGTACAAGTAAAGTAAAAGGTAAAATGGCTGTAATTTCTTAATTGTCACAACATTGACAACGGTACCAATACTTTGCGTGATCTTGATTCTGTGCCTCTGTTTATACAACCCAGGATTGTATTAGCTTTTTTGGCTGCTGCTGCACATTGCTAGCTCATATTCAAGTGATCATCCACTAGGACTCCAAGGTCCCTCTCACAGTTACTGTTTTTGAGCCAGGTCTCGCCTAATCTGTACTTACACCTTTGATTTTTCCTGTCTAAATGTAAAACTTTGCTTTTCTCCACATTAAATTTCATTTTGTTGGATAGGGCCCATTGTTCAAGTTTGTCAGGATCTTTTTGAATCCTGAGCTTGTCTTCTGGGGTGTTGGCTATTCCTGCCAGTTTAGTCTCATCTGCAAATTTGATGAGTTCCCCTTTTATTCCCTCATTTATGAAGATATTGAAGAGTACTGGGCCTAAGACAGAACCTTGTGATGCCCAACTGCTTACTCCCCTCCATGTAGATGTAGTACCATTAAGGATGACTCATTGAGTACTGTTTGTCAGCCAGTTACAAATCCATCTAGTGGTGATGTTGTCTATCCCACATTTTTGTAGCTTACCAAGAGGTAGGTTGTGGTCTACTTTATCAAATGCCTTACTAAAATCTAAGTATACTATGTCCATAGCATTTTGCTGGTCTACTAATTTAGTCACTTTATCAAAGAAATATATTTGCCTTCATTTGCATTAAACTTTACCTTGTTCAATTAATATATAAATTTACAACCTAAATTATACTGGAAGTGTACAAATTAGAAAAAAGGAAGGGGAAGACTGTTGAGCTCTTTTTATAGGCTTCGAATTTAACAAACCTAACCTTGAACTACTGCTTTCTTGCTTGTCATTTTATAGAAATTAAATCATGAATTATTTTCTGGGTGATCTTCCTCCCTCTGCTCAGAGTCTACCTCCTTCCAGGTGTGTGGAAAGCTGCCATCCTGGATTCATGAAGGTGGAACAGGAAGGGAAGCCCATCTGCTGCTATGACTGTCTTCCCTGCACAGAAGAAACCATCTCCACCATGGAAGGTGGGTGGCACCAGAGAATAGGGGGAAATTTCTGAGAAGACCTGGCTCAGTGTCTGCTGAGGCTGACATTCCACTGGTTTAGCTTGCTCAGAGTCAAAATCAGAGTCCTGGGCCATGACAGGCCTTTTCTTTCCGAGCTGCTTAAATGCCTACCAGGAGTAGTGGTGAACCTCTGTTATTTGTTTATTTAGTACTCCAATAAAGTGAGGAACATCTGGCTCTTCTACTTTTCTCTTGGGTCACTTGGACCACTGATATACAGATGAAAGACTGAAGTCTTTTTTTCTTAAACAGGCCCAGCAGGAGAACTTTAAAATATTGCTTCTAGCCTTTTGTTTTCTTGTTCCTTTCCGAAGGGAGTGAGTGGAGGAATCATAAGTCTTTGGAGGTTTTTCCTCATCATTCTTCAAAATGCATGTCCCAAAGATATTGTTTCCTTCTTGCTGTCCAAACATGAGTGAGAAGGACAAAATCAAGCTACCAATAAGGACAATCAAAGAACATACAGCAAAGTTGCATGTCTGGGACTACTACTACTACTACTACTAATAACAACAACAACAACAACAATAATTATTATTATTATTCAATGGTGAAAAAAGTAAGGTTCTACATTTAGGCAAGAAAAACCAAATGTTACAGGTATAGTATAGGGGGTACCTTGCTCAATAGTAGTAACTGTGAGAGGGATCTCAGAGTCCTAGTGGACAATCACTTAAATATGAGCCAGCAGTGTGCTGCAGATGCCAAAAAAGCAACCACAGTGCTAGGCTGCATTAACAGAGGGATAGAATCAAGATCACGTGATGTATTAATACCACTTTACAATGCCTTGGTAAGGCCACACTTGGAATACTGCATCCAGTTTTGGTCACCACGATGTAAAAAAGATGTTGAGACTCTAGAAAGAGTACAGAGAAGAGCAACAAAGATGATTAGGGGACTGGAGGCTAAAACATATCAGGAACGTTTGCTGGAATTGGGTATGTCTAGTTTAATGAAGAGAAGGACAAGGGAGGACACGATAGCAGTGTTCCAATATCTCAGGGGCTGTCACAAAGAAGAGGGAGTCAAGCTATTCTCCAAAGCACCTGAAGGCAGGACAAGAAGCAATGGATGGAAACTAATCAAGGAGAGAAGCAACCTAGAACTAAGGAGAAACTTACTGACAGTTAGAACAATTAACCAGTGGAACAACCTGCCTCCAGAAGCGGTGAATGCTCCAACACTGGAAGTTTTTAAGAAGAGACTGGACAGCCATTTGTCCGAAATGGTATAGGGTTTCCTGCCTGAGCAGGGGGTTGGACTAGATGACCTCCAAGGTCCCTTCCAATTTTATTATTATTATGATAAACCATGAGTACCAAGAAGAAGGAAAGTACTCCCAGCTTGATAGTCCTGCACCCTGTCAAAGTGCCCCATTTAGGAAGTGAGGAGATTCTGTCTACATACAACTGAATCAGGCTGTGATCTTACCATAGCAACATGATGATGGAAATCACTTCCAACTCTAGATTATGACATCAGCTCTTAGATAAAGGAGGGTTCTAATGTATGTCTGACCTGAGAATACCCCGTGGTTGCCAAGAACTCCATGAATTCCTGACCCTTATCTGATCCATTGTGGAGGTTGAAGGCCTCCAGAACAAACTAGCTCCAGCAGTCTGATAAAGGATATCACTGGGCAGCCAGGCAGCTGTTATACCAGTAGGATCATCACCTTGTCTCTAAAGCTAACATGTTTATATATATACCCTATATTTCATAAGATTTAATGATATGTGGGAAAGACTTTGGAAGACGGGCCAATGAGATGCTGCTTGGGAATAGTCAGATAAGAGGCAGCATGGCCTGCAATCGCAAAGTGAATGGAGGAAGAAGTTCAGAGGGACCCTTTCTAAGTTTTCGAGTTGTTAAGGTGATGGCAGGAGAATTGTACTTTCAAACTTGCAAGATTCTGTTAATGTGGCTTTACAATAAAGTAGAAGTTTATCAGGCTACGTTTCCTGACTAGTCTACCTGGTAAGGCAGACAGGAGTAGAGTCAACAGACTCTCATGATCACCGCCATCCCTATCTACTTGTCAAACAAGGCAATATTACTTGCTTTGCACAACTTGGTTTTAGTAACACATCCTGAGTCCATTGCATCATCTATCACCAAGATGTAGATCAAGGTAGACTTTTTGCAAGCAAATCCATCATTAGGTATCAGCACACTGAGGCCATGATCTTCAGAAATTTAGTCATTTGGACCACAGAATGGAAGTCAGGATCAACACTAGATTAGAGGTGCACATTGCCCTTTAATGACCCATCTAATAGTCTCCACTTTGCCTCCCTTGGTCCAATACTAAAGAGATGTCCACTCCTCCCTGGTTGATCAATCTCTTCATGGAGACTTCATATGCTCAACAATCCCATCCAAGTACAGTACTGTGAAAAAGTGTTAGGCAGTTGTGCAGAAATGCTGCAAATTAAGAATGCTTTCTGAAATGGAAGTGTTAATAGTTTTATCAATTAACAAAATGAAAAGTAAAGGAACAGAAGAGAAATCCAAATCAAATATTTGCTGTGAGCCCCCCTTTGCATTCAAAACAAAATAGTCTTTCATGGGAGACTTCTCTTGTTTGGGATGGTCTCTTAATTGAGAAACCTATTTTGCTTTGACTTTATTTCCTTACATAACAGCTACTCTTCTCACATTCATGACTCTGGCAGTTTAAAATTAAAACAGTAACAGTACTAAAAAAAATCAAACAATACAAACATTAAAACCAATTAAGTCATTAAAAGCCATATGATATACTCATTGGGAGAGCACAGGTACTCAAGATTAGTACAGCCATTTTATGGGTTCCACACCTTACTCTGAACCCCAGGCAAGATGGCAAAGCCTTAGTCTTCTGTTCCTTCTGGGAGGCTACTGAGGAATTATAGAACTGTGCCTTTGAAATTGATCTAATAATACATATTAATGCAATTTATTGTTTTTATGTTTACTATTTTTAGGAATGTGGCAATCATTCAGAGGAACACTTGGACTTTGGTGGATTAGAAGCATTTTTATAAAAAGAGATTAAATAAAATGTTATTTTCACTGATTGTGCTCTAATACATTTATATTTCTAGGAAAACAAACCCAGAATACTGGAAAGTGGTGTCCTACCTTTTTGCCATCCAGGAGATCAACCAGGATTCTGGTCTCTTGCCCAACATCACCCTAGATTACAATGTCTATGAAAATTATTTCAATCCATGAATGACTTCAGATGCTTTGCTGGACCTGCTTTCAGATGGGGAAGCCAATGTCCCCAACTACAGTTGTGGAAGGCAGAGAAACACAGTGGCTGTTCTGGAAGGAGCCAAGACTGACATCTCCATCCAAATTTCAATCATGTTGGGCACCTACAAAATCCCACAGGTTTGATTTTGACAGGGCAAAGAGGTTTAGTTATACAGTTTTCAGATGTTTTCTCTTTTGTAAATAAAGAATAAAAGAGACCTGAACTCATTGGTAACCTCACACTGCAATGAACAAGGACATACATTCAATTTTGCAGCTACTAAGATTGTTGGATGAGCAGTGACAAAAATAGCCAGGGAAGTGACTGAAGCCTGGGAAATGGGCCACTTGTCAGACTATAGGAGTACTGATTAACCACCAGCTTATCAACTACTTAGGAGGCGAGGGCTTGGCAGCACAAGGAAACAACAGCCAATGACTTAATAGTCAACCATCAACACCTCAATCAACAACTAAAAAACCACACACAATAGGCACTATATAAATACCATACGTAGAATAGCCCAAACCACGTAATCTGCTAGAGAGAAGTTCCCTGAGGATGGGCTCCAGCACAAGTCTGAAAGTTTGGAAGACTAAACCTCTGGTTTAGGTGACTGACCCAGATTGGATCCTGCAGCATTAAAAGTAAAGATTCTAGTTATCTAATTAGAAAGAGAAGGTTTAGAGCAGCCATATTCCTGCCCATCATGATGCCAGTCCAGACTAGGGGCTTTCTGATTTTTGGAATTTGAAAAATTCTCCATTGAAGAAACCAATAGGCAGAGAAACAACATGTGAAACTATGAGTCACCAATGTCAGAAGTGGATGTAGAGCCAATATAGTTACCCTACATTTTGAATTTTATGAATGTCAAATAAAATGCTACCTCCTCCTCCTCCTCCTCCTCCTCCTCCTCCTCCTCCTCCTCCTCCTTCCTCCTCCTCCTCCCCTCCTTCTTCTTCTCTCTTCTTCTTCTTCTTCTTCTTCTTCTTCTTCTTCTTCTTCTTCTTCTTCTTCTTCTTCTTCTTCTTCTTCTTCTTCTTCTTCTTCTTCTTCTTCTTCTTCTTCTTCTTCTTCTTCTTCTTCTTCGATCAGTTACAATTTTATTTCCCAGGTTCTGTATGATAAAAGCCAATATCCTTTCTTCTACCCAATGCTCCCTTCTAAAGGAGCCCAGTACTCAGGGATGGTCAAAGTGCTCCTTCATTTCAAGTGGACATTGATTGGTCTGATTGCTCCAGATACTGACCAAGGGCAGAAATTCATGAGGATGATGACCGCCATGCTGATAAGGAATTACATTTGTCCAGTTTTATCACAGATCTTTTCCATAACTATCAAGAAGCTCTTCAGGCTTTCTGATGCATACTGCAATTGGAGACAAGTGAACGTCTTTCTTTATGGTGCAGAGATGGATTCAATAGGAATTGGGTTATTGCTTTTTCATAGAGCCATTGAAGGTTTTAAGGAACCTTCTACTCTATGATGCAAGACTTTTCAGAGAGATCCTTTACATGTTTCTACGGCAAGGATGCCTTTTCAGTGAAAGGCTGGAGATGGTGCAGAGAAAGTGAAGAACTGGAGGTTCTGCCAAAGGAGCTAATTGATCGTATCTTGTCAATAGACAATTATTTCACTTACTATACAGTCTGGGCTGTGGTGCAGGCTTTACATGCAGCCTTTTTATCTAGATCTAAAAGGAGAAGGACTAAAGATGGCAAGAACATGGAAACTCCATGGCTGAAAGCTTGGCAGGTAATTGGGTTTTTTTGTTTCTTTGTTTTTCTCATGAAGATAAGAATCAATTTTATAAGTGTCAGAACTGAATAATTATTCTGAAAAATTAGCTGATTTTGTTTATATAGAAAATACATTGAATTAAAACATTCTGTTTCTGTCCCTTTTGCATTACAGTCACTTCTTCTTTTTAGTTAGTACTATCAGCTGTCCCAACTTGGTCAGTTAGAAAAGAAAGACTCTTGAATTCATTGTTAATGAAAGTATACTTTACTAAAGCCAAGTGGTTGCAGCGTAGAAAAGCCTGATCTGAACTTTCATGCCCAAAGCATCTGATTAACTCTTCCCTTCTCCCCATCTTCCCCCTGGTTATCTCCCATTGTCCAATTACATTCAAACAAATTGTTTTGGTAACAGTCACTAGCTTGGTGGGCTGGAGAGTGTTGCATCCCATGGTGTGACCTTGGAACAGCTTGCAGCTCTCACTGGACAGTACAATGAGTAGTTTCGATTCCCTTTATCTTCCTCCCCCCTATTGCATATGGCAGAGTAGCATCTGGTGAAGCATGGCTGGTGAAGCAGGTGACAGTCCTGATATTAACTTGTTTTAAATTGTTTTTCAAATAAAATATTTTAATACCTTTAGCATTCAAATATGCATGCTTGATTTTCTTTTAATATAAATGGGGGGAAAAAACAAAACTTGGAGAGGCTTTCAGCCAGCCCCTTGAAGGAAGAGAGACAAGAATCTGCAAGGATTTCAGAATGCTAATTTATTGTTAATGAGCTTGAAAACTTGTCCAAGTGAGTCTCTAACCCATCTTAATGTTTGCATAGTTGAAATACAATTACACTGTAAGTTAGTAGATATTAGAATTTAAATGTTTATAGATTGTCTGCAAATGACTTGAGAAGTAAATCTGAAACTTTCACTTTGTGTGTCTGTTCACCCACAGCACAAACGTACTGTAAATTTTTCTAAGTCCTGTCTAAACATACCCATTTTCTCTTCCATCCAGCTTCATCCTTTCCTTCAAAATTCTCAGTTTTACAATAATTCCATAGGAGTGTTATATCTGGATGCAAATGGAGAGTTGGTAGCCAATCTGGACATTGTGAACTGGGTGATTTCCTCCAACAAGTCTGTTAGCAGAGTGAAATGTGGGAGTCTAGAAAGACAAGGATCCTTTGATTTCAAGTTCATGATCAATCAGAAAGCTATTAAAAAGTTGGAAGTGCTGAACAAGGTGGGGAAAATATGTCATTTCACTCTTTCTAAAGCTCTTACCATGAGGATTGCAGTATTTGGCAAGACGGGGTTCAGATATCATCTCAGTTTTCCAAGAGAAGCAACATCTTCTTTGATTAGATGTGCAGGTGTCTATAAACAATAATCTCCATAAATATTCAAGTGGTTGAATAGACGTGTACTCACTTCCATCCCCAATATAGATTTTAATTGTTTTTTTACTGTTGTTGTTACCTGCTCAGAATAATGGACAACAAGGTAAGAGGTTATACAAGTCAGAGGGGGGAAAGGGAGAAAGAAAGGTGCAATGTCACCACATTACAAAAAGATGTTGAGAAAATGTGCAGAGAAGAGCAACTAAAATGATTAAAGGCCTGGAGACTAAAACATATGAAGAACTGCAGCAGGAATTGGGTATGGCTAGTCTAGAGAAAAAAAGGACCAGGGATGAAATGATAGCAGTATTCCAGTATTTGAGTGGCTGCCACAAAGAAGAGAGGATCAACTTATTGTATCAGAAAGCACCAGAAGGCAAGACAAGAAAAAATGGATGGAAACTAATCAAGGAGAGAAGCAACCTGGAATTAAGGAGAAACTTCCTAACAGTGAGAACAATTAACCAGTGGAACAGCTTTGCCTTCAGAAGTTATGGGTGCTTCATCACTGGATGTTTTTAAGAAGAGACTGGACAGCCACTTGTCTGAGATGGTATATGATCTTCTGCTTGAGCAGGGGGTTGCAGTAAAAGACCTCTAAAGTCACTTCCAGCTCTATTCTCATTGATCAAAGAATGAAAACATTAGACTTGTACAAAGGGACAGAGAGTTAATCCATAGGGTAACATAATTTATTTCACAAACCAGAGAATCAATCTGACCTTCTTTTGAATAATTTAATATTTAAATTTAGATTCTAAATTAAAAAATATAGAGATAAGAATTAGAATGAGCAGCAATAAAAAAGGAAACAATATTCAGCCAAATAACATTGATGAGTCACAATTTTTTAAAGTAGCTAAGTTAAAATTGGAACTGAAGATTTCCAATCCTTATTCCCCCCCCCCATTTTCTTGACATAAATTCATGATTTTTTTCTGGATGTTGTCTCTATTCAGCCTCTGCCACCTTCCAGATGTGTGGAAAGCTGTCATCCTGGATTCATGAAGGTGGTTCAGGAAGGGAAGCCCATCGGCTGCTATGACTGTCATCATTGTGCAGAAGGAACCATTTCCATCATGGAAGGTGGGTAACACCAGAAGAAAAGGACTGTCATTTGAGAAAAGCATATACACTGACATTTTTCCATTTTTCCAGTACATGCTTAATGGGAGATCCTACTCTTGTTTTTTCCAGATGCTCAAAAATGCACCAAATGTCTAGAAGATCAGCATCCAAATATCAAACGCATTCACTGTATTCCCAAGATTAAAAACTACCTTTCTTTCAAAGAAACTTTGGGGATCATCTTAGCTTCCATTACCCTGTCCATGTTTTTAATCACAGGCTTTGTTTTGGGAATATTCATAAAATTCCTGGAAACTCCTATCATCAAAACCAACAATCGGGACCTCTCCTATATCCTCCTGGTATCCAACAAAACAGACCTGTCTTCTCCGTCAAACTGTTTTCAGTGTCATCTTCTCAATTGCCATTTCTTCAATCTTGGCCAAAACAATAACAGTGGTGTTAGCCTTCTTGGCCACTAAACCAGGGAATAATATTCAGAGGTGGCTGGGGAAAAGCTTGGCCAACTCCATCATTGTTTCTTGCTCTGGTGTCCAAGTTGTCATCTGTAGCATTTGGTTGGGCATTTCTCCCCCATTCCCAGACTCTGACAGGTACTCCCAGTCTGGAGAGATCATTCTGCAATGCAGTGAAGGGTCTAGTACCATGTTTTACTGTGCCCTTGGTTACATGGGCTTCCTGGCTGCCATCTGCTTCACAGTGGCTTTTCTGGCTAGGAATCTCCCTGGGACCTTCAATGAAGCCAAGCTGATCTCCTTCAGTATGCTGGTCTTCTGCAGTGTTTGGGTGTCCTTTGTGCCCACCTACCTAAGTACCAAGGGGAAGTACATGGTGGCCGTGCAGGTCTTCTCCATCTTGGCCTCCAATGGTGAGCTTTATATTTTCCCCTAAGTGCTATATTATTTACCTAAGACCGGATCTGAATACAAAAGCACATGTGATGTCAAAATAATGCAGTAAAATTGATGTTGGGTAGGGGATTCCCAAAAATGTCAACACTCCAACATTTGACACTTTAAAAAGCTAAGTTCAACATCATCTTTTCTATTTTGTTTGTCTTTTGTCCTTTATTTTGTCCTTTTTTAATTTTAAGTCATAAATAATAGATTATATAATTGTGATAGATTGGCATTTATATAGAGGATTTATACTAAGGATAATTTATACTCTGCTTAGATAATTTAAACGTTTAAAGATAGAGAAAAAGAAGAGATTTATATCAGTGGTAACTATAATTTGTCAATGTCAGTGTTAATAAACATAAGGCTCTTTAAATTGTATATCCCAAGCTAAACATAGCATTAATAAACAGCTGCAAATTACATGAAAATATTTGATAGACAGTGAGGGTTTCTGTCTTAAACTGAATATTTAATGCATATTAAAAATGAAAAAAAAATAGACCAAACCAATAACAAGAGGAAAAAATGTATACAAATGAATAATAAAGAGAAGAAAAATTATTGTATTTGTTGTTCTATGTGATGGGTTTTATATACAAGAGCAATTCTTGCTTAAAATTGATTAAACTTCTGTTGTGGATATATGCCGGCAATTTTGTGTTAGCTGGATATTCTCCAAGTTTAAATTCCTTGTCAGAAATTTTTAGAACTTTATTTTTATTCCAATGTTTGACAAAGTTTATTCTTGAGCATTTATGTCAGTAAATTATAATATTTGTTTTTAATATGTTCCAGGACTACACTTAGTAAGAAAAATGGTGATTTCATTTCAAATTTAATTCCCAAAATTTTCTACATTATGCCATATACTGTATACTGTATATCCTTCTAGTATTTTTGAGTTTTGTTACATATCCATGAGGTAAAATGGTATTTCTGTTTAAATTGTAGCTCAAAGTAAATGTCATGGATTTGATCAATAATTCTTCCCATTGATATATTATGACTGTTTCTTTGAAATTTTGTATCCGTTTTATCATACAGTTTTTATTTGTTCTAATTGTGTGTCTGTCTGAATAAAGGTTTAAATATCTAATATGTGGCTTTGTCTGTTTTAAATTCCATCTTTTCTTTCTTCTTAATGTTCCTCCCTCATTCTTAAGATGTTTATCCTTCCAGAAATTGACACATACATCAGCCATGGTATCTTCTGATCTTTCTGAGTGGTTGTTGCTGTATCTTTAATCTGTTCATTAAATTCAAGAGGACCATGTTTGCATGTGTGATTATATTTTTCTTACTGTAATTATTTTCAACATGGAAGACATTTAAGGAGAAAATTATGAAATTGTTGGGATTATTTGAGGAAAATGGGTGATGTGCAGGCTATGTCACTTGAATCTTAGCAATATTTTGTTTGTGTGTGCCTATGTACACGTGTTTATATTAGGCAAATATCTGTTGGGCTGAAGAAAGAAAACTTTGAGAAAAAAGCAAAATGAGTTTGTCACTGTAAGAACAGAATCTCTCCACAGTAAAGGGAATGTTTCAAATGGTTGGAACAATTTGTCACCACTGAGTGATATTTGCTTGATAGTTTTAACTCTCAGGAAGCCTGAAGAGCTGGCTTTGCCATCTGGCTTGGGGATCAGAAAGTGATATGGAGCCCATAAAATGGCTGTACTCTTCTTGAATGCTTCTGCTATCCTGGTGTCTTTATGTATGGCTTCTAATTGTTTAACTGTTTTTAATGTTTATATTGTTTGTATGGCAGTTTTATTTACTTGGTACTGTTTATGTTTTAACTATAAGCCACCCAGAGTTACAAATGTTATGTGGATGGCTATATAAATTTCATAAATAAAATAAAAACTTGACAACATCTTCATTAAGAGAATGTCCAAACCTGAAGAAGTCTCCCAATAGTTTCACGCAGATCATGAATTTCTGGAAATTTGATGAATTGGAGTTAAGATAAGGTTAGATAAGATAGATAAGATAACCTTTATTGTCATTTTTTTCTGTGGGCACAATGACACACATCAAAAATGAAATTTAGGGGGGGCGGAGCCAGCTGTCAGAGCGAGCGGAGGTGCGAACGATCTCTCCAGCATCTCCAGTCGCTTATCCCAGGCTCGTGGGGCTCTTTTGAGCCGAGAGAAGCCTCGTAGGGGCGGCAGAAGGTGTGGGCGACCTGCTGCTCTGTCGTTGGTGGCGACTGACGTCGGGAAGTGGGTGAAACCCAGAACCGAGCGGACCGGGAAGAAGGCGACCAGTAATGGCCGCTGAATGACATGACAGCTGGACAGAGCTAGCGAAGAAACAGCGGAATGACAGTGTATCAGATCTGACTTGAGTGTTTTTCCTGAAACCTTTGTGAGTAGACTTGGAAGACGCAATTAAAGGGGTTGCAAAGAAACGAAAGCCTGGCAAAAAGAATGTTGGAGTAGCGGTGAGCTGGCGGCGAGTGAAAGTGGTAAGAAGTGAGGCCGGAAAAGGCCACATTAGGAGGACGCCAGGAGGCAAGTTTTCAAGACTCAGAGTTTTTCTTAAAGGGACAGTGACTTTTTTTTTATCTTAACTGTTGCCGAAGATCTGTTTGAGAGTTTTGACTTTTTGGTTTTTGATTTTGACCTTGGAGCGGAGCGGCTGATGAAAGGTGGCTTCTCTGGGAAGGAACAGTGATTGACAGAAGGAACTGGATTGGGACAATGATTGGCAGTTTCTGAAAGAAGATTGCCAAGAGAAGGGAAACTTAAGAGAGACTGAAGGGAATATTGGACTATTAAACTATAACCTTACAAGTTAGAACAAAAATTGGGGAGCTTAAAACTAACATCTGGCACTGTGGTACTAGAACGTGAAATATATTGACAGAGTTATATTTACAGACCACGATAGTGACAAAAAGTGGAAGGAAAAAAAGAGGGAAGTGAAAAGTGGTTATTTTGGAGGAACAGTAAGTTGTGGAAAAGTTTACAAAAAATGGCAAGTAATCCAAATCTGACTAAGATTGGCGGGGAAAAAAAAAATACAATACAAAGCTCTAGCCCCATGAGTCAGAAATTGTTAGATGATATGCTTCAAAAGGAGCGTTCTAACTCATTTAAAGACCTTCAGGTAATGATGCAGGCAATGCAGGAAGCCATGTTTAAGAATCATGAGGAAATCAAGAAGGAGTTAGAAGGGGTAAGGAATGATACAGGAGAAATGAAAGAAAAGATTCAGGCAATGGATGGAAGATTTGAGGCCTTCCAACAGCAAATCGTAAAAAATGAACAGAAACTATTGGAAGTAGAACAAAGAATGGATAATGAGGAGAAGAAGGTTGAAGAGATAAATAAAAATCTAACTTTGGCTAACAAAGAATTAGTGACAGCGGTGATGCTAATGGAAGCGGAAAAGGCAGCTTATTATCTCAGATTCCAAAACGTCATTGAGGAGAGAGGGGAAGACCTTCAGGATAAGATGGCAGACCTACTGATGGGAGCTCTTGGGATAAATAAAGAGAAGATGATTGCTGCAATGGACGAGACATATAGGGTGCAGACAAATTATGGGAGAAGATATAATTTGCCTAGAGAAGTTCACGTGAAATTTATAAAAAAGACAATTAGAGATGAAATATTATACAAGACACGTGATGAACAGCTGGAGTACAGAGGGAAACAAATTATAGTGCTAAAACAAATACCTAAAAGAATGAGAGACCTACGGAAGAACTATCAATTTTTGACGTCCAGATTGCACCAAAGTAATGTGAACTTCAGATGGTTAACACCAGAGGGGATTATCGTGACTTGGCAGGAGAAGAGATTCAGGTTGGATACGTTGGAGAAAGCTGAAGACTTTTATAGACAATACTGTATCTCAGAGGAAGAGCTGGGAGATCATGGAGAAGGAAATGCGATGGTTGAAAAAGGAGAAGGTGAACGAATGATGGATAAAAGAGGGACAGAGCAGGGTATAGAGGAAGTAAAAGGGGGAGGAGGACAAGATGGATTAGGACAACAGGGGAGAAGCCTTGAGGAGTCGAAGGAAATAAGGATTACTCGAAGCACTAAGGCACGACAGAAACAAGTTAATGGGAGAGGAGTATAGGATATGGTCAACGAATATTAGGGGTTTGAATTCACCAGTAAAACGGCGGAAAGTTTTTAGTAAACTTATTAAATTAAATGCGGATGTCATTATATTACAAGAGGTTCATATAAAAAATGATCAAAAGTATCTATTAGAGCAACCTAAATTAGGAAGACTATACATCTCACTAGATGAGAAAAAAAAAAAAAGAGGAATTGCATTGTATGTTAGACAGGAGATAGCTTCCAAACAAATCTATAAGGACAAAGAGGGAAGGATCTTGATAGTGGAGGCTAATCTAAACAAAAAAAATATAATAATTGTCGTAGTTTACGCACCAAACGGAGCCCAAGTATCTTTTTTTAAGGATCTACACAGCAAGCTTAGCGACTTAGAGGGAGATGGGTTTTGTATGATTGGAGATTTCAATGCCATAGTAGATAGAACAAAAGACCATAAAAGTAATGGGGCAAGGAAAGGAAACAAAAAAATACTTCCCAGAACTTTTTTTGAGATGTGCACAGACCTTAATTTGCAAGATGCTTGGAGGGAAAGAAATATAGATAAAAGGGAATATACATATTACTCTAATAGACATAACTCGTGGACCAGGATTGATATGTTATGGCTTTCAAAAAATTAGATTCGGAAATTCAAGGAATTAATATAGAACCTAGTCTTTGGGCGGACCATAATCCTATAAGTTGTTGCTGGAAAGGGCAACGGAGCCGGCCAAGATGGACTCTTCAAAGAGTGATTATTAGAGAAAAAGAGTTTAAGGAAAAGATGGAGAAAGAAATGCACTTTTTCTTTCAAACGAATAAGAATGGGGATACATCTTTGCAGAATACTTGGGATACAGCTAAAGCATACATGAGGGGAGTTGCAATCTCATATATGGCCAAGAGAAATAAGGAAAAAAAACAACACAGGATAAGACTGGAAGAAGAATATAAGCAGGCTGAAACACAATATCAGGGTGACCTAAATAATAAAAGTTTGAAAAGTAAAATGGAATTAATTAAACACAAACTTTGTCTAGAAGACTCGGAAAAGTTAGCACAACAACTTAAGGCTGCCAAGCAAAATAATTTTGAACACGCGAATAAACCTGGAAGATGGTTGGCGTATAAACTGAGAAGGCAGAAAGAGAAGCAACAGATTGTTAATTTGCAAGATGAGGAAGGAGAGATTCAACATGATGAGATAATTAAAAGGGGAATTGCTCAAAGATATTATGAAAATTTATATAAGAGGAGTGAGGGACAAAGTGTAGAAAAGATAATAGACTATTTGGAAAAGACAGATACACCGAAGATACCAGAGGAAAAAAAAATAATGTTAAATGAGGAAATAAGTATGATTGAAATAACTACGGCTATAAGTAAACAAAAAATTAATAAAGCGGCCGGCCCAGATGGAATACCAGCGGAATTATATAAAGAACACCAAAATGTACTTAATGAACACCTATTAGAAGTTTTCAATGATGTTTTAACTGAGGCAAAAATACCTAAATCCTGGTTAGAGGCAAATATAGTATTAATACCAAAAGAAGACGTAGAGAGAACACAGATACAAAATTATAGGCCTATCTCCCTACTAAATGTCGATTATAAGATCTTCGCATCAATAATGGCAGAGAGATTTAAAAATTATTTAATTGACTTCATACATAGTGACCAAAATGGCTTCCTCCCAAATAGGCAGACTAAGCGGAATATAAGGACAATTTTAGACGTATTGGAATACTACGAATCACATAGCGATTGCCAAATGGCACTCTTATTTTGGGACGCACAGAAGGCATTTGATAATGTTAATTGGCTATTTCTGATCCAACAACTGAAATTAATGGATGTTGGAGAAATTTTTTAAATGTTATAGCTGCAATATATTCCGAACAGAATGCCCAGATTATAATAAACGGTGAGGCCACCAATAAATTCAATATTCAGAAAGGTACAAGACAAGGGTGTCCTCTCTCGCCATTATTGTTTATATATACATTGGAGATTTTAGCTAGGACTGTAAGGCAAGAAGAGCAAATTAAAGGGCTTGAGATTAAAAAGGAAAAATATAAACTCCAAGCATATGCCGATGATTTAGTATTTATTTTGGAAGATCCCGTGCAATCAGGTCAGAAGCTTTTTGAACTATTGGAGGAATATGGAGAGGTGGCAGGCTTGAAAATAAATAGAAATAAAACAAAGATCATAGCAAAAAATATGACTAACACGCAAAAAGAAAATCTTGGGGAAAAATTAGGAATACAAGTAGTTACTAAAATAAAATATTTGGGCATTGTTATGTCAGCACGTTGCTCATCAATTAGAGAGGATAACTACGGAAAATTAGTTAAACGTATAAAAGTTGACCTAGACCGCTAGAGAAATCTACATCTTTCGTTTCTAGGAAGAATCTCAGCGGTGAAAATGAATATTTTACCCAAAATTATCTTTCTATTCCAAAATATTCCAATCCAATTAGATAAAAAATTCTTTAAAGAGTTGAATAAGTTAACTTTAGATTTTGTGTGGCAAGGAAGGAAGGCGAGGATAAAGCAAAAGTCTCTACAGGATGCTAAAGAGAGAGGGGGATTAGGCTTCCCGGACTGGGAGTTATACTATCAAGCGGCGGCCCTGACATGGATCAGGGATTGGATAACGTTGGAAAATAAAAGATGTTTACTATTAGAGGGGCACGATCTCCAGCAGGGCTGGCATGCCCACCTATGGACAGATAAAAGTAGAAACCATCAATACTTCCTGAGGCATAAAGTCCGGCAAGAACTAATAAAAAGCTGGAATATAGTTAAATGTCAATACTATACAAAACTCCCAGGCTGGTTCTCACCATTAGAAGCAGTTATATACCCCAACCTTTATAGGCAAGATAGGGTTATCATATACAAAGATATCCTGTCAGAGGAAGGATATCTAAAGCAAAGGCAAGAGTTGAGACAACAGGGGATTGCTTTGGAATGGTGGTCTTACCTTCAGATACAAGCAAGATACGTGAAAGACAAGAAAGAATGGGGAATTAATAGACAAGATACGGGGCTTGATAAAATATTATTAGGCTCGGAGAAAAAACAAATCAAAAAAATATATAAATATATGTTAGAATATAAATTATTTGAAGAACAAGTTAAAGAAACAATGGTTACCTGGGCAATAGATTTGGGGCACGCTATAAACATGGACCAATGGCAGCAAATCTGGGAACGTAATTGCAAAATTACATTGGCAACAACTTATAAGGAAAATCTCTATAAGATGCTCTTTAGATGGCACCTGCCACCGGCTAGGCTCGCAAAAATGTATAGTGGCTACTCACCACTTTGTTGGAAGTGTAAAAGGGAAAAGGGTACTTTTTTCATGTTTGGTGGGCTTGCAAAGAGGTACAGGTTTATTGGCAGAGGGTTTGGAATTGGATAACAGAAATGACGGGTCAAAAAACTCAATATAAACCAGAGATGCTACTACTTGGCATATTAGAAAAAAATATAAACAAAGATGATATATACTTAATTATTCATGTAATAACGGCGGCAAGAATTTTGTTTGCCCAAAATTGGAAAACAAATGAAGTGCCTAGTGGAGATGCGTTAATAAGGAAAATTTTGTATTGCGCAGAATTGGATAAGATGACGAAAGAATTAAAAAAATCAGGAGGAAACAGAATACTATTTAAGCTGGAATAAATTTTACAAATGGAAGGAAAAAAAAGAAGGAAGGTCATTAGAAGGGATGTAAATAGAGGAAGAATATCTGAAATGTATAAAGTATGTGTATAATAAGGAATGTTTAGACAAAGATGTATGTCAAAGATGATACACTATGTTCAATGTTTTTTAATTTTTTTTTTTGTATTAAATAAAAATTATTTTGTTAAAAAAAAAAAAAAATGAAATTTAGTTGCCTGCTCTCAAAGTGAACACATACATGACACACACCTAAACATACTATATACAACATATACATACTATATACAACATATGTATAGACCTACACCCCTACATATATATAACATATGAATATTAAACACTGTCCATCTTGAATATATAACAGAAGGAGGAAGCTTGAGAGTTCACAAGGTTTATACTGTGTGGAACGAAACTAGCTGAATCTGGATGTTCTGCTTTGGATACCACGGAGCCTTCTCCCAGAAGGTAACAAGGAAAACAGGTTGTGAAGAGGATGGGTAGTGTCCCAGACAATCTTACAGACCCTGCTCAAGCAACACTTCTATGCTATGTCCTGGATAGGAGGGAGGGAACTGCCAATGAACTTTTCAGCCATCCTCACCACTCTCTGCACCGCCTTCCTGTCTGAAGCAGTGATGCTTCCAAACCAGACTGTGATGCTGTATGACAGATGCTCTCAATCGTCCCCCTGTAGAAAGTGGTAAGGATAGGGGAAGGAAGATGTGCTTTTCTCATGCGATGCAGAAAATGCAGGTGCTGCTGTGCCTGCTTCACCAGTGTCTCACTGTTGAGCGACCGAGCCAGCCTACTTGTTAACTGCACACTCAGGAATTTGATGCTGGTAACCATTTCCACAGGTGAATCATTAATGCACAGAGAAGTGTGGCTGTGCCTGCCTTTTCTGAAATCAACAATGATCTCTTTAGTTTTTCCGGTATTTAAAACTAGGCTGTTCTCCTTATACCAATATTCCCAGACTAAAAGTTTTGTCAGAAGCTAGCTCAACTTCATGATGTTATCTGGTATATATAGACATGCTGTTCTCGGGATGGGTAACTTCTGCACAGAATGCTGCTTTATTTTATTTTATTCTGATGGATTGATTGATTGACCAAAGCTAGGCTTACAATCACTGGGATGCTTGGCCTCTCCAGGATCTGAGACAAGATAGTCCAGTGTTATAGGAAAGGCTCAAATCAACTGGATCGCTGCTAGACAGCATATTTGAGATGGGGTTGCTATTGTAGTATGTAACAATATGATGCATGAAGTTGTATATTGGGGAATGCAGTTTTAGATAAAATGATGCATTCTTGCCTATAGGAGAAGTCAGTGGCAGAGAAAGAAGCAGCAGCCAAAAAGTTCAAACTGAGCCTGCAGATTCAACAATACAAATGAGAATAATAGAGTTGGAGGGGACCTTGGAGGTCTTCTAGTTCAACCTCCTGCTCAAGCAGGAGATCCTATTTCATTCCATATAAATGGTTTTCCAATCTCTTCTTAAAAGCCTCCAGTGGTGGAGCACCCATAACTTCTGAAGAAAAGCCGTTCCACTGGTTAATTGTTCTTACTGTTACAAAATTTCTCCTTACTTCTAGATTGCTTCTATCCTTGGTTAGTTTCCATCATGTTTCTTGTCTTGCCTTGTGATGTTTTGGAAAATAGGTTGACCCTCTTTTCTTTATGGCAGCCCCTCAAATATTGAAACATTGCTATGATGTCACCCTTAGTCTTTTTTTTCACTAGACTAGAAAAACCCAATTCCTGCAATCGTTCTTCATATATTTTAGTCTCCAGCCCCTTTGTTGCTCTTTTCTGCACTCGTTCCACTCGTTCGTTATCTTTTTATAATATGATGACCAAAACTGAATGCAGTATTTTATGTGTGGGCTTACTAAGGTTTTATAAGGCAGTACTAATGCTTGATGTGATCTTGATTCTATCCTTCTGTTAATGCAACCTAGGATTGCATTGGCTTTTTTGGCTGCTGCCACACACTGCTAGTTCATATTTAAGTGATTGTCCACTAGGACTCCAAGATCATAGTTATTGCTATTGAGCCACATTTCACCTAATCTGTACAGTACATTTGGTCTTTCTTACTTAAGTGGAAAAACTTACTTTTCTCTACACTGAATTTCATTTTGTTAGATAGATTAATCAAACTATCAACACTGATAATATTGATATTAATATTGATAAAAAATTATCAATCAAGATAAATCAAATGGATGACACACATTTTGGAGAGAAAAGAGAGAGAGAGAGAGAGAGAGAGAGAGAGAGAGAGAGAGAGAGAGAGAGAGAGAGAGAGAGAGAGAGAGATTCCTAACACAGTTTAGTACATACTTAAATTAAAAGTAGAAGGGGGACATATATTTATTAAAAGTGGTGGATTATTTCTATTGTGAGGCAAAACAAAACAAAAACAGGTTTGTATTTGTGCTTTTTAAGGAACATTACATTATCCAATAATATTTTGGAAGAAATTAACTGGCATTTTTGGAAAAGATGTGCCAAGTAAATTTGTATCTTATTTTGAGAATAAATATTTTTTTGTATTCAGGTCTGTTCTTAAAAAAATAATATAGCACTTGGGGATGAAGATGCAGTCCAGAAGTCCCGCACTGGAGGCCAAGATGGAAAAAACCTGCACAGCCACCATGTACTTCCCTTTGGTGCTCAAGTAGGTGGGTACAAAGGATATCCAGACACTGCAGAAGACCAGCATGCTGAAGGTGATGAGCTTGGCTTCATTGAAGGCCCCAGGTAGATTCCTGGCCAGGAAAGCCACTGTGAAGCAGATGAGAGCCAGGAAGGCCATGTAGCTAAGGGCAAGGTAGAACATGACAACAGAGCCTTCATTACATTGCAGGATAATCTCTGCAGATTGTGAGTACATGTCCAACTGAAGGAACGGGGGAGAAGTGCCCAACCAAATGCTGCAGAGAACAACTTGGATACCAGTACATGAAAAGATGACAGAATTAGCCAGGCTCTTCCCTAGCCATCTCTGCACTTTATTCCCTGGTTTTGTGGCCAAGAAAGCTAACACCACAGTGACTGTTTTGGCCAAGACAGTAGAAATGGCAATTGAGAAGATGTTGCAGAAAGCTGATTGTTGAAGAAGGCAAGTAGCTCTCCTTGGTTGGCCAATGAATAGGAATGAGGTCAAGAAGGAGAGCAAGAGGGAGATGAGGAGGATGTAGGAGAGATCTCGATTGTTGGCTTTGACTATGGGAGTTTCTTGGAATTTAATGAAAATTCCCAAAACAGAACCTGTTACCAAAGACAGGAACAAGGCAAGAGAAGCCAGGATGATCCCCAGATTTTCTTGATAGGATAGGAAAGTTTCAGTCTTAGGAATACAGTCATCTTGGTTGTTGTTTGGATACTGTTCTGCTGGACATTTGGTGCATTTTTCAGCATCTGAAAAGAGTGAGATTAATATCTAGTGTAAAGCATGTTCTTCTATCAGATGCATAGAGGGAGTCCTCAGCTTAGGATCACAGATGGGACTAGAATTTCCATTGATAAGCGTGGCAGTTGTTAAGTGTTATTTTATTACATTTTTTGCCACAATTGTCAACCAAATCATGGTTGTTAAGTGATTCATGCGATTTTAGGCTAATCTGGCTTTCCTTATTGGCTTTCTTGTGGAAGATAAGTGGGAAGGTCAGAAATGGTGACTTCAGTATGCTGCAACTATCCTAAATATATGCCAGTTGCTTTTCTCATGACCATCAGGATGCTGCAATAGTTGCAACTTCAAGGAAATATAGTATTACAAGTGCCATTGTAACTTTGAATGATTGCTAAATAAATGGTTGTAAGTTGAGGAATACCTGTATCCGGAATGAAATGGGTGATGATGGTATGAATGAATTTGCATGAAGAAACATAGTATGCAGCAATGATTAGGAAATTGATGTAGTGTAATGCAGAAGAACAAATGTCAAAGACAAATGAGAATCTCTGCATTCATTTGCAGGAAGAGCTGTGTCTGCTTTTAGAGGTTGCTGTCAACTCTAAACATGAGCATGGCTGTAGCCACTTTCCCTATTCATTTTCGGTTGATGCATAGAATGGAGGGAGGGGGTTTGCCAGGTGCTTTGTTAGTCTAAATAAACTTTTATCCTGCGTGAACCAAGGTCATCAGCTGCTCCCGAGACTGCAGGCTGGGTGTTGCATAAAAAGCCCGCCAAGAAGATGTATTGGGGAATGTAGTTGCTTGCATAGCCTTAGGGGTGGGATTTTTTTAACTTTGTATTGGAGAATTGTTATGTGTGTCTCCAGACCTGGTTTCACTTTTGACATGCTGATACTTCGTAACTAATAAACATGTTCTTTGAGGAATTTGCAAGCTTCGGAGTTCTGCTTTATTTGTCTCTGTCTGTCAGAACTATGACAGTTGCATTGTTTACATCCCAGATTCCATGAATCACTTTTTAGAGAGGAACTTCAAAGCATTCCATGGCCCTCTCATTAATGATCCACAGAGATGATCATTGAGACCCCTATGCAGGACTAGGTCAAGCACAGACTGTAGGAGGAGGTTGGATTCAAGGCTTCAGTGGCCACCAATATCTTTGATTCCTTTAAGAAGGAAGATATTTCTCCAATAAATTCAGCTGCTGGCCTTCATGTGTAAACTGTCTATTAGTCAAGGTGTTTTACTTAATTCTCCTTAGCAAATTGAATGCCTCCCTCCAATTTGTGGTGGAATGTAATCTGGTTTCCCAAGAGGGAATAGCTGCATTCCAGAGGACCAAGAGACAATGAAATTTAGGTAGTTTGATTGGAAGAAAGAGAGTCAAGATAGCTTCTCTCTAGAAGTTCTCAGAATATATCTTTAATGATACAAGTAGTGTTTTAGTTGGCAAGTTTCTGTCTATAAGTGAGAAACAATAGAGGAAATAAGGGCGGGACTTAAAGTAACTCTGTGTGTCATTTTTAGTTTTTGAAGCCTGACAGCTTGGACTAAGGAGGTAGCCAGGTCTTCTATCCTGGCAGCAGTTCTCTGGGCTGCTGGATTCCACTGTTTATTTTTCCTTACATCCATGCCAGGTAAGCAAGCACCAATGGCTTCTGTGCATCTGTCTTGCAGATGGATGAAAAACAAAAGCTCAGTTTTAACAGTCCTTCCTATGACACCATATAGGAAACTCTTCTCAGTTTCACCCACTTAAAAAAAAGAATCCCTTGTTTCCCATCAAGGAAGGAAGGAAGGAAGGAAGGAAGGAAGGAAGGAAGGAAGGAAGGAAGGAAGGAAGGAAGGAAGGGGACCTGTTAAACAAACAAGTCTAGCCTTTTACACTTGCCTTAATGGATGAAATTCTCGGGATTCTTTTTTCTCACCTTGTATATAAATACATCTGAACTAGACTGTGTTGTTTCTCTTTGTCATATATGTGTATGTATGTGAGTATATGCATAATCTTTTATCATGCTTATGTAGTGTATATTGGAGGTGGCTACACTTTGAGAGCTAAATGCAATGAAATTTCTTTTTAATGTATGCTGATTAGTGTACATTTAAAGTGACAATAAAATTATTCTATTCTATTCTATTCTATTCTATTCTATTCTATTCTATTCTATTCTATTCTATTCTATTCTATTCTATTCTATTCTATTCTATTCTATTCTATTCTATTCTATTCTCAATAAAGATTCTATTCTGTTCTGTTTTGTTCTATTCTATTCTAGAAGGGAACGGAAAGGAAGAATAAGAAGTTCTCAATTTCTTAAGAGAGAGTCCAAGAAAACATGGCAGTACCACCACTAAACAAGATGAATATCATGCCCCCACTGATCTCATTTTTCTTAGTATTCTGCTCCTGATTTAAATTCCCATATTATTTCTTATCACTCTCTATAAAATAATTATACTTATTAAAAGAAATTATCTTTTTAAAGCCAAGGTTTAAAATGCATATTACATCATTTCATGAAAAATGTTAGGATCTGTAGTTATCTCAAATGTTTGCACTTTTTCTTTGGAGTCACCCACCTTCCATGGTGGAGATGGTCCCTTCTGCACAAGGAAGACAATAATAGCAGCAGATGGGCTTCCCTTCCTGAGCCACCTTCATGAATCCAGGATGACAGCTTTCCACACATCTGGAAGGAGGCAGGGGCTGAGAAGAGAGAGGCAAAATGTCCAGAAAGTTAACTTAGTTTCAGAAAAATGGCATAGGAAGAAGGTGTTGGTGATCACAAGTTCAAGATTTAGCGTTGACTAATTAGAAACCTATAAGAAATGTGAAACTCATCAAATGGATTCAATTACATATTCCTTCTCTAATTCTCTTCTGTTCTGATGTTTCACATGCAATACAAATTTAAGCTTTTATTTTAAATTTAGATATTGAATTTGTCAGGGAAATGTTGGATGGACTCTTTTCTTTGGCTAAACCATGTAACTTGCATGTCTGGCTCGATCTACTTTACTTTCCATAGACTCAGTGAATCGTTTGCATGAAAATTGAACAGTATATTTTTCATGGCCATTAAATCCATTAAAGAAGATGTTTTCACTCTAGAAAATCTTATCAGCTGACAGGAAAATTTGTTAAAAACAAAGCCCCCACCTATCCCAAAAGTTTAATCCTCTTGTAGCCACCTTCAGTAGAATAAAATAAATATTAGTCCCACCTTGTTCAGCATTTCCAACTGTGGGATATTCTTCTGGTCGACGGTAAGTTCAAAATTCTGAGATACCCATTTTTCTAATCTCCAAGACTTCACTCTCTTGACAGATTTGTTGGGGAAAATGACCCAATTCAAAATATCCAGGTCAGCTGTCAGATCGCCTTTCTCATTGAAATATACTCCTTCTATGGAATTATTGTGAAACCGAGAGCTTTGAAGAAAGGAGTGAAGCTGGAAAGAAAAGGAAAAGAAGAATTTAGAAAAGACATCAGAAGTTCTTTCAAAAGATCCTTTGTTGTATGCTGGGAGGGATCTGGATATGCCTCTCTCTCAGTTCAAAATCCTGGTTCTCGTTTCAGTTTTCAATTTCTTTAGAAGAATATCAATAAGCACAGGAATAATAAGCTGTAGATTAGAACTATGATTATAAAGGACAGGAGTTCTGGTCATGTTCTGGTTCCCACCACTTTCTCACAGCAATGCTTATATACAGTGAGATGAGTGGCATATAAATGATATATTTTACACACACACACACACACACACACACACACACACACATACAGACACACACACACATATAAACATCTCTTAAAAAAGAACTAATTCTTTCTTTCATTGATTGTTTTATTAAGCTAAAAAAATATCAGCCATTCAGTTTTTCCTTTAACTTTAGGGACATCATGTGATTTTTCTCTTTTGTTGTATCATTAATTGCCCAACTGAGGTAGATGTTATAGCTTATCCTACCCTCCTTTTTGTAGGGGAAGTATAATTGAGGATCTAACACTATCTGTCCACAACATCTCTCTTCTTGCTATCATTATTCTTTTAAGTGATTGGAGAGCATTATCTGATTGTCTCCCATGATATAAAGAGTAAACATAGGTTGGTTCCTTGTTAGTACAGCTTTAACTGCTCCAATTAACAGGTCAAAAATGCTGATAGCAGAAAAGAGATCCCCTGTACCATCATGATAATAGCCTTATTTACTAGAAGGAGCATGACAGGTATATGTTGTGTGGGTTGTTTTTCACACAAATGCTGCTTCTTGTAAGTTGCTCTCAGTCTTTGTTATAATAAGAAATGTCAAAAAAATTGACTGTCTTTCTCAGGGCCCAAGTGTTCCTTTTGTACAATATATTGAGAAAAAGATTAAATTTTCATAGACAATTAAAGGATTTTTTAATTTGGATTGTTCAGCATAGGAACAACAAATATTCTTTGTGCTGACCCTCCAAACTGCCAGCTGTTCAATATTTGATTGATTTGTTTATCATTAGCATCCAATTTTAATTAACTGTTAATAAGCAGGCTTCAACCTACTAAACTTCCCAGCCCAGAGAAGGTTGGCCATGTGCTATCACCTGCTTACTCACCATGATTTGGTCTCTCCAGACATACTGAAACATGAGAGCTTTGGCAAAAATATAAAACTGATGATAACCAAGAAATGGAGAGGGGCTCTGGATAAAGGACATCACTGAATGGAAGGGAAGCCCTTTGGTAGGGATTGGTGGACAGAGGTGTTAGACTTGCCCACCACATCAGAAGGGATTGAATGGAGTTCTCTGGGACAAAGGAGAGAGAAATGTCAAAGAAAAGAGAATCAGAATCAGAATAGAGCTGGAAAGGACCTTGAACATCTTCTAGTCCAACTCCCTGCTTGAGTAGAATATCCTATACCATTTCAGACAGTGGCTGTCCAGTCTTTTCTTAAAAACCTCCAGTGATTAAGCATCCACAACTTCTGAAGGCAAGTTATTCCATTGGTTGATTGTTCTCACTGTTAGGAAGTTTCTCCTTAATTCCAGGTTGCTTCTCTCCTTGATTAGTTTCCATTCATTGTTTTTTGTCTTGCCTTCTGGTGCTTTGGAAAACAAACTGACCTCCTCTTCTTTGTGGCAGACCTTCAAATACTTGAATACTGCTATCATGTCCCCCCCAGTCCTTCTTTTCTCTAGACTAGCCAAACCCAATTCCTGCAACCATGCTTCATATGTTTTAGTCTCCAGTTCTTTAATCATCTTAGTTGCTCTTCTCTGCACTTTTTTTTCCAAAATCTCAACATCTTTTTTGTAATGTGGTGACCAACACTGGATGCAGTATTCCAGGTGTGCCCTTACTAAGATAAAGATAAATAACCTTTATTGTCATTTTTATATTGTGGGCACAATGGCACACATAAAAAATGAAATTTAGTTGCCCGCTCTCAAAGTGAAACATATACATGACACACACCTAAACATACTATGTACAACATATATATAGACCCACATCCCTACATATACATATACTAAGGAGTTATAAAGTGGTACTTATACTTCACTAGACATAGACACAGTATAATACCTTGGAAAAGAGTTATTAGAAGATACTGTATCTCATTGAATGAAATACAAGGTTGGCTGAACAACCAAGATGTCAAAGTATTCACTATAACAACAATTAAAAATAAAAATATTACAAAAACAAGGATCAAAGAGAATGGAAATGAGAAGAAGGGAATGGAAAGTTGGAATTGGGTTAGATTTAAATTTTAGGATAATTAATTTTTTTGGAATAAGTAAGCAAAGCATTTCCTTACCAAACAGACACCCACCTACAAAAGAAACATTTCTGATGGAAAAGAAAAGCACCTGCCAAGCCTTCAACCTTGGAGCATTGATCTTCATGCCCCTGTTCCTCACTGATCTCTTGAATAAGGATATATAAGCTGAATTTAAGATCCTTCCCACAGCCCAGATGGTGCTGTGAATAATATAGCTGTCCAGAGCCAGGACCCGATCAATTTCCTCTTTCCTCAGAGCCACCAGGTCTTCTCTTTGTCTGCAGCGTCTCCAGACTTTCACTGAAATGTCATCCTTGGTGGATGAACATATAAAGGTTTTCTCCAAAAAGTTATGTAGGGATAAGTGAAAGTGACGTAAAGCATCATAGTTTGGCCATTTCCTTTTCGGTATCAGAAAGGAAAAAATGGCACCAAAATATTTTAAGGAAAATTGATTATACATCAAGTCAGGACTCAGATCCCAGTGAGCTGTGGTGATCCAGACTTTTCCAACAAATGGTTCCTGAAAACTTTGAAATACTGTTTGTACAATTATTATTCCTAAGTGGAATGAACTCGTCTCTGAACCATAAACAAAGACATTAACTTTTCTCCACTTATAATATTCTTCTAATTTTAAAATAAACTCATTAACATTTTGTGTAAATCTTTGCTGTATAACTGCACAAATGCCATTCCTTAACATCAAAGAAGACATTGTCCTCATGAACCTCTCCCCCTGGTCAGTTTTTGGAGCAACAAGACCAATCAAGTTCCATCTGAAATAGAGGAGCAGTTTGACCATCCCTGGGTACTGGACTCCTTCAGCAGGGAGCATCGGGTAAAAGAAAGGAAACTGAGTTTTATCCCTCAGAATCTGGGAAGCAAAACTGTAACTGATCTGAAAGGAATGGAAGATGGTGGTAGTTTAAATGTAACAAGCAAGATGGACTTCCTCTCATTTCCATAATAAATATTTTCTTTTAATTTATAACAAAGGATCTCTGATTCAAAGCTACATGACTGAAGACTGTCTCCCTCAAAAAGACACACCTGAGGGATTTTGTAGGGGCTCAAAATATTTGAAATGTGGATAGAGATGCCAGTCTCAGCCTCTTCCAGGACAGCCACTGTGTTTATCTGCCTTCCACACCTGTAGTTGGGAACATTGGCTTCCCCGTCTGAAAGCAGATCCAACAAAGCATCTGGAGTCATTTCTATTTTGAAGAAATTTTCATAGATATTATAACCCAAGGTAATGTTGGGTAAGAGATGGCTGTTCTGGTTGATGTCCTCAATTGCAAAAAGGAAGGGCAGAAATTTCCAAAAACGTTGGAGTGCACGTCTGCAGGTATTAACATATCAATGAAAATAGCATTTAACTATTCTTCCAGAATACTTTTAATCCATTCAATTGCAATTATTCTTCAACAGTTTGCAACATTCCAAAATAATACCACAGAAAAAGAATAAGAACAACAAAAAATTGCATCATACAATATTTAAAAGGCATTCTCCCAGTTGGTTACCCTAATACAGGCATGTCAAACTGCCAGCCCACGGGCCGGATGCATCATGCCAAAACCATGCCCACCCCGTTGCCGGCAATGGGGAAAAAGTTCCGATACATCGCGCAACGTCACGTGACGTTGCGAGTTTGACATGCCTGCCCTAATATCACTTCAAATTTATGCATTGGTTGTCAAGATTTTATCAGGTATTTGATGGTGGTTTACTTATTCTTAATAAGGGTGGATGATATACCCAGATAACTAAAAGAATTTATCACTAGCTCTTGTATATTCTAGAATCTAGATATTACAAATATTCTTTGAATTGGTCCAAGAATTTCATTGAAAAGGCTCCCACATGGATGACACTCAGAAGCTTTTAAGGACCAGGTTATTTTCCCTAACTCTAAGAACCCCAGTTGCATGGATATTTGTTGGTACTTCTTTTTTGTCATGGGCATGAAAATGATTCATGATTCTTTTCCTGTTTTCTATCATTTTTTTACTTTAATTATAAGTCACCAAGAGTAAAAAAAAATCAAGGAAATCAAGGAAGGAAGGCAGGCAGGCAGGCAGGAAGGAATATAATAGAGATTATAATTTCATTTAAAGATTTTTAGGATCTTGGCATGAACCTGTGAATGAAAATTAAAGACAGTTACAAACTCCCAGAATGCTTATGTTCTTAACTGGGACTCTTTGATCCCAGAAGGAAAGGGGAAAAAATGGAAAATAAAATAATGATGTCATCTCATATCTGATGCAAAAAAGAAAATACAGAAACCTTCTGCCCTTGGACCAGGTCAACTGGTCATTCTAGATCTGGCCATAAGATGGAAAGGAAAATGGAGGGGGCCCAAATATTTGACTGGATTCTGATATTTGTCAGCTCAAAGTGAGCTTTGTCACCTGCAGTTTGCAATATGGACCCAAAGTAGCATCAGAGAGTAAGTTAGAAAAGTTACAAATCAAGGGGGGGGGAAACACTTGTGTTTTTGAAGGGACTGTAGACATTCATAAGAAATGGAGTGACTTTCACACAATGCAGGAAGATTGACTTACGAGAAGAATTTTGTCGAAGGACTTCTACTGAAGTTTAATGACTGAAACCAAACTTTTCTTGTAGAGACTATGCCACTAATGAAATAATCTCCTGGCTTGTAATAATTCTTTGGGTTCACTTCACCTTGCTCCAGAGTCAGAAGGCATTTGGCTTTAAGAATCCCACCATCTGTCTGTGGCCACTGAAACAGCACAAGTAAAAACAGCAGCAGCATGACTTGTGTTCCTGACTGAGCCTGCTTTTTAACAAAGAATGAGAAGAAGAGGTGGAAGAAACCAAATCCTGCAAAAGAGAAGCTTCAGATCCAGACAGGGTCCAGTGAAGGGATGGAAACACAGGTCCTGCTTGTCTTGAAATCACTCCCAGATACTCTTTCTGTTTCCAAAGCCATGTATGCACCCAGCTTTTGACCAAAAATCCACTTAACATTGTTTTTGAATCTGATATTGTCATCAAAACATATTCTGACATGTTATTATTAAAATTTTTTTGAAAGTTTGCAGAAACCTCTCTAGTGTACAAACATAAAGACAAAAGGAAATCTCTATGATTTGGATAATTGCAAGTAAGGCTCTCTGAACCCTGAGTAAGTGAATAAACAGGTGCCCAAAGGGAGAACTAACAGATGTGGCTTAAAACTTTGAAGATGGGCCAATGAGGGAGACTGGAGAATTTGCCCCCCCCCCATCTATCCAATAACACACTTTTAGAAAATCCAAAATTAAGAAGCATATTTAGCAGGGCCATGATTAGTACCATATTAATATGGATTTAGTTAGGCTTTTTGTCTAGAGAAATTTGCTGATTCACAGTTATCTATAGCTGTGAATCCCATTCAGATGAGGAATAGCTTCCTATTGATCTTATTAAGTTTCACTTATGCTTCCCATCAAATGCAACAAAATCCTGCAAATCCTTTAATGGTGTTCGTTGTTTATTAGGTTTGTGTGCTGCCCATATCATCTATTTTTACCATGTTCAAAGGAACATCTTTAATAGTGTTATGCTGTTAAAAGGAACATCCTGATCATCACAATCCTCTAGGATTTCCCCACTTATGCTTCAAACAAATTCTTAAATTCTTCAAATTCAAATTCAGAAGGGGAAAAAAAACTTACCTGGTAGCTGTGCAATAAATAGTTTGCCAAAATTTTAAGTATTTGTAACACTTAGAGTTAGAAAGTCATTATTATAATTAGCATAGCAGAAATGTTACAAAAGGAAGAGAGTGTGCAGATGCAACTGTCTATTATGCCATGTGCAAAGGATTAACAATGTGCATGAGCAAGAATTAGGGAGTAAATGATGTAAATATGTAACTAGCATTAGCAATAGTACTTAAACTTATATACCGCTTCATTATGCTTTACAGTCCTCTCTAAGCAGTTTACAAATATCAGCATATTGCCCCCAACAATCTGGGTCCTCATTTTAATGACCTTGGAAGGATGGAAAGCTGAGTCAACCTTGAGCCAGTCAGGATTGAACTGCAATGCTGCATTCTAACCACTGCACCACCACAGCTCAGTGGTAACTAACTAATTGAAGCTGATAGAGATGGGATGTTCAGTTGTCTTTTTGTTTTGTAACTACATGAAATTAGTGTAGGGCTAGAGTTAAAGGCATGGCAAGCATACCATTGACTGGGAATCTCGGATTCTGGGAATCCTGCATTATGCCTGCTTTATTACTTTATGGCTGAAGGCTGAACAATTTAAGGCTTTGTTTTTACTTCATATCTTGTTGCAAAAATGTATGTAAACCTTGTTGATTTGAGAGCTGTTGTGCTTGAGGTGGAAAATATTCCTGTACATCTCTTTCTGGTCAGAAATAAATATTTTATTATTATCTCCATCCTTCGTGTGTTTTACTGGGCCTTGTATACCAGCCATGAATCCAGAAATTTGGGATGTTTCCAAAAATTTCCTTTCTTGTGCAATAGATTCTCTTTTCTAATTTTATTTTGAAGAAAACGTGTAGGCATCTTCACTGCTTATCCCTCCTTTCCCCCTTTCAATCAAATGTCATTTCATATCTGCCAATCAGGGTTTCTTCGTCAATATATTGCTTTGTTTACATGTCACTCCTCTGACTTTTCTCTTGCAAGCAGGAACACCACACCATCTCCCATCCAATCCTGACCCCTTCTTACCAATAATCTGTGGGGTCTATTAGACAGTCTCAGCCCTCCCCTGATGGGATCCCCAGACACACAACCCGCTATGGAGAAATGGCTGGTGAATTTGTTAGAATAGCTGAAATGGATAAATTAACTTCTTTGATTACAGAAAGGAAATTATCTACATTTATTGATGACTGGAACCCTATTATGCCTTTCTTGCATAAAAATAAAAAAGATGCTAATAGAGGAGAATATTTGTAGCTCAGGGTTGAAATGACGGGTCCTGAGCACTCTGTTTGCTTGTTTTTTTTGCAGATGTTTCATTACCCAAACTAGGTAACATCATCAGTGATAGTCACTCATGATGTTACCTAGTTTGGTAATAAAAGGTCTGCAAGAAAACAAGCAAGCTCAGAGAACACCAAGGACCCCTCAAATAAAAAAAAGTACTTCTGATCTATAGTTTTGATTGTTAGACAGGATAGGTTACAGAAAAAAGAGAACATGCTTTCTTCTAACAGTTTGGTATATCTTAATAATTATAAAATATTTTATTAATGAACAAATGTCCCTTGGATTAAAAAAAAAAGGTGTGCACCATTTATATTGCAGCTTTATTTTCTCCAATTGTTGCCTGAAATTCAGACACCCTAAATTTGGCCTGGAGCTGATGAAAATTTCTCTGAATTTGAGAGATAAAAACATTTTTTCTTTTGCAAAATTAGCCTTTTCACCCCTACCCAACAGTAAAAATCACAGTGAAAAGCATTTTTGGGGATGGTGGGTGGTCAAAGTCTTTTGATAGGGCACAGAAACAAAGGATTTGGTATATGTGACAAATCAGAAAGCAACTAAAGAAAGAATGAAAGACATTTATTACCTGAGACAACTGAACAATAGAAAACATTGATTAGAGATTACATTCCACAAATGGTAAATTTATGGGTTACATCATGCCCTTTCCAGGCTTGATTTGTATCTTACTTAAAACTTGCAAGTCTATTCAATTACTTTCAGAATACACTGTCTAAGGTTCAGTTGCTGAAAAGGCTAGATTTTTTCCCATAGAAAAAAACAGAAGAAAAACATGCTTTCTAAAGTCTGAAAGGAGACCAACACTACCAAACTAAAATGCTAATAACATCCTCACTTAAAGGCTAACAATGAAGCCTAAAATGCTAAATAATACTACCAGACACAGAAACATAAAAACATGGAAATTAGGCTTAAGGAGGAGATCACTTCAAAAAGCAGCCTGATAATGTTTTCTTCTGAAAAGTACCCAATTGGTGGGAATTATATTGGGTGAGAATTATATCCCCAGAACATCCATCAGAATCACTTTTTTACTTCAGCTTTGAACATCAGTTGCTCCTTTGTATTCAAGTCTGGCCTTAGCAAAATGATATAACACTTAGGGATGAAGATGCAGCCCAGAAGCCCAGCACTGGAGGCCAAGATGGAGAAGACTTGCACAGCAACCATGAATTTCCCTTTGGTACTCAGATAGGTAGGCACAAAGGAGATCCAGACACTGCAAAAGACCAGCATGCTGAAGGTGATCAGCTTGGCTTCATTGAAGGACCCAGGCAGATTCCTGGCCAGGAAAGCCACCATGAAGCAAATGGCAGCCTGAAAGCCCATGTAACCAAGGGCAACATAAAACATAGTGACAGAGCCTTCATTGCACTGCAGAACAATCTCTCTAGGCTGCGAATACATGTCGGAATCAGGGAATGAAGGAAAGACTCCTAACCAGGTGAAACAAATGACAACCTGGACACTGGAACAAGAAAGGATGAGGGAGTTGGCCAGATTCTTGCCCAGCCACCTTCTCACTTTGTTTCCTGGCTTTATGGCCAGGAAGGCCAGCACCACCATAATTGTTTTGGCCAAGACAGAAGACACAGCAATTGAGAAGATGATGCTGAAAATTGTTTGTCGGAGAAGACAGGTGGTTCTCCTTGGCTGACCAATGAAGAGAAAGGAAGTCAAGAAGGAAAGCAGAAGGGAGATCAGGAGGATATAGGAGAGGTCCCGGTTGTTGGCTTTGACAACTGGAGTTTCTTGGAATTTAATGAAGATTCCCAAGACTAAAACTGTGGTTAAGATTAGGAATAGGGCAACGAAAGTAAGAATAATTCCCAAATACTCTTGATGGGACAAAAAGGTGACAATTTTGGGGATACATTGATCTCGATGCTTGTTCTGATACTGATCGTCTGGACATCTGGTGCAGTGGTCTGCATCTGCAGAGGACAAATGTATATTTACCATGAATTTATAGGACGGGAGTTAGATTTTGAAATCAGGAAACCCATATCTGAATTTGTGTGTATTCATCAGCAGGGGGATGGAAGGCAGAAAGAAAAATTTAGGAGTATGTGTATAGCTGTTCTTCTTTGCATTAGTATGTGTCCCAAGTGGATCAAGTGAGAAAATATAGCTAGATTAGGGGCAGACAACTCTAGGAAGCAAAAGGGGAGAAGGGACAACCATCTACATCAAAGAATAATAATAATAATAATAAAGTTGGAAGGGACCTTGGAGGTCATCGAGTCCAACCCCCTGCTCAGGCAGGAAACCCTATACCATTTCAGACAAATGGCTGTCCAGTCTCTTCTTAAAAACTTCCAGTGTTGGAGCATTCACCGCTTCTGGAGGCAGGTTGTTCCACTGGTTAATTGTTCTAACTGTCAGGAAGTTTCTCCTCAGTTCCAGGTTGCTTCTTTCCTTGACTAGTTTCCATCCATTACTTCTTGTCCTGCCCTCAGGCGCCTTGGAGAATAGCTTGACTCCCTCTTCTTTGTGGCAACCCCTGAGATATTGGAATACTGCTATCATGTCCCCCCTAGTCCTTCTTTTCATTAAACTAGACATACCCAATTCCAGCAAACGTTCTTGATATGCTTTAGCCTCCAGTCCCCTAATCATCTTTGTTGCCCTTCTCTGCACTCTTTCTAGAGTCTCAACATCTTTTTTACATCGTGGTGACCAAAACTGGATGCAGTATTCCAAGTGTGGCCTTACCAAGGCATTGTAAAGTGGTATTAATACTTCACGTGATCTTGATTCTATCCCTCTGTTAATGCAGCCCAGCACTGTGTTGGCTTTTTTGGCAGCTGCAGCACACTGCTGGCTCATATTTAAGTGATTGTCCACTAGGACTCCGAGATCCCTCTCACAGTTACTACTATTGAGCAAGGTACCCCCTATACTATACCTGTACATTTGGTTTTTCTTGCCTAAATGTAGAACCTTACTTTTTTCACCATTGAATTTCATTTTGTTAGATAGCGCCCAATGTTCAAGTCTGTCCAGGTCCTCCTGTATCTTAAGCCTGTCTTCTGGAGTGTTGGCTATTCCTGCCAGCTTGGTGTCATCCGCAAATTTGATGAGTTCCCCATCTATCCCCTCGTCCAAATCGTTGATGAAGATGTTGAAGAGCACTGGCCCCAGAACAGAGCCCTGGGGCACCCCACTGCACACTTCCCTCCATGTAGATGCGGTTCCATTGAGGACCACACGCTGAGTACGGCTGGTCAGCCAGCTACGAATCCATCTGGTGGTGATGCTGTCTAACCCACATTTTTCTATCTTATCAAGTAGTAGGTTGTGATCTACTTTATCAAATGCCTTACTGAAGTCCAAGTAAATTATATCCACAGCATTCCTCTGATCCACTAATTTTGTCACTTGGTCAAAGAATGCAATAAGGTTTGTCTGGCATGATCTGTTTTTTGACAAAGCCATGTTGGCTTTTAGTAAGTGATTTTGTTTGCCTCTAGGTGTTCGCTGATTCGTTGTTTGATTATCTTTTCCAGAATCTTCCCAGGTATTGAGGTCAGGCTGATAGGTCTGTAATTTCCTGGATCCATTTTTTTCCCTTTTTTGAAGATGGGAACTACATCAGCTCTTTTCCAGTCCTCCGGTAAGTTCCCCAGTGCTCCAGGATCTTTGAAAAATATAGTTCAATGGTTCTGAGATCACATCTGCCAGTTCCTTGAGAACCCTGGGGTGTAATCCATCTGGTCCTGGTGATTTGAACTCATCTAGGCTGGACAGGTGCTCACTTACCGTTTTCTTGCCTATCTTAACTTGCATTTCTATTCTGTTTTTTATGGCACTATTTTTGGTAGGTTGGTCTGTTTTTTCCCTTTGTGTAAAGACAGATGCAAAAAATGAGTTAAATAGTTCTGCTTTCTCCCTGTTGCTTGTCACCTTTTTGCCACTTTCACCCACTAGTGGACCAATCATTTCCTTCACTTTTTTCTTGTTTTTTACATGTTGAAAGAAGCTTTTTCTGTTATTTTTGACTTTGGTCGCAAGCCTTAGTTCATTATGAGCCTTAGCTTTCCTCACTTCATCTTTGCAGGCTCGGGCTATTTGCTGATATTCTGTCTTAGTTATGTGCCCCTCTTTCCACTTTCTATACTTGTCCCTTTTATCTTTCAATTTATCAGAGAGTTCTTTATGCAGCCATGCTGGTTTCTTTTGAGAGCTGTAATTTTTCCTCTTTATTGGTATTGTGCTAGACTGAGCTTTTATTATCTCACTTTTCAGAGTTTCCCAAGCTTCTTGAGTTGTTTTCCCCTTGAGGATTCTCATCCATGGAATCCTTCCCAAACCCTCTCTAAGTTTATTGAAATTAGCTCTCTTAAAGTCCAAGACTCTAGTTTGACTGTGTTCTATTGCTTGTGCTTCCATAATGTTGAATTCATGTAGGAAAGTCCCTAATGGACTGGGATTGGCCAATCTGACAGGGTTGGAATATTCTGTTTTTCAAAAACGGAGTTTGATTTGTCCCATTACTCATTAACTGGAGAATAAAATTGAAATACAGTATCAATATTGTTCAACTATTTATAGATTCATTTTGTCCCACCAAATCCCAATGGTTAATGATTAAAAGGGGGTAGATAAACTTGTCTGGTTTGACGTTTCTCTCTAATAGACATAATAAGGAGAGGTTCCTCTCCAGTAGCAATGTATTCCCCCAATGTGTTCCCCCTATATTCCACAGGAAACACAGACCATGATTGCCTACTTTTTGGATATCTTGAGAGAAGATGGGTAGGCAGAAATGTGTCTATCCTGAGTCCATGCTAGAATGGAGAAGATGACAAGATTACCGATGAGGCCCTGTGTGAGTTGGCTTTCATTCATCTCAATGGAGAGCTTCATACTCTAGAAGCAACATCATTCTGTTTGTCATGGTGTAACAACAAGTTGCTTCATGTCACTTCAACTGATCCTCCACAAAGTTGCAGATGCTTCTCAATAGCTGCTTGGTTTCTTCTACATCTCAACGTCTCATTCCAATGCATTCTCGCAGGTCATATTATTGTGATCTCCTTGGTGAAATTAATTCTGATAATTAAATTAATACTCCCTCTCCACAATACCCAAATTAGAAATATCTTCTCAGAAAAGATCTGTAGGAAACTTTGGGCTGTTTTGATTCCCACTCACCCACCTTCTTTGGTGGAAAAGCTCCCTTCTGCACAGGGGATGCAGTTGTAGCAGCAGATTGGTTTTCCTTCCTGGACCACCTTGAAATATCCAGGCTGACAAGGCTCCACACACTGAGAGTAAGGCAAGGGCTGAAAGTAAATAGAATTGGCATTCAGAAGCACCGACAAAACTGATCAGCAATGAAATGAATTATAGAATTAGAACGGGATCAGCATAATAGGTATGTGCAAAATGGACTAGAAATGGAACATTGTGTTTCTCCTCCAGGCCATGTTATGGTGACCACTCCAGGGAAGGTCCAACAATTTTCTAGAAAGTTATTTTTTTACACTGAAAGCAGTTCATGATAGTCAGACATGCTTCCATTTTGGAGGACTGACTCTGGAAGACTGTCAGAGCAACTTTTGGAAAAACACATCAGTATGATGTAGAGGAGAAATGAGAATTCTGGAATTCTCCAGGATGATGGATTTTGCACATTTCTTCTACCAAATGTCTAGATAAACTGAATTCTTGCATTTCTACATGTCCAAATGAAAAAAAATACAACTCAAGAGATTTTATTTCTCCCCCCCATCTTAAATCCTGCTTCTGTTTTCCTCCACCCAAACATAATTTCTCTCTGTGCTCCTTAGATTTCCATACTTCACACAACAAATTTTCTTTTGCTGGTTCTAAATGGAAACAGCATAAGTCTGAAGCATGAATTTAACAGAATAACAGACTTGGAAGGGACCTTGGAGATCTTCTAGTCCAACCCCCTGCTTGGACAGGAAACCCTATACTATTTCAGACAAATGGTTGTCCAATCTCTTCCTAAAAACTGCAGTGATGGAGCACATCACTTCTGGAGGAAAGTCATCCCACTGATTAATTCCTCTAAATGTCAGGAAATTCCTCCTTAGGAATTGAGAGGATGGACAAAACTAAAGAATTGGGACACCATTCCCCCCACCTGATTGAGCCATTGAGGCTTCATGATGGCTTCTTTGTTGATGCTGAATTTGACTCCAATGGCTCCTTCTCTGACTAGACTCCCAAATTTCACTCTGGTGGTGGACTTATTAGGAAACCACACCCAGCTCAAAATATCAAAATCAGCCATCAAATCTCCATTCCTATCCAAGTACATTCCTTCCATGGTGTTGTTGTAGATCTGGGGGTTCTTCAGGAAATGGTGAAGCTACAGTGTATGAGGAAAGATGTTTTTACACAAATGGAATCTTCTGAACAAGTTGATATACAGAGATATAAGGAATTTGGCTTATTGAGCTGCAGCCTGTTTTCTTCTCAGGACAATTTGCATAGATTTGTCTTTCCATAGATTTGCTTATTTATTTATTTTTTTTCCAAACAAGTTTTATTGGTATTTTTAGTTTTACATCAATGTGCTTGAAGAATCTCCGTGGAGATAGGGTGATCAATCATCCAAAAAAACCCACCAATATAATCAAACATAGATAATTCAATAATTCCTTAACATTACTTCTCTGATTCCCTCAAGCTAAAACCTAATATTAATACATATCTAGATAAAATTCCATCATTATATATAAAAAACAAAAATATCGCTAGTAATTCACATATCAATCAAAATCCTGTTTTTAGGTTGAACTATTTTAAAACCATTTTACATTTTAGCCTAAAATAAACACATAAGTTACATTTCGGGTCCCTCAATTTCCCATAAAACAATAACAATTTCTAAAACACATATATAGTATAACTATTATATTTTAATACTTCTCTCTTATATTCTATCAAATATATATTTTATAAGTCAATCCAAATCTCTAAAAGTTCCTCAATTATTTTAACCTAGTTAGATTAATGCATTTCTAGTTAACATTCAATCATTGTAAATAAAAATAACAGTAATATTTCACTAACATCAATCCAACTCCTTTTAAATTTAAGATTTCCAATTTTCCATATTGCCATTCCAGACCATAATCAAATCAATTCTCTAAAAGCGTTTTTAACCCGTCAGATAAAATTTTAGCACTCATTTTTATACCTAATTCCAGCTTTCTTTTTGTGCCAAACAGGTTTCCACAATAGGGCCTCTAACTCCTCACATCGTACTGCTTGGCTATACACATTTTTCCACAATTGAGTCTGGTCGTAGTCTTCTTCTCTTTTTCCCAGTGTTGTCTGCATTATGTAATCAGTCTTAATCAGTATGGTAATTATTCGTTGTTTATTCATATTGTCAGCATTAATGTCTCGTATTTGGAAGTCAATTCCTGTTGCTTTTAGGGTTATAAATGTTTTAGTTGAAATCTGCCTTTGAGCATCAAAATTTTCCATCATTTGTGTATGAGGTATAGCATCTTCCTCTTCAGTAGGTTGTAAATATATTTCCTCCATCTTGTTAAGTTGTGCATCTGGTTGTGTGTCATGATCAGTCAAACTTTGAGATTCAATTTTTAACTTTGAAACATTGTCTTTCCTGTGCTTTCTAAAATGTTCTTTTAGTTCCTCTTTCATTTCTAAAAATTTTTCTAGTATCAGTCCATAATCAAGCTGTGGGTAAGATTCCATTTCAATAATGGAATAGTCTTCGTTTTTTAGTGAAAATTCAGCTTAGAAGGTAGATTGCAATATTATAAAATGTAACATCCAAACAGAAATAGAAAAAACAAAAACAAAAAATCAAGCCCAACAAAAAGATACAGGCAGCAAAAGTCAAAGTCAGTGTTGTAAATGTCTAATTTGTAATCCAAAATAGTAGTAGAATAAGATGCCTTAAAAGTCAGTTATTAGGAATTTCTGGGCATCATTCCAAGTTCAAGACAAAGTAAAAGTTCAGCTTAAGATAGCTACTTTGTAGCAGAGCCCTTGAGCTAATTTCACTCAGATAGGAATGTCTGGGCTTCACGCCAAGTTCAGCACAGCTTAAACTGGATACTTTGTTACCGCCCACTCCATGTGATTCCGCCCTGAGGGCCGAGGGGGGAAAAATATTTTTTTTGTTTAAGAAATAAACAGTAATGTTCAGAAGGGGGGGGAGGAAAGAAAAAACACTCCACCCCCTCCCTAAAAGCTTCCACTCGAGCTAAAGACATACAGGCAAAGAGAAAGAGTCACAGTAAGGATTTTTTTTTTCCGGATCCCCGAAATCCAACAGCTCAAAGAGACAATAAACATTCATTGTTTTTCACAGCTCGTTTTCCCAAGTATCCAAATGCTGCTTTCTTAGAATAGGGAAGTAGTTTCTAAAAGCTTTTGACAGGAGAGTAAATAAGGTATCAAGAGGGAAAGAAAGGTCTCAGCCGGATCATCCACGGTGGTTCTTTTCGCTTAGATGTTGCTGTGACTTTCGGCTGGAACAGCTAAGTGATCGGCCATGTTAATGGCCGATCTTTTCCCTGTCAGCCCAAAGGTGATTTCTCGGACCGCAGAGGGAGCTACCACTCCCTCTGTGATCAACGAGTGTCCTCCTCCATGGTGGTCACCCCTCCAGGGTGACTTTCGACCCTATACAAGGTCTACCGGTGGGGGGAAACCGGCCGGCAAAGAGAACAAGCTCTTTGCATGACGGCGAGCACTGTAACCGGAACCGGAAGTCAGATTTGCTTATTTATTAACTGTACTTAATATTACAATTATCAGTGTAGATCCTTGTGGGAGATGCTTTCTTTTCAACATCTGGCATTCCCAGATGGCCCCTCTCCTCTTGTTTTATTGTTTTTTTTAATATATAACAAGTTTTATTGATTTTTTTTGTTTTACAACCAAGTGCTTAGGACTCATCGTGGAGATAGGGCACTCCATAGAACAAAGTAGAAAATATGATCATACATGAACAATTTAAGTTACTTCTTTAAAATTTCCCTCTCTATTTTATCAATCAAGAAAAAAAAAACACAAAAAAACTATCAATAATATTTCCACCTGTTTTCGAGCTTAATTAACTTCCATTAACATATTCCAATTTGGCATTACATAAACATATAGTATACAATTCGGGTATCCATATAATATAGATTATTCCTAACCTATACCTATTACTCCAATTATTCACTTTATACTTCTCAATTAAATTCTATCTCTTATTCTATTCTGTTTCACATACATATTTTATAAATGAACATGACTTTAAGTTTTTTTAAAAAAACATTTTACATTAGCCTAAATTATTTCTAATTATTTCTAAAACAAACATATAATGTAACTATTATATATATATATATGTTTTCTGAGGTTTTCACGGGTGTTTGTATGTAGGTCTTTGGTAATTCGGGTTTTCTCCCGTGTAAAATTGGAAGTGTCTTGGCGACGTTTCGACGAAGTCTCATTCGTCATCTTCAGGCTTGTGTCTCTTCGGCCTCGTGCTTCTAGAAGCAATGTGTGATCGCAGCTGTTTCTTCCTTTTAACTGCCAGTGGAGGTATGAACTGATTGGATGGGAGCTTGGCTGTGTTCTGATTGGGTGGAGGTGTGTTCTGATTGGTTAGGGGCTTGGCTGTGCTCTGATTGGATGGGGGGTTGGCTGTGCTCTGATTGGCGGGGGGTGTGCTCTGCTTGGGTGGGGGCCCTGTTGTGCTCAGATTAGTCTGAGTGGCAGGGGGATTTGAGATGGAGAGCTGCATTGCTGTTGTTTGGCTTCGCGTTCGTGGTCGTGCCACATCTTCAAGGTGGGTGTCAGTTTGCTTCACGTATGAAATGGAGGGGTTTAAAATGGCTAATGATGCAGCTGTGGTCTGGTTTCTGGTCCGCGGTCGTGCCTCATCATCGGTGCGGGTTTGAGTCTGCTTTTTGTGTGGATGTGTGGTGGTGACATCATGTGTGGTCTTCGTGAGTGTGGGTCCAGTGTTGCTTCTTGTGCTAGGGATTCGTCTGTCAATAAGGCTGGGTTTCCAAATGGCTGGTAGGCGGGAGGTATCATCTCGTTTATTCATGCTGTGTGGGCGTTTTTCTATCTCGATGGCTTCTCTGATTATTCTGTTGTTAAAGTGTTCAGTTTTGGCAATAGTTCTGGTATTTTTAAAGTCAATTTTATGTCCTGTGGCTTTGAGGTGTTGGACCAGGGAGGAAGTTGGTTCCTCTTTTCTGACTGAGTTCTTGTGTTCTTCAATGCGTGCGCTTATTCTTCTGTTGGTTTGTCCGATGTATGTGGTGGGGCAGGCGGTGCATGGGATTTCATATACTCCTTGATTGGACCCACACACTGGACCCACACTCACGAAGACCACACATGATGTCACCACCACACATCCACGCAAAAAGCAGACTCAAACCCGCACCGATGATGAGGCACGACCGCGGACCAGAAACCAGACCACAGCTGCATCATTGGCCATTTTAAACCCCTCCATTCCATACGTGAAGCAAACTGACACCCACCTTGAAGATGTGGCACGACCACGAACGCGAAGCCAAACAACAGCAATGCAGCTCTCCATCTCAAATCCCCCTGCAACTCAGACTAATCTGAGCACAACAGGGCCCCCACCCAAGCAGAGCACACACCCCGCCAATCAGAGCACAGCCAACCCCCCATCCAATCAGAGCACAGCCAAGCCCCTAACCAATCAGAACACACCTCCACCCAATCAGAACACAGCCAAGCTCCCATCCAATCAGTTCTTACCTCCACTGGCAGTTAAAAGGAAGAAACAGCTGTGATCACACATTGCTCCTAGAAGCACGAAGCCGAAGACACCAGCCTGAAGATGACGAATGGGACTTCGTCGAAACGTTGCCAAGACACTTTCAATTTTACATGGGAGAAAACCCGAATTACCAAAGACCTACATACAAACACCCGTGAAAACCTCAGAAAACATATATATATATATATATATATATATATATATATATATATATATATATATATATGTAGGTCTTTGGTAATTCGGGTTTTCTCCCGTGTAAAATTGAAAGTGTCTTGGCAACGTTTCGACGAAGTCCCATTCGTCATCTTCAGGCTGGTGTCTTCGGCTTCGTGCTTCTAGGAGCAAGAAGCACGAAGCTGAAGACACCAGCCTGAAGATGACGAATGGGACTTCGTCGAAACATTGCCAAGACACTTTCAATTTTACACGGGAGAAAACCCGAATTACCAAAGACCTACATATATATATATATATATAAATATTTCTCCACTATATTCTATTTCCTATACTCTATCAAACATTTTTATAAATCAATCCAACCTTCAATCATTGCAAATGAAAATATCAATAATATTTCACCAATCTCAGTACAACTCCTTTAGTTTTAACTTTTCCAATTTTCCATAATTGCCATTCCAGACCATAATCAAATCCATAATTTACATCAATATTAACTCAGACTAAAATCTTAGACCTTAGAAATCTCAAAAATATTAGCTCACTTGAAGTCTCTAAAAACCATTTTACCTGTCAAATAAAGTTTTAACACTCATTTTTAAACCTAATTCTAGCTTTCTTTTTATGCCAAGCAGGTTTCCACAATAGGGCCTTTAGCTCCTCCCATCTTAATATTTGACTATACACATTGTCCCACAGTTGCGTCTGATCATAGTCTTCTTCTCTTTTTCCCAATATTGTCTGGACTATGTAATCAGTCTTAGTCAATATGGTGATTATTCGTTGTTTGTATATATTGTCAGCATTTTTAATGTCTCGTGTTTGAAAGTCCATTTCTGTTGTTTTTGAGATTATAGATGTTTTAGTTGAATTCTGCCTTTGGTCCTCAGAAATCTCCATCATTTGTATATAAGGTGTAACATTCCTCTTCAGTAGGTTGTAGATATAAATCCTCCATCTCATTAAGTTGTAAATCTAGTTGTATGTTATGATCAGTTAAAGTTTGAGATTCAATTTTTAACTCTGGAACATCCTCTTTCCTTAGCATCCTGAAATGCTCTCTTAATTCCTCTTTCATTTCCAAAATTTTTTCTAGTATGAGTCCATAGTTAAGCTGTGAGTGGGATTCCATTCTTCTTCTTTTTTTTTATAGTGAAAGTTCAGCTTAAAAAATAGATTACAATATTTTAAAATATAAAATCCAAACAGGAATAGAAAAAGAAAAAAGGAAAACAAACAATAAAACCCAGCAGAAAGATAAAGACAACAATAGTCCCAGTCAGTGTTGTGAGTATCTAGTTTATAATCCAAGTGATAATAGAAAAGGATGTCTTAAAAGCCAATTATTATAATGTAATCCTCAAACGAAAGAAAATCCATTTTTTCTAGTAGGTATATTTTATATTATAAAGTCAAATGAACTAGAAGTAGAAGATTAAGTAAGTTCCAAAAGATATACCAGTGTCTGGGCGTGACGCCAAGTTCAGCAGTTCAGCTGCAAATGGTTACATTGTTACGATAAGGCTTTCTGGGCTTCACGCCAAGTTCTGGGATACATTGTAACCATACAATCCACATAAATCCACCCAGACAGCCAAAGAGGGTTTTTTTTCTTTTTAAAGCAGATAAAAATGTTCAGAAGGGGGGGGGAGGAAAAGAAACACTCCACCCCCCTCCCTAAAAATTTCCACTTAAGCTGAAAACAAGCAGGCAGAGAGAGAGAGAGTCACAGTAAGGCTTTCTTCTTCTTCTTCTTTTTTTTTTTCAGGATCCCCCGAATTCCAACAGTTTAAATAAACAATAAAAATTAGTTATTTTTTTTCCCAAAGCTCGTTTCCCCAAGTATTCGAACGCTGCTTTTTCCAGGGAGGGAATAGTTTCTAGAAGCTTTTCACAGGGAAGTAAATAAGATAACAAGAGGGAAGGAAAGGTCTCACCCGGATCTTCCATGGTGGTTCTTTATGCTTAGATGTTGCTGTGACTTTCGGCTGGAGCAGCTAAGTGATCGGCCATGTTACTGGCCGATCTTTTCCCCGTCGGCCCAAAGGTGATTTCTTGGATCGCAGAGGGAGCTGCCACTCCCTCCGCGATCAGACGAGTGTCCTCCTCCATGGTGGTCGCCTCTCCATGGTGACCTTCGACCCTCTCCAGGGTCTACCGGCGGGGGGAAACCGGTCGGCAAAGAGCACATACTCTTTGCCCGACCACAGGCACTGCAACTGGAACCGGAAGTCCTCTTGTTTTATTGTTTTATTTCTCTCCTTGAAGATAACCAGATGGCAGAAGGACAGGAGAAGGGAAATCCATTACCTACAAATATGTTTGCTTACTTCATCTGTTGCTTATACATGAGTTTCCCCCTCTTCCCTGAGATGTCCTGTATAACTATAGATGCATTCTTTTGTCCACAGGGTTTTATCTCAACATTCTTTGGAGAATTTCCCCTGTGCACATTGAATAACAAACACTGCAGTGAGCCTTGATTATTTATTTTGGATACTGTATTGTGATTCCACAAAAGAGATGATGGAGCAATGTAGAAGACACAGCATCAGTTTGTACAACTCAGTCCTGGAAATATTCATTGGCTTTAGGAAATTGGGAAGCAAATATTTGCAATTGACTGTTCCATGTACTTGTTATCTGAAGAAAGTATGAACACTGATTCTGAGGGAAAGCTTAAATATCAATTCTGGCACTCTTTGGATGATTTTACAAGGATATACACTGATAATTGTAATATTAAGTACAATTAATAAATAAGCAAGTACAAGGTACCCCGATGGGATCACCCATATCAGGCCTAATAGCAGAAGCAGTCATGCAACAACTTGAATCCATAGCTCTACCCACCATTCAACCAAAATTCTGGACAAGCTACGTTGATGAAACCTTCATCATCAAATGTTCCCAAATTGAGGAAACACACCATCTACTCAATAACATATTCCCTGGGATCAAATTCACACATGAAGAGGAAACAGACAACTCCCATTCCTCAACATTGACATAAGGAGACTAGACAACGGAGAACTGGAAACCCACGTCTACTGCAAACCTACACACATGGACCAGATCCTCAGCTTCACAAGCAACCACCCCACTGCACCCAAAAGAAGCTGTGTCCAGACCCTCTTCAGAAGGGCCAGGACACACTGCAGTACCACAACACTAAGAAAAGTGGAAGAGAAATGGCTGCTTGCTGTCTTTCTTCATAACAGCTATCCAAAAAAACTCGTATTCCAACACACAGCACCCAAACCACAACACAGCACACATCCAACCATCACACAAAAACTAACTCTACCATATACAAAAGGGATGTCAAAATGACCGCCAGAATTCTCTAAACCCTAGGAATAGCAATAGCCCACAAACCCACAACAACACTCTGCCAGGAATTATCCAGAACCAAAGACAAGATACAGAAGGATGAAAGAAACAATGTAATCTACAAAATCAACCATAACCATTGCAACCAATTCTACATGGGACAAACATCACATCAATTACAAAATAGGATCCATGAACACTGGCTGGCAGTCAAAGGTCATGATCCCAAATCCTTAATATCTATCCACATCAACACCAAACAACACCAGTTCGATTTGAGCAACACAAAAATCATCGGCCACACTACCACCCACCACACTCGTGAGTTCATTGAAGCCTGCATTCCACCAGCAATTCCATCAACAGACAAGTTGACCTATAACAAGCCTACAAACTCCTCAGAATCCAAATCTATCACACAGCCAATCAGAGATGACACCGACAGCATTGACCCTCAACCAACCCACGCAAGGTCTCCCACTTCTCACTGATGACTCACACCTGACCCATCACAAGACCCTCACTTGACACACCCACACCTGAAGCCCTTATAGCTACTGACCACCCAAAGCCCTTATAAAGAGAAGAACACCAGCTTCCGGTTCCGGATCGCGGCGCTGGTGGACGTTCGGGACGATCGCTCCCTCCGTCATCCGGTTTTCTCTCGCCGGGGGACCCTGAAAGGGGTCGAAAGTCACCTTGGAGGGGCGACGAGCGGGGAAGAGGACCTTCCGGTTGATCGCGGAAGGGCGGCAGCCCTTCCATTTGATCCGGAGCAGCTCTTCGGACTGACGGAGAAAAGATCGGCCACTCACATGGCCCATCATTAATGCCGTTTCCAGCCAAGGCCAAATTTACAACCAAGCACATTGAAAGCACTGTGGAGGAACTGGGTGAGACTTTACCTTCTTGTATCCCAAGTATTTTCCTGTCAAAAGCCTTTTGAAACTTCTTCCCCCTGCGAGGAGAGAGGGAAGGAAATGTTTTCCTCCCACCCTCTAAGATGGCGGTGCCTGACTACGTAGGGAAAAATAAAGCCCTGAAAAATATAATTAAGTAACTGGATTTATATTACCTTGATATCTGGGGACCCGACAATTCCTATTCTCACGGGACCTGTCACCTTATCTATGAAAAAGAACTTTACCTGGATAAAAACCTAGCTTTGGTCTTGAAAAAGACTTTAAATTCTGTCAGGGACATCTTGTGGTGAAGCTTGGTATAGCAAGTAAATACTTTTGTTAAAGAGACCTGCTTACAGCCCAGATTTGTCCTTGGTACTATCTAAAAGAGATAAAAAGCTGGGAGAACAGCTGGACAGTAAAATTGGTTTTTAGGAATTGTGGAGGTGAACATTTACTGACTTTCATCTAAGAAATAGCCTTCACTAAAGGTCTATCTATAATTGTGTTAGAAATGGAGGAAGACCAGCAACAACTTAACTATAAACTCATACTTGGAAAAATCCTTGAAGCTACTGAGATAATTAAATCCAGACTGAAAGACAAAGGTGCCAGCTTAAACCTACAAAATGAAACTCTAACTTCAACGAAAGAACCTATAATCCAAAAACCAACACAGGCAGAAGAAATTAATACCAAGACAGAGGACTTTAAAGATCAACAAATACAATTTACTGAAAATTTTGACAGACAAACCCTGACCGCAACTAAAGAACTTACAACCCAAAAAGCAACAGAAGTGGAACAAAGCAACACCAACACGGAGGCTGTTAAAGACCAACAAATACAGCATTCTGAAAACCTAGATAACCAAATAACAACCATAAAGCTGGATGTGACTCTCTACCTAAACCAGAAGAAACCTGAGGAACAAGAAGACCAAAGTGTATTGAAGGAGCCACCAGGACAACAACCTAACGATTATGAATGGGCCAGCCTTTCTGGAAAACTGATAATTAGATGGTCTCCCTTGGATCAAGAAATATGTACAAGAATGAAGGGAGATCTATCTGATGATTTAAAGGCATTGGTATGGAAGCCTGGTTGGCACAAAAAGAAAGCCAGAGTTAGATTTTTAAAAAATGGGATCTTTTGATTTATGATAGAGGATCCTAAAGTCTCAACTAATGGGCTAAAGGGAGATTTTTAGATGAAGGGAAATATGATTATTGGATTTAAATATTGTTGTTAAATGATAAAAAATAAAGGATTAACTGGCTTAATATTCAGGATTTAGACTTATAAGGGAAATGAAAATTAATGATCAAACTATTGTTTAGCCCAGATAATATAGATGATGGATCTGAGACAATAAAGGACACTCTATTAGTAAGTGATGATGTATTAGGATGAGAAATAGAAAATGTTTATGAAATAAGATAAGAATATATTTAAGTAAGTAACATGTATATTCTAGATATGATAATTTTTATGTAGTGAAATAAAGGAAATTTGGATTACCCGAAACTCAAACACTATGGATATTAAAGGTTAAATTGGAATATTGTAATAAAAAATTAAAAATTAGGTAAAACTTAAAAACAGGATATGGATATGTATAAGCAAATAATATATTGATAAATGTTTTAACTAACTTTGTTATAATTAAAAATCTATTAGCCTAAATGTGATTAACAAATGTTAAGGGAAATAGAGAAGGAATTTCTGATGATGTAACCTGAGATATGTACTAAAGATTTTGTTATTGAACCACTGATTACCTAGTCACCACGCTGCTTTCCGAATACTCAATGTAAAATTGGAAAACCAATAAAATTTGTTTTTTAAAAAAAGAGAGAGGAACACCAACACTGACATCCCCTAAACTCCGCTGGAGATGTTACCTAGCCTGGTAATGAAATGTTCAGAAATCAACCCACAAGCTTGGAGAATGAATCTTCACCCTCATTAGGTACAATGTTGTCTTACATTGTAATATATTGGGAGAGAATCCAAAATCCCTTTCCACAAGCACCAAATTCTAGAATCTGAAGAAAGAAAAGCTTAAAGCACATGAGATAAAAGAATTGTAGTGGTGTGTGACAACATAGCTAAGGTATAATTTGCCATTCAGCAATCCTGGAGGCCAAAGGGAAAAATAAAGAGGAAGACAAGGGATCTTATGAAAAAAAATGTTTCATAAAATGTATTTTTTTCTCAACATATTTCACATTTCTCAGAGAATGTTTTGTGACGTTCATCATCTATCTGTCACTCTTAGCAATACACATGGAACCTATAAGGGAATACCTGCCATGACTGGATCTTTTCGACTTCCAGCTTGCTTTTTCTCTCCATCCTTATCCTCTGCGATTGAGATGAATAGGCCACATTTAAGGCATGTGCCACAATCTGGATGGCATTGTAAGTTAAGGAGCTATCTAGAGAGAAGATCTTTTCAATCTTTTCTTGAGGCAGAGTCTCCAAGTTCTTTTTCTCTCTACACCTTGTCCAGCCTTTCACAGACAAGGCAGGCTTTCCATATGAACAGTGAAATTTTTTAACCATAAATGCTTTGATATAAAAATAGAAATCTATGAAATCATTAAATTTGGTCCTTTGGCTGGTCTGGATAAGAAAAGAAAAAATACTATGGGTATATCTGAAAGAAAGAGTATTATATGATAATTCAATGGTGAGATCCCACAAAGCTGTTGTGATCCAAACTTTCCCCACAATAGGCTTTCTCAAGGAATTTAATATGTTTTCTAGAAGAAAAGCTCCCTCTATGAATGTAAACTCTGAATAGTAAACAAATACATTGATTTGGATCCACATGTTGAAAACAGAAATCAGATAATTGAAGTTCTCAGTATCTAGTAATGTGGTTTGTGAAAAAACAACACAGATGCCATTCTGAGCCAGCACAGGAATGAAGGTCCTAATGAAATGTTCTCCATTATCAGTGTCTGCAGCAAAGACACCAATGAATATCCACCCAAAATACAGCAGCAGTTTAACAATCCCCAGGTTCTGAGCATCTTCTTTGGGGACAGTCCGGTAGAAAAAGGGTAACTGAGTTTTATCACTCAGGATTGGTGAAATAAAAGTGTAGCTGATCTGGAAACAAAAAGAAGATTTATGTTTTATTTTGGGTTTTTACAAAGCCAACATATGAGATCCTGAAAATATAATGTCAGAGCTTAGGTAGTGGCTGGAAGATTCCAGCCTACCTTGGTGGATTTAATAGGGGATCAGAAATGCTCACAAGACAGGGATGTCCACTATCTCCATTACTATTTATACTAACATTGGAAGTACTGAATAGAAACATTAGACAAGATATAGAAATTAAAGGACTGGAGATAAAAGATGAAAAATATAAATTACAAGCATTTGCAGATGACCTGGTTTTTATACTGGAAGATCTACTGGAAACAAGCACTAAGCTTCTGGAGAAAATAGAAAAAATTGGAGAAGTGGCAGGGTTGACAATAAACAGAGAAAAGACCAAAGTGCTAACAAAGAATTTAACAGAAAAACAAAAAATCAACTAACAAAAAAACAACAACAAATCTTCAAATAGTTAAAAAAGTCAAGTATTTGGGAATTTATCTAACAGCAAGATGTGTAACAGTAAAAGAAGATAACTATGTAAGACTGCTAAAACAAATAAAATTGGATTTGGAAAAGTGGAAGAACTTCCAACTTTCAATGCTGGGGAGAATAGCAACAGTGAAAATGAATATCTTACCAAAAATACTCTTTTTATTTCAAACGATCCCTGTAAGGCTGGGAAAAGCCTTTTTTGATGAACTGAATACAATATTATTGAAATTTATCTGACAAGGAAAAAAAGCTAGAATCAAATTGAAAATGCTACAAGAAGCAAAAGACAGTGGAGGATTTGGACTGCTGGACTGGAGGTTATATTACCAAGCAACCATTCTAACATGGCTCAAAGAATGGATAATGCTTAGAGATAAAAGACTATTGTACCTAGAGGGGCATGACCTACAAATTGGTTGCCATGCCTTTCTGTGGTATGAAAAGAATAAAATACATAGATACTTTCAAAACCATTTGATAAGGAATGCACTTCTTTCAGAATGGGAAAGAATAAAAGAAAAAAATTACATTAAGATACCTGAATGGCTTTCAACAATGGAAGCTTTTGCTTACCCAAATTTAATTAACTATGATAAAGTTGTGACTTATAAAGATATTTTGGACAATGAAGGAAAATTGAAAGACAGACAAGAGTTACAAGAACAAGGTATTGATTTAGCATGGTGGCCATATCTGCAAATTCAAACAAGATATGAAAAGATGTTAAAACAACGGGATTCTATAAAGAACAGACTTTGATCAGATACTGTTAAAAACAGATGAAAAGTTGATTAAGAAACTCTATAGATTTCTATTAAACTTAAAGATGGAGGAAGAACAAGTAAAAGAAACAATGATAATATGGGCAAAGAATTTTGGATATAATATAGAATTAGAAGATTGGCAAAGGTTATGGGAAAGAAATATTAATTTAACTAAAGCAGTGTCATATAAAGAAAACTTATATAAAATGTTTTACAGATGGCATATGACACCAGTGAGATTAGCAAAAATGTTTAAAAATACTTCAAATAACTGTTGGAAATGTAAACAGAGACCAGGTACTTATTATCATATCTGGTGGACATGCCCCAAAGCAAAAAGAAATTGGGTTAAAATACATTTATGGTTGGAGAAAAGGACTAAAAAACAAATAGACTTTAAACCAGAATTATTTTTGTTAGGAATAATAGGAGCTAATTATGAGAAAGATTGCAGATATCTAATACTACACATATTAACGGCAGCAAGAATTGTATTTGCCCAACATTGGAAAAATGAAAACTTACCAACTGAAGAAGTACTAATTAAGAAAATTCTAGAGTGTGCAGAAATGGATAGATTGACTTTAAAGATTAAAGATAAAGAAGACTCAGTATACTTTAGAACATGGGATAATTTCTATCAATGGCTAGAAAAACGAGAGAGAGAAAGGAATGTGATATGTAATTTTGAATATATATTAGCAAGAAGAAAGCTTGAGTGATGAATTAACATATTGTTTATGATAATTAACTATATCTATTATTGTTAGTTAAATACATATACCCAGATATTATGCTGTTTGCTAAATATTGAAAATGTTATTTGGAAAAACCCCAACCCCAACCCTAACCCTAATCCAAATCCCGACCCTAATCCTGACTCCACCTTATCCCTAACCCTATAAAAACTAATAAAATCTATACAAAAAAAAAAAAGAAATGCAGAGAATGTAACTGTCATCAATGGAAGGTTAAGAAGAAATTCAGAGCTCATTTTCTACAAAGTTGATGTTTCCAGAGAGCCTGTATAGTGCAAGATCTGAGCAAGCATACATTTTGAACTAATATTTGTACTCAGTGATAACTGTTAATTATGGCTGTATTTATTCTTGTCTCTTTGGGAGACTGAAATATGATGTAAAGATGAATTGTACACCTTAATCCATGCTTAACATTTCTATGGAGGAAATCTCCTTGAACTGCTCTGGAATAAACTTGCAGCCATGCACTTGCTTTATACCTGTGGGATTTTGTAGATGCCCAATATGGCAGCCATAAGGATGGATATGTCAGAGTTGGTCTCTTCCAGGAGAAACAGCATGTTTCTCTTCCTTCCACAGCTGTAGTTGGGAACATTGGCCTCTCCAGTCGAAAGCAAATCCAACAGACCATCTAAAGTAATTCTTCTGTCTCGAAAGTTGTCATGGAGGTTGTAACCCAGGGTGAGGTTGGGTAAGAGGAGGGGATCTTTGTTGATTTTCTGAATGGCAAAAAGGAAGGACAGAATTTTCCAGTACATCACATTTGCTTTCCTGAAAAGATACATGGATTTTGCCATAATGTTACATTCAGTGAAAATACCAACCTAGAACTAAGGAGAAATTTCCTGACAGTGAGAATAATTAACTAGTGGAATAGCTTGCCTTCAGACGTTGTGGATGCTCCATCACTGGAGGCTTTTAATAAGAGATTGGACAGCTGTTTGTCCAGAATGTTATAGGGTTTCCTACTTGTGCAGAGGGTTGGACTAGAAGACCTCCAAGGTCTCTTCCAACTCTGTTATTCTGTTAATGCATTTCATATATGCTATTGTGACTGCACAAGTTTTTGTCCCCAAAAACTTTTGCCCCCTACTTACATTGTTTGAAACAGACACATTCCAGACAATCTGCGTATTGTTGTGCCTTGGACTCTCTCACAACCTCAGGCTGAGGAGTCCAAAAACATCCCAGGAAAAGATTATGGCAACCTATGTCTGAAAATGCAGCTCAGAAACAAGCATGGACCTTACCATGTAGGAACAGGAATTGAGGTTCACTCAAAGGACTATAATACACAGGTTGTATTTTTATAGTGTGCATGTATGTGTGTATGAGTCTATGTATGAATGAGATAGGGAAATAGAATATAGAGAAAAGAAAGTATTAAGAAATGGACAAAGCACCAGCTCCTCCAGTTTTCTCTTGAGTGAATGGTTTTGATCCTTGATTGCTTGAAGGAGAGGACAAAAAATCTGCTCAAAATACTTTGGCATCAGTGGAACCAGAGGTAAGTCAAGAAGGAGCATTTGAAGATGTCAATGCCCACATTGGGGAAGCAACAATTGGCTGCTTATTTGGCAGTGAGGAATCCCTGGACCATTGAGGAAAATAATGTCAGAGAATTTGGGAGAATGTCTGGAGGGATCAGAGTGCTGATGTCTTTGGACTTGCAGATTCTGTTTTCTGGAAATTTTATTTATTAGATTTATGTGCCACCCATCTCACCCAAAGGCAACTCTGATACAGAACTATCTTCTAGGAAAGACTCAGAAAAAAGTCAGCATTTTTTCTGAACTGGGATTGACCAAAACTAACCAATTAGAGATTCCTGTCCTTTTCTTTGATGGACATGCTGAGATCATAACCATGACTTCCTAAGCTAATCACCTTGAGAAATGAAAGCAAGTTGTCCATGTAGAGATCGATTGGACAAGGGTGCTGAGCATTAAAGCATACTTTTGTTTTATCTGCTGAATGTGTTCCATATAAGGAACGGTTGCTGGAATTGGGTATGTCTAGTTTAATGAAGAGAAGGATGAGGGGTGACATGATAGCAGTGTTCCAATATCTCAGCAGTTGCCACAAAGAAGAGGGAATCAAGCTATTTTCCAAAGTACCTGAAGGCAAGACAAGAAGCAAAGGATGGAAACTAACCAAAGAGAGAAGCAACCTAGAACTAAGGAGACATTTCCTGACAGTTAGAACAATTAATCAGTGGAACAACTTGCCTGCAGACGTTGTAGGTGCTCCAACACTGGAAGTTTTTAAGAAGAGACTGGACGTTTCCTGCCTGAGCAGCAAGTTGGACTAGAAGACCTCCAAGGTCCCTTCCAACTCTATTTATTATTATTATTATTATTATTATTATTATTATTATTATTATTATTATTATTATTATTATTATTATTATTATTATTATTATTATTATTATTATTATTATTATTATTATTATTATTATTATTATTATTATTATTACTATTTAGAGATCAGTTGGACAAGGGTGCTGAGCATTAAAGCATACTTTTGTTTTATCTGCTGAATGTGTTCCACTTCATGCTGTTTCTATACAGACATAACTGTAGATCTAATTAATTAAAATAATAATAATAATAAAGTTGGAAGGGACCTTGGAGGTCATCGAGTCCAACCCCCTGCTCAGGCAGGAAACCCTGTACCATTTCGGACAAATGGATGTCCAGTCTCTTCTTAAAAACTTCCAGTGTTGGAGCATTCACAACTTCTGGAGGCAGGTTGTTCCACTGGTTAATTGTTCTAACTGTCAGGAAGTTTCTCCTCAGTTCCAGGTTGCTTCTCTCCTTAACTAGTTTCCATCCATTACTTCTTGTCCTGCCCTCAGGCGCCTTGGAGAATAGCTTGACTCCCTCTTCTTTGTGGCAACCCCTGAGATATTGGAATACTGCTATCATGTCACCCCTAGTCCTTCTTTTCATTAAACTAGACATACCCAATTCCAGCAAACGTTCCTGATATGCTTTAGCCTCCAGTCCCCTAATCATCTTTGTTGCCCTTCTCTGCACTCTTTCTAGAGTCTCAACATCTTTTTTACATCGTGGTGACCAAAACTGGATACCAAAAATCTCATTGCCTTCCTCCACCCACTTTCTTTTCTCAAAGGCAACATAATATAACATCACTCAACATTATGTAACTTACTGATGAAACTTTTTAGAAGGACTCAAACTGAAATTGTGCAGCTCAGGTTGTTGAATATTTGTTGCAGAGAAGAGTCCACTGATGAGATGGTCTCCTGGCCTGTAATGATTGAGTGGGTCTCTTGCATCCCTCCCCAAAGTCAAGAAGCACCTGGTGCTGAACATCCCACAGGCTGCCTGGGGCAACAAAAGCTCCATCAGAAGCAGAAGTAGAGGGTCCATTTCTGGTTTAACTGAAGGAATCCCCTGCCTTGCATCTGATCTCAGAATCAGAAGAGCAGAAGAGTTTGGAGAAGTTGAAAGCAGACTGCAGCAAGACTGACTTTTCTAATACAGTATGAAGTCCAGAGAGGACTTCCCAAATGATGAAAACATGGGTCAACACAACAGCAGACCTCCTGGTGGCCATGAAGCTCAGGCCAGCTTCCCAAGGTGACAAGACAATTTATGCACTAACTTTCATTATGCCAAACATTACTATGTGTTGCTCCTGAGTCTGTTGATCTCCCCCAGAGAATTTCTGGAGGAGAGAAGAATCTCTTGACATTTAGCATGAAAGCAAGAAATAAATCACTCTCATTCTACTAATAATTATCTGGAGATGTAGGAGCTTTGCAAAGTCCTCCCTGCAGGGTGAGCTGGGAATCCAACTGAAGAAGTCCTGATATAACTCAATAGAATGGATTCCTAGAAAGCATCCAAGACCAAATTATTCTGTGGGCATTTGGGACACCTGTCATTTTGCTTGGTTGATTTCAGTTGGTTTTCTTTCATGTTATTATAAGTGATGCTTATTTTATGATGCTGTGTTTTTGCTTAGATGAAGTTACTGTTACCTTTTTCTTACTGTGGACTTTTGAGGCTGATGTTGCCTTAGACTTACTGTGCGTTCCTTATTATTCAGATCTTTATGTTTTAGGGTAGATGCTTTACTTTTATTGCCATGCATCTGTCTGGAATTGAATGCATATGATTCAAATAGATGTCCGTCCATCCATCCATCCATCCATCCATCCATCCATCCATCCATCCATCCATCCATCCATCCATCCATCCATCCATCCATCCACCCACCCACCCACCGATCGATCCATCGATCCATCGATCCATCCATCGATCCATCCATCGATCCATCGATCCATCCATCGATCCATCGATCCATCGATCCATCGATCCATCGATCCATCCATCCATCCATCCATCCATCCATCCATCCATCCATCCATCCATCCATCCATCCATCCATCCATCCATCCATCCATCCATCCATCCATCCATCCATCCATCCATCCATCCATCCATCCATCCATCCATCCATGTGACATGCCCCTTTTTTATCTGGAAGAGTCAAGGAAAATAAAAAGTCTCTAAGAAACGTCTCCTTTGTTATATAACCTCAGACAGAGATGCTCAACACGAGACATCTCTGGTTGTCTCATACTGATCCAATAGGTAGAAAAGTCTATCTGAACCTGTCTGCCAAAATGATAGTCTGATGAGGAGCATTTCACCCTGAGTCCTAAATACTTTGCTTCCATAAATATCTACTGCAAATCACAGTGGTGAGGAAATAAAATGGGGATTATGGTGTCACCATACAACCCTGACCTTTTGTATGTGAATCTTGAGATAAGACCCAGGGCTTGCATGGTGATATCATGAGAAACATTTTGTCAGTCTGCCCCATTGCCTCTACCCCATACAGTATATCTGCAGAGGCAGAAGGCAGAAGCAAGTGATGAAAGATACATCCTTTCACTTACTGAAAGCCAATAGTCAGGATCTCTCCTACTTTATTTATTTATATATTTATTTATCAAATTTATATGCTGCTCATCTCATGATGCGAGGTGACACTGAGTGGTTTACACATACATCCTCCTCATATCTCTCCTGCTTTCCTTCTTGACCTCATTCCTATTCATTTCACAGGCATAGAGAATTGTTTATAAAAATAATAAGGACTGGATATAAAATAAATAGAATTTTCTGACAATAAGTTCATTTTTCCTCCATCTGCTCAGAGCCTGCCTCCTTCCCAGTGTGTGGAAAGCTGTTGTCCAGGATTTGGGAAAGCAGCTCAGGAGGGGAAGCCCATATGCTGCTATGGCTATCTTCCTTTTGCAGAAGGAAACATCTTTACCATGGATGGAGGGTTTGTGGGTGACTCCAGAAAAAAAGGGGACAAACTTTTGGAAATATAATATACCTTGACATTTTCCATGAAGGGTGTTTTGATAGGCTTAGCATGGCCTTTCCTTGATCCACTAATGTAGACCTGGGCATTTTATGGTCCACAGGCCACATTTGATCCTTTGATTGAGAGGTGGGTTGAGCTGAGAAAGATGGCCAAAGTCACCCAGCCAGCTTTCATGCCTAAAGAGGGGCTTGAACTCATGGTTTCCCACTTTCTAGCATGGTGCTTTAACCACTTGGGAATCATCCTAGCTTCCCTTCCCTTGTTTCTGTTTTTGGGGATCAGGCTTAGTCTTGGGCACCTTCAGTAAATTTCAAGAAACTCTCATAATCAAAGACAACAATCGGGATGTTAGAATAGAATAGAGCTGGAAGGGACCTTGGAGGTCTTCTAGTCCAGCCCCCTGCTCAAGCAGGAGAACCTATACCATCTCAGACAAGTAACTGTCCAGTCTCTTCTTAAAAACCTCCAGTGATGGAGCACCCAAGATTTCTGAAGGCAAGCCATTCCACTGGTTAATTGTCCTCACTGTTAGGAACTTTCTCCTTTATTCCAGGTTGCTTCTCTGTTTGATTAGTTTCCAACCATTGTTTCTTGTCCTGCTCTCTGATGCTTTGGAGGATAATTTGACTCCCTCTTTGTGGCAGCCTCTCAAATACTGAAATACTGATATCATATCACCCCTATTTCTTCTTTTCTTTAGACTAGCCAAACCCAAGTCCTACAGCTGTTCTTCATATGTTTTAGTCTCCAAGCCTTGGATCATCTTAATTGCTCTTCTCTAAACCTTTTCCAAGGTCTCAATATTTTTTTTGTAGTGTGGTGACCAAAATTGGTTGCAGTATTCCAGGTGTGGTCTCACTAGGGTTTTATAAAGCTGTACTAATACTTCGCGTGATCTTGATTCTATGCCTCTGTTTATACAACCCAGGATGGTATTAGCTTTTTTGGCTGTTGCTGTACATTGCTGGCTCATAGTCAAGTGATTGTCCACTAGGATTCCAAGGTCCCTCTCACAGTTACTGCTTTTGAGCCAGGTCTCACCTAATCTGTACTTATATCTTTGGTTTTTCCTGCCGAAATGTAAAACTTTGTTTTTCTCCACATTAAAACTCATTTTGTTGGATAGGGCCCATTGTTCAAGTTTGTCAAGATGGTTTTGAATCCTGAGTTTGTCTTCTGGGGTGTTGGCTATTCCTGCCAGTTTAGTTTCATCTGCAAATTTGATGAGTTCCCCTTCTATTCCCTCATCTAAATCATCGATGAAGATATTGAAGAGTACTGGGCCTAAGACGGAGCCTTGTGGTACCCCACTGCTTACTTCTCTCCATGTGGATGTAGTACCATTGAGGACTACTCTTTGATAAAGTGACCAAATTATTAGACCAGTGGAATGCTATGGACATAGTATACTTAGATTTCAGTAAGGCATTCGACAAAATAGATCACAATCTACTGTTTGGTAAGCTAGAAAAAGGTGAAATAGACAACATCACCACCAGATGGATTTGTAGCTGGCTGACAAACCGTACTCAATAAGTATGCAGTACCCCATCTACTGCCATTCACAGTCCCTTGTCTGCTATCATTCGTAGCACCCAGTTTACTGCCTTTTGCAGGCCCTGGTCTACTGCCTTCAGCAGCATCCAGTCTACTGACACCCACAGGCCCTGGTGCACTGCCATCCACAGCACCTAGTCTACTGCCGTCCACAGGCCCTGGTCTACTGTTGTTTGCAGCACCCAGTCTACTGTACTGCAGCATTCCACCACCTCCACCAACAACTATGTAACCACATTTGCTGGTTCATCACGCCAGTGTTCTGCTTCCTTCAGTAAACAGGGCTGACTGGATGGTTCACAGTAAGCTCTCCTTTTCTCTCCCTGGCTGGCTCTCCTCCCTGCTCCACTATCTCACTGGCTCTCCTCTCTACCAGTCATTGCACTGCCCTCAGTTGGCTTTCCTCTCTGCCCCACAGCTGATTCTCCTCTCTGCTCTGCAGATCTTTCTTCTCCTTTTCTCTTCTCCAGTCTTTTTATTATTCTGACTTATCTTTCCCTCTCCACCTCTCCTCCTACCATTTTGTCTTAGTTTAAGATAACTCAGTTTAATAGCAACTTCTCTTCCCATGATGTAACCATGTTTCCTCTCTCCTACATTCTTCTCATACTTCTACTGCTTTATTTTTAACCTCATTCCTATTTGTTGGCCAGTCATGGAGAGAGTCATTTGCTTTCTCCAACAAACTTCATTTAGTAACATCTTCTCAATTGCTATTTCTATTGTCTTGGCCAAAACTGTCTTTGTTGGCAACCCCTCCCCCCCAGGAAATAAAGTAAAGTGATAGCTAAGGAAGAGCCTGTTCCATTCTATCATCCTTTCTTGTTCTGGTGTCCTCTGTAGCATCTGTTTGGGCACTTTTCCCCAATTCCCTAAGTTGGACATGTACTCACAATCTGGAGGGATCATGCTAGAATATAATGAAGTCTCTGTTCATATGTTCTACCTTGCCCTTGGCTACATGGGCTTCCTGGCTCTGTTCATGGTCACTTTTCTGACCAGAAATCTACCTAAAAACCTATCAGAAAATTCCTCTAAACAAAGGCTAACAAAATCTGTCTTAAATATGCCACTATTCACAGCCTTTCAGAAAGTTACCCTTGATTCTGGGTTTTGTAAAAAAAAAAAAAGGTATTGGAAAGATTTGTGGCTAAATATTTCAGTCTCCCTCACTGGCCCCTCTTCAAAATTTTGAGCCACATCAATGAGTTTTCTCTTTGGTCACCTGCTTCTTGATTAATTCAGGATTCAACAAGGTGAAGGCTCTCTACCTTGCCATTATTCAAATCATAGTCATTTGCTGACTTTATGTTAACTCCCTAGAGACGTTCTGAAAACTTTCAGAAAACATGTCAGAAAATGTTTTGATTTCAAAGTCAATGTTGGGTGGAATCTGATTCAGAAATGCTGGATTCATAAATGGCTCTAGAGACAGAAACTGAATGGCTAGATTGTGTCTGGATCTGAAACTTCTGTCTTAGAAGAGGTTTTGATTTCTCATACCACTTCATATAACTCTTTGTTAAAAAGCAGTTACCAAAGGGAAGGCTCAGAGAGGAACGCGTCGTGTTGCTGAATTTGGGGAGTGGTTTTAAGACAATCAGCAGCTGAATTTCTGCCCTACAGATGGTCTGTATCTAGACCTGAAACTACTATCTTGGAAGAGGTTTTGGTTTCTTATACGTCTTCATCTAATTCTTCATTCAAAAGCAGATGCCACAGAGGAGGTTCAATCAGGAGCACAAGTCATGTTGCTGAGGCTTTTATTTGTGCTGCTTTTGTGGCCACAGCGAGTCTGTGGGATGCTCAAAGCCAAATGCCTCCTTGCTCTTGAACAAGGTGAAGTAGACCCACAGATTCATTACAAGCCAGGAGATTATTCCATTAGTGGCATAGCCTCTGCAATGAAGGCAAGGTGGGAATCATTGAGCTTTGATAGAAGTCCTTCAACAAAATTCACCAAGTAAGTCAATCTTCCTGCACTGCATTAGAGTCACTCTATTTCCAATGAATGTCTACAGTTCTAGCCTTCTGAGAAAACAAGGTGGTCTCCATTTGATCTTCTTTTCCTAACTTACTTTCTGATTCTACCTTGGGGTCCCTATTGCACATCCAGAATAAACAAATGCTAATAATAAGCAGTTTCTTTAGCTATTTGGTAAATCACCCACCCTTATTAAGATAGAGGAAACAGTCCAGGAGAAAAAGGATGAACTTGTTTTAATGCTGTAATTCTTTTTATAGTTTTTATTTTATAATTTAAATTGTAATATATGTTAAATTATGTAATATATGTTGAATGTATGTTGAACAGAGATGTGTGCTATAGAAATCGAATAAATAAATAAATTGATTAAAAGTATTATTATGGAAGAAAAACTAAATATTATATATATTGATATGTTTGTACTTGCAGTAAAGGATCCAAATTTTATTGGAAATTTGTGCCCTTCATTTTTACCATTGAAAACTTCAACCAGAATAGCCATCTCTTACCTAACATCACCCTGGGTTATAATATCTATGAAACCTTCTTCAAGGTAGAAATGACTTCAGAGGCTTTGCTGGATCTGCTTTCAGATGGGGAAGCCAATGTCCCCAATTACAGGTGTGGAAGGCAGAGAAACACACTGGCTGTTCTGGAAGAGGCTGAGACTGGCATCTCTATCCAGATATCAACTATGTTGGGCACCTACAAAATCCCTCAGGTGTGTCTTATCTTTGGGAGACAGTTTTCAGTCATGCAAGTTTGAACCAGAAGTCCTCTGCTGTAAATGAACAGCAAAGATTTATTATGGAAAGGAGAGGAATTGCATTTTGCTTGTTACATTTAAAATACCACCATCTTCCATTCCTTTTAGATCAGTTACAGTTTTGCTTCCCAGATTCTGAGAGATAAAACTCAGTTTCCTTTCTTCTACCCGATGCTCCCTGCTGAAGGAGTCCAGTACCCAGGGATGGTCAAGCTGCTCCTCCATTTCAAGTGGACTTTGGTTGCTCTGGTTGCTCCTGACAGTGACCAGGGGGAGAGGTTCATGAGGACATTGTCTTCTTTAATGTTAAGGAATGGCATTTGTGCAGTTCAATATCCGTGTTTTTCACTAAATTCACATCGCATGGTTTCAAAATTCAAAGTGTATAACAAGTGGAGAAAAATCAATGTCTATGTTTATGGTTCAGAGACTAGTTCATTCCAGATAGGAATCAAGTTTGTACATGTACTACTCCAACATATTCAGGGACCTGTTGTAGGAAAAGTCTGGCTTACCACAGCTCACTGGGATCTCAGTCTTGAGTTCTTGTATAGTTTAGTTTCCTCTAAATATATTGGTGCCATTTTTTCATTTCTGATACAGAAAAGGAAATGGGCAAACTATGATGCATTTGACCTCCTTTATATATCCCTACATAACTTTGTAGAGAAAACCTTTTCATGTTCATCCACCAAAGATGACCTTTCGGTGAAAGTCTGGAAACGTTGCAGACAGAAAGAAGAACTGGTGGCTCTGAGGGAAGAGGAGATTGTTCGGACCCTGGCTCTGGACAGCTACATCATTTACAGCACCATGTGGACTGTGGCAAGGGCCTTAAATTCAGCTTTTATTTTCACATCCAAAAGATCAGTGACCAGCAGGCGTATGAAGATGGAAGCTCCAAGCTTGAATGCTTGGCAGGTATTTTTTCCCCATCCGACATATTCCCACTGCTGTTTAGAATCAGTTTGGTAAATGGATGCCTTGATTACTTCTTCTGAAAAAATAAATTATCCTTGAACTCAAATCCAACCCAATTCCATTTCTGTCATTTTCATTCCCATTCCCTTTGTTCCTTGTTTCTGCAATATTTTCTTTTATTTTTTTTCAAAGTGAATAAAAAAGAACACAGAATAGCAGAGTTGGAAGCGATCTTGGAGATCATCTAGTCCAACCTCCTGCTTAAGCTGGAAAGTCTATAACAACAGGATAAATGGCTGTCCAGTCTCTTTTTAAAAGACTCCAGTGAAGGGGCTCCCACAACTTCTGAAGACAAGCCTTAGAATACTGAATCCAGGCTTGGCCCTTCTCCATTTCCTTTCTACCAGCACTATTATTCTTTTGGGAAAATTCTCATATTTCAATAGAATGGGAGAGACTGAGTCTGCATGATTAGGAGGACGTGGCCAACCTTCTCTGGGCTGGGGAGACAAACAGGCTGAAGTTTGTTTGTAAATTTAAATTGGATTTTAATGATAAACCTAGTGATGAAATACTGAGTAGCTGGCAGTTTGGAGGGAATACAGCTTAAAGAATATATGTTGCTGCTATGCTGGATAATCCTTTCTTTTTTAATGGTCTTAATTGTCTATAGGAATTTAAAGTTTCTGAATTGCACAGGAAAAAGACAGTGAGTTTAGAGAAATGCAGACAGTTTGAAGAATTGATTCACTTTCTACATTGTTCCTTTGTAAAAAACGATAGGAAGAGAAAAACCAAGACTTAAGCCCTCACAAAAATAGCCAAAACTTTGGAGCCTTCCTATGAAAGCAAAGGAGAGAAATTTTCAAGAAGCAGCATTCATACACAATACAACATACAAAACATATCTGTAATGATATTTCTAGTATTTAAGGGTGTTGGCATGACCGTAAAAGAGACCTCTTCTCTGCTATTAGCATTTATGACCTGTTGACTTGAGCAGAGTGTTAAAGTGCTAACAAGAAGCCAACTTGGGGTTACAACTTAGGCTGTGAGAGACAATCAAGTAATATACTCAGATTAAAGAAATGACTGTTAGAATAGAGAAAGATATTTTGGACCAATATCTTTGTATCATCAGTGATACTTCCTGTGCTAAGTCAATAATCTTCACAACTGGAAACCCAGGAGAACAACACAGGAAATAGGAAACATGAAGCTTGTTACCTCAATTGGACAACTAATAATACAACAAAGAGTAAAAGGAAAATGTGAAAGGATAAAATTTGCTTTTTTTAGTTTAATATATTTAAGATTAATGAAACAGAGAAGAAGTGATAATGAGGGCTGAAGTTGCTGGAACCTTGGGGGAGAGTGACCATGTCATACTGGAATTCAATATAATGCAAACACAAACAATAGAACATAATCAAACCAGTGTTTCAGACTTTAAAAAAGCTGATTTTAACAAATTTAGAAAGAGCTTCAGAAGGATTCCATGGATGAAAATCTTAAAGGGGAAAAAAAACTTAAGAAGCTTGGTAAACAGAAAAATATAATTATAAAAGCCCAGTCCAGCTCAATACCACTGAAAAAGGAAAACAAGAAATCCCAGAAGAAACCAGCATACAAAGAATTCTCTGATGAACTGAAAGACAAAAAGTGACTACATTAGTGGGTCAATGAAATGCACTGAACATAGTGGGAATGCAGTGAAATACTTGTATTTCAGTAAGGCATTTGACAATGTAGACCACAATCTATTTCTTGGTAAGCTAACAAATGTGGGATAGACAGTATCACCACTAGATGGATTTGTAACTGGCTGACAAATCACACTCAACATGTAGTCCTCAAGGGATCTACATCTACATGGAAGAAAGTAAGGATTAGGGTTCCCCAAGGTTCTGTTTTAGGCCCAGTACTCTTCAGCATCTTCATAAATGATTTAGATGAGGGAATAGAAAGGAAAATCAAATTTGCATATGACATTAACTGGCAGGAATAACCAACATTTTAGAAGTAGGCTCAAGATCCAGATGGATCTCAAGAGACTTGGACACTGGACCCTATCTAACAAAATAAAATTCAGTGTAGAGAAAAGTAAGGTTTTACACTTAGGTCAGAAAAATAAAATGTACAGATAGGTGTACAGATTAGGTGAAATCTGGCTTAATATCAGCAATCATGAGAGGGATCTTGGTGTCCGAGTGTGCAATGACTTAAATATGAGCCTGCAGTGTGCAGCAAAAGCCAAAATAGACAGCACAAACCTAGGTTGCATTAACAGAGGGATAAAATCAAGATCATATGAAGTATTAGTACCACTTTATAAAGCCTTAGTAAGACTACACTTAGAATATTGCATCCAGGTTTGGTCACCATATTATAAAAAAGATGTAGAGACTTAGGAAAGAGTGCAGAAAAGAGCAACAATTAGGGGACTGGGGGCTAAAACATATGAAGAATGATTGCAGGAATTGGGTATGTCTAATCCAGTGAGAAGAAGGATTAGGGGTGACATGATAGCAATGATCAATATTTGAGGGGCTGCCACCAAGAAGAGGGGTTCAACCTATTTCCCAAAGCACCAGAAGGCAAGACACTAAACAATGGATGGAAACTAACCAAAGAGAGAAGCAACCTAGAACTAAGGAGAAATTTCCTAACAGTGAGAACAAGTAACCAATGGAATGGCTTGCCTTCAGTAGATATAGGTGCTCCATAACTGGAAACTTTTAAGAAGAGACTGGATAGCCACTTGTCTGGAATGGTATAGGGCAGGAGTAGGCAACCTTGGCTCTTTTATGACTTGTGGACTTCAACTCCCAGAATTCCTGAGCCATGCTGGCTCAGGAATTCTGGGAATTGAAGTCCACGAGTCATAAAAGAGCCAAGGGTGCTTACCCCTGGTATAGGGTCTCCTGCTTGAGCAGAGTTTTGAACTAGATGACCTCCAAGGTCCCTTCCAACTCTATTATTCCATTATTCTGTTATCCATGGGAAAAATGTTGTTTGCCTTTAGAGAAGTTGTATATTACCATAGCTAAGATAAAGCGATAAGTACAGGTACATAACCAATCTTTACAATCATTGTTCTGATTTACAGTTGTTATTATTCCTATGCTTATCGATACTTTCCTAAACAACTTGGAAACTCAAAATAGAGCCTGTTTTTGAACACAGAGAGAGAAATGTTCAGATCTGTCCCAAGCATTGACCAAGGGGTCATTTTAACAAATGTTTGATATTGCTTCTAAACTTTTCCTTTCCTTTCCAGCTTCACTCCTTCTTTCCAAGTTCTCAGTTTCACAATAACTCCATAGAAGGAGTATATTTGGATGAGAAAGGAGATCTGGCAGCTGACCTGGATATTGTCAACTGGGTCCTTTTCCCCAACAAATCTTTCAAGAGAGTGAAAACTGGGAGTCTAGAAAACCTGTCATCCCAAAATGTTAAAATTACCATTGACCAGAAGAGTATCACAGAAGTGGAAATGCTGAATAAGGTAGAGTAATATTTATTTTATTCCACTGAAAGTGCCAAAAAGAGGATGGGTGGAGATTTGCTTTCAATGCCTTCAAGGTTTCATATCAGCAGTTCAGACTCTCAAGAATGCAAACTTATTCTTCATTTCCTGTTTGAGTGGCTTTAAAAAATATTGTCCTCAATTTTCATAGAAATTATTCACTGACTCAATGTAAAGGGAGGTAGACTGAGGCAGTCATGCAAATAATGTGGTTTACTTTGTCAATGCAAAGAATCCATCCAACTTTTCCCTGATATATTTAAATAGAAACATTTAATATTTATATAAATTAATTAAATATTTATATAAATTGAAAAGTCTAAAATTGTAGTGTGCATTAAAAATAAATTGAAAGAGAAAGAGAGAAGGGATAACCAGTTCAATCTGTTTCATGAACCTCAAATTGCTTATTGGCTTCTTATTACTGAAAGCTAAATCTTGAATTGGAGATCACAAATTCCTTCTTCTTTTGCCATTTTTCTGAAAATAAGTCCATTTTCTGAACATTTTCCTTCTCTCTGCTTTACAGCACTCTCTGAGCATTTTACAATGTCAGTATATTGTCCCCAATAATTGGGCTCCTCATTTTACTGACCTCGGAAGGAAGGAAGGCTGAGTCAACCTTGAGCTCTATTAGGTTCAACTTCAGATTGTAGAGTTATCCTGCAATACTGCATTCTAACAACTATGCCACCATGGCTCCTAAAATCCTTCTTCCTTTTCCATTTTTTTGAAAATAAATTCATTTTCTGGTCATTTTTCCTCAGCCCCTGCCTCTTTCCAGGTGTGTGGAAAGCTGCCGTCCTGGATTCAGGAAGGTGGCTCAGGAAGGGGAGGCCATCTGCTGCTATGACTGTCATCCTTGTGCAGAAGGAACCATCTCGACTATGGAAGGTGGGTGAAACCAGAGAAAAGTTGCAGACTTTTGGAAACAAATGGCTTGGCATTAGACATTTTTTGCTCTTCTTTACTGGTTAATATCTGTTTTATTTTCTTGATGTCTCTGGAGAAATGAAGAACTTATGATCTCTCCCTTCCTTTCCCTTTCCTTCCATTGACTAATACATGACTAAACATCTGGAATTCTTCATGTAAGAGGTAAAACAAAACCACTGTAACATTTCTTCCTTTCTTCCTTCCTTCCTTCCTTCCTTCCTTCCTTCCTTCCTTCCTTCCTTCCTTCCTTCCTTCCTTCCTTCCTTCCTTCCTTCCTTCCTTCCTTCCTTCCCACCTTCCCACCTTCCCTCCAACACCTTCCCTCTTGAGAATTGAGGGACGTCTTTTTATTAAGTGGATGAAACTGGAAGAATTTCCCCCTCCAGCTGGAATCACAGAAAGTACTGAAACTGAAATTGATCTTTTTCATATGGCCTCAAAAGAGATGCCCAAGGAGATGGACACACCTACTGCTTGTTTTGCTGGCATGGGTTGGAAGATAAAAAAAACCTAGGAGAACCTATCAACAAAGTGTCTGTTGAGAAACAAGTCCTCACCATTTCCTTGGTCCAGATTGAGAGGGGCATTGATATTGCAAAGGAGATTTTAATAAAAGAGCTTCCTTAAAAGCCAGTTTATACATGAACTCCAGCAGTTTTATCTTCCTTCTATAAATAATCAGAGCTTGAAGGGCCATTGGGGCCTTCAATACAATCTTCTACTCCTTCCTGTGATTGAACTAATCCAATATAAGAAATCATATCTCTGTGGGTCATTAGCAGGAAAGTTGCAGAGACCTTTGGATTTCACCTCTCAAACATTATTCATGATACAATCTTTAAAACCAGTTGGAACTATCCTGGGAATTGGTTGCAGAGATTCTCATTTTCCTTTAGCACTCTGTCTCTGTGTTACATGCTTAAAATTCCTAGCCATTTATACATATTAACTTTCTCTAGACATATTCATTCAGACCACCACTAGTTTCACTCCAGCTATGCATCGTATGGAAGAACATGCATTACAGATGTTAATCTTGCTTTTTCTAGATGCTGAAAAATGCACCAAATGTCCAATGGATCAACATCCAAACATCAACCGAGATGATTGTATACCAAAGACTGAAACTTTCCTATCCTACCAAGAAAATTTGGGGATAATCCTAGCTTCCCTTGCCTTATTCCTGTCTTTAATAACAGGCTTTGTTTCAGGAATCTTCATTAAATTCCAAGAAACTCCCATAGTCAAAGCCAATAATCGGGATCTCTCCTACATCCTCCTCATCTCCCTCCTGCTCTCCTTCTTGACCTCCTTCCTATTCATTGGCCAGCCAAAGAGAGTCACCTGCCTTCTCCGACAAACAGCCTTCAGCAACATTTTCTCAGTTGCAATTTCTACTGTGTTGGCCAAAACTTTCTTGGTGGTGTTAGCGTTCTTGGCCACAAAACCAGGGAATAAATATCAGAGATGTCTAGGGAAAAGCCTGGCCAATTCTATCATCCTTTCTTGCTCTGGTGTCCAGATTGTACTCTGTAGCATTTGGTTAGGGACTTCTCCCCCATTCCCCGACTCCGATATGCATACACAGTCTGGAGAGATTATTTTGCAATGCAATGAAGGTAGTGTCATCATGTTTTACATTGTGTTGGGCTACATGGGCTTCCTGGCTGTCATCTGCTTCACAGTGGCTTTCCTGGCTAGGAATCTCCCTGGATCCTTCAATGAAGCCAAGCTGATCACCTTCAGCATGCTGGTTTTCTGCAGCGTTTGGGTGTCCTTTGTGCCCACCTACTTCAGCACCAAGGGGATGTATATGGTGGCGGTGCAGGTCTTCTCCATTTTGGCTTCCAGTGCTAGCCTGTTGGGATTCTTTTTCTTCCCCAAATGTTACATTATTTTCCTAAGGTCGGACCTGAATACAAAACAACATTTGTTATCAAAATAAAATATAAAGTAAATTTTGCTCAATGTTTCTCTCAAATTCCATTTAACTATTACAGAAGTACACATCCTGTTTTTATCTCCCCTTTTTTGTTTGCTATTTGAGAATAGAGAAAAGTGTGCAATATGGGTGATTTCTTTCTGTGAGCGTAGGAGAATTTTGCCACCAATATATTTGAATCAAACCAAATGACATTGAAAAGCAAATTGGTTTATAGGGTGAGACAAAGTTATACCTAAACTTTTGAGGAAGATGAAGACAGTTATCTGAGCATGATAGTAAAGAGAAGCCTGCAGAGGAAGTCCTGGTAATATCTTATCTAGGGCTATATATACAGACTCCTTGATCCATCTATGCTGCCTGGTTGGGACTCAGCTTATTTGTCAGACACTATAAAGAGCTGTAGAGCCAGTTTGGTCTAGTGGTTTTAAGGCATCATGCCAGAAACGTGGAGACCATGAATTCTAGTCCAGACTTGGGCAGAAGGCCAAGTTGTTGATTTTCAACCAGTCTCTTTCTCTCAGCCCTATAAAGCAGGAAATGGGAAACAACTTCTGAGAAACCTTGCCAAGAAAACTACAGGGAGTTTTCCAGGCAGTCTCCAAGAATGGAATATGATTGAATGGAAGGGTAAAATAGATACTTCCTTTACTGAAATTTCTTCCAGGGGGAAAGGAAGGCCTAGAGAGGGAGGGAGGGTGGGTAATATATCTTGACATTTTCCATGAAAGGGTGTTTTGATAGGCTTAGCATGGCCTTTCCTCGAACCACTAATGCAGACCTGGGCATTTTATAGTCCACAAGCTACATTTCATCTTTTGGCTATCCTGCTCCAGCCCATGGTGGCAGTGGTGGTGGGGATGGCAATGGTGGTAGCGCCCAGTGGCAGTGGTGGGGAGGGCATCAGCCCTCAATAACAGTCCCACTTTCCCATGTGGTCCCTTCAGAAAATAAATTGCCCACCCCTGCACTAATGCATGAATAAAAGGCTGATCTTGTTTGGCTTATAACATATATCCTCCTAATAACTCTTCTGCTTTCCTTCTTGACCTCATTCCTATTTATTGGACCACAATGGAAAGCCACTTGCCTTCTCCAACAAACAACATTCACCAACATCTTCTCAGTAGCTATTACTACTGCCATAGCTAAAACAGTTATGGTGTTTTAGCATTGTTGACCAAAAATCCAGGGAATAAAATACAATAGATAGGGAAGAGCATGGCCAATTCTGTCATTCTTTCTTGTTCTATTGTCCAAGTTCTCCTCTACAACATCTAGTTAGGGACTTCTCCCCATTCCCTGAGTCAAACATGTACTCACAATCTAGAGGTATCATGCTAGAATACGATGAAGGCTCTAATCGCATGTTCTACATTGCCCTTGTCTACATGGGCTTCCTGGCTGTCCTTTGTTTCATTGTGACTTTCCTGGTCAGAAATCTACCTAAAAACCTATCAGGTTTTTCCTCTAAAAAAGTCAACAAAATATATATTAAATACTGTACATCACTATTCATGGTCTTTCTAAAAGTTACTCTTGATTCTGGATTTTCTAAAAAAAAAATAATGCAAAGATTTGGGGCTCCCTCACTGGCCCACCTTCAAAGTTTGGAGTGGCATCTGTAAGTTCCCCTTTGGACATCTGCCTCTTGATACATTCAATGTTCAGTGAGGTGAAGGTTCTCTTCCTTGTCATTATCCAAATCATAGTCACTTATTTGCTCATTTTATGTTAACTCCCTAGACACATTTTGAAAAGTGTCAGAAAACATATCAGAAAATGTTTTGATTTCAATATCAGACTCAAAGTCAATGCGGGGTGGAGTCTGATTCAGAAATTATGGATTCATAAATGTCTCTAGAGACAGAAAGTGAATTTTAACAGTGGTTGTGTTTCTGTCCCACAACTAGACATGTCTGGACCTGAAACTACTATCTTGGAAGAGGTTTTGTTTTCTTATACCTCTTCATCTAATTCTTCATTCAAAAGCAAATGACACAGAGGAGGTTCAGTCAGGAGCAGAAGTCATGTTGCTGGGGCTTCTATTTGTGCTGCTTTTGTGGTCACAGCGAGTCTGTGGGATGCTCAAAGCCAAATGCCTCCTTACTCTTGAACAAGGTGAAGTAGACCCACAGATTCATTACAAGCCAGGAGATTATTCCATTAGTGGCATAGCCTCTGCAATGAAGGCAAGGTGGGAATCATTGAGCTTTGATAGAAGTCCTTCAACAAAATTCACCATGTAAGTCAATCTTCCTGTACTGCATTAGAGTCACTCCACTTCCAATGAATGTCTACAGTTCTAGCCTTCTGAGAAAACAAGGTGGTCTCCATTTGATCTTCTTTTCCTAACTTACTTTCTGATTCTACCTTGGGGTCCCTATTGCACATCCAGAATAAACAAATGCTAATAATAAGCAGTTTCTTTAGCTATTTGGTAAATCACCCACCCTTATTAACATAGAGGAAACAGTCCAGGAGAAAAAGAATGAACTTGTTTTAATGCTGTAATTCTTTTTATAGTTTTTATTTTATAATTTAAATTGTAATATATGTTAAATTATGTAATATATGTTGAATGTATGTTGAACAGAGATGTGTGCTATAGAAATCGAATAAATAAATAAATTGATTAAAAGTATTATTATGGAAGAAAAACTAAATATTATATATATTGATATGTAAGTCAATCTTCCTGTACTGCATTAGAGTCACTCCACTCCACTTCCAATGAATGTCTACAGTTCCAGCCTTCTGAGAAAACAAGGAACTTTTCCCTTGATCTGCTTCTTTTCTTAACTTACTTTCTGATTCTACTTTGGGGTCCCTATTGTACATCTAAAATAAACAAGCTCTAATAATAAATAGTTTCTTTTAGCTGTCTGGATAAGTCACCCACCATAATTAAGACAGAGGAAACAGTCCAGCAGAGCTAAGATAAAATGTTTCAAGTCTAAGGCATGAAACAGAAGCTGTCTTAGTGTAACCAACTGGGAGAATGCCTTTTAAAATGTGAACAAGCCAAACTTTTCTATTGTTTTATTTCTCTTTTTATGGTAATGTTTGTGCATATTGCAATTTTTTTTGAAGAATAACTGTCATTGAGTTGGTTAAAAGAATTATTGTGGAAAATAAATAAACATTATAGTTGTTGATATGTTTGTACCTACAGAAAATCATCTAAACTTTATTGGAAATTTTTGCCCTTCATTTTTACCATTGAAGACTTCAACCAAAAGGGCCATCTCTTACCTAACATCACCCTGGGTTATAATATCTATGAAAATTTCTTCAAGGTAGAAATGACTTCTGATCCTTTGCTGGATCTGCTTTCAGACGGAGAAGTCAATGTCCCCAATTACAGGTGTGGAAGGCAGAGAAACACACTGGCTGTTCTGGAAGAGGCTGAGACTGGCATCTCCATCCAGATTTCAACTATGCTGGGCACATACAAAATCCCACAGGTGTGTTCCTTTCTCGAGGAGACAATTTTCAGTCATGTAACTTTCAAGGAGAAGTTGTCTACTGCAAATAAAAAGCAAAGTTTGATTGTGGAAATGAGAGCAATTGTATTTTGCTTCTTAAATTTAAACTATCACCATCTTCCATTCTTTTCAGATCAGTTACAGTTTTGCTTCCAAGATTCTTAGGAATAAAACTCAGTTTCCTTTCTTCTACCCGATGCTCCCTGCTGAAGGAGTCCAGTACCCAGGGATGGTCAAGCTGCTCCTCCATTTCAAGTGGACTTTGGTTGCTCTGGTTGCTCCTGACAGTGACCAGGGGGAGAGGTTCATGAGGACATTGTCTTCTTTAATGTTAAGGAATGGCATTTGTGCAGTTCAATATCCGTGTTTTTCACTAAATTCACATCGCATGGTTTCAAAATTCAAAGTGTATAACAAGTGGAGAAAAATCAATGTCTATGTTTATGGTTCAGAGACTAGTTCATTCCAGATAGGAATCAAGTTTGTACATGTACTACTCCAACATATTCAGGGACCTGTTGTAGGAAAAGTCTGGCTTACCACAGCTCACTGGGATCTCAGTCTTGAGTTCTTGTATAGTTTAGTTTCCTCTAAATATATTGGTGCCATTTTTTCATTTCTGATACAGAAAAGGAAATGGGCAAACTATGATGCATTTGACCTCCTTTATATATCCCTACATAACTTTGTAGAGAAAACCTTTTCATGTTCATCCACCAAAGATGACCTTTCGGTGAAAGTCTGGAAACGTTGCAGACAGAAAGAAGAACTGGTGGCTCTGAGGAAAGAGGAGATTGTTCGGACCCTGGCTCTGGACAGCTACATCATTTATAGCACCATGTGGACTGTGGCAAGGGCCTTAAATTCAGCTTTTATTTTCACATCCAAAAGATCAGTGAGCAACAGGCGTATGAAGATGGAAGCTCCAAGCTTGAATGCTTGGCAGGTATTTTTTCCCCATCCGACATATTCCCACTGCTGTTTAGAATCAGTTTGGTAAATGGATGCCTTGATTACTTCTTCTGAAAAAATAAATTATCCTTGAACTCAAATCCAACCCAATTCCATTTCTGTCATTTTCATTCCCATTCCCTTTGTTCCTTGTTTCTGCAATATTTTCTTTTATTTTTTTTCAAAGTGAATAAAAAAGAACACAGAATAGCAGAGTTGGAAGCGATCTTGGAGATCATCTAGTCCAACCTCCTGCTTAAGCTGGAAAGTCTATAACAACAGGATAAATGGCTGTCCAGTCTCTTTTTAAAAGACTCCAGTGAAGGGGCTCCCACAACTTCTGAAGGCAAGCCTTAGAATACTGCATCCAGGCTTGGCCCTTCTCCATTTCCTTTCTCCCAGCACTATTATTCTTTTGGGAAAATTCTCATATTTCAATAGAATGGGAGAGACTGAGTCTGCATGATTAGGAGGACGTGGCCAACCTTCTCTGGGCTGGGGAGACAAACAGGCTGAAGTTTGTTTGTAAATTTAAATTGGATTTTAATGATAAACCTAGTGATGAAATACTGAGTAGCTGGCAGTTTGGAGGGAATACAGCTTAAAGAATATATGTTGCTGTTATGCTGGATAATCCTTTTTTTTTTAATGGTTTTAATTGTCTATAGGAATTTAAAGTTTCTGAATTGCACAGGAAAAAGACAGTGAGTTTAGAGAAATGCAGACAGTTTGAAGAATTGATTCACTTTCTACATTTTTCCCTTGTAAAAAAGGATAGGAAGAGAAAAACCAAGACTTAAGCCCTCACAAAAATAGCCAAAACTTTGGAGCCTTCCTATGAAAGCAAAGGAGAGAAATTTTCAAGAAGCAGCATTCATACAGAATACAACATACAAAACATATCTGTAATGATATTTCTAGTATTTAAGGGTGTTGGCATGACCGTAGAAGAGACCTCTTCTCTGCTATTAGCATTTATGACCTGTTGACTTGAGCAGAGTGTTAAAGTGCTAACAAGAAGCCAACTTGGAGTTACAACTTAGGCTGTGAGAGACAATCAAGTAATATACTCAGATTAAAGAAATGACTGTTAGAATAGAGAAAGATATTTTGGACCAATATCTTTGTATCATCAGTGATACTTCCTGTGCTAAGTCAATAATCTTCACAACTGGAAACCCAGGAGAACAACACAGGAAATAGGAAACATGAAGCTTGTTACCTCAATTGGACAACTAATAATACAACAAAGAGTAAAAGGAAAATGTGAAAGGATAAAATTTGCTTTTTTTAGTTTAATATATTTAAGATTAATAAAACAGAGAATCTCTCCTTCCTCATCTTGCAAATTAACAATCTGTTGCTTCTCTTTCTGCCTTCTCAGTTTATACGCCAACCATCTTCCAGGTTTATTCGCGTATTCAAAATTATTTTGCTTGGCAGCCTTAAGTTGTTGTGCTAACTTTTCCGAGTCTTCTATACAAAGTTTATGTTTAATTAATTCCATTTTACTTTTCAAACTTTTATTATTTAGGTCACCCTGATATTGTGTTTCAGCCTGCTTATATTCTTCTTCCAGTCTTATCCTGTGTTGTTTTTTTTCCTTATTTCTCTTGGCCATATATGAGATTGCAACTCCCCTCATGTATGCTTTAGCTGTATCCCAAGTATTCTGCAAAGATGTATCCCCATTCTTATTTGTTTGAAAGAAAAAGTGCATTTCTTTCTCCATCTTTTCCTTAAACTCTTTTTCTCTAATAATCACTCTTTGAAGAGTCCATCTTGGCCGGCTCCGTTGCCCTTTCCAGCAACAACTTATAGGATTATGGTCTGCCCAAAGACTAGGTTCTATATTAATTCCTTGAATTTCCGAATCTAATTTTTTTGAAAGCCATAACATATCAATCCTGGTCCACGAGTTATGTCTATTAGAGTAATATGTATATTCCCTTTGCTGGAACCTTGGGGGAGAGTGACCATGTCATACTGGAATTCAATATAATGCAAACACAAACAATAGAACATAATCAAACCAGTGTTTCAGACTTTAAAAAAGCTGATTTTAACAAATTTAGAAAGAGCTTCAGAAGGATTCCATGGATGAAAATCTTAAAGGGGAAAAAAAACTTAAGAAGCTTGGTAAACAGAAAAATATAATTATAAAAGCCCAGTCCAGCTCAATACCACTGAAAAAGGAAAACAAGAAATCCCAGAAGAAACCAGCATACAAAGAATTCTCTGATGAACTGAAAGACAAAAAGTGACTACATTAGTGGGTCAATGAAATGCACTGAACATAGTGGAAATGCAGTGAAATACTTGTATTTCAGTAAGGCATTTGATAATGTAGACCACAATCTACTTCTTGGTAAGCTAACAAATGTGGGATAGACAGCATCACTACTAGATGGATTTGTAACTGGCTGACAAATCACACTCAACATGTAGTCCTCAAGGGATCTATATCTACATGGAAGAAAGTAAGGATTAGGGTTCCCCAAGGTTCTGTTTTAGGCCCAGTACTCTTCAGCATCTTCATAAATGATTTAGATGAGGGAATAGAAAGGAAAATCAAATTTGCATATGACATTTAACTGGCAGGAATAACCAACATTTTAGAAGTAGGCTCAAGATCCAGATGGATCTCAAGAGACTTGGACACTGGGCCCTATCTAACAAAATAAAATTCAGTGTAGAGAAAAGTAAGGTTTTACACTTAGGTCAGAAAAATAAAATGTACAGATAGGTGTACAGATTAGGTGAAATCTGGCTTAATACCAGCAATCATGAGAGGGATCTTGGTGTCAGAGTGTGCAATGACTTAAATATGAGCCTGCAGTGTGCAGCAAAAGCCAAAATAGACAGCACAAACCTAGGTTGCATTAAGAGAGGGATAAAATCAAGATCATATGAAGTATTAGTACCACTTTATAAAGCCTTAGTAAGACTACACTTAGAATATTGCATCCAGGTTTGGTCACCATATTATAAAAAAGATATAGAGACTTAGGAAAGAGTGCAGAAAAGAGCAACAATTAGGGGACTGGGGGCTAAAACATATGAAGAATGATTGCAGGAATTGGGTATGTCTAATCCAGTGAGAAGAAGGATTAGGGGTGACATGATAGCAATGATCAATATTTGAGGGGCTGCCACCAAGAAGAGGGGTTCAACCTATTTCCCAAAGCACCAGAAGGCAAGACACTAAACAATGGATGGAAACTAACCAAAGAGAGAAGCAACCTAGAACTAAGGAGAAATTTCCTAACAGTGAGAACAAGTAACCAATGGAATGGCTTGCCTTCAGTAGATATAGGTGCTCCATAACTGGAAACTTTTAAGAAGAGACTGGATAGCCACTTGTCTGGAATGGTATAGGGCAGGGGTAGGCAACCTTGGCTCTTTTATGACTCGTGGACTTCAATTGAAGTCCACGAGTCATAAAAGAGCCAAGGGTGCTTACCCCTGGTATAGGGTCTCCTGCTTGAGCAGAGTTTTGAACTAGATGACCTCCAAGGTCCCTTCCAACTCTGTTATTCCATTATTCTGTTATCCATGGGAAAAAATGTTGTTTGCCTTTAGAGAAGTTGTATATTACCATAGCTAAGATAAAGCGATAAGTACAGGTACATAACCAATCTGTACAATCATTGTTCTGATTTACAGTTGTTATTATTCCTATGCTTATCGATACTTTCCTAAACAACTTGGAAACTCAAAATAGAGCCTGTTTTTGAACACAGAGAGAGAAATGTTCAGATCTGTCCCAAGCATTGACCAAGGGGTCATTTTAACAAATGTTTGATATTGCTTCTAAACTCTTCTTTTCCTTTCCTTTCCAGCTTCACTCCTTCTTTCCAAGTTCTCAGTTTCACAATAACTCCATAGAAGGAGTATATTTGGATGAGAAAGGAGATCTGGCAGCTGACCTGGATATTGTCAACTGGGTCCTTTTCCCCAACAAATCTTTCAAGAGAGTGAAAACTGGGAGTCTAGAAAACCTGTCATCCCAAAATGTTAAAATTACCATTGACCAGAAGAGTATCACAGAAGTGGAAATGCTGAATAAGGTAGAGTAATATTTATTTTATTCCACTGAAAGTGCCAAAAAGAGGATGGGTGGAGATTTGCTTTCAATGCCTTCAAGGTTTCATATCAGCAGTTCAGGCTCTCAAGAATGCAAACTTATTCTTCATTTCCTATTTGAGTGGCTTTAAAAAATATTGTCCCCAATTTTCATAGAAATTATTCACTGACTCAATGTAAAGGGAGGTAGACTGAGGCAGTCATGCAAATAATGTGGTTTACTTTGTCAATGCAAAGAATCCATCCAACTTTTCCCTGATATATTTAAATAGAAACATTTAATATTTATATAAATTAATTAAATATTTATATAAATTGAAAAGTCTAAAATTGTAGTGTGCATTAAAAATAAATTGAAAGAGAAAGAGAGAAGGGATAACCAGTTCAATCTGTTTCATGAACCTCAAATTGCTTATTGGCTTCTTATTACTGAAAGCTAAATCTTGAATTGGAGATCACAAATTCCTTCTTCTTTTGCCATTTTTCTGAAAATAAGTCCATTTTCTGAACATTTTCCTTCTCTCTGCTTTACAGCACTCTCTGAGCATTTTACAATGTCAGTATATTGTCCCCAATAATTGGGCTCCTCATTTTACTGACCTCGGAAGGAAGGAAGGCTGAGTCAGCCTTGAGCTCTATTAGGTTCAACTTCAGATTGTAGAGTTATCCTGCAATACTGCATTCTAACAACTATGCCACCATGGCTCCTAAAATCCTTCTTCCTTTTCCATTTTTTTGAAAATAAATTCATTTTCTGGTCATTTTTCCTCAGCCCCTGCCTCTTTCCAGGTGTGTGGAAAGCTGCCGTCCTGGATTCAGGAAGGTGGCTCAGGAAGGGGAGGCCATCTGCTGCTATGACTGTCATCCTTGTGCAGAAGGAACCATCTCGACTATGGAAGGTGGGTGAAACCAGAGAAAAGTTGCAGACTTTTGGAAACAAATGGCTTGGCATTAGACATTTTTTGCTCTTCTTTACTGGTTAATATCTGTTTTATTTTCTTGATGTCTCTGGAGAAATGAAGAACTTATGATCTCTCCCTTCCTTTCCCTTTCCTTCCATTGACTAATACATGACTAAACATCTGGAATTCTTCATGTAAGAGGTAAAACAAAACCACTGTAACATTTCTTCCTTTCTTCCTTCCTTCCTTCCTTCCTTCCTTCCTTCCTTCCTTCCTTCCTTCCTTCCTTCCTTCCTTCCTTCCTTCCTTCCTTCCTTCCTTCCTTCCTTCCCACCTTCCCACCTTCCCTCCAACACCTTCCCTCTTGAGAATTGAGGGACGTCTTTTTATTAAGTGGATGAAACTGGAAGAATTTCCCCCTCCAGCTGGAATCACAGAAAGTACTGAAACTGAAATTGATCTTTTTCATATGGCCTCAAAAGAGATGCCCAAGGAGATGGACACACCTACTGCTTGTTTTGCTGGCATGGGTTGGAAGATAAAAAAAACCTAGGAGAACCTATCAACAAAGTGTCTGTTGAGAAACAAGTCCTCACCATTTCCTTGGTCCAGATTGAGAGGGGCATTGATATTGCAAAGGAGATTTTAATAAAAGAGCTTCCTTAAAAGCCAGTTTATACATGAACTCCAGCAGTTTTATCTTCCTTCTATAAATAATCAGAGCTTGAAGGGCCATTGGGGCCTTCAATACAATCTTCTACTCCTTCCTGTGATTGAACTAATCCAATATAAGAAATCATATCTCTGTGGGTCATTAGCAGGAAAGTTGCAGAGACCTTTGGATTTCACCTCTCAAACATTATTCATGATACAATCTTTAAAACCAGTTGGAACTATCCTGGGAATTGGTTGCAGAGATTCTCATTTTCCTTTAGCACTCTGTCTCTGTGTTACATGCTTAAAATTCCTAGCCATTTATACATATTAACTTTCTCTAGACATATTCATTCAGACCACCACTAGTTTCACTCCAGCTATGCATCGTATGGAAGAACATGCATTACAGATGTTAATCTTGCTTTTTCTAGATGCTGAAAAATGCACCAAATGTCCAATGGATCAACATCCAAACATCAACCGAGATGATTGTATACCAAAGACTGAAACTTTCCTATCCTACCAAGAAAATTTGGGGATAATCCTAGCTTCCCTTGCCTTATTCCTGTCTTTAATAACAGGCTTTGTTTCAGGAATCTTCATTAAATTCCAAGAAACTCCCATAGTCAAAGCCAATAATCGGGATCTCTCCTACATCCTCCTCATCTCCCTCCTGCTCTCCTTCTTGACCTCCTTCCTATTCATTGGCCAGCCAAAGAGAGTCACCTGCCTTCTCCGACAAACAGCCTTCAGCAACATTTTCTCAGTTGCAATTTCTACTGTGTTGGCCAAAACTTTCTTGGTGGTGTTAGCGTTCTTGGCCACAAAACCAGGGAATAAATATCAGAGATGTCTAGGGAAAAGCCTGGCCAATTCTATCATCCTTTCTTGCTCTGGTGTCCAGATTGTACTCTGTAGCATTTGGTTAGGGACTTCTCCCCCATTCCCCGACTCCGATATGCATACACAGTCTGGAGAGATTATTTTGCAATGCAATGAAGGTAGTGTCATCATGTTTTACATTGTGTTGGGCTACATGGGCTTCCTGGCTGTCATCTGCTTCACAGTGGCTTTCCTGGCTAGGAATCTCCCTGGATCCTTCAATGAAGCCAAGCTGATCACCTTCAGCATGCTGGTTTTCTGCAGCGTTTGGGTGTCCTTTGTGCCCACCTACTTCAGCACCAAGGGGATGTATATGGTGGCGGTGCAGGTCTTCTCCATTTTGGCTTCCAGTGCTAGCCTGTTGGGATTCTTTTTCTTCCCCAAATGTTACATTATTTTCCTAAGGTCGGACCTGAATACAAAACAACATTTGTTATCAAAATAAAATATAAAGTAAATTTTGCTCAATGTTTCTCTCAAATTCCATTTAACTATTACAGAAGTACACATCCTGTTTTTATCTCCCCTTTTTTGTTTGCTATTTGAGAATAGAGAAAAGTGTGCAATATGGGTGATTTCTTTCTGTGAGCGTAGGAGAATTTTGCCACCAATATATTTGAATCAAACCAAATGACATTGAAAAGCAAATTGGTTTATAGGGTGAGACAAAGTTATACCTAAACTTTTGAGGAAGATGAAGACAGTTATCTGAGCATGATAGTAAAGAGAAGCCTGCAGAGGAAGTCCTGGTAATATCTTATCTAGGGCTATATATACAGACTCCTTGATCCATCTATGCTGCCTGGTTGGGACTCAGCTTATTTGTCAGACACTATAAAGAGCTGTAGAGCCAGTTTGGTCTAGTGGTTTTAAGGCATCATGCCAGAAACGTGGAGACCATGAATTCTAGTCCAGACTTGGGCAGAAGGCCAAGTTGTTGATTTTCAACCAGTCTCTTTCTCTCAGCCCTATAAAGCAGGAAATGGGAAACAACTTCTGAGAAACCTTGCCAAGAAAACTACAGGGAGTTTTCCAGGCAGTCTCCAAGAATGGAATATGATTGAATGGAAGGGTAAAATAGATACTTCCTTTACTGAAATTTCTTCCAGGGGGAAAGGAAGGCCTAGAGACTTTGCAAATAGAATTAAATATTATAAAATTATTGCATGTTAAATTGTATTTAATAGAGAGCCAGTTTGGTGTAGTAGTTAAGGCACCAGGTTAGAAACAAGAAGATTGTGGTTTCAAGTCTGGACTTAGTCATGAAAGCCAGCTGTTTGATATTGGGCCAGTCAATCTCACTCAGCCTAATCCAACTCACGGGCTTGTTATTTTGGGGAAAATAGGTGGAAGTAGGTACATTTGATATGATCACTGCTTTGAATTTATAAAAATAATAAAGTGGATATAAAATAAATAAATAGAATTTTCTGACAATGTTCATTTTTCCTCCATCTGCTCAGACCCTGCCTCTTTCCCAGTGTGTGGAAAGCTGTTGTCCAGGATTTAGGAAGGCAGCTCAGGAGGAGAAGCCCATATGCTGCTATGGCTATCTTCCTTTTGCAGAAGGAAATATCTTCACTATGGAGGGAGGGTGGGTAATATATCTTGACATTTAGCATGAAAGGGTGTTTTGATAGGCTTAGCATGGCCTTTCCTCGAACCATTAATGCAGACCTGGGCATTTTATAGTCCACAAGCTACATTTCATCTTTTGGCTATCCTGCTCCAGCCCATGGTGGCAGTGGTGGTGGGGATGGCAATGGTGGTAGCGCCCAGTGGCAGTGGTGGGGAGGGCATCAGCCCTCAATAACAGTCCCACTTTCCCATGTGGTCCCTTCAGAAAATAAATTGCCCACCCCTGCACTAATGCATGAATAAAAGGCTGATCTTGTTTGGCTTATAACATATATCCTCCTAATAACTCTTCTGCTTTCCTTCTTGACCTCATTCCTATTTATTGGACCACAATGGAAAGCCACTTGCCTTCTCCAACAAACAACATTCACCAACATCTTCTCAGTAGCTATTACTACTGCCATAGCTAAAACAGTTATGGTGTTTTAGCATTGTTGACCAAAAATCCAGGGAATAAAATACAATAGATAGGGAAGAGCATGGCCAATTCTGTCATTCTTTCTTGTTCTATTGTCCAAGTTCTCCTCTACAACATCTAGTTAGGGACTTCTCCCCATTCCCTGAGTCAAACATGTACTCACAATCTAGAGGTATCATGCTAGAATATGATGAAGGCTCTAATCGCATGTTCTACATTGCCCTTGTCTACATGGGCTTCCTGGCTGTCCTTTGTTTCATTGTGACTTTCCTGGTCAGAAATCTACCTAAAAACCTATCAGGTTTTTCCTCTAAAAAAGTCAACAAAATATATATTAAATACTGTACATCACTATTCATGGTCTTTCTAAAAGTTACTCTTGATTCTGGATTTTCTAAAAAAAAAAATTGCAAAGATTTGGGGCTCCCTCACTGGCCCACCTTCAAAGTTTGGAGTGGCATCTGTAAGTTCCCCTTTGGACATCTGCCTCTTGATACATTCAATGTTCAGTGAGGTGAAGGTTCTCTTCCTTGTCATTATCCAAATCATAGTCACTTATTTGCTCATTTTATGTTAACTCCCTAGACACATTTTGAAAAGTGTCAGAAAACATATCAGAAAATGTTTTGATTTCAATATCAGACTCAAAGTCAATGCGGGGTGGAGTCTGATTCAGAAATTATGGATTCATAAATGTCTCTAGAGACAGAAAGTGAATTTTAACAGTGGTTGTGTTTCTGTCCCACAACTAGACATGTCTGGACTTGAAACTACTATCTTGGAAGAGGTTTTGTTTTCTTATACCTCTTCATCTAATTCTTCATTCAAAAGCAAATGACACAGAGGAGGTTCAGTCAGGAGCACAAGTCATGTTGCTGGGGCTTCTATTTGTGCTGCTCTTGTGGTCACAGCCAGTCTGTGGGATGCTCAAAGCCAAATGCCTCCTTACTCTTGAACAAGGTGAAGTAGACCCACAGATTCATTACAAGCCAGGAGATTATTCCATTAGTGGCATAGCCTCTGCAATGAAGGCAAGGTGGGAATCATTGAGCTTTGATAGAAGTCCTTCAACAAAATTCACCATGTAAGTCAATCTTCCTGTACTGCATTAGAGTCACTCCACTTCCAATGAATGTCTACAGTTCCAGCCTTCTGAGAAAACAAGGAACTTTTCCCTTGATCTGCTTCTTTTCTTAACTTACTTTCTGATTCTACTTTGGGGTCCCTATTGTACATCTAAAATAAACAAGCTCTAATAATAAATAGTTTCTTTTAGCTGTCTGGATAAGTCACCCACCATAATTAAGACAGAGGAAACAGTCCAGCAGAGCTAAGATAAAATGTTTCAAGTCTAAGGCATGAAACAGAAGCTGTCTTAGTGTAACCAACTGGGAGAATGCCTTTTAAAATGTGAACAAGCCAAACTTTTCTATTGTTTTATTTCTCTTTTTATGGTAATGTTTGGGCATATTGCAATTTTTTTTGAAGAATAACTGTCATTGAGTTGGTTAAAAGAATTATTGTGGAAAATAAATAAACATTATAGTTGTTGATATGTTTGTATCTACAGAAAATCATCTAAACTTTATTGGAAATTTTTGTCCTTCATTTTTACCATTGAAGACTTCAACCAAAAGGGCCATCTCTTACCTAACATCACCCTGGGTTATAATATCTATGAAAATTTCTTCAAGGTAGAAATGACTTCTGATTCTTTGCTGGATCTGCTTTCAGACGGAGAAGTCAATGTCCCCAATTACAGGTGTGGAAGGCAGAGAAACACACTGGCTGTTCTGGAAGAGGCTGAGACTGGCATCTCCATCCAGATTTCAACTATGCTGGGCACCTACAAAATCCCACAGGTGTGTTCCTTTCTCGAGGAGACAATTTTCAGTCATGTAACTTTCAAGGAGAAGTTGTCTACTGCAAATAAAAAGCAAAGTTTGATTGTGGAAATGAGAGCAATTGTATTTTGCTTCTTAAATTTAAACTATCACCATCTTCCATTCTTTTCAGATCAGTTACAGTTTTGCTTCCAAGATTCTTAGGAATAAAACTCTGTTTCCTTTCTTCTACCCGATGCTCCCTGCTGAAGGAGTCCAGTATCCAGGAATGGTCAAGCTGCTCCTCCATTTCAGGTGGACCTTGGTTGGTCTTATTGCTCCAGAAACTGACCAGGGGGAGAGGTTCATGAGGACAATGTCTTCTTTGATGTTAAGGAATGGCATTTGTGCAATTGAATATCCACGCTTTCCACTAAACTCAGATCTCTTGGTTTCAGAATTCAATGTAAATTCCAAGTGGAGAAAAATCAATGTCTGTGTTTACGGTTCAGAGACTAGTTCGTTCCAGATTGGAATCAAGTTTGTACAAGAACTACTCCAATATATTCAGGGACCTATTGTAGGAAAAGTCTGGATCACCACAGCTCAATGGGATCTCAGTCTGGACTTCTTGTATAGCATTGTTTCGTTTAAATACATTGGTGCCATTTTTTCATTTCTGATACAGAAAAGGAAATGGGCAAACTATGATGCATTTGACCTCTTTTATATATCCTTACATACTTTTGTAAAGAACACCTTTACTTGTTCATCCACCAAGGATGACATTTCAGTGAAAGTCTGGAGACGTTGCAGACAGAAAGAAGAACTGGTGGCTCTGAGGGAAGAGGAAATCGATCGGAGTCTGGCTCTGGACAGCTATATAATTTACAGCACTATTTGGGCTGTTACAAGGGCCTTAAATTCACCTTACATGTCCACATCCAAGAGATCAATGAGGAACAGGGGTATGAAGGTGGAAGCTCCAAGACTGAAGGCTTGGCAGGTATTTCTTTTCCATTAGACATATCGTGACATATTGCCACTGCCAATTAGAATCAGTTTGGAAACTGATGCCTTGATTACTTCTTCTGAAAAATTAAATCATCCTGGAACTCAAATCTAACCTAATTTCATTCCTTTACTTTTCATTCCCCTTCCTTTTGTTCCTTGTTTTTGCAACATTTTCTGTTTTTATTTTTTTTAAAGCAAATAAGGTTCATATATTTCAATGAACCCAAGTGTCACTAGTCAGCTGGTGTAAGCTAGTTCACCCCTTGCTATGCATCAACTATAGACCACAAGTGCTGAACAGAATGAACTAGTTAATGTAGGTTGTTGGGACTGCATTGTGTCTAGCATGTGTAAATTTTCTGGTATGCCAGAATAAAATAGAATGGAAGGAACAGAACAGAACAGAACAGAACAGAACAGAACAGAATAGAACAGAACAGAATAGAATAGAATAGAATAGAATAGAATAGAATAGAATAGAATAGAATAGAATAGAATAGAATAGAATAGAATAGAATAGAATAGAATAGAATAGAATAGAATAGAATAGAATAGAATAGAATTCTTTATTGGCCAAGTGTGACTGGAAAAACAAGGAATTTGTCTCCGGTGCCTAGCTCTCATTGTACATACAAACAACAAGTGGTAAATCATTATCATAATCATAAAATACAGTCATCATACATCATAAGATAAAACACTCAGTGATAGTTACAGGATACTGTGACATAAATCATAATAGGATACTAAATAAAAGCAATCAACATAAATAATAAGATAGAAACAACAAAGTTATAGTCATAAGAAGCTAAGGAATTAGGTAATAGGAAAGATGAGAAGGAAAATAGTAATATAGCCCTACTAGGTGGTTTGACAGCTAAATAAATAAATAAATTTATTAAGTGTATTTAAATAAATTTATTAAATTTATTATTTAGCAAAATAAATAAGCTAAATAAATAAATAAGTGTTCACCCATTCTTTTACCTCGTTCATTCAAATATCTTCCAATAACTGTTTTCTTGGCAAGATATTACACTGTGTACATGTCTCCTTCTTTGACCTTTCTCTTTGCAAGCAAAAATACTACTGTGCCCAGAGAACTCCATTCTTCCCCTTCTGATACAATGTGGAAATCTAAGTCCACTAATCCCACCTTCACTCCCCTGATGATCTACCCATCTGCTCAAAGCCTCCCTTTGCCCAGGGCCTCTCTCCATTTCTTGGTTACCACAAGCTTTATTGTTTTGCCAAAATTCTCATATCTCAGTAGAGTGGGAGAGAGTGAGTCTCTACAACTACCAGTAGCAGCACATGGCCAACCTTCTCCTAACTGGGGATGTAAATAGGTTGAAGCTTGTTTGTTAATTTAAATTGGATGCTAACAATAAACTTAGTGATTAAATACTGAGTAGCTGGCAGTTTGGAGGCTTAAAGAATGTTTTAAAAAAGAAGAAATGTCTTCATTGTCTATGAGAATTTAATCTGTTTCTCAGTTGCATAGGAAAAAGGCAATGAGATCAGAGAAATAAGGACAGTTTGATGAATTAATTCACTTGATACATTATTCTCTTGTAGAAAAAAGAAAAGAAGATAAAGAACCATGACTTGGGCCCACACAAATATAGTCAAACCTTTGGAGCCTTCCTATGAAAGCAAACAGGGAGAGAAATTTCCCAAAAGCAACATTCCTACACAATACAACATATGCATAACATACCTGTAATGACCCCCCCCCCAATGCTTTAGGGTGTTGGCATGACCTTAGAAGAGACCTTTTCTCTGATATTAGCATTAACATCCTGACTTGAGCAGAGTGTTAAAGTTGTGCTAACAAGGAGCCAATTTGAGGTTACACATTAGACTGAGGGACACAATCAGGTAATCCACTCAATCAAAGAAAGGAATGACTGTTAAGAAAAAGAGAGATGTTGTAGATCAGTATCTTTGTATCATCAGTGATACCTCCTGTGCTAAGTCACTAGTCATCCAGGAGAATAACACAGGAAAATAGGAAGCATGGAGCTTCTTATATCAATTGGGTAACTCTTGGGTACTCTTTGATATAACAAAGAGTGAAAGGAAAATGTAAAAGCATGATGATAATAATAATAATAATAATAATAATAATAATAATAATAATAATAATAATAATAATAATAATAATAATAATAATAATAATAATAATAATAATAATAATAATAATAATAATAATAATAATAATAATAATAATAATAATAATAATAATAATAACAATAATAATAATAATAATAATAACAACAATAATAATAATAATAATAATAATAATAATAATAACAATAACAACAACAACAACAACAACAACAACAACAACAACAATAATAATAATAACAACAACAACAACAACCCATGGCTGGGCCTGGACGGCTATTGGGTGCGGTCCCTATGGTTATGGGATTACCGATCTCCGGACCAGTAGTGGCTTAGCCACCGTGAACCAACCCAGGCACCCCCCATCACTAATGATGAGAAGAAATTAAAAAAATCCCATACTGGATCAGTCGTCGCCTGGGTCAACAAGGACCGCGTCAGATGCTATGGCTCCTGGGCATCTGTTGGAAAATGGGCCACAGGGCTCAGTTGCTACTGCTGGGGAACCAGAGCATACAACTGTAAAGTGACTGGAACAAAAGCGCAAAACCTGGACAACCGAAGAAAATCAAGAAATCATCCAATGTTACTACCAGGCAGAACCAACAGCCAGGGGGTTTCAAAAAAGAATGATGCAACTGTGGAAGGAAAAACATCCGGAAAGTGATGTAATTGAACAACGATTAATGGATCAAAGATGCTACATCATCCGTAATAAAGTTTTTACAGATGTGGAAATGCAACAACTAGAAACATTGGCTAAAAAGAAAACAAGTAATGATGATGAACAGGCTGAAAAAATTGTTCCAACACCTGAACAAACTAACCAACAAACTGACCAACCAGCAGAAGAAGCCGCCACACAGGGTGAAGATTCCCCTGTACAACAACTCGAAAATGTAGAGCTAAATGATCTAGCAAAAATGCTGAAAGAAAAGATAGAAAACCACATCAAAGAAAACACAGAAAGAAAAAGACTGCCTGCCATTCGTGAAGTGGATAGCAAACGAGTGAAAGATATACTAAATGCTGTGAACAACATATTAACTTCCATCCTATCCAGCACACTGTATGAAACAAACCAACTAATGTACAGTACAGCTGCTGTTATAACTGCAGAATTGGGTTATAAAATGCCAAAAAAGAAGCCCACTGGAACACCAAAGTGGAAAATTCGACTTGAAAATAAAATAAAAAAACTACGAGGAGATGTCAGCAAATTGAAATACTTGAAAGAAGGAAAACTAAAGAATGAAAAGCTGAAAAATAGTTTATACAAAAAATATAATCTGGATGAAAAAACAATAATGGAAACCATGGAAGAACTAAAACAGCGTGTAATAGCAACAGCAAAGAAAATTGAAAGGTACGAAGGACGAATAAAACAATATCGTGAAAATGTCCAGTTCAGAAGAAACCAGCACCTCTTCTACCGGTCACTTGATGAAAATCAAGTCCAAACTAGTGTTCTCCCATGTAAAGAAAAAACTTTAAACTTTTGGAAAGAACTGTGGGAAAACCCAGTGGAACATAATAAAACTGCCTCCTGGATCAAAGATATCCAAAAAGAAGCAACACAAAACAAAATGGAGAATACTGTAATAACCACTGATATGGTTGCAAAACAAGTGAAGAAGGCCAAGAACTGGAGTGCACCTGGCCTGGACGAGCTGCATGGATACTGGTTGAAACATCTCACCAGCCTCCATCACCGCATGGCCACTCAGTTTGATGAAATGCTCCAAAATGCCACAAGTGAAGAATGATTAACAGCTGGCTGAACATACTTGATAATGAAGGACCCAGAAAAAAGCACAGAACCAAGTAACTACCGCCCAATTACTTGTTTGCCAACAACGTTCAAACTTTTTACAAGAATACTGGCAAATTCAGTATTCAACCATCTGATGGAAAACAGTCTGTATCCGGTAGAACAAAAAGGAAATTATAAAAAATCAAGAGGAACAAAAGATCAGCTGCTCATTGACAAAATGGTACTTAAAAATGCAAAACGATGGAAAACGAATTTAAATATGGTGTGGATTGATTACAAGAAGGCATTCGACTCATTACCCCATAGTTGGATTAATGCGTGTTTGGAAAACTTTGGAATCAGCAAAAATATACTGTATGTACATTTTTGAAAGCAAATATGCAAAAATGGAAAACAGCCCTAACAGTAAATGGGGAGAACATTGGTGAAATTAACATCAGACGAGGAATTTTCCAAGGGGACTCACTTTCACCACTACTGTTCAACATCGCATTAATTCCATTGACAATAATCTTACGAAACACAAAACAGGGATACTACATCTCAAGCCAGCATGGCAAGATAAACCATCTGCTGTACATGGATGACTTAAAACTGTACGCGAAAAGCCACACTGAACTTGAATCAATACTCAACGCAGTCCAACTATTTAGCAGCGACATCAGAATGAACTTTGGACTTGGAAAATGTGCTGTACTATCCATGCAACGAGGAAAAATGGCAAAAATAGAAGGAATAGAACTGGGAAATGGAAGTATTGTGAAAGCACTAGCAAAGGATGACGGTTACAAATATCTAGGCATATTGGAAGCAGATAACATCTTGAATGGAAAAGTCAAAGAGTCGACGCAAAAGGAATACATCAGGAGAGTCCGCAAAATTTTAAAATCAAAGCTGAATGCTGGAAACATAATTAAAGCCATTAATACATGGGCAGTCCCAGTGTTACACTACCCAGCTGGAATTATCAACTGGACTTTGGCTGAACTGGAAAACCTAGACCGGAAAATGCGTAAACTTTTGAATATGCACCATGCTTTACATCCACAAAGTGACATCGACAGGTTGTACCTGCCAAGAAAAATAGGGGGCAGAGGACTATTGCAAATCCACCAAACTGTAGAAGAAGAAAAATGAAGTTTGAATGTCTATGTGAATCAAAGTACAGAAAAACTGCTGCAGGCTGTGAAAACAGAGAGCACTATAAAAATAACAGAAACAAAGGCAGAATATAAGGAAAAACGGCTGGATGACAGATTAAATAGATGGAAAACCAAAGCTTTGCATGGACAGCATTTGAAAAACATTGAAGGAAAATGTGATAACAACTTGACATGGGCATGGCTTAAGATGGGAACCATCAAGAAAGAAATGGAAGGCTTAATACTGGCTGCTCAAGAACAAGCATTACAAACTAATGCCATGAAAGCGAAGATACAAAAATCCACTGACAATCCAAATTGCTGACTTTGAAATGACAAAGTTGAAACTGTTTCACACCTAATCTGTGAGTGCAGCAAAATCGCACAAACTGATTACAAATCTAGACATGATCGAGTTGCTAAATTAATCCACTGGGCATTGTGTAAAAAATACGACTTGCCTGTGTCCGAAAAGTCATGGGAAGACAGGGTGGAAAAAGTTGTTGAGAATGAGAGGGTGAAGATCTTGTGGGACTTTCGAATACAGACAGATCGTCATTTGGAATACAATACGCCGGATATCGCAGTTGTAGAGAACCGAAGCGTACAGCTGATTGATATTGCTATACCAGGAGATGCCAGAGTCGAAGAAAAAGAACTGGAAAAAATTACAAAATATCGCGACCTGGCCATCGAAACTGCGCGATTATGGAAGAAACGTGTAACAGTGGTACCCATTGTCATCGGGGCACTGGGAACTATGTCCAAAAACTTTGCAAAATATATCAAGAAATTGCAGCTTCCTGCAATAACTCCAGCAATGTTACAAAAAACTGCGCTACTCGGAACATCTTCTATTTTAAGAAGGTACCTGGTTCACACCTAGGATGCTGGTAGCAACCCATGTCAACCATCAGCACCAGCCAATTTGAATGTTCAGTTGACTGAGGTTCATGTTTAATGCATAAAAGATAATAATAATAATAAAGTTGGAAGGGACCTTGGAGGTCATCTAGTCCAACCCCCTGCTCAGGCAGGAAACCCTACACCATTTCGGACAAATGGCTGTCCAGTCTCTTCTTAAAAACTTCCAGTGTTGGAGCATTCACAGCTGATGTTTGTTTATATTGGTTAACAAAACATCCACGAGGAAAAAAAGGTTGTTTGCTTTTAGAGGAGTTGTATTGCATTGCTAGAATAGAATAGAATAGAATAGAATAGAATAGAATAGAATAGAATAGAATAGAATAGAATAGAATAGAATAGAATAGAATAGAACTGGAAGGGACCTTGGAGGTCTTCTAGTCCAGCCCCTTGCTCAAGCAGGAGAACATATACCATCTCTCACAAGTGACTGTCCAGTCTCTTCTTAAAAACCTCCAGTGATGGAGCGCCCACGATTTCTGAAAGCAAGCCGTTCCACTGGTTAATTGTCGTCACTGCGAGGAACTTTCTACTTAGGTTGCTTGTCTGTTTGATTAGTTTCCAACCATTATTTCTTGTCCTGCCCTCTGGTGCTTTGGAGGATAATTTGACCCCCTCTTCTTTGTGGCAGCCTCTTAAATACTGGAATACTGCTATCATGTCACCCCTATTTCTTCTTTTCTTTAGACTAGCCAAACCCAAGTTCTACACCCGTTCATCATATGTTTAATCTCTAGACCTTGGATCATCTTAGTTGCTCTTCTCTGATCATCTACTAGGACTCCAAAGTTCCTCTCGCAGTTACTGTTTTTAAGCCAGATTTCACCCAATCTGTATTTATGCCTTTGGTTTTTCCTGCCTAAATGTAAAACTTTGCTTTTCTCCACATTAAAACTCATTTTGTTGGATAGGGCCCATTGTTCAAGTTTGTCAAGATCTTTTTGAATCCTGAGCTTGTCTTCTGGGGTGTTGGCTATTCTTGCCAGTTTGGTGTAATCTGCAAATTTGATGAGTTCCCCTTCTATTCCCTCATCTAAGTCATTGATGAAGATATTGAAGAGATACTGGGCCTAAGACAGAGCCTTGTGGTACCCCTTTGCTTACTTCTCTCCATGTGGATGTAGTACCATCGAGGGCTACAAATCCATCTGGTGGTGATGTTGTCTATTCCACCTTTTTCTAGCTTACCAAGCAGTAGATTGTAGTCTACTTTGTCGAATGCCTTACTGAAATCTAAGTATACTATGTCCACAGCATTTCGCTGGTCTACTAATTTGGTCCCTTTATCAAAGAATGAAATAAGATTGGTTTGGCATGATCTGTTTTTAACAAACCCATGCTGGCTACCAGTTATAACTTTGTTTGTTTGTAGTTGTTCGCAGATCTGTGATATACAGAGAGTGATATACAGGTTCATGACCAGCTGTTCAAAATTCTTTATAATTATTGTTCTGATTTACAGTTGTTACTATTTCTATGTTTGCTGATACTTTCCTAAGCAAGTTGGAAATGCAAAATAAAATCTGTTTTTTTAAACAGAGAGAAAAATGTTCAGATCCTCCCAGCATAATCCATGTGGTCTTTTCAAATAATGTTTGATGTTCTTTCTAAACTCCTCTTTTTTCCCCTTTCCAGCTTCACTCCTTCCTTCAAACTTCTCAGTTTCACAATAACTCCATAGAAGGAGTATATTTGGATGGGAAAGGAGATCTGACAGCTGACCTGAATATTGTCAACTGGGTTCTTTTCCTCAACAAATCTTTCAAGAGAGTGAAATCTGGCAGTCTAGAAAACCTGTCATCCCAAGATTTTAAAGTTATTGTTGACCAGAAGAGTATCACAGAGGTGGAAATGCTGACTAAGGTAGAGTAATATTTATTTTATTCCACTGAAAGTGCCAAAAGGAGGGGGTGGGTGGAGGTTTGCTTTCAATGCCTTCAAGGTTTCATATCAGCAGATTGGGCTCTGCTTCTCCTTCATTTCTTATTCTGGTGAATAAGAAAAATATTGTCTTCAATTTTCATAGAAACTATTCACTGAGTCAATGTAAAGGGAGGTAGGCCGAGTCAGTCATGAAAATAATATGGCTTACTTAGTCAAAGCAAAGAATCCATCCAACATTTCCCTGATAAATTTAAATATTTAAATAAATTCTATATTAAATTGAATTAATATTAAATTAAATTAGAAGAACTGATGGCAGGTGGACCAAGGCAGTCATAGAGTGGATCCCACTTGTTAAAAAGTGTCCACGAGAGACCTAAAACAAGATGGATCGATGACATCAGCAAGCATTTCGGGTCCAATTGGCAAAAGAAAGCTCTGGACCGAATAGAATAGAATAGAATAGAATAGAATAGAATAGAATAGAATAGAATAGAATAGAATAGAATAGAATAGAATAGAATAGAATAGAATAGAATAGAATAGAGCTGGAAGGAATCTTGGAGGTCTTCTAGTCCAGCCCCCAACTTAAGCAGGAGAACCTATACCATCTCAGACAAGTGACTGTCTAGCCTCTTCTTAAAAATCTCCAGTGATGCAGCGCCCATGATTTCTGGAGGCAAGCTGTTCCACTGATTAATTGTCCTCACTGTCAGGAAGTTTCTCCTTAATTCTAGGTTGCTTCTCTCTTTGATCACTTTCCAACCATTGTTTATTGTCCTGCCCCCTCGTGCTTTGGAGAATAGCATGACCCCCTCGTCTTTGTGGCAGCCTCTCAAATACTGGAATACTGCTATCATGTCACCCCTATTTCTTCTTTTCTTTAGACTAGCCAAACCCAAGTCCTACAGCCATTCTTCATAAGTTTAGTCTCCAGGCCTTGGATCATCTTAGTTGCTCTTCTCTAAACTTTTTCCAAGGTCTCAACATCTTTTTTGTAGTGTGGTGACCAAAATTGGTTGCAGTATTCCAGGTATGATCTCACTAGGGTTTTATAAAGCGGTACTAATACTTCATGTGATTTTGATTCTATGTCTCTGTTTATACAGCCCAGGATTGTATTAGCTTTTTTGGCTACTGCTGTACATTGCTGGCTCATAGTCAAGTGATCATCCACTAGGACTCCAAGGTCCCTCTCACAGTTACTGTTTTTGAGCCAGGTCTCACCTAATCTGTACTTATATCTTTGATTTTTCCTGCCTAAATGTAAAACTTTGCTTTTCTCCATATTAAAACTCATTTTGTTGGATAGGGCCCATTGTTCAAGTTTGTCAAGATCTTTTTGAATCCTGAGCTTGTCTTCTGGGGTGTTGGCTATTCTTGCCAATTTGGTGTAATCTGCAAATTTAATGAGTTCCCCTTCTATTCCCTCATCTAAGTCATTGATGAAGATATTGAAGAGATACTGGGCCTAAGACAGAGCCTTGTGGTGCTCCACTGCTTACTTCTCTCCATGTGGATGTAGTACCATTGAGGGCTACTCGTTGAGTACGGTTTGTCAGCCAGCTACAAATCCATCTAGTGGTGATGTTGTCTATTCCACCTTTTTATAGCTTAGCAAGCAGTAGATTGTAGTCTACTTTTGGCGAATGCCTTACTGAAATATACTATGTCCACAGCATTTCCTGGTCTACTAATTTGGTCACTTTATCAAAGAATGAAATAAGATTGGTTTGGCATGATCTGTTTTTAACAAACCCATGCTGGCTACCAGTTTTACCTTTTTTGCTTCTAGTTGTTCGCAGATCTGTTTTTTGATTATCTTTTCCAGGATCTTCCAGGTATTGATGTTAAACTGATTGGTCTGTAGTTTCCCGGGTCCATTTTTCCCCCTTTCTTGAAGATGGGAACCACATCAGCCCTTTTCCAGTCCTCAGTATTTCCCCGGTGCTCCAGGATTTTTGAAAGATATGGTGCAATGGTTCTGAGATAACATCTGCCAGTTCCTTCAGAACTCTGGGATGTAATCTGTCAGGTCCTGGTGATTTATATTCGTGAAGGTCAGATAGGTGTTCTCTTACCATTTTCTTTGTTATTTTAATTTTTGTTTCTAGTTTGTCTTTTGCAGTGGTTTTTTTTTTGGTATGTTGGACTATGGTTTCTTTTTGTGTGGAGACTGATGCAAAGTATGAGTTAAGTAGTTCTGCATTCTCCCTGTTGCCTATTATTTCCTTGCCATCTTTTCTCTTTAGTGGGCCTACAGTTTCCTTGACTTTTTTCTTGTTGTTAGTATATTGAAAGAAACTTTTTTTATTATTATCCTTGATTTCTGTTGCAAGTCTTTGTTCGTTCTGAGCCTTTGCTTTCCTGACTTCATCTTTGCATGTTCTGGCTGTCTGCTGATAATCGACCTTAGTTATGTGTCCCTCTTTCCATTTTTTGTACTTGTCCTTTTTGTCTTTCAGTTTGTCAGAGAGATCTTTGTGCAGCCATGCTGGTTTCTTCTTGAATTTCTTGTTTTTCTTTTTCTATGGTATTGTGCTGGACTGGGCATTTTTCAGGGTTTCCCATGCTTCTTGGGTTGTTTTCCCCTTTAGGATTTTCATCCATAGGATCTTTCCTCTCTGAGTTTGTTAAAGTCAGCTCTTTTGAAGTTTAAGACCCTGGTTGGATTGTTTTCTGTTACTAGTGTTTGCAGTATATTAAATTCCAGTATGACGTGGTCACTTTTGGCCAAGGTTCTAGTAACTTCAACTCCCTCTATCACTTCTCCTCTATTAGTAAGAATTAAGTCCAGTATGGCTTTACATCTAGTTCCCTCATCCACCTTTTGGATGACAAAGTTGTCAGCTAGGTTGGTTAGGAATTTGTTTGATCTCCCAGTCGCTGCAGAGTTTATCTCCGAGTTGATATCTGGATAGTTGAAGTCACCCATTACTATTGTGGTATGCTTCCTATATACATATGTTAACTGTTTGGCAAAGAGTTCATCTATTTCTTCTGATTGGGTGGTCTGTAATGTACACCTATGGTAATGTCACTTTTTTTGTCTTTTGTGTTGACCCATATGCATTCTGGAGAGATTTTATCTTTGATCATGTGCATTTCTGTAGATATGTAGTGTTCTCTTACATATAGTGCAATTCCCCCTCCTCTTTTTGTACTTCTGGTTTTTTTGAACAATTTGTATCCATCCATCAGTCCATTGCATTCATGGGTTTCGTTGCACCAGGTTTCTGTAATGCCAACTATGTCATACCCTCCCTCATGTACTATTGCTTCTAGTTCACCCTGTATGGGTTGGAAATACACGGAAGAGGCCTTCATCGTGCAGTGGTTAGACAATGGCTAAAATTATGATTAAATTACCAATACATTTAATATCTAAATTTAAAATGAAAGTCTAAACCTTTCATCCTGTGTATTAAACATAAGCCAAAACAGAAAGAGAGAAGTGATAAGCAGTTCAATCTGCTTGATGAACCTCAAATTTCTTATTGGTTTCTTATCACTCAAAGCTAAATCTTGAAATGGAATTCACAAAATCCTCCTTCTTTTGCCATTTTTCTAAAAACAAGTTCATTTTCTAGACATTTGTCTTCCCTCTCTTCAGCCCCTGCCTCCTTCCAGGTGTGTGGAAAGCTGCCATCCTGGATTCATGAAGGTGGTTCAGAAAGAGCAGCTCATCTGTTGCTATGACTGTCTTCCCTGTGCAGAAGGGACCATCTCCACCATGGAAGGTGGGTGATACCAGAGAAAAGGGATAGTGCAGACCCTGACATTTTTAATAAAACTGTGTTTTAATAGGCATTTTTAAGCTTTGCTTTTTAAAAAATAATATCTGTTAATATGTTTAATTTATTTCAAAAGAGTGATAATAATTTTGGAGTTTAAATGGGGAGCAGGATATCAAAACACATCAATGGCATTAGAAAACAGATGGAATATTTTGCTCTTCTTCTTAACTGGTGAATGCTCTCTCCTGTTTTCTTGATGTCTTCCCTTTCCTTCCTTTTCCTTCCTTTGATATATTACTGTATGAGTAAATGTCTGGAGTTATTTGTTTAACAGCACTGGAGTATTCCTTCCTTCCTTCCTTCCTTCCTTCCTTCCTTCCTTCCTTCCTTCCTTCCTTCCTTCCTTCCTTCCTTCCTTCCTTCCTTCCTTCCTTTCTTCTCAACATGTTCCCTGATGAAAAATGAGTGATTTTCTTTCTTTTTTAATTAAGTGGGTAAAACTGAGAGGAGTTTCTCCTTCTAGTTGGAATCACAAAAAGAACTGTAAAACTGAGGCTGGCTTATTTCATGCATTCTCAAAAGAGATGCCCAAATTCATTTGGAGTGAAACAGTCTGAGTGTCAAGATTCCGATAAGCAAGACCAAAGAAATCAGAACTCTGAGGCTTGAAACTTTCCTCAAAGAACATGTTTATTGGTTACATAGTATCAGCACAGTCAAAAGTGCTTTCCTTCAGAAAGCAACAATATTACAAAGTTGAACTTCCCATCCCAAAGCTATGCAATTAGCTACATTCCCCAATAGAAGAGTTTAGCGGGTTTTCTAACTAAATGATCCAGCTTCTATCTAACTGACAGAAATGATCTTGGTTCCCATGGGACAATAAAATGTCTAGACTAGTAGAAATCCTCTATCCCCCTCCCAATCCTGTGGCAACTTAGAACGAAGGAAATGGCTGCAGCCAGGTTCATTGTAGAATTGACAGTGAGATCTAATCATCCAGCCATCTCAACTGCTAAAGCACTTGTTAAAGATTATTTAGACATTCACAACATGTAGAAACAACTCTGGACAGAAAAAATGTGTCCCACACGTTGAAGCTATCCCTGCATTTTGGAAAAACTATCTGTATTTGACCAGCGCTGTGTGATATGGACAACATTGAATTGAATTTGCTCTGGTCATGGTAGATGTGCAGATGCCCTCTATAAGTGGGGCAAAATATCATCACCGAATTGTGATTGTGAGGCCAAAAAAACCCATCCAGCACATAATGACAGGGTGCAAAACAGTCTATAATTCTGATCTGTGAGAAATGAAGTAAAAAAATTAGATTTGCCACTTTGATATACATTTGTTATCTTCCTGTTAAGATTACAGATTTTATATCCTATGTTTTGCTTTTTACTCCTGTGATCTTTTTTACTGAAATATGGTGTGAATGTACCATACAATAAATAAAATAGAGATACCCAAGGAAATGAAAACACTTGGTGCTTGTTTTCATGGCATTGATGGGAAGATTAAAAACAAGGAAATCCTATTTGGAAATGTCTGTCCAGAAAGAGACCTCATCATTTCCTTGGTCCAGATTGAGAGGAGGCATTGATATTGCAAATGAGTTTCCCTAAAAGCCAGTTTACATATGAAGACCAGCAGCTAGTGTATATCTTCCTTCTGTCAAGACTCAGAACTATGTAGAGGGAGCCACTGAGTCCTTCAATCCAACCTTCTACTCCTTCCTCTGCTTGAACTAATCCAGAACAGGGAGTTACAAAGACCATCTCTCCATTGGTCATTAATGAGAGACCTGCAGAGTCATTTGGATTTCATCCCTAAAACATGGTTCCTGGATTCTGGGATGCATATAATGCAACCTATAAAGCTGTCCAGTGAATTTGTTGCAGAAATTCACATTTTCCTTTAGCACTCTCCCTCTGATTAAAATTCCTAGTCATTGTTTCATGGTACCTTTCTCCAGAAAAATTCCAGATCATCACTAGTTTGACTATAATCAGACATCTTATAGAATAACAAGGATTATGCTTATGTTAATCTTGCTCTTTTCAGATGCTGAAAAATGCATCAAATGTCCAGCGGACCAGCATCCTAACATCAACCGTGATAACTGTATACCGAAGGCTGAAACTTTCTTATCCTACCAAGAAAATTCGGGGATCATCCTAGCTTTCCTTGCCTTATTCCTGTCTTTAGTAACAGGATTTGTTCTGGGAATCTTCATTAACTTCCAAGAAACTCCCATAGTCAAAGCCAACAATCTGGATCTCTCCTACATCCTCATCATCATCCTACTACTCTCCTTCTTGACTTCCTTTCTATTCATTGGCCAGCCAAGAAGAGTCACCTGCCTTCTCCGACAAACAGCCTTCAGCAACATCTTCTCAGTTGCAATTTCAACTGTGTTGGCCAAAACCATTATGGTGGTATTAGCGTTCTTGGCCACAAAACCAGGGAATAAAGTTCAGAGATGGCTAGGGAAAAGCCTGGCCAATTCTATCATCCTTTCTTGCTCTAGTGTTCAAATTATCCTCTGTAGCATCTGGTTGGGGACTTTCCCCCCATTCCCTGACTCCGATATGCATACACAGTCTGGAGAGATTATTCTTCAATGCAATGAAGGCAGTGTCACCATGTTTTACATTGCCCTGGGCTACATGGGCTTCCTGGCTGCCATTTGCTTCACAGTGGCTTTCCTGGCCAGGAATTTGCCTGCAGCCTTCAATGAAGCCAAGCTGATCACCTTCAGCATGCTGGTTTTCTGCAGTGTTTGGGTGTCTTTCCTGCCCAGCTACCTGAGCACCAAGGGGAAGTACATGGTGGCAATGCAGGTCTTCTCCATTTTGGCTTCCAGTGCTAGCCTCTTGGGATTCATTTTCATTCCCAAATGTTACATTATTTTCCTAAGATCAGACCTGAATACAAAACAATATTTATTGTCAAAATAAAATATAAAGTGATTTTGGTAGGTTTCTCTCTCAAATTAATTATTTCAAAAACACACATTCTGTTTTTGTTTTCCTTTTTTTGTTTGCTATTTGAGAATAGAGAAAATTGTGCAACATGGGTGATTTCTTTAGGAGAATTTTGCCCTAGGTACACTTGAATCAGAGACCAAATTACATTGAAGAGGGTTTACAGACAGTGTTGAGACAAAGTCAGACCTAAATGTTTGAGAGGGTTGGGAGATATTGGCAATTAATAGTCTCTCTTTACAGAGTCATGCAAAGTATGCTGCATATTTCTCTATCAACCTATTGGTACTATACTATATATTTGTAATATTTGATTTTCTGTTTGTTTCACTTGTTTATTTATTTGTATTATTAATTTAAAAAACCCTCAGAAATGTAAAATAGGTTACATGAATGGGGAAATGTAAAAAATTACTGAGCTTGTCAATCAATCTAGAATAATATTTTTAACTCAGGGTTAAAATGAGGGGTTCTTAGTGTTCCTTGAACTTGGTTGTTTTCTTGCAGACATTTCATTACTCAAACTACAGTAGGTAATATCATCAGTGCTCATGTTCAGTGCTCAGCACTGATGACATTACCTAGTTTGGGTAATGAAATATTTGCAAGAAAGCAACCAAATTCAGAGAGCACAAAGGACCCCTCATTTCATATGACATAATAGATCTTGGTGAAGTGAAAACACCATTCTCTTGATAAGTAAGCCAGAATTCCTGAAGGCTCAAGGCTGGCTGTGTTTAAAGACTGCCCTACCAAAAGGAGTGGAGGGAGGAGATTGGAGAAAAAAGTGAAGGCAAGCACCTGAGCATGATGACAAAGAGAAGCTGGCAGAGGATCTTTTGGAAATACCCTTGTCTAGGACTATGCATAGAGACTCCCCAATCCATCTATGCTGCTGGGTTGGGACCCAGCTCATTTGTCAGGCATTATAAAAAGCTGTAGAGCCAGTCTGGTCTAGTGGTTAAGACATCAGGCTAAAAAACAGGAGATCATGAGCTCTAGTGCAATTTTGGGCAGACTTCTAGCTGGGTGATCTTGGACCACTCACTTTCTCTCAGCCCCATGGAGGAGGCAATGGGAAACGGTTTCTGAGAAATTTGCCAAGAAATCTTCAGGGACCTTTCCAGGTTTTCTCCAAGAATGGAATGTGATTGAATGGAAGGGGGGAAAGAGGTAGTTCCTCTACTGAAATTTCTTCCAGTAGGACAGGAAGAGCCAGAGACTTTGCAGATAAAATTAAATATTATTAAAATATAAAATGTTAAATTTTATTTAACAGAGAGTCAGTTTGGTGTACTGGTTAAGGCACCAGCTAGAAAACAGAAAACGGTGAGTTCAAGTTTGGCCTTAGCCATAAAAGTCAGCTGGTTGACCTTGGGCCAGTCACTCTCTCTCAGCGCAACTCACCTCATTGGGTTGTTATTGTGGGGAAAATAGGAGAAAGAAGTGTTGTGCAAGATCTGAGGTGTTGCTTGATAAAGAAACACAGGAAACCAAAAGTTGCCTTTAAGCTTTACGTTCTAGTGGATGATCACTTGACTATGAGCCAGCAGTGTGCAGCAGCAACCAAAAAAGCTAATACTATCCTGAGTTGTATAAACAGAGGCATTGAATCAAGATCATGTGAAGTATTAGTACTGCTCTATAAAACCCTAGTAAGACCACATCTGGAATACTGCAGCCAATTTTGGTCACCATATCACAAAAAAGATGTTGAGAGTTTGGAAAAAATTCAGATAAGACCAATTAAGATGATCAAAGGCCTGGAGACTAAAACATATGAAGAACGGCTGCAGGACTTGGGTTTGGCTAGTCTAAAGAAAAGAAATAGGGGAGAATGATAGCAGTATTCCAGTATTTGAGGGGCTGCCACAAAGAAGAGGGAGTCACGTTATTCACCAAAGCACCAGAGGGAAGGACGAGAAATGTGGCCTCTTGGCCGCTCGGCCACGTGAGTAGCTGGGCAGTGCACACGCATTGGCACATGCTCACCCCCCTCGTGCCACCGTTGCTGTGAGTGTTGTGTAGGAGGTGGCAGCACTGCTAGTATCATGCGGGCAGCAGCGTTGACATGAACATTGCATGCGGGGAGGCAGCGCCATGAACGGCAGGTCAGCGGCAACGTACCACACACAGGTGGTGGCATTGCCACAAAGCTTGTGCAGGTGGCAGCACCACTGCAAGCAGTATGTGGACCGTGGTGCAATCCTCGCACGGGGGTGGCTGCACAAACCATGCACTGGGGCAGCATTGCTGCGGGCCATGGTGCAATCCTCGCATGGGGCGATGGCACAATCCTTGTGTCAGGACAACATCACTGCAGGCTGTAGCATGATCCTTGCACAGGACCTCATGCGGGGGCGGCAGCATGAGCCTCACATGGGGGCGGGCGCATGAGCCTTGCGCCATAGGTGGCATCACTGTAGGCTGTGGTGCGAGCCTCGCACTGGTGGTAGCAATGCCGTGAGCCTGGCAATGGTGGTGTCACAAGCCTCACATAGGTGCTGCCATCACTGAGAGCCTCGCGTGCATGCTCGCAGCCCCACTTGTATGGTGCGCATGCTTGCAGTCTGTTTGTATGTGCGTGCACACATGTGGCTACATTCACCTTTGCACATGCGCGTGTAAGGCACCTGCCCCTCCGTCTCCCACCAGGCCACTAATCCAAAAAGGTTGGAGACCCCTGGTGTACAGGACAGCAGTTGTAAAAAAATATTTTCTGGCTGTGGTTTAAGTGACGCCTACTGAGCTGCTTCATTAGCTAATTCATTTCCTTCCTTTTTAACTCCTGAATGTGCTTTTACCTTGACTATTGCCAAAGCTTTGGGAGTTTGAATGAGATCTAAAATAGTCTGGATTAGTTAGCTATGTTTAATCTCTGCTCCAGTGCTTGTCAGGAACTCCCTGTTTTTCTTCAGAGCTACCCATATTCTTGGGCAATTCCCCAAGCATACAGTATTTTGAATCTGCATAAGTATTTGCTGATTCCCCCTTACTTAGGATGGGGCTGAATGCAAGGCTACCAGTTCTGCTACTTGTGCTGAGACTGGAGGCTCCATGCTCTCAGCTTCTATGATGAAATGTGCGGTGGTAACTCCATATCCTGCCTCGCCTATCCCCCCTCTGTGATGAAACTGGGACCATCATAATAAAGTTCAATTGTGCAAATATAAAGGATCAAATCTGATGTGTGTATGAAAGCATTATTTAAAAAACCTGAAAACGGTATCTGTGGGGGTCAGTTTCCAATGCTTTTCTTTGGAAACATTGCATTGTGTCACCCTTTTCCACTTCCTCCTCTTCTTATGACTTTCAATTAATGCATCAAACAGACAAGAGACAGACATGGGAATAGCGAACTTTACAGAATCTGGAGAAGAGGGCTTTGAGCTTGGGAAAGGCTAAAGCAAATAGAAATGAGGGAAAAAAAGCTCTCACACACTTCAAACAATGAAAGTGAAATATCAGAAAAGTAGACAAAACCTCTAAACTTTGATTTCTCACAAATTTTACACAAAACTCACACAGACCAGAATAAATAGGAGATGTTGGTGTGGAAAAGATTCCCCCTTGCTTTCTGAACACCTCCAGTCATTGCTCTGATGGGATGTGAGCATGAGACCTCATACATTCAACAAACCTCACCTAATTGATTTTTAGACAGACTGTTGCCTTACACAGTCTCATAAAGGGTTCTTATATTTGGAAGTGGAAAGAGACATGGGATCAATCTCAAAGCACCCATCCTACAGGACACATCACCTGTTGTCCCTGGGGGGAGCAGGAAGATTTTGACTCTCATTGCTGACACCAGTTTATGTGGAAAGAAATACAGGAACACCCCCAAAAAAACCAGTAATCAAGGCTCACTGCAGTTATTCTTTATTCAGTGGACACTGGGGGAATTTCCGTCCAGAAAATAGTGGCAGGAAATCCTACAGTCAAAAAGATGTACTCATATTGATACATTTTAGGAAAAGAGGACAAAATGATAATACTACATATGCATATTTAATCCATGATGTAAGCATGAATATTCATAATTAGCAAGCCTCAGCTTGTTTTCCCACCAATCTAATGTTACTATCTTCAAAAAAGAGTGATTGTCTAAATAAAAAGAAACATATCAGTTGCATTGCCGTAGCAGTTTTGGTAAAATGTACTGAGAAACAAGGACCTCATGGTTGCCACATGCAATCCTTCTGTATTTCCAGCTTCTTAATACTCTCTCACTACTCCAAGAACTAACTTTCCTCACAATCCTATCTGCCAGTTGCCTTTTAGTGATTTGAAGCAAAAAAAGATGGCCTAGTCTCCATGGAGAAGAGCTTGGACCATTTTCTAGGTTTGGCCTCTTGGAACATGTTGAGAGTTGACATTCCCCAGTCTCTATATTTCTGCAATTCTTCTGGTTGTAAGCTGCTCCTTTTTATTTAGGTCTGGCCTCAGAATGATGATGTAACACTTGGGGATGAAGATGCAGCCCAGAAGACCAGCACTGGAGGCCAAGATGGAGAAGACCTGAACAGCCACCATGTATTTCCCTTTGGTGCTCAGGTAGGTGGGTACAAAAGTCACCCAGACACTGCAGTAAACCACCATGCTGAAGGTGATCAGCTTCGCTTCATTGAAGGCCCCAGGGAGATTCCTACCTAGGAAGGCCACTGTGAAGCAAATGGCAGCCAGGAAGCCCATGTAGCTGAGGGTCATGTAGAACATGACAACAGAGCCTTCGTTGCATTGCAGAATGATCACTCCAGGCTGAGAGTGGAAGTCAGAGTCAGGGAATGGGAGAGACACTCCCAGCCAGATGGAGCAGATGATAATTTGGACAGCAGAACAAGAAAGGATGATGAAATTGGCCATGCTCTTCCCCAACCATCTCTTCACTCGGTTTCCTGGTTTTGTGGCCAAGAAAGCCAGCACCACTGTGATTGTTTTGGCCAAGAGAGAAGAAATGGCAATGGAGAAGATGATGCTGAAAATTGTTTGTCGGAGAAGGCAGGTGGCTTTCCTTGGTTGACCAATGAATAGAAAAGAAGACAAGAAGCAAAGCAGGAGGGAGATCAGAAGGATATAAGAGAGGTCCCGGTTGTTGGCTTTGACAATGGGAGTTTCTCGGTATTTAATGAATATGATTAAGACAAACATTGTGGTTAGGAACAAGAGCAGGGCAAAAGAGATCAGGATGATGCCCAGATTTTCTTCGTAAGACAGGAAGGATATAACTTTGGGGATACATTGTATACGATCCTTGTTTGGATATTTATTATCTGGACATTTGGTGCACTTTTCTGTATCTACAAAACCACAAAAGAAACATTTCTTTAATATTCTATCCTTTCACTTTTCAAGAAATAACGTCTTTGGAAAACAATTGATACCAGGAGGATTTTCTAAGATGCATCTCTGAAGTTCTCCAGAGAAACAAAATAAGAATATATATATTTTTAAAAATAGGAAAATAGCAAAAACTAGTTCTGCAAGTAATTTGGAATAGCTACTCACATCCGTGATAACATTCATGTAAGGAGGTGCACCCATAACTGTACTTATCATCTCATTTTGGACCAGCAATTCCTTCTAGTGATGCTCAAGGGGAGACCTATGTAGAAGAAATTGCAAAGAACCTTCTAATGGATGGATCTAAGACAATTCCTCAAGTTTCAAAGAATTCAGATATTCATAAAAAGATAAAGGTGGAAAGAAAGATCCAAAATGAAAAACAGAAGTGATATTTTCTTTGGCTGTAGTAAAGCATGCCCCAAATGCCATACACTCCCAACTCTATCCAGCCCCTTCTTCAATGTCTTTTGGCTATTCCTCCTTTTAAGTAAGAAATTGTGCAGTTTCAAAAGAAACAAAAACATTTGTCCTTTAACACATCCTTTAACATTGACTTCCATAAAAATGTTTTAAAGGAATCCCACAAATCTGCTCTTTATAGCAGTGTTCCAGTATTTGAGGGGCTGCCACAAGGCAGAGGGGGCCAGGTTGTTCACCAAAGCACCAGAGGAAAGGACGAGAAACAATGGCTGGAAACTGATCAAAGAGAGAAGCAATCTGGAATTAAGGAGAAACTTCCTGACATTGAGGACAATCAACCAGTGGAACAGCTTACCGCCAGAAATCGTGGGCACTCCATCACTGGAGGTTTTTAAGAAGAGACTAGACATTCACATGTCTGAGATGGTGTAGGTTCTCCTGCTTGAGCAGGGGGCTGGACTAGAAGACCTCCAAGGTCCCTTCCAGCTCTATTCTGTTCTGTTCTGTTCTGTCACCCACCTTCCTGAGTGGAGATGGTCCCCTCTGGACAAGGAACACAGTCATAGCAGCAAACTGGCTCTCCTTCTCGCTTCTGCTTAACAAATCCAGGATGACAACTTTCTACACATCTGGACTGAGGCAAAGGCTAAGGAGAAAAATAAGGAATGCCAAAGAAAAGGTATCTGGACTAAGCATCCATGGAAAATGGAGGTAGATATGAAATTTAGCTGAGTCGTCCCTCTGGGCTTTTGAATTCTCTAATTAGTTCCAAATGGTTGCAGGAGATACAACCACTGAAAAATTCTTTATTTTGTTCTTCCCTTTTACTTCTGGCATATCTCATGGCATTAAAGAACTTTTCTACTTAATAAAGTGTAGAAGTAAGGAACTGAGAAAAGATTTTAGAATTAAATAACAAATAGTGGGTTCCTCTTTATGGCTGCATTAACATGCATTCTTCCATTCTTCACATATTCATGATTATGAAGTATGATGAACTTATATTAAATTTTAGAAAACAATATTATAACACATTTTTATTCTATTAGATTTGTTAAAATACAACAAATCTCTGATGAAGAAAGAAATTTCTGACTAGTTGAATCTGGAAAGGTTTCTTCTGGAGTATATAAAACATTGCAAAGCCAATCCCCTTTGATAGAAATTCAAAACTATCCTTCAATTAAGGTATAAAGGAAAAGTTCCTTACCAATTAGAGCTGTTAACCTTAAAGGAGATGTTCTTTCTTTCTTTATACATTTATTTATTTAATTGAATTGGCTTCCATGCTGATGGACTAAGACTGAAACTAACTGTCTAGTTTCTAGAACTGGAGTGAGATGAGATGGACGTGAGGTCATGAGAACATGTCCCTCAAACAAGGTAAGTCAGGCATATTTTGTCCCAAAGGTGCTTTCCCAAAAGGCAAATTGATTTTTTAATTTTTTTCCCCTGAAAATGTTTTGCTTCTCATCCAAGAAGCTTTTTCAGTCCTGACTGAATGGTGGGGAATGGAAATATTTCTATTCTTTGCAGTCATCTGGTCATTAACTCTGAGAGTGGTTGAGGCCACTTGGGGGCAGTAGTGGGATTCAACCAGTTTGCACCAGTTCAGCAGAACCGGTAGCTAATTTTTTGTTGCCCAGGCCCAGAATGTACTTCTGGAAGCAGCATCCACACAGAGAACCGGTTGTTCACATATTTGAATCCCACTAGTGCTTGGGGGGGGGGGGTTATATGTACCCTCAGAATCACCTGAATCAAAGTGCAAATGGATGTGGAACCTTCTTGGGACTGCTGAAAGGACTGTGTGGTGAATAGATAGGTGATGTTGTAACCCTCCTCCTCTGCTGAGAGAGGGCTGTTCAATTTTAACGTAGATGGTCTCTTTGACCCCTCTTTCAAACCAGTGGTCCTCTCTGTCCAGAATGTGAGTTTTGTTGTCTTCCAAAGAGTAAACTTTGTCTCTCAGATCTGCATCTTATTTCCCACATGGACCAATAGGACCTCCAACCAGTCATGATTATATTCATCTCATTCAGTCTAAACCTAATGCAGACATTGGTTAAAAGACTTTGAGGCTATTAGCAATACAAATGCCAGCACTTGAGGGTTTCTCACCAGTCTGAAGGAGATTCTAACTTATAGAAGAGATACAAAAAGAATCATGGTTTGTAACCTAAACAATTAGGCCAAACAAAGCATCTGATGTTGAACATGGCTGAATCAGTTTAAAAGAGTGTTCCATATCATAGCATCTGAGGGACACCTTTGTGAATACTAGTGAAGCCCTTCCCCACCTCAAGCACTCTAAGAAAACTGTATATTTTCTCCTTATACATTCAACTTCCATTGAAAATCATCCACCAGTGTGTCTAGAATTAACCCACTTGAAATGGGTCCTAATTTTTAGAAAAAAGAGAGAACACCGCAATATTTTACCTACCCTGTTGAGCAACTTTAGCAATGAAAGAGCCCTTCGGTTTATAATAAGTCTCTGTCTTTCAATACTTCCCAGTTTCCTTTTCATCAATATCCTATTGGGCAAAACCACCAAGCACTGGATGTTCATATCTGCAGTTACTTCTCCATTTTGGTCCAGGTGGAGCTTCCAATGGGAAAGATTGTAGAATTCATTCTTCTCCAGAAAGGGATGGAACTAAAATGGAAACATCCAGGAATTTTAAAAGTAGACATCTTTGTTTCTGACACCACCAGATATTTTTATGTATGAATCTTAGTTACCACTAAGTTCATAAGTGAACGAAAATGGTTCCAAAAAAGTTGTCAATCAAATATTGACAAAATAGGTATTGAATTGAAAAGGGAAATTCCTCCCCAGAAACCAAATATTCCCTCCCGTCTTACCATTCCAAAGAATCCCCATAAGAATTAAGCAAGAAGCTTCCTGTCTTTTTCTCCACTAAAACAGTTGCCGGTCTAAATTATGTTTTATTCAGAAGATACAATGTTGCCCATTCAGAAAAACCATTCACAAAATACTAAATAGTGAAGCGCTTTCCAAAAGGGCTGAGCTGACCAAATAAGAGACAGAAACTGATTATCCAGGCTAAGACTAAATTAGAGAATCAAAGGCACCCATATGCACACTTCCCTTTGTCCTCAGGGATCAGCTACAACACTTTACACAACAAAAGGAAAACTTATAATAAAGATGAGAAATACTTCCCCCAGTTCCAAAAACATGGAAAGAGCCCATCTTCACACCTATACCCAAACACTTTGGAACAAAGGACACAAAGCATATAAAAACTCAATAGGTCTCCACCCTTTTTTTGCTAGTTGCCCACAGTTGCTGTTGTTGTTACTGAGAAAATAAATGGAACCTCTTTCCCAAACAGCAGCATGTTGCTCTTCTCCCAGCTGGTGAAAGAAACAGACCCTAAATGGAATCCACACTCCATCGTGGGCTGATATGATGCAATTGCTACATATCTTCCTCGCAAAGGTTGAGATCCTGAAGCTGTTTGAAAAGACCAAGGAAATTGCCAGATGGACAGTCATAATAACCCCCGGGGATGTTGCCCCAGTGAGAGTCGCCTGGCCACTGACTCGTCCTGACTGGGATTATAAAAATTGCAACCCACTGGGACGAACATAAGGGAATTTGTTGGAGACTTTTCAAGAAATTGGGCACAAGCCATTAAACTGGTCCGAGTTCCAGTAAATAACGCAAAAAGGGAAGGGGAAATACCAGATGCTTTCTGAGTTCGCCTCCTGGAAGCAGGGGTTGCCTCTGCCCATTGAGATATGAACAACCCCAAAGACCAATAAATCCTGGCCTCTGCCTTTGTAGACCAGTCCGGCAGTGACAATAAGGGGCCATTTCCACCAGACTGTATCTAACTGGTCTACTTTGGAGATCCCAGAGTTGCACAGAATTGCCAACTTTATGTTCAATCAAAGGGAAAAATTGAAGAAGGAAGATAGAGAAAGGAGGAAGAGAAAGAAAAAGAGAGGGAAATAAAGAGAAGGACAGAAAGTAGGGAGGCCTTAAAAATGTTTTGCTACCCTAGAGAACAATCGAAGGCACACTGGCTACCAGACTGACAGCTATAGTGCTTCCAAAGCAAAGAAGGAGGAACTTTTTAATAAGAACTGTCCAGATTGTTTTAAGTGTGTAAGAGAGGGACACATCAGAAGGGAATATAGGGAAGCTTCCTTTAAGCCTCAAAACCACTATGGCCCACCAGAAGCCATAGACTCCCCCCCCCCTTTTAAAGATGGGAACCACATTGGCTCTTTCCCAATCATCTGGTAGTTCCCCACTGCTCCAGGAACTTTCAAAGATATAGTTCAGTGGTTCTGAGATTACGTCTGCCAGCTTCTTCAGTGCCTTGGGTGTCATGGTTCCGATAGATGAAACCGTTTAAAAGAACTTCAAAGCAAATATTTATTCCTCAAAGAACATTTTATTCAGGAAACAAAGTATCAGCACTTACATAGTTGAACCCAAGACTAAAGTTCCCTCCCCCCTGCTACAAAGTAACAAGTTGTAATTCCCACCCCAGAAAGACTGTCATAAATCACATTCACCAATTATTTCAAAATGCAGGCTCTCCTCCCAACTTTTCAATCCGCCAAAACTTTATCTAACATTGACCTTGATTTTTTCACCGTTGCAATTTTTATGGCTAACTGAATTAGCACAAGCATTCCCCCTTCCCCCCTTCTCCATCTGTGAATACCAAACAACAGAAAAAGCAGAATGAAGCAAAAGGTAAAATGGCTACAGTTTCTCAGTTGTCACAGCGCTGACATTGGGTTGTAAATCATCTGGTCTTGGCAATTTGAACTCGTCTATAGTGTCTTACCATTTTCTTGATTATTTTGACTTTGCATTCCTAATCTGCATTTTACTTTTTTGGGAGGACTCTTTTTTATTTATTTATTTTAAGAGAGATGCAAAAAATGAGTCGAGGAATTCTGCTTTCTCTTTGCTCCTCATCACTGTGTTGCCATTTTCTCCCATTAATGATCACTTGTTTTCTTGATTTTTCTTCTTCTTTTTACATGTGGACAGAAGAGGGGATTTTTCTTCTTGTTGTTGTTTTTAACTTTGGTTGCAAGCCTTTGTTGATTTTGAGCTTTAGCTTTCCTGACTTCATATTTGCAGGTTTGGGCTATCTGCTAATATTCTGTTTTAGTTATGTGCCCTCTTTACACTTTTTATACTTGTCCTTTTTATCTTTCAGTTTATCAGAGAGTTCTTTGCACAGCCTTGCTGGTTTCTTTTCAGATCTTTTATTTTTCTTCTTCATTGGTATTGTGCTATACTGGCCTTTTATAATACTATTTTTCGAAGTTTTCCAAGCTTCATGGATTGTTTTCCTCTTCAGGATTTCGATCCATGGAATCCTTCCCAAGCACTCTCTAAATTTGTTGAAATCAGGTCTTTTAAAGTCCAAGACTCTAGTTTGATATTTTTTTGTATTCCTTGTGCTTGCATTATGTTTTATTCCAATATTGCATGGTCATTCCCCCCTCTCAGGATTCCTGTAACTTCAACCAGTGTCTTAAACTTCAAAAGAGCTGATTTTAAAAAAACTCAGAGAGAACCTAGGAAAGATTCCATGGATGAAAATTCTAAAGGGGGAAAAAACTCAAGAAGCATGGGAAACTCTGAATAATGCAATCATAAAAGCCCAGTCCAGCACAATACCGCTGGAAAAGAAAAACAAGAAATTCAAAAAGAAACCAGCATGGCTGCACAAAGATCTCTCTGGCAAACTGAATGACAAAAAGGACAAGTAGAAAAAATGGAAAGAGGGAAAAATAACTAAGGCTGATTATCAGCAGAAAGCCAGAACATGCAAAGATGAAGTCAGGAAAGCAAAGGCTCAGAATGAACAAAGACTTGCAAGAGAAATCAAGGATAATAAAAAAAGTTAATAGCAAGAAAAAAGTCAAGGAAATTGTAGATCAATTAAAGAGAGAATATGGCAAGGAAATAACAGACAGTAGGGAAAAATCAGAGCTGCTTAACACATTCTTTGCATCAGTCTTCACACAAAAAGAAATTATAGCACAACATACCAAAAAAACTATTGCAAAAAACAAACTAAAAACAAAAATTAAAATAAGGAAAAAAATGGTAAGAGAACACCTATCTGACCCTGATGAATATAAATCACTGGGATCTGACAGATTACATCCCAGAGTTCTGAAGGAGCTGGCAGATGTTATCTCAGAACCATTGCACCATATCTTTCAAAAATCCTGGAGCACCAGGAAAGTACCTGAGGATTGGAAAAGGGCTGATGTGGTTCCCATCTTCAAGAAAGGGGAAAAAATAGACCCAGGAAACTACAGACCAATCAGTCTAACATTAATTTAATCTGGGAAGATCCTGGAAAAGATAATAAAAAAACAGATCTGCGAATGACTAGAAGCAAAAAAGGTAAAACTGGTAGCCAGCATGGGTTTGTTAAAAACAGATCATGCCAAACCAATCTAATATCATTCTTTAATAAAGTAACTAAATTAGTAGACCAGGAAAATGCCATTGATATAGTATAATTAGATTTCAGTAAAGCATTTGACAAAGTAAACCACAACCTACTTCTTGGTAAGCTATAAAAAGGTGGAATAGACAACATCACCACCAGATGGATTTGTAGCTGGCTAACAAACCATACTCAACAAGTAGTCCTGAATGGTACTACATCCACATGGAGAGAAGTAAGCAGTGAGGTAACAGAAGGCTCTGTCTTAGGCCCAGTTCTCTTCAATATCGTCATCAATGACTTAGATGAGGGAATAGAAGGGGAACTCATCAAATTTGCAGATGACACTAAACTGGCAGGAATATACCCCAGAAGATAAGCTCAGGATCCAAAAAGATCTTGACAAACTTGAACAATGGGCCCCATCCAGCAAAATGAACTTTAATGTGGAGAAAAGCAGAGTTTTCCATTTAGGCAGGAAAAATCAAAGATATAAGTACAGATTAGGTGAGACCTGGCTCAAAAACAGTAACTGTGAGAGGGACCTTGGAGTCTTAGTGGATGATCACTTGACTATGAGCTAGCAGTGTGCAGCAACAGCCAAAAAAGCTAATACAATCCTGGGTTGTATAAATAGAGGCATAGAATCAAGATCATGTGAAGTATTAGTACCACTTTATAAAACCCTAGTAAGACCACACCTGGAATACTGCAATCAGTTTTGGTCACCATACTACAAAAAGGATGTTGAGACAAGGGAAAAAATACAGAGAACAGCAACTAAGATGATCAAAGGCCTGGAGACTTAAATGGCTGCAGGAATTGGGTTTGGCTAGTCTAAAGAAAAGAAGAAATAGGGGTGACATAATAGCAGTATCCCAGTATTTGAGGGGCTGCCACAAAGAAGAGGGGGTCAAATTATTATCCAAAGCACCAGAGGGCAGGACAAGAAACAATGGTTGGAAACTGATCAAAGAGAGAAGCAACCTGGAATTAAGGAGAAACTTCCTAACAGTGAGGACAATTAACCAGTGGAACAACTTGTCTTCAGAAATCGTGGGCACTCCATCACTGGAGGTTTTTAAGAAGACACTAGACAGTCACTTGTCTGGAATGGTATAAGTTCTCCTGTTTGAGTAGGGGGCTGGACTAGAAGACCTCCATGGTTTCTGTTCTGTTCTGTTCTGTTCTAATCATTACATTTCTGTTAGTGAAAGTTAAGTCTGGTATGGCTGATCTTCTAGTTCCCTTCTCTACCTTTTCCATCTTTATCTTTGAATTGATCAACTCATGTAGAAACAAGCCATCAAAAGTTAGGATTAAATTACCCAGTGGATTGTCTAAGTTCCCCCTTCATTTGCCAGTTTCCTTGCAGAATTGAGAAAGAAACTACAGACATGCAGCAGAAAACTTCTGACAATGATAGGATTAGGAAGGTTTTGCTATTAAAAAGAAACTGTTAGTATAAATAGCTAAGCCAATTTTTATTCAGGGCCCTTCATTTGGACCTTTGTCCCAAGCATGAGACTCTCTATTCCTGCAGGAATAATAATAATAATAATAATAATAATAATAATAATAATAATAATAATAATAATAATAATAATAATAATAATAATAATAATAATAATAATAATAACAACAACAACAACAACAACAACAACCACCACCACCACCACCACCACCACCACCACCACCACCACCACCACCACCACCATCATCATCATCATCATCATCATCATCATCATCATCATCATCATCATCATCATCATCCCCCAGTGAGGCACTACCTTGACATGGTTGTGGGGCTTGTGTACTCTGAAGAAGATGAGAGCTATGCCAGAGGTTCAATCATAGTGGACAGGTCTCATCAGAGGAGTCAGACAAAGAGTGTCTCGCCCATAAAAAATATGGTGAGACGAAAATTTCAGAAAGTCATACTGGCTTGGATGTCACCCGGGTTAACAAGGTCCACACTAGATGTTGGAGTTCCTGGATATCTGGTGAAAAATGGGTTACAGGACTCAGGACTGTTGGCTGAGCAACCAGGGCCAGCAGTTGCAGAACTACTGCAAGAAAAGGTGTTTACCTGTCGCAAATACACAATGATTGAAAACAAAGAAATAATGATCTGTTATTACAGATCAAGTCCAACAAGAAGAGGATATCTGAAATGAATGCACCAGTTCTGGAAAGAACAACATCCAGAATCAGAAATAACAGAACTAGCAGATCAACACCAGTTTATAATACAAAATAAAGTATTCACAGAAACAGAATTGGATGAACTGCAAAGGTTTACCCAGGGCAAAGAAATCAAAGCCTTGCCAGAAGTAACTCAAACCAGGGGGAGTTGGCAGTGAAGGAATCCAGCAGAGATATACAACTGTTCTCATTTGGAAACCAGGCACCTCTTCCTCAGGAAGAACAAAACCCTCTAACTAAAGAAATAAAAATTGAAACAAAGAATAACTGAGCATCTAGAACAGCACAAAAACAAGAGAATAAGGCTGCCTGCATTGAAGCTTGTTCCAAAGAAACAGCTAGCACAAGCATTAAAAGATGTAAATACTGCAATATCAAGCATAAGCACCAATTCATTGCAAGAAACAAACCAACTAATGTACAGCATAGCTGCAGTTATAACTGAATACCTGGGATGCAAAATCAACAAAAAAATATATATCAAATGGTACAAAAATGGAAGGTTAGACTGGAAAATAAGATCAGCAAGTTAAGAACAGATGCAAGCAAGCTAAAACAGATGAAAGAAAAGAAGCTGAAGAACAAGAAAACCAAAGAATACCTAATCAAGAAATACCACTTAGAAACAAGGAAGATCAAGGAAGCACTGGAAATAATAAAGCAGCAAATAACAGCTATGGCCAGGAAGATCAGCAGATACAAAGCTCGAATTGCAAATTATAGGCAGAACTTCCAATTTCAATCCAATCAGAAACATTTCTACCAATCCATCAATGGAGAAACTGCAATGAATCAGTCAGTACCTGACAAGGAAGAAACAGTGCAGTTCTGGATGCAGATATGGGATAACCCAAAGAAATACAACAAGAACACAGCTTGGTTAAAAGAGGTGGATGCAAATAAAACAGAAGTTGAAATGAAAGAACTAGTAATAACAGAAATGGTAGAAAAAAGAGCAAGGAAGATCAAGAATTGGTCAGCACCAGGTGAAGATGAACTGCATGGGTTTTGGTTGAAACATCTAACTGTTATATACCCACTCATTGCCAAGCAGTTCAACAACATACTACAAGGAGGAGAAATTGAAAAGTGGCTAAAACTGGGAAAACCTACGTGATAATGAAAGATCCAGCAAAAGGGGCAACACCAGGCAACTACAGGCCAATTAACTGCTTACCAACAACTTTCAAATTGCTAACTGGTGTGGTAGCTGATGCAGTCCAACAACATCTAGTTGAAAACAATCTCTTTCTACCTGAGCAGAAAGGAAGCCACTCCAATAGCAGAGGAACAAAAGATTAACTCCTAATAGACAAAATGATCTTGGAAAACTGCAAGAGAAGGAAGACCAACCTGAACGTGGCATGGATTGACTACAAAAAGGCATTCGACTCTCTGCCACATGACTGGATAATCAAATGCCTAGAAATAACAGGAGTCAGTAGAAAAATCAGAAAGTTTGTGCAAAGATCAATGGCACAATGGAAGACACAATTGCAGGTCAATGGTGAAAGACTGGGAGAGGTTAATATCAAGAGAGGAATATTTCAAGTAGATTTATTATTACCACTACTATTTTTATTGCACTGTTTCCTCTGCCAACAATACTGAATAACTCAGGCCATGGCTATCAAACATCAAAAACATCTACCAGACTATCCCACCTCCTTTACATGGATGATCTGAAACTGTATGGAAAAACATCATCTGAAATAGAATCACTGCTCAACATTGTCCGTATATATAGCCAAGAAATTGCAATGGAGTTTGCCTTGGACAAATGTGCCACACTTACTATAAAACAAGGGAAAATAATGAAAACTAAAGGAATCAAGATGCCCCATGAAAATAACATTAAGAGTCTGGATGAGGAAGATTACTACAAATACTTGGACATCCTTCAAGCTGACAACGTCAAGCACACTGAAGTCAAGAAAAAGATTAGAGGTGAATACATCAAGAGAATGAAGCTGTAAGTTACCTTCCTTGTTCTAGTGTGATTTATTGGCCAACCAAACCAGAAAAAAAGAACCATCAGATATTCTCAGAGAATCCTTCAAATTCATAAATTAAAATCCTACAGTGCTAATCACAAACCATACATACAGGAATATTTTTGAAAATGCAAACATCCTTTTAAAATTAGTAGTGTTTAATATCAAAATATATCTGATGTTGGCTCCTTAATAAATTATTACCCAAAAAACTAGATTGGGCAAATCTGTTGACCTTTTGTAGCACAAGGAGGATGAGATGGCTCCCCTCCTTCTCCTGTGGGTTCTTTCTCCAAAGGAATTTAGTTTCCTGGATCCTTGTTGGGACCCCATACCTGCCATGGCTGCAGCCTTGGAGCCTCCAATGTGTCTTGGACCTTCTTCCTTCTCCTCCAGAATCTGGACAAATATGCAGCCTTCAAAGCATGGACCAGAGTCATAAATATAATGTGATCAGAGTCACTGTTTTCAATCCGGATGCTGCCCTTTTTCTCTTGAGTCTCCATTATTGCTTTTTGGCTGCATCTTTTCCGGGCTTTGACAGAAAATAAATGTTTTGAAAAAGAACAGCAAAAAGACTGCTGTACAAACTGTGGATCTAGAGAGAAATGGGGTTCAAAAGCACCATATTTTGGACTATTTTTTTGCAGAAAATCAAAGCTCCAGATACTATGGAGGTATTCAAGATAGTCATGATGATATATCAAATATTTTCCCAAAGTTGTGGTGATCCAGACTTTCCCTTCAATGGGTCTTGATAAATCTTTAAGTGTTAAATGGAAAGTACGAAATGTGCTTGAAACGATAACATATTCTGTGAAGTGAACAAAGACATTGACTTGTTTCCACTTAGAGCTGGAACCCCCCAAGGGTGCTTGATAAAGAGTCATTGGAATTTGTTGTGATATAACAACACAAATTCCCCTCCTGACAAGCAAAGGAGGAAAAGTCTTTAGGAAATTCTCTCCCTTTTCTGTTTCTGGAGCAAGAAGACCAATCAAGGTCCATCTGAAATGGAGGAGCAGTTGGACAATTGCCGGGTACTGAAACCCTTCTTTAGGGAGCATCCGGTGGAAAAAAGGGAATTCTCTTTTATCACTCAGAATCTCTGAAGCAATTTTATCCCTGATCTGAAATAGCAATGAAAAATGCTGAAGTTTGTTTTGACGAACATATTTGAATAGTTTGTTGATTAGTTATTGTTTAAAATATTAAACACAGAATATTAACAAAAATGTGTATAAAAATGGAATACAAGAAATAAATTAAGTGTATTAGAATAATAATAAAAAGGCAAATCATATTTCTCCATCACCCCTACAATTTACCACAAATAGACTCAAATATGGAGATGTTAACTTAAGTATATTGTTCCAATAAAGGGCAATGTTATATTTAATGTTTGAAGATCTGCTACATCTTTCTTCACTTCTATATCCAAGATTCTTTGGGCAGCAATTTTTTTTACCTTCTTCTCCAGTTGTACAAGAGACAGGGAGACCCCAGCTCTTCATATAATTTGTCAGTTGTATAATCCAAGAGGTCTTTAATTGAAATTCTGTCTGTTTTAACAGACACAATTTTGGTTTCTATAGATTTAACTTTACAACAATAATTATATGCCTTGATTTTAGAAAATTATGTAAATTCCAAATTTATCTCTTATGGGAGCAGCTGAAGTCCTTGGGACTGATTCCCAAGATACTTCTCAAATGCTGTCTTTGAGTTTGTTTAAAGCCCCAAACACCAGCTCAGTGTAAGAACATGGAGATAACCTGGGCCTTATAACCTCTAATAATTGAAAGCTGAATAACGATGAATTTTTAATTTAAACAGTAGATTCACTCATGTCCTTGCTCTAAATGAGCTCCTTCAATGATGAGGTTCTTGCCCTGTTATCTGGTAATGGTTTGACCCTGTTGCTCCTGAGGAAGTGGACAGGATCCTAGGGAGTATGGTCCCTCCTGGCTTGTGAAAGCTTCCTGGGAGGTGACATGTGGGTGGACTCCGGCAGTGATTAATGCTTCCTTACAGGAGGGGGTAGTGGCCCAGCACTTTAAGAAGGCTGTGGTCCACCCTCTTCTCAAGAAGCCAACTATGGATTTTCCCCCTGTTGGATAATTTCCAACCTGTCTCCAATCTTCCTTTTTGGGGAAGGTGGTTGAGAAGGTGGTTGTGCAGCAGCTCCAGAGATTTCTGGATGAAATAGTTATCTAGACCCCTACCAGTCAGGATTCTGGTCTGGAAATGGGACAGAAATGGCATTGGTCACGCTTTTTGATGATCTCTGGCGGGAGCGAGATGGGGATAGTACATCCATCCTTGTTCTACTTGACCTCTCAGTGGCTTTCGATACCATCGACCATGGTATCCTTGTGGAGCAGGTTCGGGGGTTGAGAGTGGGGGGCTTTGTGCTATCCTGTTTTACTTCCTTCCTCTGTGGCCACTCTCAGCTGGTGTTAATAGGAGGTGAGAGATCCAGCCCTCACCCACTGCTTTGTGAGGCCCCGCAGGGATTTGGTACTATCCCTGCTTCTATTCAACATCTATATGAAGCCGTTGGGTGAGATCATCCATCACCATGGACTGCGATATCATCAATATGCTGATGATATTCAGTTGCATATCTCAGCCCGTGGTAAGTTAAATGATGTAGTGACCTCCCTTTCACAGTGCCTGGAGGCTGTTAAGGAAAGGAAAGGAACGATTTTACTGGCTCTTGTGGCTTATCATCAAGTAATCTTGTTGGTTGATTACTTGACTGAGTAATCTATGGCTATGATGTCATTTTACAAAGGCCATAACTTTTGAATTTGATTCATTAATAATTATACAATTATTATGACACTAGAATATAAGTCTTCTTAACAAGCTACACAACCCAGATTGTGAGTATGAGAAAAATATATTGTCAGTTTATAGGAAGGCATTACAATAGGTACTTAGGTCTCTAGGCACGAGTACTTCAGGTTCGTTCATTAGTGTAGGTAAATTGTTAATGTCTAGATAGAATAACCATTGTTCAAGTATGAACCCTTCTGTTACATGTTGGTAAGCATAGATCCTCATCACTCCATTGAACCCAAAGCACCCTCTCAAATAAGTGCTTGTAGAAAGTGTCAGTTCCATTTTAAGGGCAACAAATTTCCTCCATAATATTTCTCTGTTTAATGTGTTGAATTCTATAAAGACCGTAATTGTTTCCCTGACTGACATATTTTGTAATTGGATGATTAAAAAAATAAATAAATAGTGAATCAACTAATAGAATCACAGGGACAGAAGGGACCTTTGAGGGCTTCCAGTTCTATACCCTGCTTGAGCAGGAGTCCTTATACCATTCCTGCAAGAGCATAAAAACCTGGTTCTGCCAGTTGGTTTGGTGCCCCAATGGGTTAATAATGGGTAATAATGGATCAATAGCAGATTCCACATTCCCCTCCCTCCCTCCCCATCTTATAGTTATAGTTGGTAATCTTTTAATTTTATTGCATTTTTAGTGTTATTATATATGTGTTTTTGTAGTTTTATCACTTTTAATATTGTAAGTTGCCCAGAGTCATCTCACAGTGAGATGGGTGGCAAACAAATTTAAAAATAAATAAGTAAATAAGTAAATAAGTAAATAAGTAAATAAGTAAATAAGTAAATAAGTAAATAAGTAAATAAGTAAATAAGTAAATAAGTAAATAAGTAAATAAGTAAATAAATAAATAAATAAATAAATAAATAAATAAATAAATAAATAAATAAATAAATAAATAAATAAATAAATAAATCCTGCTTGTTCTTCAGTTACAAATTATTTGTTCATCTGCCTACTATCAACTCTACTCAAGAGGATCTGAGCATTTATTTTAGGCACAATATCTATTTGACCAATGGGACAATAATCACTAGGATGCTTGTTATACCCTTTTTTAAATAGAAAATATTATTCCCCCCAACTATAGGGGGTTAAATCTACCTGCCAATAGTGGGACTCACAACCTGGAATATTTATTCAATAGTTCAGCTGATAGAAAGTCATCTCCAGGGCTTTATTATTCTTCAAGCCTTTTATGATGCATTTGATTATGAGTACATTAGAGTAAAAAGTTGTTGGCTGATAGCCTTGTAATTTTTTAAATAAAGTGGTTAATTACTGATAGTGATCACTCTGAGTCTACAAGACATATTTATGTTTTATCAACTATAGGTAAGACTGAGAATCTTTTCAGAAATATGGGACTTGTTCAGCACTGGAAAATATCATTTTTTCCCTAAGATTATGTACAAAATATGAGCTTTTCATCAGTGCTGCATCTTCCTATTGTACAGAATGTTTTTTTGATTGAACAGAGAGCCTTTCCTCATCTTCACAAGTGTGCAACAGAAGTCCTCAAAGCAATGGGGATGGTGTCATGAGAACATATGTCTGTTTTGAACCATGCTCCCATCCTAATGTTATCTCAATACCCAGCCATAATACCTACAATGGCCATAGTAAAAAACAGCTCTTGAATTCCAGAGAAAGATATGGCTGGATCTATCATGCACCCCCTACCACCCAACTCACTTTACCAGGTACAAAAACAAACAAACACACCTGTGGGACTTTATAGGTGCCTACTAATGTTGACATCTGGATGGAGATCTCCCTATCAGCTGCATCAATAAGAGCCAAAAGGTTGTCCTTCCTTCCACAGCTATAGTTAGGAACATTGGCTTTTCCAGTAGAGAGCATGTCCAGCAAGGCATCTGAAGTGCCAAGTGTGTTCAAATAGTTCTCATGTATGTTGTACCCAAGTGTGAGATTATTCAGGAGCTGGAGTTTCTGGTTGACCACTTGAGTGGTGAAAATAAAGCATTCTTTTTCCCTGTTATCATAAGGTACTCTATTGTAAAAAAAGGTGTTCTAGTTAATATCAGCATAATCAATATCAATCATCAAATATCTTTTTTTTCAGCTTCATCCCCTTTGCCAACACGTGACTATTGAGTCTGAAGCAAATACTCATCCAAAACCAGAGGCAAATAACCTACCAACATTAACTATTTGTGAATATTGAGAAATTGGAAGGCAGCTAGTCATCCACTAAGGTTAAGAATCACAAATAGTCCATCATTTGTAGCAGTATCATAAGGAAGTGGATATTTCATAAGTGACTAAAAATATCATTCTAAATTCAAGTCATTCTCTATTCCTATAAGAATCAGCCATTGAATTAAATATCAATGAGTGGTTATAAAAATATGGAAATGAGCTGGTCAAGGGAAACTACAACAATTGCCCCTTTAAATCATGAATTCTTTAATTTGTTGGAGAAAGGAAAATAACGTGGATTTCTTTTAGGTATTTTTTATGTCCTGTCTTTGCATTTGTGTCTCTTCCTTGAAGTGTTGTGAAATGCTGTGGACATAATTTACTTGGGCTTCAGTAAGCATTTAATAAAGAAGACCACAACCTACTACTTGATAGTCATCCTTAATAGAACTGCATCTACATGGAGGGAAATGAGGAGTGGGGTATCCCAAGGCTCTGTCTTAAGCCCAGTACACTTTAACAACATCACAAATGATTTAGATGAGGGCATAGAATGAGGACTAATCAAATTTGCAGATGACACCAAGCTGGCAGGAATAACCAACACTCCAGAAGATAGGATCAAGATACAGAACAATCCCAACAGATTTGAACATTGGGCCCTAACTAACAAAATGAGATTCAATGGTGACAAAAGTAAGGTTCTACATTTAGGGAGAAAAATCAAATGCACCAGTATAGAATAGGTGGCACCTATTCAATAGTAGTAATTGTGAAAGGGATCTTGCACAATCACATAAATATGGTCCAGCAGTGTGCTGCAGCTGCCAAAAAAGCCAACACAGTCTTAGGCTGCATTAGAAGTTGTGGCTGCTCTATCACTGGAGGTTTTTAAGAAGAGATTGGACAGCTGCTTGTCTGAAACAGTATAGGGTCTCCTGCTTGGGCAGGGATTGTCACAGAACACCTCCAGACTCCCTTCCAACTCAGTTATTCTGTTACAGTATATTTCTGTTATATTTCAAAAAAACGACAGAAGAGGGAGCCCATCAAAATCAGATTCAGGAAATTAGTCAGTTCCTGCAATATAGGAGCAAGTGGAATAAAAAGTAAAGAAGGAGAGTGTTAGAAATGCAGATGGAGGGAATACAACTCTATCACACTGAAAGACTTACAAGAAAGACTCACTGTAAGGAGCCATGTTGAAATTCAAAATTTTATATCCCATAGTAAATGCACTGGTGACTATACTAATGAGATGGTCTCCTGGCCCATAGTAACTCCATGGTCTTTTTCCATCCAGGTGCTCCAAATTCAGTGGACACTTCATTCTAAGATTCCCAGAGACTGGCTGGGATAGCAGCAGCAGCAGCAGAAGCAGGGGGTCCATAATTCATGGGGCTGAATCAATCCCCTGTTTCCAAAGAAGAGTTAGATGAATTCAATGCACTCTCACAAAATGGAATAGCCAGTGGCTTTCCTCTTCCAAACAGAGACAAGCTGAGCTTCCTCTGGAAAGGAGAGACAGTGCCTTCAGCAGCACAGTCCCTGCCTGTATCCTAAATCTTGTGCAAACCATTCAGCATGAGTAGAAGCTTTTATCTTTCTCTTTGATGCAAGATATATTCCATGTTGCTTCTGTCTACATCAAAGGCAGTCACTGGAAAAGTTGCAGTAGATGTCTCAAAGTCTGGGACCATGATAATTACTGTGAGTGATAATTTGTGCTCTGGGGCTTCTGAACCTCTTCCAGGTCTCCATGTACAGAGGGGCAGCTGGAGCAAAGCATGCCGCAGATACATCCCTGGAGACCCTCTTCTACAGTGGTTGTCATCCTTCCTGTCAGGACATGTCCAGAAAGTGATGCTGAAAGAAGATACCTCAATATCCAGGGAATTGACTTCTGAAATCTTCCATTGTGGTAAATTGTCTCCAGAAACTGCTGGGGAAGATCACCCAGAGCTATGGAGTTTTGTTCCAGTGTAGTGGTGCTCTAGTTCTCCCTGTCTTCTTAACACCAAGGAATCACCCTTGAACCCTGCCTAATATTAAAAGTGGGTCCTCTTTAGAATTTTCTTTTCTATGAGATCTCTATATATTAGTCATAAATTAGAAGTGATTTTAAAATTTCTTCTGCCTGAGGTGAAGTTTTTTATTTTCCATCTGTTCTAGAAATATAAATTTTTAGATGAGAGCTGATGAAGAGGCAGAAAACTGACACTAACATATCAGCACATCATACCTGAAAACCCCTGCAGTGACCAGTGACCTTCTGAAGGTCAAGAAGGCAGGGAGGAAAAGGATAAGTACAAAATACTTCTGGGCAGGGAGGAAAGAGATAAACTTTCAAGGCAGGGAGTGGAGGATTAAGAGCAAAGAATCTCCTAAAAAACAGTCAGAGATTTCCAGCAAAAAGAAGTGCATATCACTTCATAGAGGGCCAAGAAATTTTGTAATTTTTTTTATTTTTAAAATCTCTGAATTTAAAAAAGAAATTTCAAATTTTTAAATTTTATTTTTTAAATTTTAAATTTCTTTTTCTAATTTTTATATTCTTTTTTCAATGTTTTAAAATTCTTTTTTCAATTTTTCAATTTCTTTTTCAATTTTAAATGATGTTTTTCAATTTTTCAATTTCTTTTTTCAGTTTAAAAAAATTGAAAAATATTTATTTTAATTCTTTAGAAATTTTTAAATTCTTAACGATCTAAGAGGGGAAAAAATCACAGAAAAAAAACTGACAGTTCAAAACAGGGAAAATAATGATGAATTTTCAAGGCAGAGAATAAAGGGCCAAGAACTTTTGTAAGCTCTTGTAAACTGACACTTCACAACAGGGAAAATATTTAATTTTTAGAAATTTTTAATTTTTAGTGAACTAACAAAAAGTCAGATGAGACCAAAATCAAGCTCTTTGGCATCAACTCAACTCGTCGTATTTGGAGAAGGAGGAATGCTGCCTATGACCCCAAAAACACCATCCCAACCATCACATGTGGAGGTGGAAACATTATGCTTGGGGGGCATTTTTTCTGCTAAGGGGACAAGTCAACTTCACCACATCAAAGGGATGATGGACAGGGTTAAATCTTGGGTTAGAACCTCCTTCCCTCAGCCAGGGCATTGAAAATGGATCGTGGATGGGTAATCCAGCATGGCAATCACCCAAAACACACAGCCAAGGCAACAAAGGAATGGCTCAAGAAGAAGCATATTAAGGTCCTGGAGTGGCCTAGCCAGTCTCCAGACCTTAATCCCATAGAAAATCTGAGGAGGGAGCTGAATGTTTGAGCTGCCAAATGTCAGCCTTGAAACCTTAATGACTTGGAGAGGATCTGCAAAGAGGAATGGGACAAAATCCCTCCTGAGATGTGTGCAAACCTGGTGGCCAACTACAAGAAACATCTGCCTCTGTGATTGTCAACAAGGGTTTTGTCACCAAGTACTAAGTCATGTTAGTAAGCCTTATTAAGGCTTATTAAATATTATTAATACTAAGCCTTATTCAAGATGACAATGAGGGTGCTTATTGCAAGAAGGTTGAGGGTTTGGTGAACTGGTATAAGGAAAACAGCCTAGTTTTAAACATTGGAAAAACCAAAGAGATCATTGTCAATTTCAGAAAAGGCAGGCACAGCCACACTCCTCTGTACATTAATGATTCACCTGTGGGGATGGTTACCAGCATCAAATTCCTGGGTGTGCAGTTAACAAGTAGGCTGGCTTGTTCGCTCAACAGTGAGACACTGGTGAAGCAGGCACTGCGATGCATTTTCTGCATCGCATGAGAAAAGCACAACTTCCTTCCCCTGTCCTTACCACTTTCTACAGAGGGATGATAGAGAGCATCCTGTTATACAGTATCACAGTCTGGTTTGGAAGCATCACTGCTTCAGACAGGAAGGCAGTGCAGAGAGTAGTGAGGATGGTTGAAAAGATTATTGGCAGTTCCCTCCCTTCCATCCAAGACATAGCATATAAGTGTTGCTTGAGCAGGGTCTGCAAGATTGTCTGGGACACTACACATCCTCTTCACAACCTGTTTTCTTTGTTACCTTCTGGGAGGAGGCTTTGTGGTATCCGAAGCAGAACATCCAAATTCAGTCACAATTTTGTTCCATACAGTATTAACCTTGTGAACTCTAAAGCTTCCTCCTTCTGTTATGTGTTCAAGTTGGACAGTGATTAATATTTATATGTTACTTATATGTAAGGGTGTAGGTCTATACATATGTTGTATATAGTATGTTTAAATGTGTGTTATGTATGTGTACACTTTGAGAGCTAGCAACTAAATTTCATTTTTAATGGTGCCATTGTGCCCACAGTAAAAAATGACAATAAAGGTTATCTATCTATCTATCTATCTATCTATCTATCTATCTATCTATCTATCTATCTATCTATCTATCTATCTATCTATCTAGCTAGCTAGCTAGCTAGCTAGCTAGCTATCTAGCTATCTAGCTATCTATCTCTATCTCTGTCTGTCTGTCTATCTTTATCTATCTATCTATCTATCTAGCTATCTATCTAGCTATCTATCTATCTATCTATCTATCTATCTATCTATCTATCACCTAATTTCTTTCTTTCTATCTATCTATCTATCTATCTATCTATCTATCTATCTATCTATCTATCTATCTATGTTTTGTGAAGGGGTCAAATATTTATTTCACTCATTAAAATGCAAATCAATTTATAACTTTTTTGAAATGCATTTTTCTGGATTTTTGTTGTTATTCTGTCTCACTGTTAAAATTAACCAACCATTAAAATTATAGACTAATCATTTCTTTGTCAGTGGGCAAATGTACAAAATCAGCAGGGGATGAAATATTTTTTCCCCTCACTGTATACTTCTAACAAAAGGCCAACATCCAATGAGAGAGCAAAGGATTTTAGAAATGAGCCACTGGCTTAAAAACTAGTGTTGTCAAGAGAACTTTGGTTTGCTAGACCATGGTCTGCATTACCTACATGAAGGGCTCCTGGTAAGGGATGGTTGAATCTCACAAGAACTGGGAAGAATATATTTGGAAAATGACTGGCTCCTCTTATCAGAAGGGCTTTAAACTAAAATTGAGGGGGGAGGGTGGCCAATGTTCATGACCTTTAGAACCTAATTCCAAGCAAAAAGCACTAGATAAGCAATCATATAAGGAGGTAGGGAGTAAAGAGAAAGAAGAAATGAAGGCAAATATATGTGTCCCCAGATAATGTTTCAGGGTCCAATGTGGGTCAGTTACCATGACCAGAGGTTTAGTTTTCCAAGCTTTCGGACTCATGCTGTAACCCATCCTTAGGGAACTTCTCTCTAGCAGAATTTTCATCCAGTTTTCCACCTCTCCTTTTTAGAGAAGGTGGTGAGAAAGTAGTTGCACTGCAGCTTCAGAAGGTCCTGGAGGAAATGAATTATCTGGACTCCTTTCATTGGATTTCAGGCCTGATTATGATTATGGCATTAGTTGCACTTATAGATCATCTCTGGGAGGATGGGAGTAATGCATTCAAACTCTCTCTTCAGAATCTCTCAATGGCTTTCAGTACCAACAATCATGGCATCCTTTTGGCCTGGCTGTGGAAGCTGCTGGCTCTTGGTGGTACAGTTTTGTGTGGATTCAGCTACTTTCTTCAAGACTGATTGTAATAAGTATTGATAGAGAGTGAGAGGATCAGCCCATACCATTCCTTTGTGGTGTGGACCAGGACTCAGTATTTTTTCTGTTCCATTTTAACATCTGTATGAAACCACTGGGTGAGATCATCCAACACCATGAAATGAGATGTCATCAATATGCTGATGATACTCAATGTTACATTTCCATCCCTGGTGGCCCAATAATACTGTAGCTGCCCTCTTGTGGTGCCTAGAGGCTGTGGGTCTATATGGGGACAAAATGCTTCAGGTGAGCTCTGGTAAGAAAGAATGTCAATGGGTTCCAGGGGTCTTGGGAACTGGGGGTTTATCATCTTTAGTTCTGAATGGGTTTGCACTACCCCAGAGAGATCATGTGCACAATCTGGGGATTCTCCTAGGCTGACAACTACTGCTCAAAGAGCATGTGGCAGTTGTGGCAATAAGCAACTTTGTGTTGTCTACCAGATGCCCACTTTCCTGAATCCTGAAGCTTTGCATACGGTCACTCATGCCCTTGTCATCTCTCAGCTGGATTACTGCAACATGGACTACCTGGGGCTATTCTTGAAGAGTATTCAGAAGCTACAACTGATACAGAATGCAGTCATGTGGACACTTTTGGAAGTCTCTCAGGTGGCACAGGTAACACCACTGTTGTGCAAATTGCACTGGTTGTCAGGGTGCTTTAGGATCCAATTCAAATGTTGGTGTTACCCTTTATGGAATGAGTCCAGGGTATCTTAGAAGCCATCTCACCCCAATGGGACTGGATCATTCCTCTTGCTCTAGTGGAAGAGGCCTACTTCAGATCCTGTCTGTCAAAGAACTTCAGCTGGTGGGGTCCGGGAGAAAAGCCTTTTCTGCTGTGGCCACTGACCTATGGAATATGCTGCTGCTGGAGGTGAGGTTGGCCCCTACAGCCTTGCCTTTTGGAGCAGCCTAAGAACCTGGCTATGCTGGTTCACCTGGGGCCTGGACAGAGATGCTCTATTCTGTGGGTTGCTGATGAGGTAGAAAGAAGGCCTTCACCCCATATTACTTCTTCTCTTGGTGTTTAATTTCATATTAAATTCTCTTAATTTTAATCTGGTATGTGTTATCTTTTTATTTTTTAAAGTTGCTGTACCAGTGAGATGGGCAGCATGCACAGTTATCAATCAATCAATCAATCAATCAATCAATCAATCAATCAATCAATCAATCAATCAATCATAAAAATCACCATAAAATGGTGTCACAAGTCCTTAGTCCATGGAGCTGGTTCAGGAAAATACCATATTAGACAGTGAGAGATCAAGGAGCAAAGAATAGACCTACCACCTCTGCCTCAGCTCTGCCTCAGGTGATTGACAGGCACAACCAAAAGTGTCTCAGTACTGAATCTCAGCCTGAAACCTGATTAAAATAAGGATCGATAATCCATTTTATCCACTGTTCTCATTAGCTGCAGACTGAACATTTTTTTCAAAACTCTTGCTCCCAATGGAAGATAGGAGACTAGTTGATAGTTATTGAAAGTCATTGAGTCCAGTGTTAGAACATAGCATCATAGGGCTGGAAGGGACCTTGGAGGTCATCTACTCCAACTCCCTGTTCAAGACAGGAGAACTTATGCCATCCTGTACAAATGATTGTCCAATCTATTCTTCAATATCTCTAGTGATAGAACACCCAGAATTCCGAGAGCTGTTCTATTGATTAGTTACTCTCACTGTTCTCCTTAGTTCTAGATTGGATCTATCTTTAATAAGCTTCTATCTGTTGTTTCTTGTCCTGTATTTAGTTATTGAGTATTTGAGGGCTTTGATCTATTTGATATTCTCTTTAAGGCAGAAGGCACCACCTCCTCCATTGTAGAGGATAATACTATAGCATGAACATATCTGCAAGTCCCCGTTGTGGCTGTGTTTAGGACCCCAGAGAGATCCAAATCCAAATAATGGGATTGAACTGACAGCCGAGAGAATCTGGTCCGTTTCCTCAGGAATCACCAGCTCAGCCTCATCCCAGATCACACCATCAGACCATGCCCCAGATTCCTTCACTTGCCGTAGCTCAGGGTTGGAATAAGGGGTCCTAACTGTAAATAGTCCAACCAACTGCCATTGGGGCAGTAGAATCTTCAAGACCACTCCCACTCACATTGACAGGGCAAGCTGAGAGAGCAAACCCTACTCCTTACTAGCACTGATGACATTACCTAGTTTGGATAATGAAATGTCTGCATAAAAACAACCAAGCTCAGAGGGAGCATCAGGGACCCCTCAAATACTTGGCAATTTGGAGGGCACATTTGTAGTGACTCATCCACTTCAGTCTGCCAACCTTATGATGTCAATATCTTTCTCTGCTTTGATATCCTGGATATTCTTTGTGCAACAATCTTTTTAGCTGGTTCTCCAGCTATATAAGAGATAGGGAGGCCACAGCTTTTAATATAATTTTCCAGTTGTACAATTCAAGAGCTCTTTAATTGAAATTTTGCTGTTCTAAAAGACACAATTATGTGAGTCTGTCAGATTCCATAGCTATAATTGACACATGCAATGACCATGGTGAAAAACAGCTCTTGGATGCAAGAGAGAAGATATGATTAATTGTTTTGCTCATCTCCCATCCTCCACTCAATTTACTAGATAGAGAAATGCATAGACCAACCTGTGGGATTTAATAGATGCCTACTAATGTTGACATCTGGATTGAGATGTCCCTCTTAGCTCTATCAAGAAGAGCCAAAAGATTATCCTTCCTTCCACAGCTGTAGTTAGGAACATTGGCTTTTCCAGTAGAGAGCATGTCCAGCAAGGCATCTGAAGGTTCCACCAAGGTTCACCTGGAAAGGAAAGTTACATTCAACAGCAAAACCCCTGCTTGTCCTTGTGCAAAACATTCAGCATAAGTAGAGGCATTTATCTTTTTCTGATGCAAGACTCCTTCCATGTTGCTTCAGTCTGATATTTACAATGATGGCAGTCACTGAAGAAATAGCCAAAGAGGTCTAAAGACACTGATGGGGATAATCACAGTGAGAAGCAAGTTCTCATCTGGGGTTCCAGAACTACTTCTGGAGTCCATGTGCAGAAGACTGGCTGGAGAAAAGCATATTAGTGAAAAGTCACAGCCATACCCCTGGGGGCAGTTTTCTGTAGTGGTTGTGGTCCTTCCTGTTGGGACATGTCCAGAGGCTGGAGGAAGATAGTGCAACACCCAGGGAATTCATTTTTGCTATCTTTCATTGAAGTCTCTTGTCTCCACAGACTGCTGGGGAAGGTCACCCAGAGCTACGGACTTTCATTGCATTCTAGGTTGATGACATATCTTAGCGCTGCCTGTCTTCTAACATCAGGGAAGCAATCTGTACCCTTGACCCTGCCTAATGTTAAGAATAGTTTCTGTTTGGGATTTTCCTTTATATTAGATCTCTGTATAATAATAATAATAATAATAATAATAATAATAATAATAATAATAATAATAATAATAATAATAATAATAATAATAATAATAATAATAATAATAATAATAATAATAATAATAATAATAATAAAGTTGGAAGGGACCTTGGAGGTCATCTAGTCCAGGGCTTTTCAACCTTTTCACCGATTGTACCACTTTTAGAATATGGCAACATTCGAGTACCACCAGTCACCCAGCAAGGTGTCAAAAACTTGATGACCAAAAAAATGGAAAAAAGTGATAAAGTACAGGTAGTCCTCAACTTACAACAGTTTGCTTAGTGACTGTTCAAAGTTACAACGGCACTGAAAAAAGTGACTTATGACCATTTTTCACACTTATGACCATTGTAGCATCCCCAGGGTCATGTGATTTACATTTGGATGCTTGGCAACCGATTCTTATTTATGATGGTCATAAATAAGGGTCATGTGATCACCTTTTGCAACCTTCTGACAAGCAAAGTTAGTGGGGAAACCAGATTCACTGAACAACCATGTTACTAATTTAATTTCTCTCCCTCTTTCTTTCTCTTTCTCTCTCTCCCTCCATCTCTCTTTCTCTCCCTTTCTCCCTCTCTTTTTCTCCCTCTGTCTCCCTTTCTTTCTCTCTCCCTGTCTCCTTCTTTCTCTCTCTCCCTCTCCCTCCTTCTTTCTCTCTCCCTCTCTCTTTCTCCCTGTCTCCCTCTTTCTCTCTCACTCTCTTTCTCTCTCTCCTTCTCTTTCTCTCTCTCCCTGTCCCTCTCTTTCTCTTTCTCTCTCTCCCTCTCTCTATTTCTCTTTCCCTTTTTCTCTCCCTCTCTCTATTTCTCTTTCCCTCTTTCTCTCCCTCTCTCTATTTCTCTCTCCCTCTCTTCCTCTCAAAGATCCTTAAAATCCTTAAGTTATGCTTGGGCGGAAGACTTTTTCTTTTACAGCGCCATTTATAATGGGGCAGGTTGGCAGACAAGTACTCAAAAAAAAAGGGGAGGAGTGCAAATAGGCGTCCAGTAGCTAGCTTGAACTTTGAACAACTTTTCTCTTGCCACCACTTTCTAGGAGGAGCAAAAGACATCCAGCACTGCAACCAGGTGCCCCGACTGGCCATTCCAGGGCTTCCTGCACCGGCTGACTTAGTTGTCAGCAACCTCCTGTTGTCGCTTGAAGGGGGGGGGAAGGGACACAGGCAGGAGAGATTCCTTCTTTCTCATCCGAGGAGGGAAGTTATGTCAGACCATCGACTCTGAATGAAGAATTTTACGGGGGAGTTGAAAGCGAGACAGACTTAGGGCTGTATTAAGACCATAGATGGCTGTGTAAGGAGAGTGGAAGGGAGGCGAATTCAGGGTGGAGCAGAAAACACGGGGGGAAGGTGTTAGGAAATAAGCACCAAGGTACATGGTGCCTTGCAAGGGATTCCTGAGTGTTCCGTAATTGTTTTCCCTCTCTCCTCTGCACGAGAAAAACTTTTGCGGCATAAATCTGAAACCAGGTGTTCCTGTGAGGTGGCGCAGGAGGTCCTTGGGAGAGGCGAGGACAAGCTTGGCGTTTCCTCTCTCCCAATCCCCTTCTTCACCCCCTTCCTGGTCTACCTGCGATCTTAGCTCACGGCTCCGTGGGTTTTCTTTACCTATCCTAGCCAAGCTTTCTTCCGCCCACCCCGTTCCCGGGAGCGGTAGCGCCGAGGAGGTACGGCAGAAACACATGAAGGCGAGAAGTAAAAAACAAAACAAACGTGGAGTTCCAGAGAGTAGAGGCTCGGCAGCCCGGCTGCTGAGAAACAAGAGAGCACAAAGCCGAGGAGAAGAAGGTGGCGGCTTCCTCCCAAATGGGGCTCCTTTCCTCCACCCCTTCCCCTGGGTTTGTGGGGGAGTTTCTCGTCTCCAATGCTGACAGGTGCTCCTTCGAGCCCGCCGCGAGCTTTCTCACCCCCTTTGCTTCTCGCCCCGCTTTCATGAGGATTGTGGCACCCATGGGAAGCTAATAATGCTTTGAACCTTACCTTACGAGAGGAGGAGGGAGAAAACCCTGGAGGCAGAGGAAAGAAAGACTGGAGCCGAGGAAAAACTTTTGGATGGGATTATGTGGAAACTACCCTGCTCTTCTCCGGTGCCCAAGCAGGCTCGCTACTGCTGCTGGTTTCTGCCGGGACTCCGGCGTGCCTTCCTGGCCAGGGGGCGGGGCACAGGCGCCACTGCCCGCAATCTGCCCGGCCTCCCCTCTGGCCCCAGGTAGCACCTCTGCCTCGCGCACACGCGTGATCGGCCTCCCCGTTGCTGCCGCTGCCCGCAATCTTCCCAGCTTCCCCTCTGGCCCCGGGCAGCACTTTGGCCTCACGCACACACGCGATCAGCCTCCCCGTTGCTGCCGCTGCCTGCAATCTGCCCAGCCTCCCCTCTGGCCCAGGGCAGCACCTCTGCCTCGCGCACACACGTGATCAGCCTCCGCGCTGCCATCACCCGCAATCTGCAGCTTCAGCTCCTCCTGGCCCACCTGCACCCTCCGTTAACCCTCCCGCCACCATGCAGGGTAAGGTTGGCGCCCCCACCCCCACCCAGATGCCCTTGCCTCCCCCAAGCATTTTTTTACTCACCTGCTTTCAGCTGCACTCCCTTTCTCCTTTTCTTCTCTGCCTTCATTTGCTTCTCTGCCTTCGCCATGTGTTTGGGGTAAAAAAGAAAAAAAAGTTCTAACTTCTTGCGAGAAGTTAGAAAGTCTCATGGAACTTTTTTTTTTGTCTCACAAACACATGGCAAAGGCTGAGAAGGACAAGAGAAAGGGAATGCTGCTCAAAGCAGGTGAGTAAAAAAAATGCTTGGGGGAGGTGAGGGCATCTGGGTGGGGGCGGGGGGGACCCAGGCAATGCATCGCACAGCTCCAGCGGAATCTCCCCTGAAGACTGCATGAGGCTGCCTGCCACCCCCAAGGCCGCCACCAATCAGCTGGAGCTGCGAGCTTTGATCCTGAGCTCTCAGTAGGACCCAGGCAATGTGCAGTTCCAGCTGACTTTGCCACAAGACCTGTGCGGTGTTGCTGCCGCTTCACCTCATCCACTTTTACACTTTTTTTTTACATTTTTTTTACATTTGTTTTTACATTTTTTTCAATCCGTCCTACGCGTACCACCAGTCATGTGCTCGCGTACCACTGGTGGTACGCGTACCACGGGTTGAAAATCCCTGATCTAGTCCAACCCCCTGCTCAGGCAGGAAACCCTATAACATTTCAGACAAATGGCTGTCCAGTCTCTTCTTAAAAACTTCCAGTGTTGGAGCATACACCGCTTCTGGAGGCAGGTTGTTCCACTGGTTAATTGTTCTAACTGTCAGGAAATTTCTCCTAGGTTGCTTCTCTCTTTGGTTACTTTCCATCTGTTGCTTCTTGTCCTGCCTTCAGGTGCTTTGGAGAATAGCTTGACTCCCTCTTCTTTGTGGCAGCCCCTAAGATACTGGAACACTGCTATCATATCACCCCTCATCCTTCTCTTCATTAAACGAGTCATACCCAATTCCAGCAACCGTTCCTTATATGTTTTAGCCTCCAGTCCCCTAATCATCTTTGTTGCTCTTCTCTATACTCTTTCTAGTATCTCAACATCTTTTTTTACATTGTGGTGACCAAAACTGGATGCAGTATTCCAAGTGTGGCCTTACCAAGGCATTGTAAAGTGGTATTAACACTTCACGTGATCTTGATTCTATCCCTCTGTTAATGCAGCCTAGCACTGTGTTGGCTTTTTTGGCAGCTGCAGCACACTGCTGGCTCATATTTAAGTGATTGTCCACTAGGACTCCAAGATCCCTCTCACAGTTGCTACTATTGAGCAAGGTACCCACCTTTACTATACATGTGCATTTGGTTTTTCTTGCCTAAATGTAGAACCTTACTTTTTTCCACCATTGAATTTCATTTTGTTAGATAGAGCCCAATGTTCAAGTCTGTCAAGAACCTTCTGTATCTTAAGGCTATCTTCTGGAGTGTTGGTTATTCCTGCCAGCTTGGTGTTGTCTGCAAATTTGATGTGCCCCATCTATCCCCTCATCCAAATCATTGATGAAGATGTTGAAGAGCACTGGGCCCAGAACAGAGCCCTGGGGCACCCCACTACACACTTCCCTCCATGTAGATGCAGTTCCATTGAGGACCACATGATGAGTATGGCTGGTCAGCCAGCTAAAAATCCATCTGGTGGTGATGCTGTCTAACCCACATTTTTCTATCTTATCAAGTAGTAGGTTGTGGTCTACTTTTCAAATGCTTTACTGAAGTCCAAGTATATTATGTCCACAGCATTTCACTGGTGCATTAAATTAGTCCCTTTCTCAAAAAGAATGCAATAAGCTTTGTTTGGCATGATCTGTTTTTGACAAACCCATGTTGGCTTTTGATTATAACTTTGCTTGATTCTAGGCATTTGCAGATCTGTTGCTTGGTTATCTTCTCCCAGATCTTTCCAGGTGTTGATGTCAGGAAGATTGGTCTGTAGTTTCCTGGATCCATTTTTCCCTTTTTTTGAAGATGAGAACTATGTCCCTATCTTTTTCAGTCCTCTGGTAGTTCCTTGGTCCCCAGGATCTTTGAAATATATGATTCAGTGATTCCAAGATCACATTTGATGACACCTACAGTACTGTGGTATGTAATCCATCTGGTCCTGGTGATTTGAACTTATATAAAGTGGACAGGTGTTGTTTTAACACTTTATTGTATTCCTAGTGTATCTTTTATGGTTCTGCTTTTGGTAAGCTGGGCTATTTTTTCCTCTTGAGTGAAGGCAGATGCAAAAAATGAACTGTCAGCACTAAACTAGATGAAAGCAGAATTCAAGAAGGGCTGAACCTACATTATTTATGGCAATGATCTAGGCTGATTCTTCTTTAGACTCTACCCCGAGGCTCTGTGTGTCCTTCTCTACAGATGGCTTTATACACTGGCTTGAAATATTGTTGGTTATAGTCTCTTCATCTATTGTTTATTAGTTGAATATTATATCATTGTCCTTATGTCACTGATTTCAAATATTTGCTATTTTATTGGTTATCAATGAATAGACTCAAACATCTGAAATGCAGAAGACTGTTTAATAACCTTTAATCCAAGAACCCAAGATAACTGGCATTGTTGCAATCATCGGTTCATCATGGGAGAGAATAAATTCATCATGACATTCTTTGTGCTGTCTTACAGACTAGAGGAAGCATATTAAAGCTGTTGTCTGGAAGTACCCTTAAGCTCTCCATATGCTTCTGTGACCTTTCCTTCATATCTTTCTTTTGCAATTTGAGCCTCAGACCCAAGCTTTTTTTTAAAAAATGAGGGTTGTTGAACTGCTCTACTGCTCCTGAGGCAGGTTTTCAAGGAAATGTTGGGTAGCCCGGAGTGGTCTGAGAATTCCTGCTCTAAGCAGGGGGTTGGATTAGATTTCTACAGTCCCTTTTATATTTTTCAAGCCAACCAACCTTTTTAGTACCGGTCACTGAATTTTCACTTTAAAACTCGCTCATTCGGCACTCATACAATCTTGGCTCTCTTCTTGCTTTGTCATACCCATTTTCAAAATTGTCAATGACCATTTCCTCCAATTCATTTTTAAAGAAGAGATTGGACAACCATTTGTCTGAAAGTGGACAATCACTTAAATATGAGCCAGCAGTGTGCTGCAGCTGCCAAAAAAGCCAACACAGTGCTGGGCTGCATTAACAGAGGGATAGAATCAAGATCACGTGAAGTATTAATACCACTTTACAGTGCCTTGGTAAGGCCACACTTGGAATACTGCATCCAGTTTTGGTCACCACGATGTAAAAAAGATGTTGAGACTCTAGAAAGAGTGCAGAGAAGGGCAACAAAGATGATTAGGGGACTGGAAGCTAAAGCATATCAGGAACGGTTGCTGGAATTGGGTATGTCTAGTTTAATGAAAAGAAGGACTAGGGGTGACATGATAGCAGTATTCCAATATCTCAGGGGTTGCCACAAAGAAGAGGGAGTCAAGCTATTCTCCAAGGCGCCTGAGGGCAGGACAAGAAGTAATGGATGGAAACTAGTCAAGGAAAGAAGCAACCTGGAACTGAGGAGAAACTTCGTGACAGTTAGAACAATTAACCAGTGGAACAACCTGCCTCCAGAAGCGGTGAATGCTCCAACACTGGAAGTTTTTAAGAAGAGACTGGACAGCCATTTGTCTGAAATGGTACAGGGTTTCCTGCCTGAGCAGGGGGTTGGACTCGATGACCTCCAAGGTCCCTTCCAACTTTATTATTATTATTATTATTAAAATGGTATCTGCTTTCCTGCTTGAGCAGCAGGTTGGACTAGAAGACGAGAAAAAGGTGGAATAGACAACATCACCACCACATGGATCTGTAGCTGGCTGACAAACCATACTCAGTGAGTAGTCCTCCATGGTACTACATCCACATGGAGAGAAGTAAGCAGTGGGGTACCACAAGGCTCCATCTTAGGCCAAGTACTGTTCAATATCTTCATAAATGATTAGGTGAGGGAATAGAATGGGAACTCATCAAATTTGCAGATGACACTAAACTGGCAGGATAGCCAACATCCCAGAAGACAAGCTCAGGAACCAAAAAGATCTTGACAAACGTGAATAATGGGCCCTATCCAACAACATGAAATTTAATGTGGGGAAAAGTTTTACATTTAGGCAGGAAAAATCAAAGGTACAAGTACAGATTAGGTGAGACCTGGCTCAAAAACAGTAACTGTGAGAGGGACCTTGGAATCCTAGTGGACGATCACTTGATTATGAGCCAGCAGTGTGCAGCAGCAGCCAAAAAAGCTAATACAATCCTGGGTTGTATAAACAGAGGCATAGAATCAAGATCACACAACATATTAGTACCACTTTATAAAACCCTAGTAAGACCACACCTGGAATACTGCAACCAATTTTTGTCACCATATTACAAAAAAGATGTTGAGATTTTGGAAAAAGTTCAGAGAAGAGCAACTAAAATGATCAAAGGCCTGGAGACTAAAACATATGAAGAATGGCTGCAGGACTTGGGTTTGGCTAGTCTAAAGAAAAGAAGAAACAGGGTGACATGATACCTGTATTCCAGTATTTGAGGGGCTGCCACAAAGAAGAGGGAATCAAACTATTCTCCAAAGCACCAAAGGGCAAGACAAGAAACAATGGTTGGAAACTGACCAAAGAGAGAAGCAACCTGGAATTAAGGAGAAACTTCCTAACAGTGAGGACAATTAACCAGTGGAACAGCTTTCCTTCAGAAATTGTGGGCGCTCCATCACTGGAGGTTTTAAGAAGAGATTGTCTGAAATGGTATAGGTTCTCCTGCTTGAGCAGGGAGCTGGATTAGAAGACCTCCAAATTCCTTCCAGCTCTATTCTATTCTAACCTCCAAAATCCCTTCCAACTCTGTTATTCTATTATTCATTTTAATATTGCTTGTAACAAACTCAACTCACACTTTCATTTCCCAGTGGCAGAAGTATATTGTTATATACAGCTATCGTGGTTTTTTTCAACAAACACTTATTCTTGCAACTGGCTACATTCTACCTGTTCCTTTTCTCCAAACATTTGTGTGCCTTAACACTTCTTCATCTATGCTCAACTTTAATAAACATTCTAATAAGAGACCCAGGTTCTTCTATATGCTGTTTTGCTTCTTTGAAGAAACACTCCTCAGTGATAGAAAAGGAGAGATCCCAAAGCCAAGACATTGTTTCTAATCTGTATTCTAGCAGGGAGACAAAAGAAATATAAATGTACAGTGAGGGAAAAATTACTTGATCCCCTGCTGATTTTGTATGCCCACTGACAAAGAAATGATCAGTTTATAAATTTAATGGTAGGTTTATTTTAACAGTGAGAGACAGAATAACAAAAACAAAATCCAGAAAAACACATTTCAAAAAAGTTATAAATTGATTTGCATTTTAGTGAGTGAAATAAGTATTTGATCCCCTATCAATCAGCAAGATTTCTGGCTCCCAGGTGTCTTTTATACAGGTAATGAGCTGAGATTAGAGCATTCTCTTAAGGGGAGTGCTCCTAAACTCAGCTTGTTTCCTGTATAAAAGATACCTGTCCACAGAAGCAATCAATCTATCAATCAGATCCCAAACTCTCCACTATGGTCAAGACCAAAGAGCTGTCCAAGGATGTCAGGGACAAGTTTGTAGACCTATGCAAGGCTGGAATGGGCTACAAAACTATCACCAAGCAGCTTGGTGAGAAGGTGACAACATTTAGTGTGATTATTTGCAAATGCAAGAAACACAAAATAACTGTCAATCTCCCTTGGTCTGGGGATCCATGCAAGATCTCACCTCATGGAGTTTCAATGATCATGAGAATGGTGAGGAATGATTCAGAGGAGAACTGGGTGAAAGTGTTATGGTCATATGGGACCAAAATCGAGCTCTTTGACATCAACTCAACTCGCCATGTTTGGAGGAGGAATAATACTGCCTATGACCCCAAAAACACCATCTCCACCATCAAACATGGAGATGGAAACATTATGCATTGGGGGTGTTTTTCTGCTAAGGAGAAAGGACAACTTCACATCAAAGGGATGATGGACGGGGCCATGTACCATCAAATCTTGGGTGAGAACCTTCTTCCCTCAGCCAGGACATTGAAATTGGGTCATGGATGGGTAGTCAGCATGACAATGACCCAAAACACATGGTCAAGGCAACAAAGGAGTGGCTCAAGAAGAAGCACATTAAGGTCCTGGATTGGCCTAGCCAGTCTCCAGACCTTAATCCCGTGGAAAATCTGTAGAGGGAGCTGAAGGTTCGAGCTGCCAAACGTCATTACTTGTGACAAACTCAACTCACACTTTCATTTCCCAGTGGCAGAAATACATTGTTATATACAGTCCACATGGTTTTTTTCAACAAACACTCATTTTTGCAATTGGCTACATTCTACCTGTTCCCTTTCTCCAAACATTTCTGTGCCTTAACACTTCATCTGTGTCCAACTTTAATAAACATTATAATAAAAGACCCAGGTTCTTCCATATGCTGTTTTGATTCTTTGAAGGAACATTCCTCAGTGACAGAAAAGGAGAGATCCCAAAGCCAAGATATGGTTTCTAATGCATATTCTAGCAGGGAGACAAAAGAAATATAAATATACTATATAAAAAGAAAAGTATTTGAGATATGTTAATATCTAATCTCTGTGTCAAGATTTATTTGGAGATAATTACAGCATGGAATTAAATTCATTCTAGCTTCATACCTGTGGAATTTTGTAGATGCCCAAGAAAGTAGAAATATGATCAAAGAGCTCAGATTCTGTCTCTTCAAGAAGTGCCAGCAGTTTCTTTTGCCTTCCACATCTGTAGTTTGGGACATTCTCGTGCCCTGTAGACAGGAAGTCCATCATGGCCTCATAGGTTATTCTTGCATTGAAGAAGTTCTCATAGATGATGTTGGGTAAGAGCTTTGGGCTCTGGTTGATCACATGAACAGCCAAGAAGAAGGGCAGGATTTGGCAGAACATTGTCAACTTACTGCAAAATAGCAGACTGTCTATACCAGGGCTTTTCAACCTTTTCACCCATTGTACCACTTTTAGGATAAGGCAATATCCGAGTACCACCAGTCGCCCAGCAAGGTGTCAAAAACTTGACCCCCCCCCCCCGCAAAAAGGAAAAAAATGATAAAGTACAGGTAGTCCTCGACTTACAACGATTCACTTAGTGACTGTTCAAAGTTACGACGACACTAAAAAAAGTGACTTATGACCATTTTCACACTTATGACTGTTGCAGCATCCCCAGGGTCATGTGATTTACATTCGGATGCTTGGCAACTGATTCATACTTATGACCGTCAGTGTCCCAGGGTCATGTGATCACCTTTTGCAACTTTTTGACAAGCGAAGTCAATGGCGGGGGGGTGGCCAGCTCATCACTCAGGTTGCAGGGTGCCTGTGTGGGGGGAATCCATGGGTCTCTGGTGGAGGAGGGTGGGACTGGGGTGGGTGCCCTCCTTCCCTCCCTCTCTCCCATTGTCCCTTCCTTCTTTCCTTCCTTTCTTCCCTCCTTCTGTCCTTCCCTTCCCTCCCTTCCATTGTCCATCCCTCCTCCCCAGGTTGCAGGGTGCTGTGTGGGGGGGCTCATGGGTCTCAGTGGAGGAGGGTGGGAATGGGGTGGGTTGCCTCCTTCCTACCTCTCTCCCATTGTCCTTCCCTCATCCTTCTTTGTCCTTTTCTCCTTCCCTCCCTTCCATTGTCCATCCCTCCCTCCCTCAGGTTGCAGGGTGCCTGTGTGGGGGGGATCCATGGGTCTCTGGTGGAGGAGGGTGGGACTGGGTTGGGTGCCCTCCTTCCCTCCCTCTCCCATTGTCCCTTCCTTCTTTCCTTCCTTTCTTCCCTCCTTCTTTGTCCTTTTCTCCTTCCCTCCCTCCCTTCCATTGTCCAGCGCTATGCCACCCAGACCCCAGCCTGGAGAATATTACAGCCCTCTCTGTGCGCGCGCAGAGGCAGAGGAGAGTGCCACCTTTAGGACATGACAATATTCAAGTACCAGCTTACCAAGGTGTCAAAAACTTTATTGAACAAAAAAAAAAAACAGGAAAAAAGTGTACCCATTTTCCACACTTTTAATGGGAAACCTGTGCCTGCTTCTCTGCCATTAATGTTTGCAGTCGTGGCTGGAGACCAGCCAAACCCTTCCAGCCACTTTCAGGGAAATTACAGCCCTGCATCCCTCCAGCCTGGCCCCATGCAAAGCAGGCAGGAGACTCCTGCCCTTTTACACCGGTTCCCAGCAATCTCGTTTGCTCGCTTTCTGCAAGCAAGTGAGCTGGAGTCTGGACGCTGATGCCAGCTCCTGCCCAGTTAACTTGCTTGTAGAAAGCAAGCAGAAAACAAGAAAGGAACTGGTGCTGGTGGCTGCAGAGAGAAAAAGGGCTGGATTCCTTTGCTCCTGCTGAGCCAATTGAGGAAAGGGTGGGGGGGGGAAAGCGGAGCCAGGGGGAGGAAGACACTCACCCCTTGCAAGCCTCCTGCGTTGTGTGTACACACACAAACACACACAGACCCACAAAGCGCAACACCAGCCCAAGACCTGCCAGAGCCTCTCGCCTCCTCCCCCCCCCAGCCAAACCCTTCCAGCCATTTTCAGGGAAATTACAGCCCTGCATCCCTCCAGCCTGGCCCCATGCAAAGCAGGCAGGAGACTCCTGCCCTTTTACACCGGCTCCCAGCAATCTCGTTTGCTCGCTTTCTGCAAGCAAGTGAGCTGGAGTCTGGACGCTGATGCCAGCTCCTGCCCAGTTAACTTGCTTGTAGAAAGCAAGCAGAAAACAAGAAAGGGAACTGGTGCTGGTGGCTGCAGAGAGAAAAAGGGCTGGATTCCTTTGCTCCTGCTGAGCCAATTGAGGAAAGGGGGGGGAAGCGGAGCCAGGGGGAGGAAGACACTCAGCCCTTGCAAGCCTCCTGCGTTGTGTGTACACACACAAACACACACAAACACACACAGACCCACAAAGCGCAACACCAGCCCAAGACCTGCCAGAGCCTTTCGCCTCCTCCCCCCCCCAGCCAAACCCTTCCAGCCACTTTCAGGGAAATTACAGCCCTGCATCCCTCCAGCCTGGCCCCATGCAAAGCAGGCAGGAGACGCCTGCCTTTTGAGACGCCTGCCTTTTTACACCGGCTCCCGGCAATTGCTCGCTTTCTGCAAGCAAGTGAGCTGGACGCTGATGCCAGCTCCTGCCCAGTTAACTTGCTTGTAGCTTTGCTTTGCCCTCCGTAAAGCCGGGCATCTTGGTAAGAGGAGAGGGGGGGAAAGTCTGGAGCCCTGGGAGGCAACTTGAGGGCCGTGAAGGGTATCGCAAGCTAAAGGGGGGGGGGAAGAGGAAAAGAAAATGGAAGAGAGTGAGGCCGCAACAGAGAGAGAGAGAAGGGGGAAAAGAAGGGTCTCAAACCCCTACCTGAGGGAGTGGATAGCTCTGTCCCCTTCAGGCTTGCTTCTGAAGTAAGCAGAGGGGCAGAAGGGCGACAGGGATCCTGCACGAGAAGAAGTCAATCTGGTTGCTGCAGGAGTCCCTGGGGAGGGCGGGGCCTTGCTCTGCGCCTGCGCTCTTCGCACGCCCTCAGTAGGGTTCCTGCAGGCTGCCTCCAAGCAGCATGAATTCCACAAACAAGTGAGCTGGGAAGGAACGGAGCGGGGGGGGAGGAAGGTGACGGGGGGGAGGAAGGGGGGGAGGAAGGCGATGCCGCGTACCACCAGCCAGGTGGTCGCGTACCACCAGTGGTACGCGTACCACCGGTTGAAAAGCCCTGGTCTATACAATGATTGTTTTGCTGCAGACTATTGATGCCTCTGGAGTGATTGCCCTATATTCAAAAATCTTTAATGTGATTAATCTTTCACTTTAAGAGCGGGCAACTAAATTTCATTTTTGATGTGTGCCATTGTGCCCACAGTAAAAAAAAAATGACAATAAAGGTTATCTGGTTATCTTATCCTCTGTAGCTAAATCATTAACTTACCACGTAAGATCTCTATTTTCTTTGGATTTGGTTTTTAAAAGGTATTCCTTTTATTTAAACCACAAGTAACATGGAAGCCTAAAAAAGCATACAGAATAGGTAAAAGGCATTGGTTGGAAAGAAAGGAAGGAGAGGGAGGAAGGAAGGAAGGATAGAGTGCAAGGATGTGAATGAGAGGAGAAGGTGGAAGCAAACTGAAGAAGCTGCCTTCTGCTCAAAGGTATGGAATCACTTGATTGTGTGATGGGCCTCTATAAAAGTAGTCTTACAACCACAACTGAGCCCAAAATTTCTATTGTTAAGTTAATTTTGCCCCATTTTATGACCTTTCTTGCCAAAGTTGCTAAGTGAATCACTACAGATATTAAGTTAATTACACAGATGTTAAGTGAATCTGGCTTCCGCATTGACTTTGCTTGTTAGAAGGTCACAAAAGATATCACATGACCCCGGGACCCTGCAGCCATCACAATTACATGCCAGTTGCCAATTTTGTTCATATGACCACAAGAATGCTGCAATGGTCATAGGTGTGAAAACCAATCAAAAGTCACTTTTCTTTCAGTTTTCCGTTACTTTTGTAACTTTGAACAGTCACTAAATGAACCGTAGTAAGTCAAGGAATACTTGTAACTATAATTTATAAGTAAATAAATGAATTAAATATTAGCTGACTCAGTAACAAAGTAATCATTTTGAGAACAGCAGAATCCTATCAGGCAAGAGTCATCTTAGAAGAGTACTGCCAAATTTGCCCAGTGTAGAGGCTGATCCTTGAAGAAGAACTTAAAAGGAAATTTGCATGTTTGGCTTTCCATAAAGCAAATTGGGAGAAGCAATAATGACATCTTTCTTTCAAGGTGAGGAATTGGAAAAAAGAAATCAGTCCTAGAAAAAGACTGGAGTGGGTAAAAATTGGAACAGGTAAAACCAATCACAAGAATCTTTTTTAGGACAACAATTACCTTCTCAGTCTGTGAGTTGGTGGCTTGGAAAGAACATAGGGATAACTTCGAGAAAATATTTTAGATGTTATACCAGTAATGAGGTAATCTCCTGGCTTATAGTAATTAAACTCCTTCTCTTCTTCTATTGTCAGTTTCAGTGGGCATTTTGTTTGCATTGTGGCACAGGGAAATTGGGAGAGAAGCAGAAGCAGAAAGAGCTGCTTTTGCAGCAACATCCTTTGTCGTATATTGATGGAGACCCTTCTTATAGTTCTCCCTCTGGGAAAGAGCTCACAGCTCCCAAACACAACTGCAGTGAAGATAGTCCAGTTTGGCTCCAGATCTGGAAGACAAACCTGCAATGGCAGACTAGCACAGCCCTTGCATGATTCTACCTCTTCTCTGAGTAGTGCTGAAGGTAGTTTACAGGTCAGATATTCAGTTATGGTATATCCCTTTGTGTTGTGCTGTCATGTTGCTTTAAACTAATTGTGGTGGTGAAAATCGCATCAACTTTGTTCAACATAGAATAAATAACTAAGATTGTAGCAATTAGAAGGGGAATTGGGAAGGAATGTTGCCACAGAGGTCTGCAAATGGAGAATAGAGTTTTCATAACTTGGGGGGCATTTAAGAGTCAGGAAGGGAACAATACAAGGAGGTTTAACTACCTTTTACTCTAGAAACTTTTCCTTGACCTCCTAAAGACTATCATGTGGTAAAACAGCTCAACACTTTTTCACTACCCAGTGGGGACAATAGAATCCCTTCTTATTATGCCTAGTGTGGTTGAAGCCGTCTCCCGCAACAAAGGTCAGATACTCCAGAATGGCTTCTTCCAGATAATGATATATCCTAATATGAATGTCAATGCTGTTAATATAGGATATTATTGCTTTGACAAGATATGCAGAACTGTCTGGTATTTTTAGAGTTAATTCAGAAGACAGAAAGGGAGGAGATTCATGAGGAAAGCCCGTGAAAGAAACGGAAATAAATCTTTGGCCTCCAGCCTAATTGGAAGACGTAATTCATGACTGTAAAATAAGGGAGGGGTGTAGCAAGAAAAGAAAGATACAAGCCAGAGAAATTCAATTTCTGGCATCTGTCCATGTAAGTGCCAAGGTCAATTTTGGTGGCCAGGACTGAAACGAGATGTGGAAAACTATGTGAAGAGTTGTACTGTATGTGCCACAATGAAAAGAATACCAGGGAAACCCCCTGGATTACTGCAGCCAGTGGCAGACCCTTCCCAACCCTGGGAAGAAATAGCTATGGACTTTATCGTAGACCTACCTGAAAGTAGAGGAAATACTGTCATCTGGACTATAATAGACCTGTTTTCAAAGCAGGCTCATTTCATCACCTGCAAAGGACTCCCATCCGCTCAACGACTGACTAAATTGTTCCTGAAACATATCTACCGACTGCACGGCGCCCCTAAGCGAATAATTTCAGACAGGGGGGTGCAGTTCACAGCAAAGTTTTGGAGGAGTTTTCTTAAATTAATTGGATCATCTCAAGGCTTATCATTCACTTTTCATCCGGCCACCAACGGAGCTGCAGAAGCCACTAACAAAATGGTGGAGCAATATCTTAGATGCTACGTGTCCTATCAACAGACGAACTGGACTGACCTCCTCCCTTTTGCAGAGGTGGTGTACAATAATTCTGTGCACAGCAGCACCGGCTACACACCTTTCAGAGTAGCCACAGGCAAAGACTTCGGTCCAATACCTGAATACCCCCAGATGCCAACAGCTTCCCAGACACTTGACCAATGGGTGAGGGGATGGGAAGAAGTTTGGAGAAACACGAAAACTGCTTTAAAAAAGACTTTTGAAACCTATAAAAAGCAAGCTGATAAAAAGAGAGCTCCCCAAAGAACGTTCCAAGTTGGGGAAGAGGTTTATCTGTCGACCAAATATTTGCGCCTCAAAATTACCCAGTAAGAAGTTAGGACCGAAATTCTTAGGGCCTTTTCCTATCGTAAAGGTCATCAATCCGGTCACAGTAAAACTGAAACTCCCTAGTCTTTTGGGTAAAATCCACCCTGTCTTCCATAGTAGCTTGTTAAAACCTTATCGGGGTTCCACTTTAAGACCTCCCCTGAAGAAAGCACCTGGGCCCCTCATAGTTGCGGGGCAGACCCATTACGAAGTGAAATGTGTTCTTGATTCTAGAATTTTTAAAGGGAAATTGCAGTACCTAGTACAATGGAAGGGATACCCGTTGTCTGAAGCTACTTGGGTGAAATCCAGTGAGGTGAAAGCTGACAGGTTCGTCAAAAGGTTTCATACGAAACACCCCAACAAACCGAAAACTAATCATTAATATATGCTTTTGTTTACATTACAGGATCTGTCCTTTTTGTAAGGGGGGCCGGATGTCAACACTGTTAATATAGGATATTATTGCTTTGACAAGATATGCAGAACTGTCTGGTATTTTTAGAGTTAATTCAGAAGACAGAAAGGGAGGAGATTCATGAGGAAAGCCCGGGAAAGAAACAGAAGTAAATTTTTGGCCTCCAGCCTAATTGGAAGACGTAATTCATGACTGTAAAATAAGGGAGGGGTGTAGCAAGAAAAGAAAGACGCAAGCCAGAGAAATTCAGTTTTTGGCATCCGTCCATGTAAGTGCCAAGGTTATGTTTGCAATAAAAAGATTCAAAGAGGAAAAATGCCTCATGTTTCTTTGAAAATCAATCTTCCTTTGGAACCATAACAATGAACATGTTTTCGTATATATTTTTTCTGAGTACTTTGTTCCTGACAAAGTTCCAACAGGACTCCCACCAATGTATGCTGCTCAATGTAGCTTCTGATCCTGGCAATCTACTTGCCTGCTTTAAATCGCTGCCAAGCTCCAGGCATTGTATTTGCTTCCCCATCTATCTGCTGTTTGGTTTCATCTTTGCTCCTACTGGTACTCACAGCCCTGCCCACTCTTATCAGTCTCGCCAGTCTTAGCATTTGCTTTTGTAAGCTAAATGTCTGGGTTGGAAGGCTGCCTCTGGATGCCTTCACGTCCTAGAAAATGCCATGGTTCTGACTCACTTAGCACAGGCAACACCAGCTTAGATTCCTGTGAGTAATGTTTTGAATGGATGTAGGATTTTTAAGGAACTGTGTGTGTGTGTGTGTGTGTGTGTGTGTGTGTGTGTGTGTGTGTGTGTGGACTTTCTGCCAAGTTGCTGCTGCTTTTCCAAAGACAGCAACCCCAAATTTGCTCCTATACATCACCATCAATTGAAAAATAGATGTCCAGCTAAAGGGAAAACTTCAGTCCACCACAATCACAAACAAACTGCAGCAGGAACATTTTTTACCACTCTTTCATTTCATCAAAACATTAGTTGAAGTAAAGTTACACTGGTGACAATTCATTTGAACTCGTTTTAGAAAATTTATCTCACTCATTATTCTCTTTGACTACAAATTGTGAAAAAAGTAATTAATTGTTTAAAATAATCATTTTTTGCTGTTTTGATGCTATTATTTAGTAAAGGCTTTGCCTCCTTCTTAGGACTGCCACTCTGCTGAACCAGCGATGGCTCGCAAGTTGCCAGTCTGCCATACACAAGAGGGGGAGGGAACTGTGGGGAGGTAGAGGAGGGTGAAGATGAGGGGAATTGAAACTACTCTTTGTGCCATCCTGTGGGAGCTGCCGGTTGTTCCAATGTCACACCATTTCATGCAACACCATCCAAGCCAGGGACCATTCCAAAGAATATTGTTTGAATGTAATTGAACAGTTAGAGATAACCAGGGGAGAAGGTGGGGAGAAGGGAAGAGTTAACCAGATGCTTTAAGCATGAAAGTTCAGATCTGGTTTGCTACACTAGAACCACTTGGCTTTAATAAAGTATATTTTTGTTAACAATGGATTCAAGAGTCATTCTTTCCTAACTGAACAAGATGGGATGACTGACACGCCTACCCTTTTCAGAGACAGGAAAGCGAAATTTATTGAAACTGGGCAGGAGAAAATAATAATAATAATAATAATAATAATAATAATAATAATAATAATAATAATAATAATAATAATAATAATAATAATAATAATAATAATAATAATAATAATAATAATAATAATAATAATAATAATAATAATAATAATTATTGCTTGAAGGGACCTTGGAGGTCATCTAGTCCAACCCCCTATACCATTTCGGACAAATGGCTGTCCAGTCTCTTCTTAAAAACTTCCAGTGTTGGAGCATTCACCACTTCTGGAGGCAGTAGTTCCAATGATTAATTGTTCTAACTGTCAAGAAGTTTCTCCTTAGTTCTAGGTTGCTTCTCTCCTTGATTAGTTTCCATCCATTGCTTCTTGTTCTGCCTTCAGGCGCTTTGGAGAATAGCTTGACTCCCTCTTCTTTCTGGCAGCCCCTGAGATATTGGAACACTGCTATCATGTCCCCCCTCGTCCTTCTCTTCATTAAACTAAACATACCCAATTCCAGCAACCGTTCCTTATATGTTTTAGCCTCCAGTCCCCTAATCATCTTTGTTGCTGTTCTCTGTACACTTTCTAGAGTCTCGGCATCTTTTTTACTTCATGGTAACCAAAACTGGATGCAGTATTCCAAGTGTGGCATTACCAAGGCATTTTAAAGTGGTATTTATACTTCACGTGATCTTGATTCTCTCCCTCTGTTAATGCAGCCTAGCACTGTGTTGGCTTTTTTGGCAGCTGCAGCACACTGCTGCCTCATATTTAAGTGATTGTCCACTAGGACTCTGAGATCCCTCTCACAGTTACTACTATTGAGCAAGCTACCCCCTATACTATACCTGTACATTTGGTTTTTCTTGCCTAAATGTAGAACCTTACTTTTTTCACCATTGAATTTCATTTTGTTAGATAGCACCCAGTGTTCAAGTCTGTCCAGATCCTCCTGTATCTTAAGCCTGTCTTCTGGAGTGTTGGCTATTCCTGCCAGCTTGGTGTCGTCTGCAAATTTGATGAGTTCCCCATTTATCCCCTCATCCAAATCATTGATGAAGATGTTGAAGAGCACTGGGCCGAGAACAGATCCCTGGGGCACCCCACTACACACTTCCCTCCATGTAGATGCGGTTCCATTGAGGACCACAAGATGAGTACGGCCGGTCAACCAGCTATGGATCCATCTGGTGGTGATGCTGTCTAACCCACATTTTTCTATCTTATCAAGTAGTAGGTTGTAATCTACTTTATCAAATGCCTTACTGAAGTCCAAGTAAATTATATCCACAGCATTCCTCTGATCCACTAATTTTGTCACTTGATCAAAGAATGTAATAAGATTTGTCTGGCATGATCTGTTTTTGACAAACCCATTTTGGCTTTTAGTAATGACTTTGTCTGCCTCTAGGTGTTCACTGATTCATTGTTTGATTATCTTTTCCAAAATCTTCCCAGGTATTGAGGTCAGGCTGATAAGTCTGTAATTTCCTGGATTCATTTTTTTCCCTTTTTTTGAAGATGGGAACTACATCAGCTCTTTTCCAGTCCTCCAGTAGTTCCCCAGTGCTCCAGGATCTTTGAAAAATATAGTTAAGTGGTTCTGAGATCACATCTGCCAGTTCCTTAAGAACCTTGGGGTGTAATCCATCTGGTCCTGGTGATTTGAATTCGTCTAGGCTGGACAGGTGCTCAGTTACCACTTTCTTGCCTATCTTAACTTGTGTTTCTATTCTGTTTTTTATGGCACTGTTTTTAATAGGTTGGTCTGTTTTTTTCCCTTTGTGTAAAGACAGATGCAAAAAATGAGTTAAATAGTTCTGCTTTCTCCCTGTTGCTTGTCACCTTCTTGCCACTTTCACCCACTAATGGACCAATCATTTCCTTCACTTTTTTCTTGATTTTTACGTTGAAGAAGCTTTTTTTTGTTATTTTTGACCTTGGTCGCAAGCCTTAGTTCATTTTGAGCCTTAGCTTTCCTCACTTCATCTTTGCAGGCTCAGGCTATTTGCTGATATTCTGACTTAGTTATGTGCCCCTCTTTCCACTTTCTATACTTATCCTTTTTATCTTTCAATTTATCAGAGAGTTCTTTATGCAGCCATGCTGGTTTCTTTTGAGAGCTGTTATTTTTCTTCTTTGTTGGTATTGTGCTAGACTGAGCTTTTATTATCTCACTTTTCAAAATTTCCCAAGCTTCTTGAGTTGTTTTCCCCTTGAGGATTCTCATCCATGGAATCCTTCCCAAGCCCTCTCTAAGTTTATTGAAATTCGCTCTCTTAAAGTCCAAGACTCTAGTTTGACTGTGTTCTATTGCTTGTGCTTCCATAATGTTGAATTCCAATATTGCATGATCGCTTCCTCCAAAGGTTCCTGTGGCTTCAACACCTTCTATCATTTCATCTCTTTAGTGAGAATTACATCCAAAATGGCTAATCCCCTCGTTCCCTTCTCTACTTTTTGGGAGACAATGTTGTCTGCTAGGTTTGTCAGGAATCTGTTTGATCTTCCACTTGGTGCAAAGTTTGTCTCCCAGTTGATGTCAGGGTAGTTAAAGTCCCCCATTACTATTGTGGTGTGCTTCCTACAAACCTTAATTAGCTGACTAGCAAAAAGTTCATCTATTTCCTCTGTTTGGTTGGGTGGCCTATAGTATACACCTATGGCAATGTCATTCCCCCCGTTTTATATTGACCCAAATGCATTCAGGACAGCTTTCATCATTGTTGTGCTCTATTTCTGTAGAGATGTAGTTATTTCTTATATAGAGAGCAACTCCATCTCCTCTTTTATTTGGTCTGTTTCTTTTAAATAATTTAAATCCCTCTAGCTGTGGATTTCATCCCACCATGTTTCCGTAATGGCAACAATATCATATCTGCCCTCATTAACCTGAATTTCTAGCTCACCCTGTATGCTGTTCATACTCTATGCATTGGTGTATAAACATTTGAGTCCTTTATGACTGACCCTGTGTTTACTTTCTACGTGACCTGTGTGGTGCCTGAGTTCCCCTATTGTCTTACCACCTATTTGGTTAGTGCACTTTGTGTAGCACATGCTATTAAAAGCTTGATTTTGCTTGACAGCAAGGTTGATATTCTTGTCCACACACACATCTATGTTACATGCACTGATAGCCCTATAATTTTTAGATTGCCGGGGACAGGGATGTTGTGTATCAATTAACTCACTGTCCCTGCTGTTTAGTTTAAATATTCCTCCAGAAAATCTGTGAATTTATTGCCGAGTAACTCAGTCCCTTTCTTTGATGGATGCAAACCATCTCTTTTGTACATTTTTTCATTGGACCAGCTACAGACATCATGACTAATATAACCAAAGCCTTCCCCTTTACACCACTCCTTTAGCTACATATTGAATTCTGCTATACGCTGGCCTTTTCAGTTTTGGTCCTTATACACTGGTAAAACCTCTGAAAAAGTAAGCCTAAAGCCTATTCTTCTAAGTTCCTGCCCCGAGCTCTGGAAATCATTCTGCACAGAGAGTACATCTTTTTGGGACAGATCTTTAGTGCCAAGATGTACAATAGCCTCCACATCACAGTCCTTTCTGGCATTCTTGATTATTTTAGAAATACGCTTCTTGTCCCTACTGGCAGTAGCACCTGGAAGACACCTGACCTCTTTCGAAACCTCTGTGTCCTTTCCTAAATTTACATCCCTTATAATTGAATCACCAACCAGAAGGTGGCTTCTCTTTTTGGATGCCTTTCTGTTCTTGCATGACTGATGTGTAATACCTGATTCACACTTCTCCCTGTTGAAAAGAAGTTCTTCATCTCAGACCACAATCCCCTGCTCATTTGAGTTGTCATCACAAATACCTTTACATGTCTCCTTAATGTCCCTATTAAGGTCAGCAAGGGCACTGTATCTGTTGTGCAGGGACACAGCAAAAGCTTTGTTTTTATGGTTCACAGCTCTCACCCTGCCAGATCCCACGGTTGTCCACACTGCCCTTCTCCTGCAGGATCTTTGTGGTAGAGGGGGCTGATAGCGCGGAGGCTCTATAGAGTAGAAGGGCTGAACTGGACACCTAATTTCTGCCTGAAGAGCACAGATTACAGACCCTAGATAAATAATCTGTCCTTGTAGACTCATGATTTGTTTACAGATAGGACAGTTTGCAAGTTTGAAAAGGGTACTTCATTTATTCTTATTTTGTATTCCTTAACAGCTCATCTCCCACAGAATATAATGTTCTGCCCATTATGCAAGGGTGAGGAAATAACTAATATAGTAATGACACAACTATAATCTAATAATAATGTCCCATAGGAACAGCAATCTCCCTTGGAAACCCACAGTTCCTTTTGCCTTATTAAAGATTAGCACACACATTCTCAGAAAGAGTTAAACTTTGAGGATCCACCTGTCCTGCTGAGCCCCATTCTTTCATTTCTTGAACAAAGGCCCTGGAGCCTATCATCTCCAGGAAAAACACCTAAAGATAGGGTCAGTCAGGTTTCCAAGAGAGCGAGGATTGACTTACATTGGAGCTTATCCTTCATTGGCATGCATAATTCATAATTCAAAAGGAAGGAAGGAAGGAAGGAAGGAAGGAAGGAAGGAAGGAAGGAAGGAAGGAAGGAAGGAAGGAAGGAAGGAAGGAAGATCCCATAGAACACAAAATAAGAGTTTGCTTCCATGCTATTTTGTCTTATATTTAAAATAAACTAGTTACAAAGTAAAGAATAAAACTAGTAGCCCTCCTTAATTTTCCTCATTAGTTGCTCCTTTGTGTTCATGTCAGGTCTCAGCATAATAATATAGCATTTGGGGATAAAAATGCAGCCCAGCAAGCCCAAGCTGGAAGCCAGGATGGAGAAAATCTGCACAGCCACCATATATTTCCCTTTGGTGCTCAGGTATGTGGGGACAAAAGAGATCCAAACACTGCAGAAGACCAGCATGCTGAAGGTGATCCACTTGGCTTCATTGAAGGTCCCTGGCAGCTTTCGGGCCAAGAAAGCCACCAAGAAGCAGATGGCAGCCAGAAAGCCCATGTAGCCAAGGGCGATGTAGAGCATGGTGACTGAGCCTTCATTACATTGCAGAAGGATCTGTCCTGTTTGGGAATGCAGGTCAGAATCTGGAAATGGGGGAGAGCTTCCCAGCCACGTGATGCAGATGCCCACTTGAATTCCAGAGCAGGAAAAGACAATTGAATTGGCCAGACTCTTCCCAAGCCATTTCCTCATTCTACTCCCTGGCTTTTTAGCCAGGAAAGCCACCACCACCATGACAGTCTTGGCCAGCAAGGAAGAGACAGCAACAGAAAAAACAATGCTAAAAGTGGCTTGTCGAAAAAAACAGGTCAATTTGTTGGGCTGACCGATAAATAGAAGGGAGGTCAAGAAGGAAAGGAGGAGGGAAACCAGGAGAATGTAGGTGAGGTCCTGGTTGTTGGCTTTGACTATGGGAGTCTCTCGGTATTTAATGAAGATTCCCAGAACAAAGGCACTGGTTAGGGACAAAGCAAGGGCAAAGGAAGCCAGGAGAAGTCCCAAAATTTCTTTGTAAGACAAGAAGCTTATAGTTTTGGGGACACACTGATCACGCTTTTTATTTGAATGTTGGTCATCTGGACACCTGCTACAATGTGCTGCATCTGAAAAACATTTGCTAGCGTGTATCTGTTTCTACAGCTGTGGGATCATGACAAATGTAACTCAGATCTATTAATACTACAAAATACTACATAAAATGTTTTTGAAAGTAATTGGGTGAGAGAGGATATTGGGAGAGGTGGAGAACCACTTTTTTAAAGGCTGAAGACCAATAACATCATGAACTCTCACAAGACTTGCCTTCTTTCCTGAAACCAATCACGAATATCAAGATTCAAGAGACTTCAGAACTTTATTCATTTTAATGGCCACACAATCACCAACAATCATTTGGTGATTGTTCCCAATCCTTGAAAAGTTTGTGGACCCTTTCAAAAATTTCAGTTTTACTTGTTTTATGGCACTATGCAGAAAACTGCTAGAATTAGGTCTAATAGTGTGAAAGAAAATACCTGTAAGTAATGTTTGACAGAAAAGCAAGAGTGAATTTTGATTGCATCCTGAATACCTCTCTTTTCCAGAACCACCTACCTTCTTGCACAGAGAATGTTCCTTCCGTACACAGAGAACAGTCATAGCAGCAAACTGGTGCTCCCTCTCTCATGAGCTTGACATGTCCTGGGGAACAACTTTCTGTACATCTAGATGAAGGCACTGTCTAAGCATAAAAATAAAGATCAGTTAGAATGACATATGAGACTTCCGGCTGTGACGTCATCGTGGAGCGGGTGAAGGAACAGATCTCTGTTCCTAAATCCCGGGAAATTCTTCGCTAAGAGCCCGGTAAGGGCTTTACCGATCCCGGAGAGACCGGTAAATTAAAGAGGAAGCTTCAGAGAAGCCGGGTGGAAAGCAAACACCCGAGCAGACAGGAGCAGCACTCTTAAAATTGGCGGAGAAGAAGCCGGTCTTTAAGGCCGGCTGGGAGCGATGGTGACAGCCTGAGAGGGAAGTGAAAAGTAGAACTGACAGCTTCGTACGGGAGAGGAGGAAACCCCTGAAGGAGGTGAGGAATATTTGATAGAAGGCGCGGAAAAAGCAAAGCGATAAGGAGAGAGACACAGCGGCAACTGAAATTGAATAGAGCGGAGAAGGGAGCCTTAGAGCAGAACGAGAGCAGTGAGAAGAAGCAGAGAGCCCACAGTAAAGTCTATAAAACGTGAAAGGCTGGAATTTAAAAGCTGCAAGAAGCAGAGATTGAAACTAGAGAAAGGACTGGAGACGGCCAGAGGCAACAAAGGGTGATTAAGAGACTTTGAAAAAATCAACATAAGGATTAAAAGTTGAAGTGAGACAACGGAGAAACTCAATACCAATTACTGGATCTTATTTTTGAAGAACAAATACCATTGAAATTTGAATCTTAACTGACATATATCTGGACAAAGTGACTAGTGGACGTTTTGGATTTATTGGATATACAGAAGAAGAAATAAGGTGACATTTGGTGGATCTGTGGACACATTAAACTGAGACAGAGAGAAAAAAGGCTGATGCAATATTGCAGCACCTGTTAACAAGCAGGGATCATAGAGAGAAAGGTTAACCCAAAGAATAACGTTATATAAAATTGATATATGCAAGTGTGGAAAAATATTATCCAAGTAATAAAAATGACAAGTACCACAGCAACAACTAAAATAAGTAAAAAAACAGCTATAAATCCCACACCTATAATGGCCTCTCCTATAGGTCAAAGAACGATAGGAACCATGTTGGGGAAAGAAAAAGTAGAATTGGCGATGAACCCACAGAGTATACAGATAATGCTACAAATGATGCAGGAAACAATGACGAAGACCCAAGAGGCAATAGCAAATAACCATGAAGAAACAAAAATTCACCACAAAGAAATCAAAAATGAAATTAAAAACATGAATGACAAGATAGAGAGTATACAACAAACAATGATGAAGAACGAACAAAGAATTCAAAAAGTTGAAACAAAAATAGATCAAGTTGATGGCAAAATAGAAAAGATGGATCAGATATCCAAACAAGTAAACAGAGAGCTGACCCAATCTATTACCTTCTTGGAAATGGAAAAAGCTTCGTTCTTCCTAAGATTTCAAAATATCGTAGAGGAAAAAGAAGAAGATTTGGGAGAGAAGATGGCGGAGATATTGGCCGAGATATTAGGAAAGGACAAACAGGAAACAAGAAGAGACATAGATGAAATATATCGAGTATATACAAATTATGCACGAAGGCACAGACTGGCGAGAGAGGTACATATAAGGTTTACTAGAAGATCAATAAGGGATGAAATATATAAAAAAACAAGAGACGAACAGATAGTATATAAGGGTAAAGAAATAATTGTATTAAAGCAAATACCACGTAGAATACGAAATCAGAGACGAGAATACCAATTTCTAACAACCCAATTAACTAAATACAAAGTTATGTTTCGATGGTTAGTACCTGAAGGCATATTTGTAACATGGCAAGAAAAAAAATATAAGATAGACACACTCGAGAAAGCGCAGGATTTTTATGAATGTCACTTTGCGCAGGGAGAAGAACAAGAAAGTAGGGAAGAGCCAGAGAGTAAAAGTCAGGAGGAAGACCTAATAGAAGAATTTGAACGAGAAAGAGAAACGCAAAAGAAACAAGAAAGAGAAAGGTTAGAAAGAGAAGGAGCAAAAGGAAGGGTAATAGAGACAAGAAGCACAAAAAAATCAGATCAAGTAAAAAACGGGAGAGGCAATTAAGCTCTTTTCTGTAAACATTAATGGTTTAAACATACCAAGAAAAAGAGTACAAACGTTTAATAAATTAAGGAAATTGGATGCAGACGTGATATGTCTTCAGGAAGTTCATATAAAAAAGGATTATAGAAAACTACTAGAGAATGTAAAATTAGGAACACTATACACAACACTAGCACAAAACAAGAAAGGAGGAATTGCTATATATGTCAAAGAAAAAATAAAATCCAAATTAATATATTCGGATGAAGAGGGGAGAATTTTAATGTTGGAAATAGAATTAGGGCAAAAACAAACTTTATTAACGGCAGTATATGCACCAAATAATAACCAACATGAATTTTTTAAAAAGGTACATAAGAAACTAGTGGATCTGGACTATGAAAATATTTGTATGATTGGGGATCTAAATGCAATAGTTGATGTTAAGAAAGACTATAAAAGTAGTAAAAAGAGCAAAAAGAAGAAAAATATATTACCAAAATCATTCTTTAACATGGTAACAGAACTTAACCTTCGGGATATATGGAGAGAGACACACAGATCAGACAAACAATACACATTTTATTCGTATCCGCATCAATCCTGGTCCAGGATCGATATGGCCTGGGTAACAACAGAAATACAGAACGGGATAGAGGAAATTGAAATAGGACTTAATGACTGGGCAGATCACAACCCAATAACAATAAAATGGAAAGGCCAGAAACAGAGAAAAAGATGGTCAATGAATCAAAGACTATGTAAAGACAAACAATATATACAGATGCTAGAAAAGGAACTGACATTATTTTTTCAGGTAAATAAAAAGGAAGAGACATCAACACAAAATTTGTGGGATACTACAAAAGCCTACATTCGGGGATTGACAATTGCATACAACTCTAAGAAAAATAAAGATAGGAGACTTCAACAAGAAAAACTGCAAGAAGAACTTAAAGAAACAGAAAGTGACCTACAGAAGGATCCACAAAACAAAAAGATAAAAGAAAAATGGAATATTATAAAACACAAGATTAATCTGACAACACAAAAAGAAATGGCACAGAAAATTACGATGGCGAAACAAAATTACTTTAAAAACGCGAATAAAACCGGTCGATGGTTGGCCTATAAATTAAAAAAAAGAAAAAGGTAAAAGAACAATACATCAACTACAAGATGAAAGTGGAACAGTACAATATAGACGGGAAGAGAAAAAGAACATAATACAAAATTTCTTCTCAAAGCTATACTATCAGGAAGATATAGCAGATGATAAAGTTAAACAATATATAGAGGCAGCAAAAATGAGCAAAATCACAGAAGAACAAAAGGAAATGTTGAATAGACCAATAACCGCAATAGAACTAGAAACAGCATTGAAAAACAAAAAAATAATAAATCACCAGGCCCAGATGGAATTCCGGTTGAGTTTTATAAAAATACACAAGAGTCACTACAATGGATAATGTTGGAGATTTGTAATGAGGTGCTGGAGGAGGCGAAGATACCGGCATCTTGGACTGAAGCAATTATTACTCTCATCCCTAAGGAAGACTCAGACTTGCAACAAATTCAAAACTATAGGCCGATTTCTTTACTGAATACAGACTATAAGACATTTGCAACAATAATAGCAGAAAGGATTAAAAAAATCTTGAATAACTACATCCACCCAGATCAAAATGGATTTCTACCAGGACGACAGATAAAAAACAATATGAGGATAATAATGAACACCTTAGAATTCTATGAAGTCCACTCTGAAAGACAAGCTACACTGGTTTTCCTTGATGCCCAGAAGGCATTTGATAATTTGAATTGGAAATTTATTATAACACAACTGAACTACATGGAATTTGGGACAAAATTTGGAAAGATGGTTGAGAAAATATATACTAAACAAACAGCTAGGGTAATTATGAATGACGAAATGACAGAAAAAATTGAGATAACTAAAGGAGTAAGACAAGGGTGCCCACTCTCTCCTCTTCTATTTATTTTATCATTAGAAATACTTCTGACAAAAATCAGAGAGGACCAAGAAATAAAGGGTTTAAAAATTAAGAAGGAAGAATATAAGGTCCAAGCCTTCGCTGATGATTTGGTATTTATTTTGGAAGACCCATTAGAAACCGGCCCTAAATTAATTCAAAAAATAGAAGAATTTGGTGAGGTAGCCGGACTTAAGATTAATAAGAATAAATCCAAATTAATAACCAAAAATCTTACAAAGGCACAGGAAAGCGAATTGGAAGATAAAACAAAAATAAGCGTAACTAAGAAAATAAAATATTTAGGGATTTGGCTTACAGCGAAGTGCTCCTCGATTAAGGAGGATAATTATGATAAAATACTACACCAGATAAAAAAAGATTTAGAAAATTGGGAAAACCTACAAATTTCATTTTTAGGGAGGATTGCAACGATCAAAATGAATATATTGCCAAAAATATTATTCCTGTTCCAAGTTATTCCAATAAAACTAGGGAAAACATTCTTTCAAGAATTAAATAAATTGGTTACTAAATTTATATGGCAAAGGAAAAAACCTAGGATTAAATTAAAACTCTTGCAAGATACGAAAGATAAAGGGGGATTGGCATTACCAGAGTGGGAAATATATTACCAAGCATCAAGCCTAACTTGGCTAAAAGAATGGATGAAATTGGAAAATACCAGAATTTTAACACTTGAAGGACACGACTTGCAAGCGGGGTGGCATGCATTTCTATGGGACGAAAAATATAAAGTACATAGATACTTTCGAAGACATATAGTTAGGGATGCATTGCTACAGACTTGGGAAAAGATAAAACAAAAACATTATATAAGAATTCCAATGTGGTTATCCCCAACAGAAGCTCTGAAACACCCAAACCTACTGGACATAAATAAGATAATTAGATACAAGGAATTGGTAAATGAACAGGGAAATCTGAAAACAAAACAAGAATTGGAACAAGATGTAGGCAGAGAGATTGATTGGTGGACATTCACACAAATCCAATCTAAATATACAGAGGACAAAAAATTATATGAAATACAAAAAGAATCGCAAGAATTGGATAAAATTATACATGGAACAGAAATAAAATTAATTAGTAATATATATAAATATTTACTGAGATATAAAATGGAAGATGAGGTTGTCAAAGACACAATGATTAGATGGGCAAAAAATTTCGGATACAACATAGAATTGGAGAAATGGGAAAAAATATGGGAAACAAACATAAAACTGACTATGTCTGCGGCATTCAAGGAAAACCAGTTGAAGATGTTTACAGATGGCATCTTCCACCAGCAAAGCTTGCTAAGATGTTCCAGAACAACTCACCGACATGCTGGAAATGTAAAAAGGTACATGGAACATATTATCATCTATGGTGGACATGCCCCGTTGCAAAAAAATACTGGACTAAAATAAGACGATGGATGGAAGAGATCTTCCTGCTGGGTATTTTAAATAGAAAATACAGTAAAGAAATACGGTACTTAATCTTACATATAACAACGGCAGCAAGAATAGTCTACGCACAGTTCTGGAAAAATGAGAATATACCATCAGAGGAAGAAGTGATAAGGAAAATCTTAGACTGTGCGGAGATGGACAAATTAACAAAAGAGATAAAAGAAAAGGAAGACAGAGAATACTATGTAATATGGAATAAGTGGTATGATTGGTTGGAGACTAGAAATAATAAATGAAAATAAATGCAGAAAGGTCAAGAAAGGGAAAATGTGTGTATAATAATGTATAATATTGTATAGTAATAATATGTATTATTCTTAGTATGAAATATAGTATGAACGAAGAAAATGGAAATAAGAAACAATGGGACAACAAGGACAAATATTTTTTAAAAAAGAAGAATAAAGGGGGAAAATGTAAATAATAGAAGATTACAGTTACGAAATTGCTGTTTTAAAAAAAAAGGAGTATACATTGTATGTCTATGTGTGTTATGTTTTGTTGTCTTAAAAAATAAAAATATATTAAAAAAATTAAAAAAAGAAAAAAAAGAATGACATATGAATTAGAAAGGTTTATTTCAATGAACTAAATATTGTAAATACAACCAAGGAGTAGTGGTATAGCAATTATTAATGGGGACCCCCCCATCTTCCTTCCTTTCTAACTGCTGGAAGTACCACCTAAAAGGACTCTGCACACGGGTGGCAAATGAAAGGTGATTCTCTTTATCAAACTCTAATGTCAATCCTGAAACATTCTCTTGGTTTTATTCCCCATACAAAAGAAAAGTAGTTCCATTGCAATAGGTGTTTCTTCCTAGGGCATGTGTGGGAATGCTATATCTTATATTATTGTCTTCTCCATTGTTTTGGCAGGAAATCTCCAACACCTGGCTTTCTTTCTTTCTTTCTTTCTTTCTTTCTTTCTTTCTTTCTTTCTTTCTTTCTTTCTTTCTTTCTTTCTTTCTTTCTTTCTTTCTTTCTTTCTTTCTTTCTTTCTTTCTTTCTTTCTTTCTTTCTTTCTTTCTTCCTCTTCCTTCCTCTTCCTTCCTTCCTTCCTTCCTTCCTTCCTTCCTTCCTTTCTTTCTTCCTTTCTTCCTTTCTTTCTTTCTTTCTTTCTTTCTTTCTTTCTTTCTTTCTTTCTTTCTTTCTTTCTTTCTTTCTTTCTTTCTTTCTTTCTTTCTAAATATATTTTATTGATTTTTAACACAGTCACCTTAATATTTGGTAAACAGCTTGTTGTCTGGGTTTATATTTTTTAAAAAACAATCAATAACAATTAGTTTCTATAATTCTATAATCCACATTTTTCTAATATTTCTGCAAATAATAACCACATCAATATATAGCTTCTTTTCTAACTGATCATCCCTCATCATAGATCCTGTTTACAAAATTCTTGTTTAAGTTTGTTTTCCCCACAATATTCAAAGCATTCTTATCAGTAGAGATTTTCTCAAAGTTAATTACGCTTAAGTATTTAAGTCTTTTTCCTCATACAGGCCATCCCAACACTTTCACATTTCTCATGTCTTAAAAAAAAAGGAAAAAAAAGAAAGAAAAAGAAAGAAGAAGATAATATACTACTTAAAATACATGTCCCTCTTAGGCTAATGTACATTTATATCCAGAATTTTTCTCTTCTTTTTAACCATATTCAAACATATGTTTAATCTTTAAATGTTCCATTTAATATATCCAATTATCTAACCTTTTAGATCTATTCAAAACATTGTTATCAACTGAAGTTTTCTCAAGATCAATTACACTTAAGTATCTAAGAAATTTCCTTTATATAAACCATCCCAACATTTTTATATTTCTCATGTCAAAAAACAAAAGAAAAAATAAAGAAAAAAATACTATGTTACTTGAGGGCCTCATCCTTCTTAAACTAAAATTCATTTATATCCAAAATCTTTCTATTTCTTTAACCATATTCCAACAGAAGTTTAATTTTTAAATATTCCCTCTGATAAATTCCATCGTCTAATTTCTTAATTCTCACTTTAGCCTTTTTTTTTTTTTTGCAAAACATCTTTCCTGATCAGTATGCTCCACTGAATCAAAGGGTCTTCCCATAATCTTGTAGATGTTGTAAGTACAAAAGGAAAATCAAGTAAGATGTTTTTATGGGAAGATTTCGCCCACTCATATTCATTGAAAATCTTCTCCTTTCTTTCTCTCTTAATTTCTCTTATCATTTTTTGTCTCTCAAGTTCTCATAGTTCTTCTGACAGCTCTGTAATCCATTTTGTCTAATCTTTTTTCTTGTCCTCAGACTTATTTTGTGATCCTATAGTATGAGTTATCTTTTCCATATCCAATAATTCCTGCAAGTTTTTTTCCACCTGAGTTAAGTCATACTTCCTTCTATTGTTAGGTTCCATCTTTAAATTTTTTCCCTCTAGTTTATATTCAGTTGTCTGTTTCATCTGCTCGTTCTCAATTTTTATTTTTTGAGAGATTTTTTGTTGTAAAGTTAAATTGGAGATGTATTCATTTATATTTTCAAAGTTATTTTTAATTTCCTCGTGGTTTAAGATCAATGTTGTTTGAATTAGTTGCAACATAGCATACATCTCATCCTGGAAAGTATTTGTTTTTTCTTGATATATTCTTTCTGCAGATCTCTGATTTTCCATGATAGCCAAAAATCAGGATTTTCCTTTCTCTGCAAACAGCTTTAGAGTCACAATTGAGTAGGTATTTATAATCCAGAAAGGTCAATTTATTTCCTAAAGTTTATAATTCTCACTTTGTAGATAGCCCAAAATGTTTTCTTTTTTTTCCACAGCTGTTCTCTGTTATTAAGACATTGAAGGTCACCAAACCAAGTTATCTTTTTCTGGGCTTTGCCATTTCCTATATTGGAGCAACTACTCTTGTATATTTTCATCCACCACTGGATGTCAGCACCAGTTCGTTTTTCAGTTTTCAAAATAAACAATTGCTTTCTTCTGTTTTCATGATTTAAAAAGAAAATCTTAACAAATTCCACTAATTTCAAACTTATCTAGGTTTAGATCTTATATTCATTTCATTTCAATATATTTCTGTCCCCCATACAAAGTTTAATTTGCCGCTTCTGTCTGTAGGAGGGTGGGGCAAAAATCCCCCTCCTTCTCACTTTCAGAGGCTTTTTGCTTCTTGGGGTTTTTTTCCTCCAGGAAATCAATTATCAAGTAGAAAATCAATGTTCTTACCCAGTTCCAATCACGCTGTTTACAGTCAACTTAAAATAGTGCTTTTGGGCTTCGGCTGCTTGTAGCTTGGGCTAGACTCTGGAGTTAAGCTAGCCTTTCTCCTGCTAGTTTCTGGAGGGCTTTCCCTGAATGACCGGATTGACTGCCATCTCTCCACGGTTGGCGGGGCTTCCCTCCTTCTTTGTTCCCTCTCCGGAGTGACTTTAGGCCCATTTAGGTTCCCCAAACAGAAAGAAATAGGCCGTATGGTGTGGAGCCCCATGATCCCTCAGCTACTTGAGCTACCGGAAGCCCAAAACCTGGCTTTGTTTGTTGCTGCTAAGGTCCCTATGTTTCTCTCCTATGGCTGACTTTTTTTTAATTGCTCTCTTTCTTCTGTCCTCGCCTCAGCTCCTGCCAACCTAGTATTTTGAAAGGATGCAAATATGATTAGATAAATAGGTACCACCATTTCTATAACAACAATATTATCTAATCAGCAAAATCCAAAGTCAAAATGAGAATTATTTCTGAGTTGAAAAGTTTGCATCCGTGCAGGTAAATGGAGGAGCAAAACCAAAAAGTATCAGTTACCTTTTTAAATGATCTTGGCCAGATGATGGCACTCTGATTGATGGAGACCTTGACTTTGGAAAAGGCTTCTCTTTCTGCACTCCCAACTTTCAACCCAGCAGAAGACTTGTTGGGAAACATTCTCCAGTGCATGATATCAAAGGCAGCAAAGGGAATCCCATTTTCATCCGAATAAACTCCATCGCTGGAAAGATTTTGAAGCTGAAAGTTTCTCATGAACCAGTGAAGCTGCAAACATATAGGAAAGTATACATGCAGCTTAGACATTACAATTTGAGCCTTTATTTTATTTTTTATGGTTATTATTTTGGAGTGGAAGCGCTCTGAATAATTCATCCTCTTCAGCTCAGTACTTCTGTCTGACAGATGATGATCCAGTATTTTATGGGAAATTTCTCTCCCTCCTTCTCTAGGAAACAGCAGATGTTTTTCAGATACATCTTCCATTTTCTTGAAGGAATCATTATATTGCCCTATCAATCCATGTTCATCATTATAATTTTGAAAAATAAAAATACACAAAGCTGAAATTTCAAATATAAGTTTTTCCTTGTGGTACTGAATGAGACTTTCTTAATTTCTTATGTCTTTTTTTTAAAAGAAAAATCCTTGGTGACTTCCGGTTGCAGTCTGCAGCGCAGGCGGTCGTGCGAAGAGTTTGTTCTCTTCGCCGGCCGGTTTCCCCCCACCGGTAGACCCTAGACAGGGTTGAAAGTCACCCTGGAGGGGTGACCACTACTGAGGAGGACACTTGTTGACGGCGGAGGGAGCGGCAGCTCCCTCTGTGGTCTGAGACAGCTCCTTTGGGCCAACGGGGAAAAGATCGGCCATTAACATGGCCAATCATCTAGCTGCTCCACCTGAAAGTCACAAGAACATTTAAGCAAAAAGAACCACCATGGGTGATCCGGGTGAGACCTTTCCTTCCCTCTTGGTACCCTATTTACCTCCCTGTGAAAAGCTTCTGGAATTATTTCCCTATTTTAAGAAAGCGGCATTCGAATATTTGGGAAAACAAGCCTTGAGAAAAATAATTAATTTACTGATTATTTGAGCTGTTGGAGATCGAGGATCCTGAAAAAATCTTTACTGTGAAGATGGATTTTCTTTCTCTTTGCCTGCTTGTCTTTAATTTAAGCAGAAGCCTTTAGGGAGGGGGGATGGAGCGTTTTTTTTCTTCTCCCCCCCTTCTGAACATTATTGCTTATTTTAAAACTTTTTTTCTGCAGTCTGGGCGGCTTTTTGTGGCTTGAAGTTGCAACAAAGTATCAAGCCGAGATTTTCACTGCCTTTTGCTGGGTGTGTATTCAGACTAAACTTGGCGTGACACCCAGACACTTGGCTCTATGCCCAGACATTCCTATCTGATTGAAACCAGCTGAAAGAAGGTTTCCTTTTTTCCCCTTTCTCCTATTAGTTTAGTTGGATTTTACAGTACAAATTATATATTTTAGACATATGGACTTTCTTTCTTTTTTGGATTATTAATATAATAATTGACTTACAAAGCACCTTTTTTTTAATTACTACTCTGGATTATAAATTGGATATTTTATAATACTGACTTCGGTTTTTTCTGCTTTTTCCTTGTTGTTTGGCTTGACCTTTTGGCTTTGTTTTTATTTTTGTTTGGATGTTACATTTTATAATAGCTCTACTATAGAATTTTTATTGCTGTATTTATCTTCCAGGCTGAATTTTTAACAAAAAATTAAGATTATTTTATTATTGAAATGGAATTTTACCTACAACTTGGCTATGGACTCACAGTAGAAAATTTTTTGGGAACTTAAAGATTTTATTACTATTTTGGATTACAAATTGGATATATTTTTTTTCATATCCACTTTGGTCTTTGTTTGCTTTTTTCTTCCTGTCTGGCCTGACTTTTTTGTTTTTTATTATTTCTTTTGGATGTTATACCTTATAATAATATCTCTACTTTAGAATTTTTAGTGTTGTATTTACCTTCTAAGCTGAATCTTCACCAAAAAATTAAGACTATTCTACTGTTGAAATGGAATTTTACCCACAGCTTGACTATGGACTTTTACTAGAAAATTTTTTGGAACTTAAAGAACAATTTAGAATGAATATGAAAGAGGATGCTCCAGAGTTAAAAATTGAATCTCAAACTTTGACTGACCAATTTATAGATCAAGGAACAACAGAGGAAGAACAAATCAACTCTAAAGAGGCCGGCATGCAACTACATCCACAACTTAACGAGATGGAGGAAATATATTTACAATCTATTGGTGATCGGATGCTGGGAAGAATACATGAATTTAATGAACATGTGAATGCTAGAATAAATGCTTTTATTACAAAGCTTCAAATTGATTTTCAGATTTCAACTGACTACTTTACAATTCAAACAACACCAGATGAGGAACCAAACAACATAGAGGAAGATATTACATCTCATATACAAGTTATGGAGAATCTCGATGACCAAAGGCGGATTCTAACTAAAATACCTACAATCCCAAAAGCAACAGGAACTTTCCAAATACGAGGCATCAAAAACGTTGACAACATGGATAAACAATGAATAACTACCATACTGAATAAGACTGATTATGTAGTGCAGACAACATTGGAAAAAAGAGAAGAGGACTACAATCAGATTCAACTGTGGAGAAATATGTACAATCAAATATTAAGATTTGATGAATTAGAGGCTCTTTTGTGGAAACCTGCTTGGCACAAAAAGAAAGCTAGAATTAGGTTTAAAAATGAGAGTTAAAATTTTACCTGATGGGTTAAAAAGGCTTTTAGAGATTTTGACTGAGTTAATACTACTGAGATGAAAATTATTGATTTGACTATGGTTGGGATGTAATTTGATTATGGTTGGGAAATGTAATATGGAAAAGATGGTAAACAAAAAGTTAATAGATGAAGAAATAGAATATAGACCGTAAATGAAATAAGAAGGTGTCTGGTGAAATAATATGTTTTCTTTTTAAGGTATAATGATTTTGATAAGATTAAATTTTAGGTAAGGAGTTAAAAAGGGGTTTTAAAGGTATGGATTGATTTCTAAAATATGTATTTGAAATAGAGTAGAATAAGAGATAGAATTTAATTGGGAAGTATAAATAGAATGGTTGGAATAATATGTATATTTTAGAAACAATTTATATTTTACAAAATAAGGGAAATTGGATACCCGAAGTGTAAACTATATGTTTATTTAAGGCTAAATTGGAATATGGTAATTGTAAGTTAGTTAACTTGAAAACAGGAATTGATCATAGATGAAATATTATTGATAGTTTTTTTTTCTTTGATTGACAAAATAGAAAGGGAACCTTTAAAGAATTAATTTGAATTATATATGTATGATTATGTTTCTTACTTTCTTCTATGGAGTACCCTATCCCCACGATGAGTCACTTTGTTGTAAAACCAAAAAAATCAATAAAACTTGTTATATATATAAAAAAATCCTGGGCATTTGTATGTGTATAACTCAGACAACATGAACTCTGTTTCCTGCTGTGTAAAAAGGTTCCTGTCTGGGAAATCAAATCCAGCAAGCTCTCCATTGCAGCTCTCCCCAGGCCTTCAGATAGCACAGCTGCTAGTATAATAGCACCAGCAGCTGGATGTGAAGAAAGAACAATTATATGAAAGCTGTAGAACAGGGGTGTTCTGCCAGCCTGCAGGCCAGTTGCGTCATATGGAGACCTCACCCACCCCAGCTCCGGCAATGCAAAAAACATTGTGATACGTCACAACTCGTCACGTGATGCACCAAGTTGGACACCTATGCTATAGAATATAGACATTGGAAGAAAATAGGAAGGCTGACATGATACTCAAGAGAAGGGGATGAGTTGCTAGTGGTTGAGTTCAGACATGTCTCCATCACCTGATGATGTTACCTAGTTTGGGTAATGAAACATCTGCCAGAAAACAACCAAGCTCAACAGAGCTTGGCTTGAAAACAAGGCAAAACCAGTATAGGACTCACAGGAGAGGACTGAGAGGACTGTTGGAGAATCCTGATGCTTATTTAATTTGGAAATTGTTACTATATAACTGTTTCTGTCATTAGTAGCATCCCAAACCAGTTCAGATAGTATAACATGGAAGATTTATCCTCATAATCTCTCTCATACTCACTCTTACATGCTACAAACTGGGCTGTTTGGAATATCTCACTTCTCCTTATGTCTAACTTAATATTGAGGAATTGAAAGGGGAGCATCCGTGGAACTTTAAAGGAAAAATCTCACCTGCCATGGTTGTACAATATGAGGTGACTGATGGCCTCTAACCTGCACCCTCCCCTTACTCAGTTGGGAGGAAGAGGCAGCACTGAGGATCCAGGCCACAGCTTGGATTGCATCAGAAATACTGGTGCCGTCATTCAGCAGGTATCTTTTAACCATAGCACGGGGTGGGTTCTCCTGGATCTCTTTTTCTGTGCATCTTTCCCAAACTTTCTTAGACAACACAGGCCTTGAAAAGGAACACTGGAATGCTTTCTTTACAAACTGTTTGTCAGTAGAGGAATATAAATTAAAGTAATAATACTGTGTCTTTCTCTTTGTCTTGGTGAGGAAGGAAAACAAAGCATGTTTACTTTGGAGATCAAGCACACGGTAAAAGAGTCTGATACTGAAATCAGACCAAGTTGTTACAATCCACACTTTCCCCCCAATGAAGGTGTTATTCTTTTCATTAATATGTATTAGTGCAAATAGTATGGTGGTGGCATGAAAATCCAGTTGACAAACTATAATTTTCACTTGATTATTGATTAAAAAAAGAACTATTTTCTTTTCATCTTGCTTGGACATTTGTCCAAAACCTGTATCTATATTCGATGCTGAGATGGTTTCTGAGAGGACAACGCAAATCCCACTTTTTACAGCTAGAGTTTCCAAGCTTCTTTTAAAGTTTTCTCCTCTTTCATTGCGCTGAGAAAGGAGCCCAATCCAGGTCCATCGGAAATGCAGGAACAGCTTGACAATTGCTGAGTAAGGAGGATCTTGCTTTGGGGTCATCCGGTAGAAAAAAGGAAAATGATTTTTTTGCTCAGGGTTGTGGCTGATAACACCATAGTTGATCTAAGAAGAAAGAGAAAATTGTGGTAGCTTGTTTTTTTATGATAAAGTCACATGTTTAATTGTAAGGATCATTCCCCACTGTTGATGGTTTTGCAACAGGCATTTGAGCAGAATGCAGAATACAGCAAAACAGAGTAGGAAGGTACTTGGAGTTTTTCTAGTCCAACTCCCTGTTTAAGCAAGATACCTTATACTATTCTGAATAAATGGTTCTCCAATCTCTTCTTAAAAACCTCCAGTGATGGAGCACTCATAACTTCTGAAGGCAAATTGTTCCACTGATTAATTGTTCTCACTGACAGGAAATTTCTCCTTAGTTTTAGGTTGGCTCTCTCCTTGATAAATTTCCATCCATTGCTTCTTGTCCTCCTTCTAGTGCTTCGTAGAATACGTTGACCCCCCTCTACGTTATGACAGCCCCATATATATTGGAACACTGCTATCATGTCACCCCTAGTCCTTCTCTTCATTAGACTAGACCAGGGATAGGCAACCCAAAACACTCAAAGAGCCACTTGGACCCATTTTCCACCGAAAACAAAACACTGGGAGCCGCAAAACCCTTTTGACATCTAAAATGAAGATAACACTGCACATATCCTTTTTTACACACACACACACACACACACACACATATACTGTATATATGGTAAAAAAGGATATATGCAGTGTTATCTTCATTTTAGATGTCAAAAGGGTATCTCTCTTTCTCTCTCTCTCTCTCTCTCTTTCTCTTTCCTCTCTCTCTCTCTCTCTCTCTCTCTCTTTCTCTCTCTCCTTCCACTCCCTCTCCCTCTCTCTCTCTTTCTCTCTTTCTCTCTCTCCCTCTCTCTTTCTCTTTCCTCTCTTTCCTCTCCCCCTCTCTCTTTCTCTCTTTCCTCTCCCTCTCTCCCTCCTTCCCTCCCTCCCTCCCCCTCTCTCTCTCCAGGTGAGGAGAGAGAGAGAGAACAAAAGGCAGACAGCACCAAAAGGGTGGGGAGGGGGAGGGGGCAGGAGGCAGTAGAAGGCGCTGAAAGGTGCCCGGGGCAGCATGGACTGGCTCGGGGAGATGCGTGGCCGGCTCGGCTACCTGGTCGCCACCGCCTCTCCGACCTCGCCCAGTGCGACTGGCAGCAGCGGCGGTGGCAGCAGTGGGAGGACAGCAAAGAGGCATTGCACAGCAGGTGGGAAAAGGGCCGGGGTGCGGCTGCCCGGTCGCCGCTGCCTCTCCGGCCTCGCCCAGTGCGACTGGCAGCGGTGATGGCAGCAGGAGGACGGTGAAGGGGCGCAGCTGCCTGGTTGCCGCCGCCTCTCCGGCCTCACCCAGCGTGACCAGCAGCAGCAGTGGTGGCGGCAGCGGGAGGACAGCAAAGAGGCATCGCGCAGCAGGTGGGAAAAGGGCTGGGCAGGTGCCACGGGGAATCTCTCGAAAGAGAACACGGAGAGGGGAAGCTTCCGAGACCCCCAGCGACCCCCCTGGGCTAGCAGAGGTGGCGGCGGAGCATGGCAAGGGGAGACCTGCTGGGCAGGGAAGAGGCGGGCCTGGGGCACCCCAAGACCGGTCGCCCCCACCCGCGGCTCCTTACCCAGGTTCTGCCTCCAGAGGATGGCAAAGGGACACCTTTCCAGCAGTCCTCCCGGCTCTTCCTCTGCTGCCGCCACGTGCAGTGCGAAGAAGTTCAACCAATCAATTCAAACTTCACGAGTTTTTTTTTTCCGTGAGAAGTTTGAATTGATTGGTTGAACTTTTTTAGTCCCACTTTTTTTTGGGGGGGGGGACTGCACATGGCGGAGGAGGACAGGGAGCCGCAGGAGACGGCTGAAAGAGCCGTGTGCGGCTCCAGAGCCGCGAGTTGCCGACCCATGGACTAGACATACCTAGTTCCTGCAACAATTCTTCATATATTTTAGCCTGCAATCCCCTAATCATGTTTGTTGCTTTTATCTGCACTCTTTATAGAATCTCAATATCTTTTTTTATATCACAGTCACCAAAATTGGATATAGTATTACAAATTTGATCTTACCAATGCATTGTAAGGCAGTACTAACACTTCATGTAATCTTGATTTTATCCCTCTTTTGATGCAGCCTGGGATTGTGTTAGCTTTTTTGCTGCTGCAGCACATTGCTGGCTCATTTTTAAGTGGTTGTTCACCAGGTACCACCTATTATATACTGTGCATTTCAGGGTTGTTGGGTTTCTTTTGCCTAAATGTAAAGCATCACTTTTCTAGCTACTGAATTCCATTTTGTTGGATAGGGCCCAATGTTCAAGTCTGTCAAAATCTTTCTGGATCTTGAGCCTATCTTCTAAAATGTTGGCTATTCCCTCCCAGCTTGGAGTCATCTGCAAATTTGATGAGATCCCCTTCTATTCCCTCATCTAAATCATTTATGAAGCTTTTGAAGAGTACTGGGTCTAAAACGGAATCTTGGAGTACCCCACTGCATGCTTCTTTCCATATAGATGTACTTCCATTAAGAATTACACATTGAGTGTGGTTTGTCAGCCAGTTACAGATCCATCTGGTGGTGATGCAGTCTATCCCACAATTTTCTGCCTACCAAGAAGTAAGTTGTGGTCTACTTTTCAAATGCTTTACTGAAGTCCAAGTATATTATGTCCACAGCATTTCACTGGTGCATTAAATTAGTCCCTTTCTCAAAAAGAATGCAATAAGCTTTGTTTGGCATGATCTGTTTTTGACAAACCCATGTTGGCTTTTGATTATAACTTTGCTTGATTCTAGGCATTTGCAGATCTGTTGCTTGGTTATCCTCTCCCAGATCTTTCCAGGTGTTGATGTCAGGAAGATTGGTCTGTAATTTTCTGGATCCATTTTCCCCCCTTTTTTGAAGATGAGAACTATGTCAAATATTTTCCTCGGACCCCAGGATCTTTGAAAGATATGATTCAGTGATTCCAAGATCACATTTGATGATTCCTTCAGTACTTTGGTATGTAATCCATCTGGTCCTGATGATTTGAACTTGTCTAAAGTGGACAGGTGTTGTTTTAACATTTAATTGTCTATTTCAACTTGTATCCCTAGTCTGTGTTTTATGGTTCTGCTTTTGGTAGGCTGGGCTATTTCTTCCTCTTGCATGAAGCCAGATGCAAAAAATGAATCCTCAGCACTAAACCTGATGCTAGATGAAAGCTAGCAGAATTCAAGAAGAGCTGAACCTACATCATTTATGGCAATGATCTAGGCTGATTCTTCTTTAGACTCTACCCCAAGGCTCTGTGTGTCCTTCTCTACAGATGGCTTTATACACTGGCTTGAATTATTGTTGGTTATATTCTCTTCATCTATTGCTTATTAGTTGAATATTATATCATTGTCCTTATGTCATTAATTTCAAATATTTGCTAATAAACTGTTTTATTGGTTATCAATGATTAGACTCAGACATCTGAAATGCAGAAAACCGTTTAATAACCTTTAATCCAAGAACCCAAGATAACTGGCATTGTGGAAGCATCAGTTCATCATGGGAGAGAATAAATTAATGGTGATATTCTTTGTGCTGTCTTACAGACTAGAGGAAGCATATTAAAACTGTTGTCTGAAAGTACCTTTAAACTCTCCATTCTCTTCTGTGACCTTCCTTGACCCATTCACTTTTCCTTCATATCTTTCTTTTGCAATTTGAGCCTCAGACCCAAACCTTTTTAAAAAAGGATGAATTTCATAAGTATGAGGGTTGTTGAGCTGCTCTGTTTTCTGGAGTTCCATCACTCCAGATTTTCAAGGAAAAGTTGATAGCCATTTGTCTGGAGTGATTTGAGAATTCCTGCTCTGAGCAGGAGGTTGGATTAGAAGATTTCTACAGTCCCTTTTATATTTTTATAATTAAATTAAATATATTTTTATATTAACTCTGTTAATATATTTTTAATATTACTTGTGACAAACTCAACTCACACTTTCATTTCCCAGTGACAGAAGTACATTGTTATATACAGCCCTCATGGGTTTTTTTCAACAAACACTCATTCTTGCAATTGACTACATTCTACCTGTTCCCTTTCTCCAAACATTTCTGTGCCTTAACACTTCATCTATGCCCAACGTTAATAAACATTATAATGAAAGACCCAGGTTCTTCCATATGCTGTTTTGATTCTTTGAAGAAACATTCCTTAGCGACAGAAAAGGAGAGATCCCAAAGCCAAGATATGGTTTCTAATGCATATTCGAGCAGGGAGACAAAAGAAATATAAATATACTTTATAAAAAGAAAAGTATTTGAGATATGTTAATATCTAATCTCTGTGTCAAGATTTATTTGGAGGTAATTACAGCATAGAATTAAATTCATTCTAGCTTCATACCTGTGGAATTTTGTAGATGCCCAAGAAAGTAGAAATATGATCAAAGAGCTCAGATTCTGTCTCTTCAAGAAGTGCCAGCAGTTTCTTTTGCCTTCCACATCTGTAGTTTGGGACATTCTCCTGTCCTGTAGACAGGAAGTCCATCATGGCCTCATAGGTTATTCTTGCATTGAAGAAGTTCTCATAGATGTTGTAGCCCAGGGAGATGTTGGGTAAGAGCTTTGGGCTCTGGTTGATCTCATGAACAGCAAAGAAGAAGGGCAGGATTTGGCAGAACATTGTCAAAGAACTGCAAAATAGTAGCATATCTATTCAACAATTTAATAATATTCAGAAAACATAATTAAAATATATTCTTTCCCCCAGGTGCAAGACCAACCACCCTCACAGATCAACCCTCCATCCTAGCCCAATGCATGAGAGAAGAGTCATGTATTCACAGCTCGCCATATGCTAAAGATGGAGTTTTAATAGATGTACATATAGTATGCATTATAATTATATCTTATTATTTCTTTCTATTTGACCACCCAGGTAGTGACAAATGGCTGTACTCAAGCGCAGGATTCACTCTTGAGCCGGTGGAGATGGTCCAGTCCTCAAAAATTCATCAGTAGATCCAGAAATTATTTTGCTGCAGACTATTGATGACTTCGGAGTGATTATCCTATATTCAAAAATCTTTAAATGAAAAGTAACATGGAAGCCTAAAAAACATACAAAAAAAGTAAAATGCATTGGTTGGAAAGAAAGGGAAGGGAGGGAGGAAGGAAGGAAGGAACAAAGGAAGGAAGGAAAGAGTGCAACATAGAGAATGAAAGGAGATATTGGGAGCCAGCTCAAGAGTTACCTTCTGCTCCAAAGTATTGAATCACTTGATTGTGAGATTGGTCTCTATATACACATAGTCCTAGATGTATCACCACAATTGAGCCCAAAATTTCTGTTGCTAACTGAGACAGTTGTTAAGTGAATTTTGCCTCATTTTATGATCTTTCTTGCCAAAGTTGTTAAGTGAATCATTGCAAATGATAAATTAGTTACCCAGCTGTTAACTGAGTCTGTCTTCCCCATTGACATGGCTTGTCAGAAGGTGGCAAAAGGTGATCACCAGGAGCCCAGTTGCTAAGTATCTGAATTTTGATCACAGGATCATGGGGATGCTGCAATGGTCATAAGTGTGAAAACCACTTAGAATAGTCAGTAAATGAATTGTAGTAAGTTGAGGAATACCTGTAACTATAACTTATAAGTAAATAAATAAAAATAAATATTTCCACAGAACCGAAGTAATAATTTTGAGAACAACAGAATCCCACCAAGCAAGAATCACTTTGGAAGAGTGGTGTTAAATCTGCCCTGTGTTGAGGCTGACCCTTGACAAAAAAACTTAAAAGGAACTTTGCAAGTTCGGCTTTCATAAAAGCAGATTGGGAGAAGCAATATTAAGCTGCTTTTTTTAAGGTGAGAAATTGGGAAAAAATTACCTTCTCAACCTGTGAGCTGGAGGCTTGGAAAGAACATAGGGGTAACTTCGAGAAAATATTTTAGATGTTATTCCAGTAATCAGGTAATCTCCTGGCTTGTAGTAATTAAACTCCTTCTCTTCTTCTATTGTCACCTTCAATGGACATTTTGTTTGCATTGTGGCATAGGGAAATTGAGACAGAAGAACAAGCAGAAAGAGCTGCTTTTCAGCAGCATCCTTTGTCATATATTGATGGAGATCCTATAGTTCTCCCTCTGGGAAAGAGCTCACAGCTCCCAAAACACAACTGCAGTGAAGATAGTCCAGTTTGGCTCCAGATCTGCAAGACAAATCTGCAATGGCAGACTAGCACAGCCCTTGCATGATTCTACCTCTTCTCTGAGTAGTGCTGGAGGTAGTTTACAGGTCAGATATACAGTTATTGTAGATCCCATTTTGTTGTCAGAATGCTTTAAAACTGATGGTGCTGGTGATGGACATACCATTAGAGTTTGTTCAAAATAAAATAAATCACCATGATTTTAATAATTAAAAGGGGAATTGGGAATGTGTGTTGCCACATAGGTGTGGAATGGAGGAAAGAGTTTAGCGTAACTCAGAGGTATAGTTCAAATTTAAGGGAATAATTCAGTGAAGTTTGATTGCTTTTTACTTACTTTTTTCTTGAGATCCTAAATCTTATTTATTTATTATTCAATTTCTATAGCCACCCATCTCAGTCAATGACTCTGGCAGCTTACAGAGTTTTTATTTGTATCTTGCTTCAAGAATGTATCAAAACACTGTTAACATGAGAGCTGTTGTGCTTGAGGTAGAAAATATTCCTCGGCACCTCTTTCTGGTCATAAATACATATTTTATTATTATCTCCATCCACCTTGGTGTGTTTTATTCAGTCTTGCATACCAGAGATTTAGGACATTTCTAAAAATTTCCTTTCTTGTGCAACAGATTCTCTTTTCCAATTTCATTTTGAAGAGAATGTGTGAGTGTTCACTGCTTAACCAACATTTTCTTCATTGAATCAAATATCATTTCATATCCTGCCAATCAGGGTTTCATGGTCAATCTATTGCTTTGCTTATATGTCTTTCCTCTGACTTTTCTCCTTACAAACAGGAGCACCACACCACTATCTCCCATACAATCCTATCCTCTTCATTCCAATGATCTGTGCAGTCTATTAAACAGTCTCACTCCTCCTCTGCTAGTCTCCCCCTCTGCTTCAGGATTGTCTTGGTCCAGACACAATCCCCATTTTGGGGTTAAAAAAGTTTTATTTCTTTGCTACTGTTTTATATTTTCAGACCTTTGTATGTCTGTCTGATGACATATGAAAGGGGTGGACCATCAATAGCATGGTTGCAACCACCAACTTTTCAAAACTCCATGTGAATGCCCCCTGATTACAAGATGGATTAGTGGGTTGTTCAGGAGGGACAACTCTGGTACTGAGAGTGTTTCCCCAGGATCCCCGATTGCTATTCTACATTTTTCTAAGTCAGAGGCGAGTTAAAGGATTGGCTTTGCCTCAGCATGATATCTGAATGATCTCAACTTTGGAGTAACCCTAGGAGGAATGTGTCATTCTTTCAATGCAATTCAATGCAATTCCTGTCAGGGGACAAAATGTCAGATGTTGATGGGCCACCATAGCATTGCAAAGTGAAAGGCATTTAAAGAGGTAGCTGATCACTTCTCAATCCTAGAAGTTGTGGTTGAGATGCAAACATGTGCAAGCTATCTGCTATTGGTTTGGCCTCCTCAGTAGCCAATACTGTACATAATGCCAAGGGAGAGAAAAGAATCTGTCAGCATATAAGAAGATGCCCTTTATATACATACTTTGATATAGAGGGTATAGTTAACAGAAAATCTAAAAGATCTATATTTGGTTGCATTCAAAACTTTTCCTTTTAGTATTAATGGATAAACCTTTGGAAAAAAGGCTATGGAAGACTAGTTCAGTACAAAATCTCAATAGTGAGATTACTGTACATGCAAAGATGGAAAGATTCTATACTATCCACTAAGAAGGAATAACTGGTGAATTTGACAGATATAGCTAAGGTGGATAAATTAACTTCTTTGATTAGAGAAAGGACATTATCTACATGTACTGATGACTGGAACCCTCTTATTCATTTCTTGCATAAAAATAAATTAACTTGTGATTTATGGTTTTGATAATTAGATAGGATGGATTACAGAAAGAAGAGTAATATGATGTAACTTTACAGAGAAAGGCTAAAATATATTTGTACTTATAGCTGCTGTGAAGAATATCAGAATCCATTTCTTTGCATGTTTTTTTTCCTTTCTTTTCTATTTCTTTCTTATTTTTTCTTATCAAACAGGGGGAACTTGAAGCCTTAGTACATGAGGCAGATACAACATTGTTGCCATTACCAAAACTTGATGGGTTGAAACTCATAACTGGAATGTACTGCTAGAAGGATTTAGATTGTTCAATACAATACAATAATAGAGTTGGAAGGAACCTTGGAGGTCTTCTAGTCCAACGCCCTGCTCAGGCAGGAAACCCTATATCATTTCAGACAAATAGTTGTCCAATCTCTTCTTAAAAACTTCCAGTGTTGGATCATTCACAACTTCTGGAGGGAAGTCATTCCACTGATTAATTTTTCTAACTGCCAGGAAATTTCTCCTTAGGTTGCTTCTCTTCTTGATTAGTTTCCATCCATTGCTTCTTGTCCTGCCTTCAGGTGTTATGGAGAATAGATTAATTCCCTCTTCTTTATGGCAACCCCTGAGATATTGGAACACAGCTATCATGTCACCCCTGGTCCTTCTCTTCATTAAACTAGACATACCCAATTCCAACAACCATTCTTTATATGTTTTAGCCTCTAATCCCCTAATCATCTTTGTTGCTCTTCTGTGCATTCTTTCTAAAGAAACAGACCTAACAGAGGAGGAGGTCGAGTTGCATTATATGAAAGAAATAACTACACCTCGACAGAAATAATAATAAAAAACCCCACAAGGATGAAAACCTTCTTGAATGTGCTTCAGTTAATATAAACTGAAAAAGAAAGGACATTGCCATAGGTGCATACTATAGTGCACCCAACCAAACAGAGGAAATAGATGAACATTTTGCTAATCAGTTAGCCAGGGTGTGCAGAAAGCCCAGTACAAAAGTAATGGGGGAACTTTAACTACCCTGTCATCAGCTGGAAGACAAATTCTGTACCAAATGAGAGTTCAAACAGGTTCCTGACTAACTTAGCTGACAACTTTGTCACCCAAAAGGTAGAGGAGGAAACTAGAGGGTCAGCACCAAGAATGTGGCATGGAACTGATGAAACCTATTTCCCTGAATCTGAGAGAGAAAAACACCTTTTGCAAAAGTAGCCTTTTCACCCCCACCCAACAATACAAATTACAGGCAAAATGAAAAGCACACTGTATTTTGGTGGGTCAAGTCTTTTGATAGGTTACATAAAAAATATACAAAAGCTCAGTATATGTTATACATCAGAAAGCAACTAATGAAATAATAAAAGACATTTATTACATTAAGAATTGAACAACAGAAAACATTGATTAGAGATAACATTCCTCAAGTGGCAAATTTATGGGTCACACCACTCCCTTTCCCAGGTATCTTAATAGATAATAATAATAATAATAATAATAATAATAATAATAATAATAATAATAATAATAATAATAATAATAATAATAATAATAATAATAATAATAATAATAATAATAATAATAAAGTTGGAAGGGACCTTGGAGGTCATCTAGTCCAGGGCTTTTCAACCTTTTCACCGATTGTACCACTTTTAGAATATGGCAACATTCGAGTACCACCAGTCACCCAGCAAGGTGTCAAAAACTTGATGACCAAAAAAATGGAAAAAAGTGATAAAGTACAGGTAGTCCTCAACTTACAACAGTTTGCTTAGTGACTGTTCAAAGTTACAACGGCACTGAAAAAAGTGACTTATGACCATTTTTCACACTTATGACCATTGTAGCATCCCCAGGGTCATGTGATTTACATTTGGATGCTTGGCAACCGATTCTTATTTATGATGGTCATAAATAAGGGTCATGTGATCACCTTTTGCAACCTTCTGACAAGCAAAGTTAGTGGGGAAACCAGATTCACTGAACAACCATGTTACTAATTTAATTTCTCTCCCTCTTTCTTTCTCTTTCTCTCTCTCCCTCCATCTCTCTTTCTCTCCCTTTCTCCCTCTCTTTTTCTCCCTCTGTCTCCCTTTCTTTCTCTCTCCCTGTCTCCTTCTTTCTCTCTCTCCCTCTCCCTCCTTCTTTCTCTCTCCCTCTCTCTTTCTCCCTGTCTCCCTCTTTCTCTCTCACTCTCTTTCTCTCTCTCCTTCTCTTTCTCTCTCTCCCTGTCCCTCTCTTTCTCTCTCTCCCTCTCTCTATTTCTCTTTCCCTTTTTCTCTCCCTCTCTCTATTTCTCTTTCCCTCTTTCTCTCCCTCTCTCTATTTCTCTCTCCCTCTCTTCCTCTCAAAGATCCTTAAAATCCTTAAAAGTTATGCTTGGGCGGAAGACTTTTTCTTTTACAGCGCCATTTATAATGGGGCAGGTTGGCAGACAAGTACTCAAAAAAAAGGGGGGGAGTGCAAATAGGCGTCCAGTAGCTAGCTTGAACTTTGAACAACTTTTCTCTTGCCACCACTTTCTAGGAGGAGCAAAAGACATCCAGCACTGCAACCAGGTGCCCCGACTGGCCATTCCAGGGCTTCCTGCACCGGCTGACTTGTTGTCGCTTGAAGGGGGGGGAAGGGACACGGGCAGGAGAGATTCCTTCTTTCTCATCCGAGGAGGGAAGTTATGTCAGACCGTTGACTCTGAATGAAGAATTTTACGGGGGAGTTGAAAGCGAGACAGACTTAGGGCTGTATTAAGACCATAGATGGCTGTGTAAGGAGAGTGGAAGGGAGGCGAATTCAGGGTGGAGCAGAAAACACGGGGGGAAGGTGTTAGGAAATAAGCACCAAGGTACATGGTGCCTTGCAAGGGATTCCTGAGTGTTCCGTAATTGTTTTCCCTCTCTCCTCTGCACGAGAAAAACTTTTGCGGCATAAATCTGAAACCAGGTGTTCCTGTGAGGTGGCGCAGGAGGTCCTTGGGAGAGGCGAGGACAAGCTTGGTGTTTCCTCTCTCCCAATCCCCTTCTTCACCCCCTTCCTGGCCTACCTGCGATCTTAGCTCACGGCTCCGTGGCTTTTCTTTGCCTATCCTAGCCAAGCTTTCTTCCGCCCACCCCGTTCCCGGGAGCGGTAGCGCCGAGGAGGTAATAATAATAATAATAATAATAATAATAATAATAATAATAATAATAATAATAATAATAATAATAATAATAATAATAATAATAATAATAATAATAATAATAATAATAATAATAATAATAATAGAGTTGGACCTTGGAGGTCTTCTAGTCCAACCCCTTGCTCAAGCAGGAAATCCTATACCGTTTCAGACAAATGGCTGTCCAGTCTCTTCTTAAAAACCTCCAGTGTCAGAGCATTCAAAACTTCTGGAGGCAGGTTGTTCCACTGATTAATTGTTCTAACTGTCAGGAAATTTCTCATTAGTTCTAGGTTGCTTTTCTCTTTGATTAGTTTCCATCCACTGGAAACTTCATTAAACTAGACATACCCAATTCCAGCAACTGTTCCTTATATGTTTTAGCCTCCAATCCCCTAATCATCTTTGTTGCTCTTCTCTGTACTCTTTCTAGAATCTCAACATCTTTTTTACATCGTGGTGACCAAAACTGGATGCAGTATTCCAAGTGTGGCCTTACCAAGGCATTGTAGAGTGGTATTAATACTTCGCGTGGTCTTGATTCTATCCCTCTGTTAATGCAGCCTAGCACTGTGTTGGCTTTCTTGGCAGCTGCAGCACACTGCTGGCTCATATTTAAATGATTGTCCACTAGGACTCCGAGATCCCTCTCACAGTTGCTACTATTGAGCAAGGTACCTCCTATACTATACCTATACATTTGGTTTTTCTTGCCTAAATGTAGAACCTTACTTTTTTCACAATTGAATTTCATTTTGTTAGATAGCGCCCAGTGTTCAAGTCTGTCCAGATCCTCCTGTATCCTAAGCCTGTCTTCTGGAGTGTTGGCTATTCCTGCCAGCTTGGTGTCGTCTGCAAATTTGATGAGTTCCCTATCTATCCCCTCGTCCAAATCATTGATGAAGATGTTGAAGAGCACTGGGCCCAGAACAGAGCCCTGGGGCACCCCACTACACACTTCCCTCCATGTAGATGCGGTTCCATTGAGGACCACACGCTGAGTACGGCCGGTCAGCCAACTACGGATCCATCTGGTGGTGATGCTGTCTAACCCGCATTTTTCTATCTTATCAAGTAGTAGGTTGTGATCTACTTTGTCAAATGCCTTACTGAAGTCCAAGTAAATTAAATCCACAGCATTCCTCTGGTCCACTAATTTTGTCATTTGGTCAAAGAATGCAATAAGGTTTGTCTGACATGATCTGTTTTTGACAAACCCGTGTTGGCTTTTAGTAATAACTTGGTTTGCCTGTAGGTGTTCGCTGATTCGTTGTTTGATTATCTTTTCCAGAATCTTCCCAGGTATTGAGGTCAGGCTGATAGGTCTGTAATTTCCTGGATCCATTTTTTTCCCTTTTTTGAAGATGGGAACTACATTAGCTCTTTTCCAGTCCTCTGGTAGTTCCCCAGTGTTCCAGGATCTTTGAAAAATATAGTTCAGTGGTTCTGAGATCACATCTGCCAGTTCCTTGAGAACCTTGGGATGTAATCCATCTGGTCCTGGTGATTTGAACTCGTCTAGGCTGGACAGGTGCTCACTTACCATTTTCTTGCCTATCTTAACTTGTGTTTCTATTGTTTTTTATGACACTATTTTTGATAGGTTGGTCTGCTTTTTCCCTTTGTGTAAAGACAGATGCAAAAAATGAGTTAAATAGTTCTGCTTTCTCCCTGTTGCTCGTTTCCTTCACTTTTTTCTTGTTTTTTTACATGTTGAAAGAAGCTTTTTTTGTTATTTTTGACTTTGGTCGCAAGCCTTAGTTCATTTTGAGCCTTAGCTTTCCTCACTTCATCTTTGCAGGCTCGGGCTATTTGCTGATATTCTGACTTAGTTATGTGTCCCTCTTTCCACTTTCTATACTTGTCCTTTTTATCTTTCAATTTATCAGAGAGTTCTTTATGCAGCCATGCTGGTTTCTTTTGAGAGCTGTTATTTTTCCTCTTTGTTGGTATTGTGCTAGACTGGGCTTTTATTATCTCGGTTTTCAAAATTTCACAAGCATCTTGTGTTGTTTTCCCCTGGAGGATTCTCATCCATGGAATCCTTCCCAAACCCTCTCTAAGTTTATAATATCTAGTAATGTCCAGTGTAATTGTATATGAACTGAACAAACACTGAAATAGGGAGACTCACTTGATCAAGCTTTCAAGATTCTGTTCTTATGCCTTATAAAGTAGCATTTCTGGAATCGCTGACAATTCTTGCCTGTCTTCCCTCAAGGGGCTGGCTGCAATCTTGAAAACCTCTTCAAGTTTTGTTTCCCCCTAACTTATACTAAAAGAAAATCAAGAGTAAAGATATTAAAATATTTTATTTATAAAGCAATTTAAACAGAGAACAAGTTGCCAGTTAAAGGGAAGGAGTGATGGTTATGCAAAGGGGAAAAGAACAGAATGTTTAAATTCAATTTACTTTTTGTATCAAGAATCAACCAACTTCTCAGAATAGCTTTTCAGCTCTGAAAATTATAAAATGGATTCTTATCTGCAAGACAAACATGCACTAAAGAAATAACAAAAAGAAAATACCTGTCAGATTGTGTTGTAAGTAAAATAGTTGTCTATTGACAAGGTATGATCAATCAGCTCCTGGGGAAGAGTCTCCAATTCTTTTCTTTCTCTGGACCGTCTCCAGAGTTTCACTGAAAAGGCATCCTTGGTGTAGGAACACGTGAAGGATCTTTCTGAAAAGTGTTGCATTGCAGAGTAAAAATGACATGATACAGCATAGTTTGCTGTTTGCTTTGTTTTCATAAGAAATGAAAAAATGCTATGGATGTTGTCAGACTTGTCCTGACTTAGTTCAATGAGAGTAGCAATCTCCATCAAATATATATGTAAGTCCCACAGGATAGTTGTCATCAGGACCTTGCCTGCAACAGGTTTCTTAAAATATTCAACAGCTTTGTGTATAATTAATATCCGAATACCTATTGTATCCATGTCTGCACCATAAAGAAAGACATTAACTTGTCTCCAATTGCTGTATGCATCAGAAAGACTGAAAAGTTTCTTGACAGCTTGGGAAAATGTTTCTGATAAAACTGGACAGATGCCATTCCTTATCAGCATGGAGGTCATCGTCTTCATGAGTTTCTGCCCCTGGTCAGTATCTGGAGCAATCCACCTGAGGTCCACCTGAAATGGAGAAGCAGCTTGACCATCCCTGGGTACTGGACTCCTTCAGCAGGGAGTACTGGATAGAAGAAAGGAAACTGGCTTTTATCCTTCAGAACCTGGGAAACAAAACTGTAACTGATCTAAAAAGGGGAAAAAAAGAAAATGGCACTTTATTTGACTTCCCTAATGTTCAAAGCTCGAACAGCATTCTTCAAAATGAAAAAGGTCTTCTACAGTCACAACATAAGCCTAAGACTGAAAATCAGGCTTGTCAGATGCTATATTTTTTCTATCCTGCTCTATGGAGTAGAGAGTTGGTCTCTCACAGAAGGCCACCTGAAGAGACTAGAAGCATTTGAAATGTGGATTTACAGGCGGCTGTTACGTATAAGCTGGGTGGACAAGATCAGAAATGAGGAGGTTTTAAGCCGCCTGGGAAAGCCAAGGGAAATCATCAAAACAATTAAAAAATGAAAGAATATTTCGGACATGTGATGCGACACCCAGAAAAATACGGCATACTCCATTTAATCCTCCAGGGAAAGATTGAAGGCAAACGAGGTCCAGGAAGAAGAAGAACATCATGGCTTCAAAATCTAAGGGACTGGTTTGGACAAAACTCAGCAGCACTTTTTCGTGCGGCTGCTGATAAAAACAGGATCGCCAACATGATCGCCAACGTCCGATAACGGATATGGCACAAGAAGAAGAAGAAGAAGAAGAAGAAGAATGTTCAAAATTTAGATAATAATAGTGGCTTTGTCTACTGTCTAAAATGAAGACTCATTTCACACATTGTTTGTCTCCCCATTTGCTTCTTTAGTGGAGAATTTTCTAAACTCCAAAAATTAGAAGTTCTCCCAGTGTGGGCTAGGACTTTGGTGGGATGGACCCATGTTGGGATGTGTGCTCTAATCCTTCTCTCCCAATGGAGAGAACCTGAACCTTCATTTTTAATGCTATCATGTCCATGATAAAACTTTGTTCTTCATTTACAAGAAATATTGCATAACTACAACTTTTTTCCCTGGCAAAGTCAGACCTGTGGAATTTTGTAGGTGCCCAACATGGTAGATATCTGGATGGAGATGCTAGTCTCAGATCCTTCAAGAAAGGCCACTGTGTTTCTCTGCCTTCCTCAGCTGTAGTTGGGAACATTGGCCTCCCCCTGTGAAAGCAGGTCCAGCAAAACATCTGAAGTCATTCGTGGATTGAAATAATTTACATAGACGTTGTAACCTAGGGTGATGTTGGGTAAGAGATGGGAATCCTGGTTGATCTCCTGGATGGCACTTTCCAGTATTCTGGCTTTGCTTTCCTAGAAATATATTGTATTAGAACTCAATCAATTTAAATAATATTTTATTTAACCTCTATTTACAAAAATACTTCTAATCCAGGTAAACCCAAGTGATTCTCCGAAGGGATTGTCACATTCATAAAAATATTAAAATAAAACAAAACAAAAACAATAATCTATACCAGTAAATATTTTAGATCAATTTCAAAGGTATAGACAGCTCCAGTTTGTAGTAAAAATTATTTTCTGCAGTTCTTAATATTTAGAGATTTGACCTATTCTTCTATATTAAAGACAAAATCATTAAATCATAAAGTTGGAAAGGGCCACTCACATCACCAAGTTCACTAACATGCTGTATATACAAATATAACATATAATAAACCTGTGGGACTGTTAAGAAAGCCTTTATATTATCCCTGTCTGTTGTGTTTAGATTTTGAAGTCTCCTGAATACAGATTTAGCCTACATTAAAATCATTATAAGATTATGATTTATTTTTTTCCTGTTCAATTGTGTCCAGTTTTTCAGAAGTGGTTCCCCCTTATCTCTTTCATTAGGCTAAGTGGAACTGACTTGCCCAAGGTCTCTCAGTTAGCTTTGTGCCTAAGGTGGGATTAGAATCACTGTCTCCTGGTTTCTAGCTGATGACTTAACCACCACCCCAAACTGGCTGTCAAGATTATGATACCTGCCATCAATTCAAAATGGGATTCAGAGACATAGAAATTCAGTGAGTATACAAATTCCTGTGGGCAATTCCTTCATATTATAAGTGAATTGGGGTCCTGAAAAAAGAATTATTTCCAGTACAGAGGAAAAATACAGCAGTCCTTAAGGAGCAGAAAGGAGCGACCTCCTTCTTTTTTTCAATCCATAATCTAGTTCTGTTTGGAGGATGTTAAGGAAATTGATATGTGAACAAAATGTAGCAAAAGTAGGCAGCTGAAATGCAGTGTTGAAGACTCACTCACCGGAATGGCTGAGTTGAAGGAGTTGTGTTGAAGCTTAATGGTTGAAAATTAGCCCTGGTTGCAGAGATTATGCCACCAATAAAAAGCTCTCCTGGCCTGTAATGGGTTGGTTCATCCCATCCCTACATTGAGTTCATCCCATCCCTACATTGGTTTATCTCATCCCTACATTGAGTTAGGAGGCATTTGACTTTGTGTGTCCCACAGACTCCCTGGGGCCAAAAGAGCAGCACAAGGAGAAAAAGCAGCAACATGATTTGTGTTCCTGATTGAGCTTCCTGCATTGTGCTTGCCTTTAACAACAGTCTAGAGGAAGAAATGGAAGAAAACAAACCCTTTTCTGAGACAGAACCTTTAGGAGTGTTCCTTACACAAACATAGTCCTGCCATGTTTCACATCTCAAGGAGAGGGGACTAAATGCAGGTCCAGAGTGCTCAAAAAGACCTCCCCCAGCTCTTTCTCCAGACCCATTTAAGCACCATGTCTTTCCAATGCCATGAGCTCAGTCAACAAAGCTTTAGTGCATGGTATGGAGATGAAAATATATTATTGACATCTCCCTATCAAATCTTCTGAAAGTGTACAGAAAAATCTCTGGAGATTTTTGCAGTAAGATAACAAGTAAATCACTATGATTTGAATAAGGGCAAATTGATTTCAGTTGAAAGCATTATTTGAATTCAGCCCTAGCTTGTGACTAAATGGGAGATCTCAATTTTGCTGTTTGTGGCCTATTCAACAAACATAGTTTAACAAACCACTGTTTAATATGATATATAGCAGTGATGGCAAACCTTTTAGAGACCGAGTGCCCAAAAGCCGCCCCCCCAACCCTATCCCTGCTCCGCCCTGCCCGCTGTGCTATCCACCACCTCCACAGCCCACCACAGATCACCCAGGCAGCCCAGCAGCACCACGGCGGCCACGCCCTCTACCCGTGCCCCACAGCATCATCTGCGTGTGATGGGGCGCAAGGGCGGAGTCTTGTCCCCGCTGCCTGGCTACCATGTCCTTGGCTGCGCTGCTTCACGTGGGGCGACTCTCCTCTGGGGGGGGGGCTGCTGGTGAGGAGGGGGCCGTGGGAGGAGGCGGGGCTGGGGCAACGGTGCATGTGCCCACAGAGAGGGCTCCGAGTGCCGCCTCTGGCATGCGTGCCATAGGTTCTCCACCACTGATATATAGCCTGGAGTTCAGGAATTTCAAGACTATCTTTTTCTGACAGATTTGCCACCCCCCAATGTAGAGATGGGATGCAAAGCCCCCCCCCCCCAGGCCACATAGGACCTCTTCCATTGCACCATCTTAGTGGCTGCTCTTATATTTTGGAACATTTTTATTCCTGAAACAAGGAATACAACCATTTCCCCAGATTTCAAGACAAACATTGAAAACTCAACTTTCCTGCAGGGCTTAAAGAGGTTGATGACACATGACCTTATGTTAACTACATTATATCCAGTGGGGTCTTGATTGCATCTGTTTGGTTGCTATTTTTTTATGAGAAACCACCATGGGTCCATGGAAGTGTGTGGTCTATAAGGGATCATATATATATAGATCAATCAATCAATGCCTCTCTATTATGAGGAGTATGTTTGTTTTCTTCACTCTTGGGTAGTGTTCACATGACACCCTAAATCAGGACAATATAGAGACATTGCAGTGTGTTCATTGCAAATGAACAAGTACTCTGGAATATAAATGCCACCACCTATGAATGAGATCCATGTCCCTCCTGTTTGATAAAGGAGGTGGCAAGTGATATGTCCAAGTGATGATAAATTCATCCTCGATGAAGGGGATGTTCCCAGCCTGTTTTAAAGAAGCACTCATCAATAATCCATCACTGGACCCTACCATCCTGGACAATTTTCATCCAGTTTCTCCGTATGTCTCACCAATCTCACCACTAACATGTCTCAACATATGTGTGTATTCAAACTTTTAAACAAGAAAGTATTTATTGGTGAATAAATGACCCTTGAATTTAAAAAAATGCATCTTTTGCATTGTAGCATTTTTCTCCTATTGTTACCTGAAATTCAGGCATCCTGAATTTGGCATGGAGCTATTACAATGAATTTGACAGAGAAAAACACTGTTAGTTTTTGTAAAAGTCACTTTTTACCCCCAACTAACAATACAAATCACAGCAAAGTAAAAAAAAAGGTATTTATTAAGATGAGGGAGGTGATAGTGTACAAAAAGAAATGATACATACATTTAGTTTATGTGATATATCAGAAAGCAACTAATCAAAAATAAAAGATGATTACATGTAAGAATTGAACAATAGAAAACATGGATTACAGATAACATACCTACCAGGTGGGTAGGTATCTTACTTAAAACTTGCAACTGTATTCAAGAACTTTCAGAATATTTTCTCGATAGTTTAGTGGCTGAAAAAGTTAGTTCTCACAAATTAAAAAAGTGTCCTTGATTCAGAAGAAAAATGTGCTTTCCTAAAGTATAAAAAAGGTCTACATTGCCATGCTAAAATGCTAATATTTCCTTATTATAAGCTGATAATGAAACCCAAAATGCCAAGTAATACTGCCAGACATAGAAAAATAAGAAGATGGAAAGTGGACTTAAGCAGGAGATCACTTTAAAAAGCAGTCAGAAAAAGTGGGTTTTCCCATGAGAAGTACCTAATGATGAATTAAAATATTATATCCCCAGATATAATATATCTCCAGAACATCCATCAGAATCACTTTTCTACTTCACTTTTCAACATCAGTTGCTGTTTTGTATTCAAGTCTGGTCTCAGCACAATGATGTAACACTTAGGGATGAAGATACAACCCAGCAGCCCAGCACTGGAAGCCAAGATGGACAAGACCTGCACAGCCACCATGAATTTCCCTTTGGTGCTCAGATAGGTAGGCACAAAAGACACCCAGACACTGCAGAAGACCAACATGCTGAAGGTGATCAGCTTGGCTTCGTTGAAGGCCCCAGGGAGATTTCTGGCCAGGAAAGCCATTGTTAAACAGATGACAGCCAGGAAGCCCATGTAGCTGAGGGTAATATAAAACATAGCAGCAGAGCCTACATTGCACTGCAGAACAATCTCTCTAGGCTGTGAATACATGTCAGAATCAGGGAATGAAGGAAAGACTCCTAACCAAGTGAAACAAATGACAACCTGGACACTGGAGCAAGAAAGGATGAGGGAGTTGGTCAGACTCTTGCCTAGCCACTTCCTCACTCTGTTTCCTGGCTTTGTAGCCAAGAAGGCAAGCACCACCATGATTGTTTTGGCCAAGACAGAAGATACAGCAATGGAGAAGATGATGTTGAAGACTGTTTGTCGGAAAAGGCAGGTGGCTCTCCTTGGCTGGCCAATGAAGAGAAAGGAAGTCAAGAAGGAAAGCAGAAGGGAGATCAGGAGGATATAGGAGAGGTCCCGGTTGTTGGCTTTTACTATGGGAGTTTCTTGGAATTTAATGAAGATTCCCAAGACAAAGATTGTGGTTAAGATTAGGAATAGAGCAAAGATAGTAAGGATGATTCCCAAATTCTCTTGATAGGACAAAAAGGTGACATTTTTGGTGATACATTGATCTCGGTTCTTATTCTGATATTGATCTTCTGGACATCTGATGCAGTAGTTTGCATCTGCAAAAGACAAATGTAACATCTACCATGAATTTATAGGATAGGAGTTAGATTAATGAATATGTATGTGGATGTGCTTGCATTAGTAAGTGTCCAAAGTTGATAAAGTGAGAAAATGTAGCTAGATTAAAAAGGGAGAGAATTTGAGGGACACATATTTAACTTGACAAATACCTCTATTTTTCTACTTTTCCATCTCTGGGATTATAGGGGGGAAAAGGGGTGAAGGGCAACCATCTTTGTCATGGGGTAAGGTCTCTAATGGACTAGAACTGGCCAATCTGACAGGGTTGAAATATTCCTGTTCCCCAAAACTCAGTTTGATTTGTCCATAACTCATTAATATTAGGATAACATTTAAATGTAATTAATACTGTTCAACCATTTATTGATTCATTTGTCCACCAAATGAATAAATGATAAAAATATCTGATTTGACTTTCCCCTGTCATAGCTATAATATGGAAAGGTTTCTCACCAGCAGCAATGTATTCACCCAAATAGCTATTCCACAGGAAACACAGACCCTACTTCTTGGAAATCTTGGAGGAAGATGGTTAAGTAGAAATGAAGCTATCCTGAAAATATCCCAAGATGACAGACTAGAGTTTGTGTGAGTTGGCTTTCATTCTCCTTGATGGAGATCTTGATACTGTAGAAGCAACATCATAGTCTTTGTCAAGATGAAGTAACAGGCTACTTCCTGTCATTTCAACTGATGCTTCACAAAGCTATAGAAGTTTCTCCTTATCTGCTTGATTTCCTCTACATCTCAAAATCTCATTCCAATTGATTCTGGCACATTATTGCTAACCCCCCTCCCTTTGGTGAAATCAGTCATTGTAGTTAAATAAATACTGCATGCCTTTGCCCCAAATATCCACATTTAAAACATCTTCATCGAAAGGACTGTATTGATTCCCACTCACCCACCTTCTTGGGTAGAAATCCTCCCTTCTGCACAAGGGGCACAGTTGTAGCAGCAGTTTATTTTTCCCTCCTGGACTACCTTGAAATATCCATGCTGGCAAGCTTCCACACACTGGGAGTAAGGCAATGTCTGAAAGTGAACAGAATTGGCATTGTGAAGCATCTGCAAACATCAGCTATGAAATGAGACATAGAGTTGGAAGGGGTCAACAAACAGGTATGTGCTAAATGGATTAGAAATAGAACATTCTGTTTCTCCTCCAGGCCAAACTGTGGTGGCCATTCCAGGGATGTCCAACAATTGTCTGGAAAGTTATTCTTGAAACTGGCAGTTGTTTGTGATAATTATACATGCTGCCATTTTGGAGACCGACATGGAAGACTGCCACAGCAATTCTGAAAAAAACATATCAGTATGATCCGGAGGAGAAATGGGAATTCTAGAATCCTCAAGCAAGATAGGTATTGCATATCTCTAACCAAACTCTGGCTACTCTTTAATTTATAAATGTCCAAATGAACGTGCAACTTAAATGAATTTACTCCCCTCCCTTAAATGCTGCATACATTTCCCTCCACCCGCACATCATTTCACTCTGTGTTCTTGGAAAGGAAGTTGTCTATACGACACAAAACACATTCTCTATTGCTATTGCCGAATTAAAAGGCCACAAGTCTAAAGCCTGTATTTGAAGGCAGTCAATCTGATATATAATTTGGGAAGGAAGGGAATACTCATTGAGATAATGGTCAAAACTGAAGAGATGGGATATTTTCCCCACCTGGTTCATTCTGTGGTACCTCGTGATGGCTTCCTTGTTGATGCTGAATTTCACTCCTGCATATCCTTCTCTTGCTAGACTCCCAAATTTCACTTTGGTACCTGACTTATTATGAAAACCCACCCAACTCACAAGGTCAAAGTCAGCCATCAAATCTCCATTCCTATCCAAATACATTCCTTTTATGGTGTTGTTGTAGATCTGGGGATTTTTCAGGAAATGATGGAGCTACAGAGGGTGAGGAAAGGAAGATTTTAGATGAATGGAAACAGTTACATGAAGAGATATAGAGAATTTGGCTTTTTGAATTGCAGCGTGTTCAGAACAATTCCCATAGATTTGTCCTCAAGCTGCCAATAGGAGACATATTCTTCCCAGCATCTGGCATTCCAACTGCTCCCTATTCTTGTTTTATTGCTTTTTTTCTTCCCTTGGTTCTTTTGAAGCTAAGTAGACAGCAGAAGGGCAAAAGGTCACCTAAAATCCATTGCCTATAAATATGCATGCTTATATCCTGTGATGCTTATGCATTAGTTTCCCCCTCTGCCCTGAGAGGTATCAATAGGGGTGCATCCTTTTTCTTTAAGGGTGTGTCTCAATATTAGAGAGCTCCTATTGTGTGCATCAAACAACTTCAGTGAGCCTTGATTATTTATTGGATCCTGTGTTTCAATTTTACAAGGGAGAAGATGTAGAAGACAAAAGTATCAGTTTGGATATCTCAGTCCTATAAATATTAATTGCCTTTAAAAATTAGGGAAGCAAACACCTGGCTATAATCAGTTGTTCCATGCACTAGTTATCTGAAGGAAATCTTGAAACCATCAAGTAAGAAGTGATTAATATATTGTATTTGGCACTCTTTGGATGCCTCTTCAAGGATGTACACTGACAATCATGCAATTTAATAAAATGGTGTGTTGGATTGCAATAATGTATATTGGGAGAGAATTCAAATCCTGTTTCCAAGTGTGAGTTTCCAGAATCTGAAGGGGAAAAAAGGCTCAAAGCACAGGAGATAGAAATGTTGTAGTGGTATGAGACAATACCGCCAAGGAACAATTTGTTGTTCGGGATTGTGGGAGGTCAAATGGTTTAAAAAAGGATGAAGACAAAGGATTTTATGGAAAAAATATAATTCATATTTTTTTCTCAACATATTTCACATTTCTCAGAGAGTGTTTTGTGACGTTCATTATCTATCTTTCACTCTTAGCAATACACATGGAACCTATAAGGGAATACCTGCCATGGCTGGATCTTTTTTATTTCCAGCTTGCTTTTTCTCTCCATCCTTATCCTCTGGGATTGAGATGCATAGGCCATATTTAAGGCATGTGCCACAAACTGGATAGCATTATAAGTTAAGGAGCTATCTAGAGAGAAGATCTTTTCAATCTTCTCTTGAGGCAGAGTCTCCAAGTTCTCTTTCTCTGTACACCTTGTCCAGCCTTTCATAGACAAGGCAGGCTTTCCATATGAACAGTGAAATTTTTTAATCACAAATGCTTTGATAAAAAAATAGAATTGTCTAAATTCTTCAAATTTGGTCCATTGGCTGTTCTGGATAAGAAAAGAAAAAATACTATGGGTGTATTTTAAAGAGAAAGTGTTATACGATAATTCAATGGAGAGATCCCACAAAGCAGTTGTGATCCAAACTTTTCCTATAACAGGTTTTCTCACAAAGTTCAATATGATTTCTACAAACACTTCTCCTTCTACAAATGTAAACTCTGCATAGTAAACAAATACATTGATTTGGTGCCACATTTTGAAAACAGAAATCAGATAATTGAAGTTCTCAGTATCTAGTAATGTGATTTGTGAAAAAGCAATACAAATGCCATTCTGAGCCAGCATAGGAATGAAGGTCCTAATGAAATATTCTCCATTATCAGTGTTGGCAGCAAGAAGGCCAATAAACGTCCATCGAAAATACAGCAGCAGTTTAACAATTCCCAGGTTCTGAGCACCTTCTTTGGGGACAGTCCGGTAGAAAAAGGGTAACTGAGTTTTATCACTCAGGAACGGTGAAATAAAAGTGTAACTGATCTGGGAAAAAAATGGTTTACATTTGATTTTAGGATTTTACAAAGCCAAACTATTAGGTCCTAGGGAAAAAAGGGTCAGAGCATTGATAGTGACTGCAAGATTCCAGGCTACCTTGATGGACTTAATAAAAAAGATAAAAGATCAGTCATGTCTGACTCCAGGGCACAGTGCTCATCTCTGTTTCTTGGTTGAGGGAGCTAGCATTGTCCAAAGACAATTTCTGGTCATATGGCTAGCATGGCTATATGCCAAAGACACATGGAATGCTGTTACCTTCCCACCAACGTGGTACCTGTTAATTTACTTGCATTTACATGCTTTTGAACTGGTAGGTGGGCAGGTGAGGTGAGGTGTTACAAGGTGGGTCCATGAGTCCTTATAGAAGGTACAGTATAGTAGGATGTGATATTTGAGGCACTGGCACAAAGAAGAGAGGGTCAACCTATTTTCCAAAGCACCGGAGGGCAGGACAAAAAGCAATGGATGGAAACTTATCAAGGAGAAAAGCAACCTAGAACTAAGGAGAAAATTCCTGATAATTAGAACAAATAATCAGTGGAACAGCTTGCCTCCAGAAGCTGTGGGTGCTCCAACACTGTAGGCTTTTAAGAAGAGACTGGACAGCCATTTGTCTGAAATGGTATAGGGCAGGGGTGTCAAACTGCCGGCCTGCATGCCGGACACGTCACCAGGAAACCGCGCCCACCCCATTGCTGGCAATGGAGAAAAAGCTCCGATACATCACACGACATCATGCAACGTTCCGAGTTTGACATGTCTGGTATAGGGTCTCCTGGGTTGGACTAGAAGACCTCCAACTTCCCTTCCAACTCTGTTATTCTGTTAAAATTAGAGCTGTTGTTTTGATGGCCCTTTGTCCACAGGGGCACAATCTCAGCTTGTGATAGATGAAATAAAGGATTGCTCATCTTAACTCATGCTTAAGATTTTTAAGAAGGAAACTTTCTTAAAAAGCTCTAGAGTAAACCTGGAGAGCCATTTGCCTGCTCTATACCTGTGGGATTTTGTAGATGCCCAATATGGCAGCCATAAGGATGGATATGTCAGAGTTGGTCTCTTCCAGGAGAACCAGCACGTTCCTCTTCCTTCCACAGCTGTAATTGGGAACATTGGCCTCTCCAGTTGAAAGCAAATCCAACAGACCATCCAATGTCAATCTTCTGTCTCGAAAGTTGTCATGGAGGTTGTAACCCAGGGTGAGGTTGGGTAAGAGGAGGGGATCTCTGTTGATTTCCTGGATGGCAAAAAGGAAGGACAGAATTTTCCAGTACATCACAACTGCTTTCCTGAAAAGATATATACATTATGCCATGATGTTATATTCAACAAAAATAATACATTTCTTCTGTCCTAATGTGTCTCTACAAGACTTTGACCAAAATTCTTCATATCAGCATCTACTTTTTAAAAGTCAAAACAGAAGCACCCCAGACAATCTGTGCATTATTGTCATTTGCTCTCTCTCTCTCTCTCTCTCTCTCTCTCTCTCTCTCTCTCTCTCTCTCTCTCTCTCTCTCTCTCTCTCTCTCAATCTCTCTCTCTCTCAATCTCTCTCTCTCTCTCAATCTCAAACTGAAAAGTCAAAAAATATCTCAGGAAAAGCTATTAGTGAACCACTTCTGAAAATGCAGCCCAGAAACTTGCATGGACCTTTCATGTAGCAACCAGGACTTGGTATTCACTCAAAGGGTTATAAAACACATGTTATATGTACATAGTGTGCGTGTTTTTATGTGTATGAATGAGTGTGCTCAAAACACTTTGGTATGGGTGGAACCAGAAGTGAGTTCAGAAGGAGTATCTGAAGATGCCCATACTCACATCAGGAAAGGAACATCTGGCTGCTGATCTGGTAGTGAGGAGTTTTAGGAAATCCATGGACTTTGAGGAGCATCTGGGAGCATGTCTTGAGGCACCAGAGCTGACTGCTAATGTCTTTGAACTTGCAGATACTGTCCTTCTCGAAGATATAGAACTATCTTTTAGTAAAAACTCAGAAAAGAAGCCAGCCATTTCCCTCACCTGGGACTGACCAGTTGGAGCCTCCTGTCCTCTTCCTTGATGGACAAACTTAAACCATGACCATAACTTCCCAAGCCTTGAAAGATCAAAGCAAGCTGTCTGCATAGAGATCAGTTTGACACAAAGATGCTGAGCATTAACGCTTGTGTTTGTTTTATCTGCAGAATGTATTGCACGTCATACTGTTTGTGTACAAATGTACTGAAATCTAACTCCCCCCCTCATATTTTTTCTCAAAGGCAATATAACATCATTCAACATCCTGTGACTTACTCATTAACCTCTGTAGAAGGACTCAAACTGAAATTGTGCAGTTGTAATTGTTGAATATTTGTTGCAGAGAAGAGTCCACTGATGAGACGGTCTCCTGGCCTGTAATGATTGAGTGGGTCTCTTGCATCCCTCCCCAAAATCAAGAGGCACCTGGTGCTGAGCATCCCACAGGCTGCCTGGGGCAACAAAAGCTCCATCAGAAGCAGAAGTAGAGGGTCCATTTCTGGTTTAACTGAAGGAATCCCCTGCCTTGCATTTGATCTCAGAATCCAAAGAGCAGAAGAGTTTGGAGAAGTTGAAAGCAGATTCCAGCAAGATTGACTTTTCTAATACAGTATGAAGTCCAGAGAGGACTTCCCAAATGAAGGAAACATGGGTCAATACAACAGAAGACCTCCTGGTGGCCATGAAGCTCAGGCCAGCTTCCCAAGGTCACAAGATAATTTATGCACTAACTTTCATGATGTCAAATACTACTAAGAGTTGCTCCTGAGTCTGTTGATCTCCTCCAGAGACCCAGGGGAATAAAGAATCTCTTGACATTTAGCCTGAAGGCAAGAAAGAAATCACTGTCATTCTAATAATTATCTGAGAAGTAGGAGCATCTCAGTCCTCCCTGCAGGGTGAGCTGGGATCCAGCTGGAGAAATCCTGATGTAAGTCAGTGTAATGGCTTCCCAGAAAGCATCCAAGACCAAATTGTTCTGGGGCATCTGAGACACCTGTCATCCTGTTAGGTTGATTTCCAGTTAGTTTCCTTTCATGCTATTATATGTGACAGGTTTATTTTATGATGTTGTGTTTTTGATATGATGAAGTTGTTACCGTTACCTTTTTTATTCTGGACTTTTGAACTAAGTGATGCTGATGTTGCCTTAGACTTATTGTGCATTCTTCATTGTTCAGATCTTTATGTCATAGGGTGGATATTTATTTACTGTATGTTCATTCAACTCCAGAGAGATGTATGGTGGATTGCCATACATCTCTCAGGAGTTGAATGAACTTAAATCAAATAAATATCCATCTATTCACCCACCCATCCATTACACCTCTCTTTCCCTGGAAGAGTCAAAGAAAAAAGGAGTTTCCAAGAATCTTCTACCTTGCAATGTAACTGTCAACCTCCAGCTCAAGTATCCAAACAAAAGTCCAGAATCATTTTCATTTCTGGAAAGCTTACTCTTTATTGAATACAAGGCATAGTAATAGCAAGGTAAAACTAAATCTAAAATTTCAAGGCATCAAACCATAGCATTTAACAATGACTTTCCCAGCCCAACCCCCAGGTTTCCATGTAGCTCATGTATACAAATTTTCTTTGTTATGGGAACCATCTGCCTTCTTCTTCACACCTGCTATGATGTCTTTGAAAAATTTCCAGACTCCCAACTCTCACCAAGCTTCAGTGGAATTGGAGAAATTTTGTTTCTCTAACTCAAGGGTGTTAAACTGCCGGCCTGTGGGCCGGATGCATCATAGCAAAACCACGCCCATCCCATTGCTTGCAATAGGAAAAAAGTTGCAGTATGTTGTGATACGTCATGTAATGTTGCGAGTTTGACACCCCTGCTCTAACTCATTTGAAATCATTATCTCCCCCAACCCTTTACTCTAATGGCAAGATGAAATGAAGAGGCATGTAGCTGCCAAGTTTTCACTCTTGACAGTGACTTCAAACAGAGATGCTCAACATGAGATATTTCTTGTTCTCGTACTGATCCAAGAAGTGTAGAAATTTCTCTGAACTCGACTTCCGGTTTGCCGACACGGCTGCCATGGACGTCTGGAAGGTGAACTCCGTCTTCCACGTCCAGTTTTGCTTCGCTGAGGGACCCTGGAAAGGGTCAAAAGTTGCCCTGTAGGGGCGACCAGCAAGGAGGGAATCCCCGCTTGATCGCGGAAGGGTGGTAGCCCTTCCGTTTGATCCAGGGCAGCCCTCCAAACCAGCGGACGAAAGACCAGCCATAGAAATATGGCTTGTCACTAGGCTGCAGACAGCCAAAGTCACACTTACCACCAGGCAACTATAAAGCAGCATGGAAGAGACTGGGTGAGATCTATCTCTCTTAAATCCTAACTCTCTTTTTTACCTGCATAAGCTGCTTAAAGTACTTTCCCCCTGTGAAGAGGGAAGGGAGATCCAGGGGAGTTTGAAATGTTGCAAGAATAACTTGATCCTAATTGGAATTATATTTCTAAGTTGTGGATTAAAAGATTTTTTATTCTTACTGAAGATCTGGGTTTTTACTTATAAAAAAGAAGTAAAACTGAAAAGATTATAAAAACTTTGGACCTAAAAGACAATTTTAAATGTAGGGGTGACATCTTGTAGCTAAACCTGAAATTACAACTTGTTATTGCTTAAAAGAAACTTGGCTAGCAGCCCAGACAATAGATAAGACACATGTAACCTTGAGAATCAGCTGTGAAGCCCAGCTGTGTTCCATATTCATTGACAAACTTTTTTTTTGCATTCTCTGATTGTAAAGCTTTTAACCTAATACACTACTAAGAGAATATGGATGAAAATCAGGAACAGATTCTCTTTATGCTGAAAGCAATTCACCAAACTATCCTTATAGCTACCGATGAAATATCAGGTTGCAGAAAAGAACAAGATGTCAGCTTAGATATACGAACCCAAACTTTGATTACATCTAAAAAATCAGCTACACAGAAGATAACAGAAAAAGTGGAACAATTAAATATTATGACAGAGGATTCAACTGATCAACAAATACAGTCAATGGAAAACCCAGAGAAGGGATTGACAATATGGAAAAGGGAAAAGATTTTGTACATCAATCAGAAGAAACCTGAGGATCAAGAGAAACAACAGACTGAAGATAAACAGTTTAAGACAACTACATCGAGATGGAAAAATAGACGATTTATTAGTCCTCTCAAAAAAATGGCGATCGGATGGTCTTTTCTATGTCAAACAATATACATAACAACACAGGGAGATTTAATAATAATAATAATAATAATAATAATAATAATAATAATAATAATAATAATAATAATAATAATAATAATAATAATAATAATAATAATAATAATAATAATAATAATAATAATATCAACAACAACAATAGTAACAATAATAACAATAACAATAAAGTTGAAAGGAACCTTGGAGATCATTTAGTCCAACCCCCTGCTCAGGCAGGAAACCCTATACCATTTCAGACAAATGGCTGTCCAGTCTCTTCTTAAAAACTTCCAGTGATATCATGAGAAACTTTTTGTTAGTTTGCCCCCTTGCCTCTCCCCCATATATCTGCATGGGTAGGAAGGCAGAAGCAAGTGATGAAAGATAAATCCTAATCGTGTGATACAAATTCATATTCTTATATATTTTCATGTGATAGTAAGAACCAAAGTGTAGAGCTTGCCCTTCATTGCATGTTCTATCGTGCTGGCATTATTGTGGTTAGGAATGAAGACCTTAGTCCTTATGGGATTCCAAAAGTCCCGGGTGCTCTAGAAACAGTAGACTGTGGAACAATCGCCTGCTAAGTTGAGACAAGAAACTGTTATTTTTTCTTTTTATGTTTGGTGCTGGCTGTACCTTGAGCACTTCAGCCTGTTCAGAGGCTGCTGAATTACAACTTTCAGGATCTCTCAATACTGGCCAGGCTGCCTGGGAACAATGAGAGCTGTGATTCAACAGCCCATGGAAGGTCAAAGACTTCTTGTCAGTGTATTGAATTTAGTAGCTTGAACAGTAAAGTGTACAATGGGCTGGAACACACAGTTGTAGTTGATTAGTTAGAGAGTTCTGACTCATGCATGAGGCAATATATGCTGGGATTGGTTGCTGTGGGTGTAAAGGGGGAGTTTCCTTTTTCCCTTCCTTTTTTCTTCTGTGTGTTCTGTATACTGTTAAGATTTACCTCATGACTACCTTGTGTGTTGTTTCTTTCTGGATAATAACAAAGACTGCTGTAAATTTAAATGTAAAATATATTTATATATTTAAAACACTACAAATTTGTGTTAGTGTCTCCAACATCAACTGAACTGCTGCCATGCAATTCCATGACACTTCCCTTTCTTGCTCTAAGGCAGACATGTCAAATTTGCGACGTCACGTGACATCGCACAATGTATCGGAGCTTTTTCCCCATTGCCGGCAATGGGGTGGGCACGGTTTCCTGGTGACGCGTCCGGCCCACAGGCTGGCAGTTTGACACCCCTGCTCTAAGGAAACTCTTCTTTTAGAAGAAATTGAAATGGAATTCAGATGGGAGTTTTGCTCCTTGTATCTGGACCAGCTGTTTTTAGTGGTTTTGTCTTAAATCATCCTGGATTCTGCTCCAACTGGCTGGTTTTTATTCCCACAATCCTCAACTTTACTTGATTCTTGAGAATAGATAATCTATGCCTTCTCTTACTGCCCAGAAAGCACTCAGTATATAACTATCCAAGAATCCTTGTGTATCCTTCACATTGGTCTAGCAGATACACTTGGAGATATCCAGATGCAGGATGAGAAAGCAATTGTGCTGTCCCAATTCCATTCCTTAGTGGAGACCATGGTGGTCAGGATGTATTGGGGGAAGGACCTGCAAGCTTGGAGAATGATTCAGAAGGAGGGATTTGGATGTGAATGAGCTCACCATCTCTATGCTGTTCATTAATGCAGCCCAATTTTTTTCAAGCTTCCCATGAGTTCCACACCTCAAGAGACAAGCTAATAAGCAGGATGGCTTTTCTATATGCATGAATCCAAGCTGAGCTTATGTTGCTTAGCTGAGATAGGTGACTATAGAAATTGAAAGAATGGATGAATGGTAGCAATTCACAACTGGCTCATTCATTAGAGCCAACTTTAGTTCAATGAAACACATGCATTCAATCTTTATCTTTTAAAGGAAAGAAAATCTTGCAGGCTCTTTACAGGTTATTTCTCAACAGTAAAATTGGCTTCCTCCCTTCTGGATTGGCTGGAAAACCAATCCTCCAAATGTATGTGAATGAGAGAGTGAGCCTAAGGCTCAGAAAGATGGTTCTCATCTGCTATTTTGGAAAGTGTCTGCTAAATCCATTGGAATTTATTGGAGTTGGGCAGCCGTAACAAATTCAGATACATAAAAATGCTCAAACAAACCATACAGGTCTGAGTAAATGTGTCTTTTGACCTCACAGAATTAACCCAGATAATCTTCTATGCTCGTGATGTTCTGGATAGAATTGTCTTACTTCTGTGATGCATCAGTAACAAACCATTTTGGCTGAGGAATTTTGGGAGAATTCCAGATTTGGAGCCAAATTCGACTCTCGCAGTAGCTTATCTCACTGAGCTGTGGTAGCGCAGTGATTAGAAGGCAGTATTGCAGGTTAATTCTACCAACTCCCAGGAGTTCGATTCTCACTGGCTCAAAGTTGACTCAGCTTTCTATCCTTCTGAGGTCAGTAAAATGAGGACTCAGATTGTTGGGGGCAATATGCTGACTCTTTAAACTGCTTAGAGAGGGCTGTAAAGCACTATGAAACAGTATATAAGTCTAAATGCTATTGCTATCTCCAAACTTTGGACTCCATCTGTGACTTCTCTTTCATTACCATTATCCAGATTATAGTGATTTAGCTATAGTCTTGGTGTTAATTCCCTAAAGCCTTTTCTACAATCATTCAGAAGATTTGACAAAAACACACCAGTAATATATTTTCACCACGAATTCATACACAAAAGCCTTGTGGGCTGATCCATGGGTGAATAAAGGAATATGAAGAGATGGAGGTTTTGCACAGGTTTTTGTTCAGGCAGGAGGTTCTTTCTCCTCTCTGCTTCAGAAATGAAACCTAGGCTGTTTTTTTTCTGAAAAAAGAAAAGCTTTCTTCTAACTGTTCTTCTTACTCTTTGTTGGAATCACACACAGGGTTGGAGGCTCCATCAGAAACAAATCATGTTGCTGCTTCTGCTGCTTCTGTGCCCCCAGAAAGTATGGGGGGTGCTCAAATCGAAGTGCTCCCTGATGTTGCTGAGGGATGAAGTGGACCCAAAGAATCATTACAGGCCAGGAGAGCTTTCCATTGGTGGTATCATTTCTGCAACTCAGGCTACATTTGAAACAATAGGTTTCAAAAAGTCTCCTGTGACTCCGGTATTTATGTAAGTCAGTCTTTCATTATTGGATTAGAGCACGGGTTTCAAACTTGCCACATCACGTGACGTGTCGCGACGTATTGCGACTCTTTGTGCATTGCCGGCAATGGGGTGGGCGTGGCTTTGGTATGATGAAACCGGCCTGTGGGCCGGCAGTTTGACACCCCTGCATTAGGGCAACTCTATTTCTGAATTATTGAAACAATTCCAGCTAGGCATTGTGCCATTTCATCTTTGGGGATCCATTTTGGATCCTGCAGCTGATAAACCTCCTTTGAAATTCTTAGCTAGTATCATTTAGCAGGGTTCTTCTGTTTTTCCTGACTTTGAAGAAGAAACAACCATTTTCCTTGACATCCTGAAACCAGATCTAGAATGTGGATAGAGAAGAGATGCTTCCTCCCTTCTAACCCTCCTTTTCCCCATAGGCTGATCATGGACACAAAATGAAAGAATGATATGTTTTTTCCTACACTTACAATATGTGGATAGTGAGAAGAGGGCAATTCCTCCCTTCTATGTCTCCCTTTCCCCATAAAGAGGTCAACGTTGATATAAAAAAGCAGGAATGCTATATTTTTTCTTACACTGAAAATGCAATAATCTCCCCCTTTTAGTTCTTGTGTTCATTGATAATATGACAGAATCCTAGATCAGAATTTATAATTTCATTGAATTTCTATGTCTGTGATTCCCATTTTGAATTGATTTGAAACCCTATAATGATTTAAACTGAAATTAAGTCAAAGACATTTGACAGTGGACATGAAAATAGAAACGTGCAATAATCTATAACTTATTGGCTTTTTAAAGGATCACAGCTCCTCATTCTCTCTATGGGTTTGTGTCTGAATGTACACTTAATGATTCTATATTTAATACGAAAAACAACTCCAATATTAAATACTATAGAACTTAAACAGAAAAACAGAGAATACTTAAAGTCAACCTGAAATCTTAGACCAACTGCAAGGATGCTGAGAAACTCAAGAATAAATCAAAGTATAATAAATAGATTCCTTTAGACCTAAATTGTTCTGAGTATATGAAAATGAAATACAAATCTAATGAACCCCAGGATTTCATTAAAATATGTGAGATATCTGGGGAGATCTCTTAGCTTTCTTATGCTAGAATGAATTAATCCATTTAAATATGTCCTCAAATGCTCAAAATCTGTCAGTTATCACACACAGTTGCTTACTGCTTTTGAAATATCAGATATCTTTTATTGATATAGGTTACTTTTTATTATTTTTAATGTTAATTTTTTCAGCCTTGCTATAGCCCATTGTGAGGAATTCTTTAAGACAAGTATTTTTGTAAACATAGATTAAATAAAATGTTATTTCATTGATCACAGTATGTTTAATACATTATCCTTGCAGGGTAAAAGCAACACAATATTGGAAAATCCTATCCTTCCTTTTTGCCATCCAGGAGATTAACCAGGATTCCCATTTCTTACCCAACATCACTCTGGGCTACAATATCTATGAAAATTATTTCCGTCCAAGAAAGACTTCAGATGCTTTGCTGGACCTGCTTTCAGATGGGGAGGCCAATGTTCCCAACTACAGTTGTGGGAGACAGAGAAACACAGTGGCTCTTCTTGAAGGGGCTGAAACTGGCTTATCCATCCAGATATCATCCATATTAGGCACCTACAAAATCTCACAGGTGAGTCTTTGCTGATAAAATATTTTTAATCATGCAGCTTTCAGTCAGAGGTCCTCCCTCTGTAAATGAAAATGAGAGTCTTATTATGGAAATGATTAGGCTTTAGGATGATGGTTTGGTTATCCAAAAGGAGGGAGGGTGTAAAGCAAACATATCTCCTCTACCATAATCCCAGTCAAGATTAGGGAAACTTTTCGTGGGATAAAAAAAAAATCTCCTCTTGAGAATTTGGGGTGAGAAGCAATGCATGAAGCAATAAGTGAGTAGAGAAGTTTTCACTGCAAGGAGCGGAACTACTCCTACATTAGGGACAGAGTTGGTATCTTAAATGTTGGCTCTCATGGGTCTCAGATAAAGTAACAATTTGCGTTCCTTTTCAGATTAGTTACAATTTTGTTTCCCAGATTCTGAGGGATAAAACTCAGTTTCCTTTCTTCTACCCGATGCTCCCTGCTGAAGGATTCCAGTATTCAGGGATGGTCAAGCTGCTTCTCCATTTCAGATGGACTTTGGTTGGTCTGCTGGCTCCAGACACTGACCAAGGTCAGAAATTCATAACAGCAGTGACTTCCATGCTGATAAGAAGTGGCATTTGTCCAGTTATATCACAGGACTTTTCACCAGCTCTACAAAATGTCTTCATAGATTATCCTGTATATCACAAATGGAAACAAGTGAATGTTTTTCTTTACGCTGCAGAGATTGATTCAATCAGTGCAGGATTAGCAATTCTACATCTCGTACATAGAAGAATTAAGGAATCTGCTGCAGGAAAAGTCCTAGTGACACCAGTGCTCTGGGATTTTAAAATGGTATTCACAGAGCAAGGATTTCCCTTGGAATTCATTCAAAGCATTGTTTCCTTTGTTTTGAAGACAAATCAAATGTCGAAATGTGGTGGCCATAAGCAGTTTTATTCTCACATGAGACGCCTTGCCAAAAGATCCTTTATGTGCTCCTACATCAAGGATGCCTTTTCTGTGAAAGTCTGGAAACGCTGCAGAGAGAGGGAAGAACTGCAAGCTGTGCCCCAAAAGGTGAAGGATCAGATCCTTTGTATAGACAACTATTTCATTTACCACACCATCTGGGCTGTGGCATGGGCCTTACATGCAGCCTATTTGTCCAGATTCAAGAGGAGAAAGATGAAAGATGGTAAGAGATTGGAAACTCCAAATCTAAAGGCTTGGCAGGTATTTCTTTTCTGTTACATGCAGCCAAGAATCTATTTTGTAATTGTAAGAAATGGGCAGCTATTCTAAAAAAAAGTCATTTATTCTGAACAGAAAAAATTCTAACTTTCCATTCCTCTCCCTTTTGCATTCCCTTTTAAATTTCCTAACAGTGAGAACAATTAATCAGTTGAATGACTTGCCTTCAGAAGTGCTCCAACACTGAAGGCTTTAAGAAGAGACTGAACAGCCACTTGTCTGGAATGGTATGAGGCAGTGGGTTGGCCCTGTGGGGGGGGGGGAGGGGAAAAGAGGGGATGGTTTTGTGCGAAGGGCAGGCATGTGTGTGAGTGCACATGCACAATTTCATTTGTGTGAACGGTGTATGCCGGCACGTGCTGCTCGCACAAATGGGGCTGTGAGCACCAGTGCCCGCCACCCACACAGCCCTGTTGTGAATAGGCCGTGGCCTGGTAGTGGACCCCTGGTATAGGGTCTCCTGCTTGAGCAGTGTGTTGGATTAGAAGACCTCCAAGGTCCATTCCAATTATGTTATTCTGTTAACAAACTACACATTCATTCATTCCTCCATCAGCAGCTCCTTGAGATCGCTAGACAAGTCTTGCAATGCAGCAGTGAAAGCAACAGAGAAAGGAGCAAAGTTTTATTCTGTCACCTTCCCAGGCATTCCAGACATATGACAGACAGATGAGTCATGTCTTTGTCATGTGGACTTCAAATGTCATTTCCTTAGAGAAGAATAGAGAGAAACACCAACCAGTCCACTCCGGGGGAAAAAAAAACAATAGTTCATAAATTTGAATTTAGATGTAGTCAACAAGGTTTTATAACAGATTCTTGCATTGTTCAATTATGGCACTAAGCTAGAAAATTTAGGATGAGTTAAATTTAAACCTAAAATTTGTGGTACAGATAGTCCTCAATTTACAACCATTTGTTTGAAGTTACAAAAGCACTGAAAAAAGTGACTTGTGACCATTTTTCACACTTACAACCAATGCAGTATCAAAACTTAGAAACCTGGCATGTATTTATGACAGCTGCAGTGATCCAGGGTCCTGTGATCACTTTTTGCATCCTTCTGACAAGCAAAGTCAATGGGGAAGCCAGATTCATTTAACAACTGTGTTATTAACGTAACAACTGCAGTGATTCACTTAACAATTGTGGCAAGAAAAATTGTAAAATGGACAAAACTCATGTAACAACTCTCTTGCTTAGCAACAGAAATTTTGGGCTCAAATGGGGTTGTAAGTCAAGGACTACCTGTAGTTATTGTGAAGTGGAACACCCAACAATAACTATTGGGTTTGAATTCTAAAGGTCAAGCTTATTAAATTGGTTTGTTTGTTTGTTTTGGCAGAAGACTAAAAACAAAACAGTAAATTATAAGCAATTAGTACAATTTATTAACTAGTGTTGGAAGCTAATGTGATTGCGAGCACTCAAGTAACATAACAGAATAGCAAAGTTGGAAGGGACCTTGTAGGTCATCTAGTCCAGGGCTTTTCAACCAGTGGTACGTGTACCACTTGTGGTACATTAACAAGTGGCAGGTGGTATGCAGCCCTGCCTAGCTGAGTGTAGTGGGGGAGGGAAAGAGCCAGCGCAGGCAAGGACTTACTGTGAGAGTAAGAGTGGAGCTGCAGAGTGGCTGGGGCGAGGCAAAGGCCCCAGGCTCACTTCTGGCTCACCCTCCCCCATGAGAAAGGAGGAAGAGGGGGTGGAGACAGGAGAGGCTATTAAAGGAGGCAGTTTGGGCGGGAGAGGGAGAGAGAAAAAAAGAAGCAGCCTTGGGAGGAGGCGGAGTCAGCTCTAGCTGCACCAAAGGGAAAGAAGAAGGAGGAGGAGGAGGAGGGTGGGGGGAGAGGAGAGGAGATCAAGCAGGCCGGCCATGAGCCGATCTACAACTGCTGTGGCAGCAATGGCTGGAGGTGAGGCACGGAGGAGGGAGGGAGGGAGGGAGATGGAGAGTGGAAGGATTCTTATGTGCTTTTGTGACTTTGAAGTTCTGGGATTTGTGCAATGTGGGCTTTGTGTTCTTAAGGAGTGTTTGGCAATGTCTATTTGGCTGATGGCTGATGTCTCGTGTTAGCTTCTATTGCTCTGCTATTGTTAGCTGTAAGTTTTGCTGCAAGGGATTTTGAAGTATTTTTCTCCTGAATGGAGAAAAGCCGGCAGCCAATACTTATTTACATTTTTTTTTCTTCCTTAAGTGTCGGCTGCGCTCCTTAACTTTCCTTTCTAGCCAGTAGCTAATTCTTAAAGGGGAATGCGCCTTTTTAAGCTAGTTCCCTCAATGGCTTCTCTTTTCTGTCTCTGGAGGCTTTTCCTTGTTTGATGAATATATGGAAGAGGGAAAATATGGGGGGTTCAAATTCTTCCTTCAGAAGGAGATGGGAATGAGAAAGAGGGAGGGAGGGAGGGAGGGAGGGAGGGAAGGAAGTCCCACCTTAGCACTTGGCCACCAGCAGCCCTGCCATTGTCAAAAGGTTGCAAAAGGGGATCACATGACCTTGGGACACTGTGACTATCATAAATATGAATCAGTTGCCAAGTATCCAAATATAAATCACATGACCCTGGGCATGCTGCAATGGTCATAAGTGTGGAAAATGGTCACAAGTCATTTCAGTGCAATTGCAACTTTGAACAGATTTATTTTTTTTGCTAGGTGGTACTCGAATATTGCCATATCCTAAAAGTGGTACAATCGGTGAAAAGGTTGAAAAGCCCTGATTTGGTCCAATCCCCCACCCAAGCAGGAGGCCCTACACCAGGGGTGTCAAACTGCCGGCCCACGGGCCGGATGCGTCATCCGGAAGCCACGCCCACCCCATTGCTGGCAATGGCAAAACCGTCCCGATACATTGTGCGATGTCATGTGACGTCGCGAGTTTGACATGTCTGCCCTACACCATTTCTGACAAATGGCACTCCAGTCTCTTCTTGAAAGCTTCCAGTGATGAATCTCCCACAATATCTGAAGGCAGTCTGTTCCATTGGTGGTTTGTTCTCACTGTCAGAAAATTTCTCCTTATTTCTAGGTTGAATCTCTCCTTGATAAGTTTCCATCCATTATTCTTTGTCTGGCCTTCAGGTACCTTGGAAAACAGGTTGATTCCTCTCCTCTCTGTGACAGCCTGTCAAATATTGGAACACTGCTATCATGTCTCCCCTGGTCCTTCTCTTCACTAGACTACCCATGTCCAGTTCCTGTAACCGTTCTTCATATGTTTTATCCTCTACTACCCTAATCATCTTTGTTGCTCTTCTATGCACTTTTTCTAGTAATAAAGCAGTTGGAATTTTGTGGAAAGGATTTTAATGGAGAACATTTGAGGCCATTAGAGGTCAGTTAGTAATCTCTAAGTAGTTACCTCACTATTCAGTTCAGTGAAAGAAAGATAAGAAGCATTTATTTTTTATGAGAATAATTATAGAATCCAGATATTCTGTAGAACTGTCTCTCTACCATATTTCACAGAAGAGATGTGACAACCATTTGTCTGAAATGGTATAGGATTTCCTGCTTGAGCAAGGGATTGGATTAGAAGACCTCCAAGGTCCCTTCCAACTCTGCTATTCTGTTATTCTGTCCAGATTTTATATATATTTTATATATAAAACTACTAGGTTACTAAATGTTATGATTCAAAGGTTGATAGATTTTCTCCTGAAAAACTTGAAAAATGAATGTGAAACTGTCATTTATTTCTTATCAGATAAAGGGAAACTGAAACAGAAGTTTGGATATCCTGTATAAAAATTCCCATTTTCTCTTCCATTCCAGTTTCATCCCTTCCTTGAAAAATCTGAATTTTACAATAAAGCCATGGATGGAGTGTCACTGGATGAGAAGGGAGACCTCACAGTGGACCTGGACATTGTCAATTGGCTGCAGCACAACAGGTCAATTACCAAAGTGATGACTGGCACCCTAGAAAAACAGGGATCCTTAGAATTCAAATTTATTGTCAGTCCAAAGGGTATGATAGAGATGGATAAAATGAACAAGGTGGGAGAAATCTTCATTTCAGTCTTTGTAAATCTCTTACTAACAGAATTGCTTCCTTGGGACAGAGAGTGGTTTTGAATATCATCTGTAGGAGAGAGAAAATATTTGGTTAGATATCAAGCTATCTATGAGAAATATATACTCAGCCATTTATGAAAACTATTCACTAGTCTTTTGTGAAGGCAGTTATATTTGAGCCAGGATAGGTTTGAGTTCATTTCCCCAAAGGACAAAAATGATTACACTTTACTTTGATTTTTAACATGTAAATTTAGAATCTAAACTAAAAATGGAAGTGTACAAACATTAGTGTAGAAAGAAAGAAGAAAAGGGAAGCAGCATGCAAGTAAGCAGATTGTTGAGGTTTTTATAGCACTGTGGTGGAGTATTGCACACACAGTACAGTATTGCAGGCTAACTCTGCCTATAGCCAGGAATTTGATCCTGACTGGCTCAAAGTTGACTCAGCCTTCCATCCTTCTGAGGTTGGTGAAATGAGGACCCAGATTATTGGGGACAATATGCTGACTGTATAAACCATTTAGAGAATACTCTAAAGCATTATGGAGCAGTATATAACTTTAAGTGCTATTGCTATAGCTTTATATATGCTTCAAATTTAGCAAAACTAAGTCTTAAACTGGGATCACCAACCCATTTCTCTTTTGTCCCTTTCTAAAAACAAAATCACCACTCATTTCTGGATGGACCTCCTTTTTTCAGCCCCTGCTTCCTTCCAGGTGTGTGGAAAACTGCAGTCCTGGGTTCATGAAGGTAACTCAGGAAGGGAAGCCCATCTGTTGCTACAACTGTCTTCCTTGTGCAGAAGGAACCATCTCTACCATGGAAGGTGGGTGTCACCAAAGGAAAGGGGAAACCTTTCTTATCTTGGAAGACCACATACCCCTACATATCCCAAGAAGGCATTTTGATCGGATTTTTAGCAATCCATATTAAATTGGGAGCAGAACATAAAAAGATATTGAAGCAATAATGGCTTATCATTATATTGGAACTGCCCCCTCTTATCCTTCATTTTCCTGTTCTAAATTTATACCTACCCCATTTCCCTTGAAAGTGAGATATTCAAGGGCATAATGATATGAATTATTGCCTGAAAGTGGAGTGAAGAGTTGTGTGGTAATAAGGAAATTATGAGTTAAGGCTGAGCTTTTTTTGCCCTAGTGGGATAATGGTCTACTAAATGTTAGAAAGAGGCATGCTTGAGGAAGTCCAGAACTCAGCCTGATCCATCCTGAAGGCAACTTTTTTCGTACTTTTCATGAGCAATGCCAGATGAAGGGTTTTTTAGTTTCTGCTGAATAAATAGTGTTTAGAAGCCTTTCATCAGCACATCATTCCATTCTAAGCTCTTTCCCCTTTGACTGACCTATTTTAGTGTAGCAGGGATCACCTTCTTTTCCCCAGTCTCTTGCACTTCATAGTCTTTCATTTTTCAGAGTTCAGACTCATAGTTGATGGTGAAAATAGTAAGGAATGGAGCGGAGTGGAACAGAATAGAATGGAATGGAATGGAACAGAACAGAATAGAATCAGAAAAAGGAACAGGAACAGAATAGAATAGAACTTTACTGAAAATTAAGCTGATAAGCAGCAGACAGGAAAAGAATATAAATAAAAATAAAGTTTCTTGGAAATAAAGCTTTTCCTGGATGTTTCAGTTCGAACAGGAGCATTGGTTAAAATCCTGTTCGAAGTTCAAAGAACCAAAACTCAAATTCCTAAGATCAGAGTTTCCCAAACAGGGTTCAGAGGAAGCACAACTAGAGGTGGAGATCAGACTGTTTTTCCATGGGTCAAGGCTGCCTCTTTAATGAGCCTGCAGCCAGCAAAGTTCAATAAAGATAGTTACTTCCTTGTTTCGCAAGGAGCCTCATTGAATGTCTTTGCTCTGTTCTCTGCTCTACTCACCCTGTTGAAGGGCTTGGCATCCATGCCTCATTATCTGACTGCTTCAGCTTTTTTTAAAGGTGCCTGTGTTTGACCATACTCAGGTAATTTGTGGTTTGGTGTCTGCTGAGGCTGACATGTCACTCATTCAATGCCAGAATCAGAGTGAGTCTGAAGCCATGACATGCCCTTTCTTCCATAAGCTTGATTGCATGTCAGGTATAATAGTGGTGGTGTAGGGTTTATTTGTTCTTTCTAGTTCTACAATAAAATGAGTAATGTCTGGCTGTTCTATGTTTTCTTGGGTCCCTTAATCCAGGGCTTTTCAACCGGTGGTACGCGTACCACTTGTGGTACTTTGCCACATGGCAGGTGGTACGCGATTGCTAGCCAAGTGTAGCAGGGGAGGGGAATGAGCCGAAGTGAGCCAAGCCTGAGGGAGAGGCAGCTGCAGCTGCAGCTGCAGGACTGGCTGTGCTCGGCAGAAGCCCCAGGAGCCGGCAGGGCTCCAGCTGATTGGCTCCAGCTGATTGGCACTTCCAGAAGCAACTCAAGCTGGAGGTGAACTGAAGAAAAAGGGGGGAGAAAGAGAGGAGAGGCTATAAAAGAATGTGGTTTGGGTGGGGGAAGGGGAAAAAGACAACAGGAAAGGTTTAATCCCTTTAAACAAATGTAATTAGTTTTACCCCCTTTAATTGAGTCTTTCTGTGGCTTTTAGAAAGTTTTATTTGAAGGTAAACAGGCTTAATTTAAAGCTAAAGCTTTTCGCAATTGCCGGAGCCTTTCAGTCTAGAATTGCAACATTGTGACATGTGACATGCCTGAGGCAGCTTAAAGAGAGAAAAAAACAACGGAGTTTGAGTTTGTATTTCTTTATTTTCTTGCTTTGCACTTGATTCCTGTGTCTTTAAGGATACAGAGAAGGGATTGGGGGGATGCATTCTTACTAGAGCTCAGAAGGGCCAACCAGCTAGCTCAGGAGTCTACAAACTTAGCAACTTTAAGACCTGTGGACTTCAACTCCCAGAATTCCTCAACGAGCCATGAGGGCTGAGGAATTCTGGGAGTTGAAGTCCACAAGTCTTAAAAGTGCAAAGTTTGAAGACCCCTGAACTAGCTGGTAGTGGTGCATATTAATAAACATGGATAAATTCATCATACATTTGTCAGTGGAAAAGGAAAGTGATTCAGCAAAGGAACAGCCACCAAAGAAATTAAAACTTTTTTCTTTTTTTCTACAGTTTGTAATATTTTATTAGATTATAGAATAAAATACAAAAATACAAAAGCAAATAGTAGGACACAGTGGGGAGGAAAAAGGGGGAAAAGTGAGGGGGGGAGGGAAAAAGAACATACTTCCTCTGTTGCAGTAGAAGGAAGCATTAACATTGAACCTCAACTTTTTACTTTTCCATAATATTATAAACTAGCCATTTCTATAACAACAAATGAATCTAATCAGTAAAACCCAAAATCCCCCCCTTTTTTTTAGTCATCAAGCTTTTGACACCTTGCTAAGCACTGGTGGTACTCAAATATTGTCATGTCCTAAAAGTGGTACAATCTATGAAAAGGTTGAAAAGCCCTGCCTTAATCCATTGGTATGCAGGTGAAAGGCTGAAGTTGTTTTTTGAACAGGTGCACTACTGGCATCTTTCTAGCTTGCTTGTTCCATTCTAGATGGAGTTAATAGAGGAAGCATGCATTTTTGGAAGGATTTTCTCATCATTCTCCAAAATGAATGCCCAAAGGGAAGCAATTGTTCTTTACTATAGAGGCATGAGTGAGAAGGGCAAAGAAGTAGAGGAAGCTACCAAACAGGATAACCACAGACCAGACAGTAAAATTGTAGTTCCAGTATTAAATCTGGAAATGCATTTTTAAAAACAGCCTTCCTTCAACAACAAGTTATTTATACATGGCAGGCAAATGTCTGGTTTAGTCAGAGAAATAGATGCCCTCTCAGAACAATTAGACTTGGAAGGGACCATTGAGACCATAAGTCCTATCCTTTGCTCATTTCAGGAAACCAAAGTAAGCTTCTTCAATAACTGGCAGCCAAAACAATACTTGAAGAGAGGGTTTTAGCATTATACTAAAGCAGGGCTTTTCAACCTGTGGTACGCCTACCACTTGTGGTACATTAATGAGTGGCAGGTGGTACGCAGCCCTGCCTAGCCAAGTGTAGTGGGGAAGGGAAAGAGCCAGCACAGGCAAAGACTTACAGTGAGAGAGTCCTCTGGAGCTGCAGATTTTACTTATGAATGGAGCCATTTGGGGAGGCTGCCTTAGCCGGCAGCCAGTACTTACATTTTTTTTTCTTCCTTAAGTGCCGGCTGGACTCCTTACTTTCCTTTCTAGCCAGTAGCTAATTCTTAAAGGGGAAGTGCCTTTTTAAGCTAGTTCACTCAGCAGCTTGACTTTTCTGTTTCTGGAGGCTTTTCCTTGTTTGATCAATATATGGAAGAGGGAAAATATGGGGGGGGGGTTCAAATTCTTCCTTCAGAAGGAGATGGGAATGAGAAAAAGGGAGGCAGGGAAGGGAGGCAGGGAAGGAAGTCCCGCCTTAGCACTTGGCCACCAGCAGCTCTGCCATTGACTTTGCTTGTCAAAAGGTTGCAGAAGGGGATCACATGACCCTGGGACACTGTGACCATCATAAATATGAATCAGTTGCCAAGCATCCAAATATAAATCCCATGACCCTGTTGCTGCAATGGTCATAAGTGTGAAAAATGGTCATAAGTCATTTCAGTGCAATTGCAACTTTGAACAGGTTTTTTTTTTTGTCACCAATTTTTTGACACCTTGCTAGGTGGTACTTGAATATTGCCATATCCTAAAAGTGGTACAATCGGTAAAAAGGTTGAAAAGCCCTGTACTAAAGGACAAGCTTTAAAGTATATATTACTCTTGCCCTTTTTCAGACACAGAGGAATGCAGCAAGTGTCCAGCAGATCAACATCCAAATAACAACCGAACTCAATGTATCCCCAAGATTAAGATTTTCCTATCCTATCAAGAAAAAATGGGGTTCATCCTGACTTCAATTGCCTTGTTTCTGTCTTTAATCACATGCTTTGTCTTGGGAACCTTCATTAAATTTCAAGAAACTCCCATAGTCAAAGCCAACAATCGGGACCTCTCTTATATTCTTCTTGTCTGTCTCCTGCTTTCTTTCTTCATCCCCTTCTTGTTCATTGGCCAGCCAAGGAGAGCCACCTGCCTTCTACGTCAAATGGCCTTCAGCATCATCTTCTCTGCTGCTATATCTACTGTCTTGGCCAAAACCATCACAGTGGTACTGGCCTTCTGGGCAACTAAACCAGGCAATAATGTTCAGAGATGTCTTGGAAAGAGTTTGACAAACTTAATTATCTTTTCTTGCTCTGGTCCTCAAGTTGTCCTCTGCAGTATCTGGTTGAGCACTTTCCCTCCCTTTCCTGAGTCTGACATGCACTCGCAATCTGGAGAAATTATACTACAGTGCAATGAAGGCTCTGTCACAATGTTCTACATTGCTCTTGGCTATATGGGCTTCCTGGCTGCCATCTGCTTCACAGTGGCTTTTCTGGCCAGAAATCTGCCTGCCTCCTTCAACGAAGCCAAGCTAATCACCTTCAGCATGCTGGTCTTCTGCAGTGTCTGGGTGTCCTTTGTGCCCACCTACCTGAGCACCAAAGGGAAGTACATGATGGCTGTGCAGGTCTTCTCCATCTTGGCCTCCAGTGCAGGACTTTTAGGCTTCATCTTCATGCCCAAGTGTTTCATTATTTTCTTCAGACCACATCTCAATACAAAAGAACATTTGATGTCAAAATAAAAGAGAAATATGACTTTTGGATAGGTATTTTCGAAAATAACAGTTAATAATTATGACAAACAACTTTTGACATTTTAATGAGGTACCGCCTCCCCCACCCCCCCAAAAAAACCCCAGCCAGTCCGTATTTTTTAAGTCAAGGTAGAAAAAGAGCATCACTATTTAATATATAAGGTTTCCCTTTTTCTTTTTTGCAATCAAGTCTCTAGAAAAATATGTGAATAAATAATAATGCTTCCCAAACTCTGAAGCAGATTGCAAGACACAAATGAATTGAGTCCAAGCTAGTGCTTTGCCTGTCAATTCAGCAGACTGTGAATAAAACACTGATGCCGTCTAGTCACCTCCAATTCCACTTTGGTCAACATTGGTGCCAAGGAGGGAGATTCTTGCTTGAGAGCTTGAGAGTCCTGCACTCCATCAAAGTGGTTCAAATGTAAGTGGGAAGAGCCTGGTCCAAGGTGCTCTGTACTTAATCAGGGTGCAACTTAATCAGGGTGTGATCTCACCATAGCAACATGGTGGTGGAAATCCCCTTCAATTCTGGATTATGACATCTGCTCTAAGATAAAGAAGTCTAATGTATGATTGCTTGCATATGTCTGTGTTAGAGTTTTACAGCTTTCCAGTGCAAAAATAAGCCCCAAAAATAAGCACACATTCAAAATGAGCAGGAGGCATAATTTAGAAAAACTTTATCTCTAAAATATATATAAACATGATACATACAGTTTCATTCAGCTCTGGGGAACATCAACAACTCTTAACGTGATCAGAAAAAGCACATAGAGAAGACTAAGACACGCCCAGACCTAGGCTGGATCACATGCTTCACATAGCCAATACTGTGTCTTAATCAAAAACAGTTCTCATTGGCTGGTTTGTTGCTATGGCTATTCCAGTTCATAAAATTTCTTACACGCTGACAGTCTGGCCTGATATTCCCTGAGAGAAGCCCATGGAAGCCATGAACTCCTAATCCTTATCAAATCTTTTATGATGGTCCCCAGCAGGAACCAGTTCCAGCAATCTGAGAAAGGATACCACCAGGCAGCCGGGCAGCTGTTATACCTGTATGATCCTCAGTTTGTATTTGCCGCACAGATTAACACACCCTGGATCCCAGGAAATGTACTGGTAGTGGTAGCAGTCAGTTAAGAGACAGTGGGCAGAACAAGAGGTTCAGAAGGGACTCTCCCTGGATTTTTGGGTTGTAAAAATAATGGCAGGAAAAATATTTTATCAGACTTGAAAGAAACTGTTAATGTAGTTTACAATGAAAGTGAATTAATTTATCTGGTCATGTTTTCCATCTGGTCCATTTTGTAAGATAAGTCAACAGGGTTTTATGATTAAAGCTGCCCTTCTTCAGTTTCCAAACAATGTAACATTATTGTCTTTGCCCACCCTGATTTCAGTTATACATGCTCAGTCCATTACATCATCCACTAACAAGATTTACTGTAGAGCAGCATAACTGTTTGCAACCAAACCTGGCATTAAGCATTGACATTTAAGGCCAAGATCTCTAGCAATTCAGCCACCTGGACACAGGATGCAATTTAGGATCACCACTCAATGATAGGGGCACCTTGGCCTATAACAATCCACCCAATACTCCCCATTTTACCTCCCTTACCCAACACTAAAGGGATATAACTATCCTTGCCCACACCTGCCTGGGTAGATCAATCCCCTCTGCGTTTCAGCTAGCATAGAACCTTCAAATCCTCAAAAATCTAATCCAGGTCCACTATTCAAACACCATTCCATTGGGCCTTTGACACCCAACTTTATAGAATTCACATACACCAATCCATACATCTTTCCTGTATCACAGTGTTAGAGCCTCAATCTACCAGCCACCATCCTGCTAATGTCTGGTTAGATGGCTTTCACCTTCTAGTTGGTCTCTCACCACAAAGGGAATGTCCCATCCCTTTTCTCATCTCTCATTCTGGTGATCCCCAGAAAGAGGTGGCCAAAGGGATTTGAGCTGGAATTCCCCAGTAAGTGTTATTAATCAATTCTCCTGTCTTTCTATTCTGGTTCTACCCTTGATACTACAGCAGAAGGATAGCTTCAAGATCAAAAGAAGTGATAATAGAACTTTACACTACACTAGTGAGGCCACACTTGCAATATTGTGTACAGTTCTGGTCACCAAGATTAATAAAAAAAAACATGCTAAGACCCTAGAAAGTGTGCAGAGAAGAGCAACAAAGATGATAAAGGCTAAATTATGGAGGTTAAATTGCATGAACAGTTAGGGAGATTAGTATGTCTAGCCTAACAAAGATTAGGAGGGACATGATAAATGTCTGCCTTCACTTGAGGGGCTATAACACAGAAGAGAGGATTATTCTCCAAAGCACCAGAGGACAGGACAAGAAGTCATGGGTGGAAACTTTTTAAAGAGAGATCCAACTTAGAAGTAAGAAATCATTTTCTGATAGTGAGAACAATGGAATAACTTGCCTCCTGGGGTTGTGGGTGCTCCATTACCAGAGGTTTTCAAAAATAGACTGGACAACCATTTGACAGGGATGGTGTAAAGTCTCCTGCTTTGACCCAGCAATTTGACTAGAAGAACTTTGAGATCCCTTCCAGCCCCATAATTCTATGTTCTGTGTTCTAATTGGCAGCCATCTAATTCATAGTGGCTTTTCTTTCCAAGAATCAGCCTCGAGTCTTCTACCCCAAGTAGACGAGGTAGAAAGTATATTAAAATATTAGTTACTATTCTAAGAAACAGTATTTAATACATTAATGTTAATAAACTAATAAAAATCCATTTTCTTCAACTATCATGTGTTCATTAAAATAAGATTCTCTCTGTGAGTCTGAGAATATTTCTGTATGACCCTGAATTTTAAATCATTGTGTCAGAGGTTTCCAGGTTGACACATAATGTTTGGATAATAAGTGCTCTATTTACAAAATAAATATAAGTATAAAGCCAGTTCAGTTTCATAAGCCAAGTAAAGCAAGAAAAGAATCACAGGTGAATTGCACTTGATTAGATTCATATTGACCAAAAAAACATACTCAGGATTTTGTTGGATTTGACAGGAACCATAGTAAAGGTGAATAAAAACCATAGGAAATTACTCTTTTGCTCCCCACATTTCATTGTCTCCATACAGGGATTAATTGCTCATCTCTGAATGGGATTCGCAATTATCTGCATGGGTCTATGACAACTCGCCATGGCCAACTCGCCATGGCCAACTTGCCACTGCTAACTCACTATGGGACAACTCGCCATGGCCAATTCACCACGGGACAATTCACTGATATCAAAGAAAGTGGAATAAAATCATTAAAGAAAGGATGCCAAAGGATGGATAAAATGAAATGTGAATGACAAAAATTAAACTATTTTAAAAATTATTTTAAATAATTAAATTAAATTGTTGAATTGTCTCGCAGTGAGTAGTCCTGTGGCAAATTGGCAATGGTGAGTTGTCTCACAGTGAGTTGACCATGGTGAATTGGCTGTGTTGAGTTGTCTCTTTCCAATCTGCATACCTTTTAAAAAATTCCCCTAGGGAAAAAAAAGTCTAAATAAGTCCATATTAAGATGATACTCTTCATGCCCATGCTAAAAGTGTCTATTGATCCTGGGTTTTCTAAAAGTATTTTTTTGCAAATATTTGGGGCCAAATAATCCAATCTCAAAGGCTCATCTTCAAAGTTTGAAGCCACATCTGTGAATTCTGCCTTTGGACCCTTTCGTGTTCATGGAAGGGTTCAGAGAAGTGACAATTCTGTGTCTTGAAATTATATAAATCATAGTGATTTATTTGTTGTCTTCATGTTAACTGCCTAGAGACATTCTACAAACTTTCAGAAAATTTAACACAAACATGTCAGAAAATGTTTTGATATCAATTTCACTCTCAAAAACAATGTTGGGTGGAATCTATGTCAGAAATGCTGGCTGAATAAATGGCCATTGGGACGGAAAGAGAATCTGGCAGTCATTTTAGGTCAAGCAGGAACTTTGATTATCTCCTCTGGCTGGACTCTGACTGGATCTGAAGCATCTGTCTTGGAAGAGGTTTTCATTTCATTTTCTCTTCATCTCATTCTTTGTTAAATAGCAGATACCACAGAGAAGGCTCAGTCAGTAACACAAGACATGTTGCTGCTCCTTCTATTTGTGCTGCTTCTGTGGCCACAGACAGATGGTGGGATGTTCAAAGCCAAATGCCTCCTGACTCTGGAGCAGAGTAAAGTGGACCCAGAGAATCATTATAAGCTAGGAGATTTCTTCATTAGTGGCATAATCTCTACAACGATTGCTACATTTCGTTCATTAAGCTTCAATAGAAGTCCTTCAATAAAATTTGATGCGTAAGTCAATCTTCCTGCACAACATTGGAACCATTCTATTTCCAAAGAATGTCTATAGTTCCAGGCTTTTAAAAACACAAAGTGGTCTTCCCTTGTTCTGCTGTTTTGTTAACTCAATTTCTGATTCTACTTTGGGGTCCCTATTGCATAAGGAAGAAGATGAAGTTCATTTTGAGCTGCCCAATATCAGAACCCAGGAAATCAAAATAATTTCCCCCATCCACTTTCCTTTACATCCTATGAACAGAGCTAGTGTGTGGATACAGAAGAACAGAATGACCTCATCTTTCCATTTATTATAACAAAACAGAGCTGGAAGAGACTTTAGAGGCCTTCTAGTCCAATCCCATGCTCAAGCAGGAGACCCTATACCATTTCAGACAAGTAGCTGTCCAATCTCTTCTTAAAAACCTCCAGTGGTGAAGCACTCACAACTTCTGAAGGCAAGCTATTCCACTGGTTAATTGTTCTCACTGTTAAGAAGTAAATCCTCCTTAGTTCTATGCTGCTACTGTCCTTCTTTAGTTTCCATCCATTGTTTCTTGTCCTGCCTTCAGGTGCTTTGGAGGATAGGTTGACCCCTTTTCTTTGTGATGGTCCCTCAAATACTGGAACACTGCTTTCATATCACTGCTAGTATTTCTTTTCTCTAGACTGGCCATATCCAAACCTGCAGCGGTACTAATCTTGACTAAATGCTTCTGTTTATGCAACCAAGGATTGTATTAGCTTTTGGGGCCACTGCCGCACATTACTAGCTCATATTTAAGTGATCATTCACTAGGACTCCAAGATCCCTCTCACAGTTACTGTTTTTGAGCCAGGTTTCACCTAATCTGTATTTGTATGTTTGGTTTTTCCTACCTAAACGTAAAACCTTGCTTTTCTCTACATTACATTTCATTTTGATGGGTAGGGCCTATTGTTCAAGTTTGTCAAGATCCTTCTGTATCTTGAACCTATCTTCTGGAGTATTGGTTATTCCTGCCAGCTTAATGTCATTTGCAAATCTGATGAGTTTCCCTTCTATTCCCTCATCTAAGTTATTTATGAAGATATTGAACTGGGCCTAAGACAGAAACTAATGGTACCCCACTGCTTACTTCCCTCCATGTAGATGTAGTACCATTAAGGACTATACATTCAGTGTGGTTTGTCAGCCAGTTACAAATCCATCTGGTGGTGATGCTGTCTATCCCACATTTTTCTAATTTACCAAGAAGTAGGTTATGGTCTACTTTGTCAAATGTCTTGCTGAAGTCTAAGTATACTATGTCCACAGAATTTTACTAGTCTAATTTAGTCACTTTGTCAAAAAGTGAAATGAGATTGGTTTGGCATGATCTGTTTTTGACAAACCTTCTGCTGGCCCCTAATTTACCCCTAACCTGAGCTGGACTCTAGGGCATGTCTGGTCCAAGCACAAAGGAATGATAAGTTTTCTCTCTGCATCATAGATGAGATAATTCCACCACTGTTTTTCCATACCAAAATTTACTGCTGGCATAAAATAGTCACAGTTAAGAACCGTGAACTTTAAATCCATGGACTATTCAAGTGTCTCTGAATGGCATTTAGGAATTCATCTCAGGACCCTATACATCATATGAAGAATGGTTGCAGGATTTGACTATTTAATGAAAAAAAGGACTAGGGTTGACATGATAGCATTGTTCCAATATCTAAGAGGCTGCCACAAAGAAGAGGGAGTCAAGATATTCTCCAAAGCACCTGAAGGCAGGACAAGAAGCAATGGATGGAAACTAATCAAAGAGAGAAGCAACCTAGAACAAAGAAGAAATTTCCTGACAGTTAGAACAATTAATCAGTGGAACAACTTGCATCCAGAAGTTGTGAATGCTCCAACACTGGAAGTTTTTAAGAAGAGACAGGACAAACATTTGTCTGAGATCATATAGGGTTTCTTGCTTGAGCAAGGGATTGGACTAGAAGACCTCCAAGGTCCCTTCCAACTCTGTTATTTTGTTATTCTATTTCTAAAATGAAAACTATTTTATTGGTTGGTTTCTTGGTTGGTATATTTATTTATTTATTTATTTATTTATTTATTTATTTATTTATTTATTTATTTATTTATTTATTTATTTATTTATTTATTTATTTATTTATTTATTTATTTATTTATTTATAAATAAACCTCAAGAGTTGTATAATACTAGGTATCTTACCATTACAAGTAAAAAATTGAAAACAGGGAAAAATAATAAACAATGCAAGAAACAACAACAACAAAAACAAAACAAACCACCACCACCCAAACAAATCCTGAATATCCATCCAAAAGAAACTGGTCTTTACCAGCTTCTGAATGTCATCCACTCAGGATCCAATTCCAAAAAAAATCATTCTATCTGGAATATACAAGCACTAATAATAAATATGTTCTTGTATCTGTCTGGGGATATTGCCCATTTTATGAAGACTGCAGAAACAGTTTGTCAAATATTGAATAAAATGCTTGAAGATAAATGCATGTAATTGAAGTCATGTTAGTGTACCCAGTTGAAAGAGTGCCTTTTAAAACTATTGTCCAACATTTTATGTTGTTTTGGTTCTTTTTCTATGGTAATATTGTGGAATATCACAAATTGTTGGAAAGAATAATTGTGATTGACTGGATTGAAATATAATTATGGAAGAAAAGTTAAATGTTATTCTCACTGATATGTTTGTACGTGCAGAAAATCACCCAAACTTTATTGGAAATTTGTACCCTACATTTTAACCACTGAGGACATCAACCACAATAACCCTCTGTTACTTAACCTCACCTTGGGTTATAATACCTATGAAAACTTCTATAAGGTAGAAATGACTTCAGATCCTTTGCTGGACCTGCTTTCAGATGGGGAAGCTAATGTTCCCAACTACAGATGTGGAAGGCAGAGAAACACAATGATTGTTCTGGAAGACGCTGAGACTGGCATCTCTATCCAGATTTCAAACATGTTGGGCATCTACAAAATCCCTCAGGTATGTCTTTATTGGGGAAACAGTCTTCATTCATGCAGTTTTCAGTCAGATGTGCTCTACCACAAATGAAAGCAGAATTATATTATGGAAATGGTAGGAATCCATTTTGTTTGTTAAATTTCAACTACGACCATCTTTCATTTGTTTCAGATCAGCTGCAATTTTGCTTCCAAGATTCTGAGGGATAAAACTCAGTTTCCTTTCTTCTACCCAATGTTCCCAGCTGAAGGAGTCCAGTACCCAGGGATTGTCAAGCTCCTCCTGTATTTCAGGTGGACCCTGGTTGGTATCATTGCTCCAGAAAATGACCAAGGGGAGGGATTCATGAGGACATTGTCTTCTTTGATGTTAAGAAATGGTATTTGTGCAGTTATATATCAAACCTTTCCACTTCATAGTCATACTATACGTATAATGAATGACAAATATTACAACTGGAGAGAAGTCAATGTCTTTGTTTATGGTCCAGAGATTAGTTCATTTTTGTTTGGAATTATGATTGTTCAAGCAATACTTCATGAATTCAAGGAACATGTTGACGACAAAGTCTGGATTACTACAGCTCATTGGGATCTCAGTCCTGATTTGATGTTTGATCAATTCTCCTTTAAATACCTTAGTGCCATTTTTTCCTTTATGATACAGAAAATGAAATGGGCAAACTATGTTGCTTCTATTCCCTTTGTCGAATCCATAGTTAAATTTTTGAAGAAAACCTTTGCATGTTCATCCACTAAGGATGCCTTTTCAGTGAAAATCTGGAGACGGTGCAGACAGAGAGAAGAACTGGAGCCTTTCAGGAAAGAGGATGTGGATCAAATCCAGGCTCTGGACAGCTACATCATTTACAGCACCATCTGGGCTGTAGGCAAGGTCTTAAATTCAGCTTCACTCTCCAGATCAAGGAGATCAATGAGGAAGACAGGTATGAAGGTAGAAGGTCCAACACTGAAGGCTTGGCAGGTATTTCTCTTTCTTAGACATGTTGGCCCTGCAGATGAGAATCAGTTTTGTGGATGCCTTGGTTACCTATTCTGAAGAATAAGTATTCTGAAATCCAAACTAAATCGATTTTCATTTACATTTCTTTGATCCTTGTATTTGCAATATTTTCCCTTTTGATTCTTTTAAGTGAATACTTTGATATCTTGGTTGCTCAGCCAGCCTTTTATCTCATTGATTAAACTATCTTTTAATGACAGTTTTCCTGGCCAAAATATTATACTATGTCCATGTTTCTCTTTGTTGACATTTCTCTCTCTAAGGAAGGAGTAGAGCCATATCACAGAAAATTTTATTCCATCCCTTCTTATGGGATGGGGCAGTCTCTGATTGCACTTCCCATGGACACAGTCTGAAGAAGTCATTCACTTTATGCATTGCTCCATGGTAGAAAAGGACAGAAAGAGAAAAAAACAAGACTTGGATCACAAGGGGAAAAAAGCCATATAAGAGAATAACAAAATAAATGAGTTGGAATGGACTTTGGAGATCTTCAAATCCACCCCCCTGCTCAAGCAGAGACCCTATACCATTCCACAGAAATGGCTGCCCAATCTCTTCTTTAAAATCTCCTATAGTGGAGCACCCCCAACTTCTGGAGGCAGCCCATTCCACTAATCAATGCAGTGGCCCCCAACCTTTTGGGCACCAGGGACAGGTTCCATGGAGAGAGGTTTTCCCGCAGACCATGCTGCCTGCATCCCGGAGATGAGGCTTTGCTTGCTTGTGTGGCCCAGTTTCTGGCATGCTGCAGACTGGTGCTGGTCCACGGATCAGCAGTTGGGGACCCCTGGATTAATGTTTGTTACTTTCATGAAATTTCTCTTTAGTTCTAGGCTGTGTCTCTCTGTGTCTCTCTTTCCATCTGTTACTTCTTGTCTTGCCCTCCGGTGCTTTGGAGAAAAGGTTGACCACCTCTTCTCCTTAATAGCCCTTCAAATATTGGAAGACTGCTATCATGTCACCCCTATCCTAATTGATATTCTCCTAACAAAGTTGGAAACTCAAATAGAATCTTGTTCTTGAACACAGAGAGAAAAATATTCAGTTTCCTTATATCCTAAACCAAGGAGTCTTTTCAAAGAGTGTCTGATTTCATTTCTAATCTCCTCTTTTCCTTTCTAGTTTCACTCCTTCCTTCAAAGTTCTCAGTTTCACAATAACTCCATAGAAGGAGTATATTTGAATGAGAAAGGAGATCTGACAGCTGACCTGGACATTGTCAACTGGGTTCTTTTCCTGAACAAATCTGTCAAGAGAGTGAAATCTGGGAGTCTAGAAAAACTGGCATCCAAGGATTTGAAATTTACCATTGACCAGAAGAGTATCGCACAGGTGGAAATGCTAAATAACATGAAATTAATATTTATTTTATTACATTGAAGGCAGCAAAACAGGATTGCACTTTTGGTGTTGTTGGGGATTTTCATTCAAACCCTTTGAGTTCTTATAAGAACTGTACAGGTTGCCTCAAATGATACAGTCTTCAATTTTCATAGAAAATATTCACTGAGTCTATGGAAAGGGAGGTAAAATCAGCCAGGCATGCAAATAATGTGGTTACGTAGCCAAAACACAGAATCCACCCAACATTTTCTGGATCAGATTAATATCTAAATTTAAAATTAAAGTCTACATTTATAGTGCATATGAAATTTTATAAGGGAAGAGAAAGAGAGAAGGAATATGCTGTTCAATCTAATGAATCTCACATTTCCTCTTGGCATCTAGTTAGTGAAATCAAAATCTTTACCTGGAGTTCCCTAACCCTTCTTGCTTTGCCATGTTTCTGAAACTAAGTTCATTTTTGGGGCATTTTTCCTCTCTCTCTCTTCAGGCCCTGCCTCCTTCCAGGTGTGTGGAAACATGTCATCCTGGATTCATGAAAGTGCTTCAGGAAGGGAGACCCATCTGCTGCTACGACTGTCATCCTTGTGCAGAAGGAACCATCTCCACCATGGAAGGTGGGTGACACCAGAGGAAAGGAATAGACTTTTGAAAAGAGTCTCTGACATCTTTTATAATGTGGAGACTTGATATACATTTTTAAGTCTGGCTTTTAAAAACTATAAATAGAGAGAACTGAATACTTTATTTGGCCAAACATAATCAGAAACAGAAGGAATTTGAAGAGAAGTAAAGAAGATAATAAAGGGGGAAAATAATAATACTACAACTGTACTCTGTGGGTTGATATACATACACATTAGACAGATCTGTGAGAATTAGGTGTTCAGCAGAATGATGGCATGAGGAAAAAAAAAAAACTCTCCCTGTATCTAGTTGTCTTGGCATATAACACCCTATAGCCCTATCCTGAGGGAAGGAATTGAAACAGTTTGTGTCCAGGATGTGAGGGGTCTATAGATATCTTCTCAGTGTCTCCTTCTGACCCATGCAATACACACACAAACACAAACACACACATGTACATACACATAGACATACACACATACATGCAACATATAATTTATATAATATACTATATTTTGTATATACTATATTTTATATATACTATATACAAAATTTATTTGATAATGTGATAAGAAATAATTCTGTGGTTTATATTTGGAGCAAATTATTAAAAGACAGTTCCCGCAATGAAATGGGGAAACACAGAATTCTTCCTTCCTTCCTTCCTTCCTTCCTTCCTTCCTTCCTTCCTTCCTTCCTTCCTTCCTTCCTTCCTTCCTTCCTTCCTTCCTTCCTTCCTTCCTTCCTTCCTTCCTTCCTCCCTCCCTCCCTCCCTCCCCTTTTTTAACAAGGTTTTTTTTAATGAGAAAGGCAAAAGTTCTCTTTTTCAAGTGCTTGAAACTTAAAGTCGTTTCAACTTCTTGCTGAAATTACAGGAAAAGCTGAGGCTAGTTATTTTATTTCTCATCAGCCCTCAGGAGACACACAAAGGTGGCAGAAGCCATTGGTGCATTGGTGCATGGGTGGGAGGATAAAAAAATAGGGGAATTGATCAGTGAGGAGAACTGCTATCCAGACTGAAGACTTGGCCATCTCCTTGATCAAAACAAGAGGGTGGAATTGACATTGGCAAAGGTGAATTTATTAAAACATCTTAACTAACCACCAACTTAAACATGAAGACCAGCAGCTGAGTTAATTGAAAAATATCATCCTTCTGAAAAATTTCACAGCTGCAGCCTTGAGTACAACCTTTTATTCCTTCTTGTGCTAGAGCTAGTACAGTATAGTGGGTCCCAATGTCCATCCCTCCTGGGGTCATTGGTGGAAGAGCTGCAGATGCTTTGGATTTCATCTTTAAAAGGTGGTTCTTGCAATATGGGATGCAACTAATATAGCCTCTAAAAACAGACACTGTTCCTCCTGTGAATGTGTGGCAGAAGTTCTCTTTTACTTTTGCACTTGTTCTTCTTTGTCACACTATTTAAAATTCCTAACCATTTCTGCATGATATCTTTCTCCATGCACATTCATTCACATCATCACCTATTTCACTCCAACTATGCATCAGATGGAAGACTGCTTTATGGAAGATGTTGCTCTTGTCCTTTCCAGATGCTGAAAAATGCACCAAATGCCCAGATAATCAGCATCCAAACCTCAATAGAGATGAATGTATACCTAAGATCAAAACATTCCTATCCTATCAAGAAAATTTGGGGATCGTCCTAGCTTCTCTTGCCTTGTTCCTGTCTTTGGTAACAGGATTAGTTTTGGGAATCTTCATTAAATTCCAAGAAACTCCCATAGTCAAAGCCAACAATCGGGATCTCTCCTACATCCTCCTCATTTCCCTCCTGCTCTCCTTCTTGACCTCATTCCTATTCATTGGTCAGCCAAGGAGAGCCACTTGCCTGTTGCAACAAGCAGCATTCAGCAACATCTTCTCAGTTGCCGCTTCTACTGTCTTGGCCAAAACAGTCACAGTGGTGATCGCATTTTTGGCCACAAAACCAGGGAATAAAGTACAAAGATTGCTGGGGAAGAGCCTGGCCAACTCCATCATCCTTTCTTGTTCTGGTGTCCAAGTTGTCCTCTGTAGCATCTGGTTGGGCACCTCTCCCCCATTCCTTGAGTCGGATATGTATTCACAATCTGCAGAGATCATCCTGCAATGTAATCAAGGCTCTGTTGCCATGTTGTACTTTGCCCTTGGCTATATGGCCTTCCTGGCTCTCATCTGCTTCATGGTGGCTTTCCTGGCCAGGAATCTTCCTGGGGCCTTCAACGAAGCCAAGCTCATCACCTTCAGCATGCTGGTCTTCTGCAGTGTCTGGATATCCTTTGTACCCACCTACTTGAGCACCAAGGGGAAGTGCATGGTGGCTGTGCAGGTCTTCTCAATCTTGGCTTCCAGTGTTGGCCTGCTGTGCTGCATCTTCATCCCCAAGTGTTACATTATTTTTTTAAGACCTGATCTGAATACAAAAGAATATTTGATGTCAAAATAAAATAAATATTAACTTTTGGTATGTCTTTCCCCAAAAGGTCAGGATTATTAATTGCTATGTTGATGCTCCTTAAAAAGCACACACAGACCTGTTTTGTTTTGGTTTTGCACATAACCCCCCCTTTTGAATTTAGAATACTCTGAAAAGAGTCTCTCTCTCTCAAAATAATGAGAAGATGACATTAACAGTATGCAATAATATGAGCTGCTTTTTTCACAGAAATAGAAAAGTAAAATTCTTCTAAACATGGTGGTTGTTATGAAGAAGCAAGTGATTTCTCTTCTTGGAGATAGAAACTTTGGCACAGGGACTCCTTATCTCCTTATTCTGCTCAGACATCACACTTCTTCTAGCTGACTGCTACAGGAAGTAAGCTACAGAACATTATACATATATCTCTTAGATTTTTTAGGAGGCCAACATGGTGCCAATCTGAGAGGAGATGCTAGTCTTAGTAACTTTAAGAACAATGAAAGGTCCTTCTCCTTCCACAACTATGGTTAGAAACATTGCCCTTCCAAGCTGAAAGGAGGTCCAGCACAGAATCGCAAGTTATTCTTGGATCCAAATAATTGGCATGAAAGTTGTAACTCTGGTCAGGTGTAGATAGGGGAGGACCTATAGATCATGGTTGATCTCTTGGGTAGAGAGGACTTTCCAGTGGCTGGTGGATGCTCACCTAGTAAAGTCTAATTTAAACTAAATTAGAACAGAGAAAACAAGGGGGCGGAGCCAGCTGTCAGAGAGAGCGGAGGTGTGAACGATCTCTCCAGCATCTCCAATCGCTTATCCCAGGCTTGTGGGGCTCTTTCGAGCCGAGAGAAGCCTCGTAGGGGCGGCAGAAAGTGTGGGCGACCTGCTGCTCTGTCGTTGGTGGCAACTGATATCGGGAAGTGGGTGAAACCCAGAACCGAGCAGACCGGGAAGAAGGCGACCAGTAATGGCCGCTGAATGACATGACAGCTGGACGGAGCTAGCGAAGAAACAGCGGAACGACGGTGTATCAGATTTGACTTGATTGTTCTTCCTGAAACCTTTGTGAGTAGACTTGGAAGATGCAATTAAAGGGGTTGCAAAGAAACAAAAGCCTGGCAAAAAGAATGTTGGAGTAACGGTGAGCTGGCGGCGAGTGAAAGTGATAAGAAGAGAGGCCGGAAAAGGCCCCATTAGGAGGAAGCCAGGAAGCAAGGTTTTGAGACTCAGAGTTTTTCTTAAAGGGACATTTTTTTTTTATCTTAATTGTTGCCGAAGATCTGTTTGAGAGTTTTGACTTTTTGGCTTTGATTTTGACCTTGGAGCAGATCAGCTGATGAAAGGTGGCTTCTCTGGGAAGGAACAGTGATTGATTGACAGAAGGGACTGGATTGGGACAATGCTTGGCAGTTTCTGAAAGGAGATTGCCAAGAGAAGGGAAATTTAAGAGAGACTGAAGGGAATATTGGACTATTAAATTATAACCTCACAAGTTAGAACAAAAATTGGGGAAGCTTAAAACTAACATTTGGTACTGTGGTACTAGAACGTGAAATATATTGACAGAGTTATATTTACAGACCATGATAGTGACAAAAAGTGGGAGGAAAAAAAGAGGGAAGTGAAAAATGGTTATTTTGGAGGAACAGTAAGTTGTGGAAAAGTTTACAAAAAATGGCAAGTAATCCAAATCTGACTAAGATTGGCGGGGAAAACAAAATACAATACAAAGTTCTAGCCCCATGAGTCAGAAACTGTTAGATGATATGCTTCAAAAGGAGCATTCTAACTCATTTAAAGACCTTCAGGTAATGATGCAGGCAATGCAGGAAGCTATGTTTAAGAATCATGAGGAAATCAAGAAGGAGTTAGAAGGGGTAAGGAATGATACAGGAGAAATGAAAGAGAAGATTCAGGCAATGGATGGAAGATTTGAGGCCTTCCAACAGCAAATTGTAAAAAATGAACAGAAACTATTGGAAGTAGAACGAAGAATGGATAATGAGGAGAAGAAGGTTGAAGAGATAAATAAAAATTTAACTTTGGCTAACAAAGAATTAGTGACAGCGGTGACGCTACTGGAAGTGGAAAAAGCAGCTCATTATCTTAGATTCCAAAACGTCATTGAGGAGAGAGGGGAAGACCTTCAAGATAAGATGGCAGACCTACTGATGGGAGCTCTTGGGATAGACAAAGAGAAGATGATTGCTGCAATGGACGAGACATATAGGGTGCAGACAAATTATGGGAGAAGATATAATTTGCCTAGAGAAGTTCACGTGAAAATTATAAAAAAGACAATTAGAGATGAAATATTATACAAGACACGTGATGAACAGCTGGAGTACAGAAGGAAACAAATTATAGTGCTAAAACAAATACCTAAAAGAATGAGAGACCTATGGAAGAACTATCAATTTTTGATGTCTAGGTTGCACCAAAGTAATGTGAACTTCAGATGGCTAACACCAGAGGGGATTATCGTGACTTGGCAGGAGAAGAGATTCAGGTTGGATACGTTGGAGAAAGCTGAAGACTTTCATAGACAATACTGTATCTCAGAGGAAGAGCTGGGAGATCATGGAGAAGGAAATGTGATGGTTGAAAAAGGAGAAGGTGAACGAATGATGGATAAAAGAGGGACAGAGCAGGGTATAGAGGAAGTAAAAGGGGGAGGAGGACAAGATGGATTAGGACAACAGGGGAGAAGCCTTGAGGAGTTGAAGGAAATAAGGATTACTCGAAGCACTAAGGCACGACAGAAACAAGATAATGGGAGAGGAGTATAGGATATGGTCAACGAATATTAGGGGTTTGAATTCACCAGTAAAACGGCGGAAAGTTTTTAGTAAACTTATTAAATTAAATGCGGATGTCATTACATTACAAGAGGTTCATATAAAAAATGATCAAAAGTATCTATTAGAGCAACCTAAATTAGGAAGACTATACACCTCACTAGATGAGAAAAAAAAAAAGAGGAATTGCATTGTATGTTAGACAGGAGATAGCTTCCAAACAAATCTATAAGGACAAAGAGGGAAGGATCTTGATAGTGGAGGCTAATCTGAACAAAAAAAATATAATAATTGTCATAGTTTACGCACCAAACGGAGCCCAAGTATCTTTTTTTAAGGATCTACATAGCAAGCTTAGCAACTTAGAGGGAGATGGGTTTTGTATGATTGGAGATTTCAATGCGATAGTAGATAGAACAAAAGACCATAAAAGTAATGAGGCAAGGAAAGGAAACAAAAAAATACTTCCCAGAACTTTTTTTGAGATGTGCACAGACCTTAACTTGCAAGATGCTTGGAGGGAAAGAAATATAGACAAAAGGGAATATACATATTACTCTAATAGACATAGCTCATGGACCATGATTGATATGTTATGGCTTTCAAAAAACTTAGATTCGGAAATTGGGCGGACCATAATCCTATAAGTTTTTGCTGGAAAGGGCAAAGGAGCCGGCCAAGATGGACTCTTCAAAGAGTGATTATTAGAGAAAAAGAGTTTAAGGAAAAGATGGAGAAAGAAATGCACTTTTTCTTTCAAACGAATAAAAATGGGGATACAGCTAAAGCATACATGAGAGGAGTTGCAATCTCATATATGGCCAAGAGAAATAAGGAAAAAAAACAACACAGGATAAGACTGGAAGAAGAATATAAACAGGCTGAAACACAATATCAGGGTGACCTAAATAATAAAAGTTTGAAAAGGAAAATGGAATTAATTAAACACAAACTTTGTATAGAAGTCTCGGAAAAGTTAGCACAACAACTTAAGGCTGCCAAGCAAAATAATTTCGAATACACAAATAAACCTGGAAGATGGTTGGCGTATAAACTGAGAAGGCAGAAAGAGAAGCAACAGATTGTTAATTTGCAAGATGAGGAAGGAGAGATTCAACATGATGAGATAATTAAAAGGGGAATTGCTCAAAGATATTATGAAAACTTATATAAGAGGAGTGAGGGACAAAGTGTAGAAAAGATAATAGACTATTTGGAAAAGACAGATACACCGAAGATACCAGAGGAAATAAAAATCATGTTAAATGAGGAAATAAGTATGATTGAAATAACTACGGCTATAAGTAAACAAAAAATTAATAAAGCGGCCGGCCCAGATGGAATACCAGCGGAATTATATAAAGAACACCAAAACGTACTTAATCAACACCTATTAGAAGTTTTCAACAACGTTTTAACTGAAGCGAAAATACCTAAATCCTGGTTAGAGGCAAATATAGTATTAATACCAAAAGAAGATGTAGAAAGAACACAGATACAAAATTATAGGCCTATCTCCCTACTAAACGTCGATTATAAGATCTTTGCATCAATAATGGCAGAGAGATTTAAAAATTATTTAATTGACTTCATACATAGTGACCAAAATGGTTTCCTCCCGAATAGGCAGACTAAGCGGAATATAAGGACAATTTTAGACATATTGGAATACTACGAATTACATAGCGATTGCCAAATGGCACTCTTATTCTTGGACGCACAGAAGGCATTTGATAATGTTAATTGGCTATTTTTGATCCAACAATTGAAATTAATGGATGTTGGAGAAATTTTTTTAAATGTTATAGCTGCAATATATTCCGAACAGAATGCCCAGATTATAATAAACGGTGAGGCCACCAATAAATTCAATATTCAGAAAGGTACAAGACAAGGATGTCCTCTCTCGCTGTTATTGTTTATATATACATTGGAGATTTTAGCTAGGACTGTAAGGCAAGAAGAGCAAATTAAAGGGCTTGAGATTAAAAAGGAAAAATATAAACTCCAAGCATATGCCGATGATTTAGTATTTATATTGGAAGATCCTGTGCAATCAGGTCAGAAGCTTTTTGAATTATTGGAGGAATATGGAGAGGTGGCAGGCTTGAAAATAAATAGAAATAAAACAAAGATCATAGCAAAAAATATGACTAACATGCAAAAAGAAAATCTTGGGGAAAAATTAGGAATACAAGTAGTTACTAAAATAAAATATTTGGGTATTGTTATGTCAGCACGTTGTTCATCAATTAGAGAGGATAACTACGGAAAATTAGTTAAACGTATAAAAGTTGACCTAGACTGCTGGAGAAACCTACATCTTTCGTTTCTAGGAAGAATCTCAGCGGTGAAAATGAATATTTTACCCAAAATTATCTTTCTATTCCAAAATATTCCAATCCAATTAGATAAAAAATTCTTTAAAGAGTTGAATAAGTTAACTTTAGATTTTGTGTGGCAAGGAAGGAAGGCGAGGATAAAGCAAAAGTCTCTACAGGATGCTAAAGAGAGAGGGGGATTAGGCTTCCCGGATTGGGAGTTATACTATCAAGCTGCGGCCCTGACGTGGATCAGGGATTGGATAATATTGGAAAATAAAAGATGTTTACTATTAGAGGGGCATGATCTCCAGCAGGGCTGGCATGCCCACCTATGGACAGATAAAAGCAGGAACCATCAATACTTTCTGAGGCATAAAGTCCGGCAAGAACTAATAAAAAGCTGGAATATAGTTAAATGCCAATACTACACAAAACTCCCAGGCTGGTTCTCACCATTAGAAGCAGTTATATACCCCAACCTTTATAGGCAAGATAGGGTTATCATATACAAAGATATCCTGTCAGAGGAAGGATATCTAAAGCAAAGGCAAGAGTTGAGACAACAGGGGATTGCTTTGGAATGGTGGTCTTACCTTCAGATACAAGCAAGATACGTGAAAGACAAGAAAGAATGGGGAATTAATAGACAAGATACGGGGCTTGATAAAATATTATTAGGCTCGGAGAAAAAACAAATTAAAAAAATATATAAATATATGTTAGAATATAAATTATTTGAAGAACAAGTTAAAGAAACGATGGTTACCTGGGCAATAGAAACCTGGACCAATGGCAGCAAATCTGGGAACGTAATTGCAAAATTACATTGGCAACAACTTATAAGGAAAATCTCTATAAGATGCTCTTTAGATGGCACCTGCCACCGGCTAGGCTCGCAAAAATGTATAGTGGCTACTCACCACTTTGTTGGAAGTGTAAAAGGGAAAAGAGTACTTTTTTTCATGTTTGGTGGGCTTGCAAAGAGGTACATGTTTATTGGCAGAGGGTTTGGAATTGGATAACAGAAATGACGGGTCAAAAAACTCAATATAAACCAGAGATGCTACTACTTGGCATATTAGAAAAAAATATAAACAAAGATGATATATACCTAATTATTCATGTGATAACGGTGGCAAGAATTTTGTTTGCCCAAAATTGGAAAACAACTGAAGTGCCTAGTGGAGATGCATTAATAAGGAAAATTTTGTATTGCGCAGAATTGGATAAGATGACTAAAGAATTAAAAAATCAGGAGGAAACAGAATACTATTTAAGCTGGAATAAATTTTACAAATGGAAGGAAAAAAAAGGAGGAAGGTCATTAGAAGGGATGTAAATAGAGGAAGAATATCTGAAATGTATAAAGTATATGTATAATACGGAATGTCTAGACAAAGATGTATGTCAAAGATGATACACTATGTTCAATGTTTTTTAACCTTTTTTCTTTTTTTTTGTATTCAATAAAAATTATTTTATATAAAAAAAAAGAACAGAGAAAACAAAAAAAGAAAGAGAACTATTTTAAACTCTTTGTCTCAATTTATATTGTGACTTTCTTTTTTCTATAATCTATCCTGCCTAATCATTAAAACCATGAATTTCAGGTTCAGTTTTGTGGACTTTTTACACAAAAAGCCCATAAATTGTTGCAATTACCAGTAATTGTAGATTTTGCTTTTTCTCTAATGAACAAGATGAGTTTGTTCATCTCAACAAGTTCTATTAATTTCATTCACCATTTCTCCGTGTTGTGTAGTGCTGAATCTTTCCAACTCTGTGCATATAGTAATCTTTCCACAGCCAACTGTCACTGATCAGAATCTTGACTGTGTTGCTAGGCAACCAACCTAATGGAACCTCCCTTCTGCTCTCCTTTCTCCTGGGCCATGACAAGCCAAAACCTCAAGAGCCAAAGGAGGGGAAAACATAGGGGACAAAGGGCCACCATATCCTATGGTTTAATTAGATCACCATTAACCATAATTCTGAGATGTATATATTGATTTAATTCCTTGAATAAAATTCTCTCCATATCTTCCAGACTTCAAATGAGAATTATCAAAAGCGTTCTCTGCATCTAAGAAAATTAACGCAGCTTGTTTTTCATTATGTTGTTATAAATATTCTATGACATCCAATTCAATTCTCCAATTGTCTTTTGTCTTTTATGTAGACATTGGTCTTCATGAATAAACTCTTGAAAAATATTTTTTAATCTATCAGACAAAACTAATGTAAAGAGTTTCTTGTTGTTGTTAGTTGCGAAGTCATGTCTGACCCATCGCGACCCCATGGACAATGTTCCTCCAGGCCTTCCTATCCTCTACCATCTTCTGGAGTCCATTTAAGCTCACGCCTACTGCTTCTATGACTCCAAACAGTTTCTAATCACCATTTAATAGGGAAATTGATCTATAATTCTTATAATATCTCTATATAAGCATTGCCTGGAATTTTCAGCTTCAATTAGATTTTAAAAGGGGATATTAGCACTTTTAACATGGCTTCATTAATGTCAGGAGAACATTTATTTTTCTTTTTGGCCAAGGACATTTCTTTTGGGATAGGAATACATGCATTTTCAGCACTAAATAACAGAGAATATATTCTGAAAGTCCTTGAATACACTTGAAAGTTTTAAAAAAGACTGAAAAGAGTAATGTAATCCATAAATTTGCCATTTGTGGAATGTTATTTAAAATCAATGTTTTCTATTGTTCAATGTAATTGAACAAGTAATCAATTCCTTTTATTTTATTTAGTTTGTTTATTTATTTATGCACTGCCCATTTTGACAAGAGGTGACTCTGTGGCTTACAATCAAGAAAAAAACAAGATAAAATGTCCAATATTAAAATAAAAAATAACAATAAAATTTATTTTTATAGTTTGATCACTTTCTTTCTGATGTTACATACAGTACATCAAATGTGCTATATGTAACATTTGTTTCTGTACCCTGTAAATAGACTTGAACCCACCTAAATACACTTGCAAGTTTTAAGTCAGGTACAAATCCTGCTGGGAAAGACTAATGTAACCCATCAATTTGCCACTTGGGGAATGTTACCTAGAATCAAAGTTTCCCGTTGTTGAAGTCTCATCTGAGATCAACCAGGATCTCCATCTTTTCCCAACATCCACCTGGGTTGCAATCTCAATGACAATCTAAATGTTCAGGCACTTTCCGCTTCTATTATACAATTTGTACATGAAGTATTTTCTTTTTCTTATTTCAAATGCCAATTTTCAGAGGAAGGCTGAACAAGATGTCTATGGAGATTCTCAGTAATCCAGGTCATAGTTATCCAAAAGATGCTTTTTCATGAGGCAACTGGACTTATTTTTCTTTGAAGACGTTTCACTTCTCATCCAAGACATTTCATTACTCATCTTCAGCTCTGACTGGATGGTGGGGAATGGAAAAAATGATACTCCTGCAAACAGCTGTTCATTTGCATTCTTTTAGCAAGTCATTAAAGCTACCTGGAGGCTTATCTGTGTCTTCAGGATCACCTGAGTGATGCAAATGGTTGTGGAGCCTTCTTGGAACTGTAGAAAAGACTGTGTTGTAGACTGGAGATAGATGATGTCATATCCCTCCCCCTCTGTTGAGAGAGGGCTGTTCAATTTTGACATAGATGGCCTCTTTGATCCCTTCTTCAAACCAGCAGTCCTCTCTGTCCAAAATGTGGACTTTTCTGTCTTCGAAAGAGTGGCCTTTGTCTTTTAAATGCAGATGGACTGCTGACTCTTGTCCTGATGGGTTTGTTCTGCTATGTTGTGCCATATGTTTATGAAGTTGTTGTTTCGTTTCCCCAATGGTTTCACTTTTGACTTGCCAATACTTTGTATCAATAAACATGTTCTTTGAGGAACTTGCAAGCCTTGGAGTTCTGCTTTATTTGTCTCTGTCTGTCAGAACCATGACATTAAACCAAGCCTCCTAAAAACTTTATTTTTTGGGGTGCTGGGCCCCAACCACCTACCCACTCACTTTTGGGAGAGCGGTAAAGACTTGGTGAAGATTCAGGATGGAGGAGAAAGTTGAAACCGTTGCTAGCAGCAATGGAACTCAGGCTGTCAGAGTGCAGACTGACGCTCCAGCCATTGAGGAGGCATCACTGGCAGGGGCTCGGCCAAAAACCAGGTTGATCCAACCTGGGAAACTGGTACTACAGGAAGGAACTACAGCCTTAGCAGACCTCTTCCAGGCCTAGGCTACCCCTCAGTGCAGGAGCACTCCTGTAACCGCTGGAGAGGAGCTTTTATTGCTGCTATCCCAGGGTTCTTTGTCTGCGGACAGCAAGAAAGGAAAGGGATCGATGGGATGGGATGACTCTGGAGAGTGGAGATTTCAGTCAGCAGTCCACAGTCACTCGCTCGAATAGCTGAAGGAGAAGTTTGGCCAGCTGGAGGTAAAAGATACAATTCCTGTTGCCCAGGAGATGGGTGCTAGGGGGAGAAATGCCAAAAACTACTCATCTCTCCCTCCCCCTTGTCGGAGTTCCAGCCCAACCACTGGAGCCCATGCTGCTTTGCCCATCCCCCAATCAGCTGTGATACTGAGCCCTGTATCCCAGCTAAGCCCGTTGCCACGGCCTCAGGATGCCAGTCCCGGAGCTCAGCCAGGAGAAGTCCGGAGAGTGGTTTGGCCATGTCCTCAGGACCAGCAAGCTGCCCAAGCCCAGCAGCAGGTGCAGGTGGCCCTGCCAAGATTCAAGCCACCAGGTGTGGGCTCATTTGGATCACTACGCTTATGCCTACCTGGATGGGGCTATGATGGTGAATGTGGTAGCAGCAAACTTAGAGGGGGAAACGGCCAACTGGGTGACCAACCTCCATGATGAGGGTGCTCCTGAATTGCACAACATTAATCTATTCATGGAGCAACTGAGTTTGCTTCAGTTTGAAGATGAATCCTGAGTCCTGATGGCTGAGAAAGAAATCTACCACCTGAGGCAAAGAGGTCGCCCGCAAAGGAGTACATCCATGAATTCAGAAGAATTGCTAACCAGTTGGGGCAGTGGCCTCAATGGTCACTGGTCAATTACTTCAAACAGGGGCTAGATTGCGACTTGCTTCAAGCCTGCATCATTTGAGGTTTTCCTAATCTATTACATGTTACCGTATGGCAGTGGTGATAGACATTAAACTGGACCACCCCAAAAAGTCAAGCACCACCGAACCCAAGCCACCATGCGTCCAAGAGAAATGCCTCTATGGCCGATGTCCCCAAGCCTCTGCAGCCACCAGCATCTCCCAAGAGCCAGCCAGGTCTCCCATCAAGTGCTACCGGGGTGGTCAGATGGGTCATCATCCTGTGGAGTGCCCTGCTTCTCACCCTCAACCCAGGAGCATGCCAGTTGCTGCTGCAAAACCACGAAGAGCTTCCAGAGGAGGAAGAGAAAAAACAACTAGGCATGTCAAGGCCAGGGCATCAAAACGTCCCCTCCCACTGAGCTCGAAGCCAAGCCCCAAGCCAAGCTGCAGCAGATGCTGGCACTGTATGACAGCGATGAGGAAGGTGAGAAGGAACCCATGATGAGTTGACCCATTTCTCCTTTTGCCATTCCCGCCAGATTGATAGTGCCAAAACAGGGGCTCACATAAATCTGAGCATCCTAATAGACTCAGGGTGCTCTCGGTGCTTAATTAATTTACCCACTGTACTGAAACTGGGCATCCGAGCCAAGCTATTGCCTCATCCCATGGGGTTTGAGCAGGTCGATGGGTCCTTCATCGGAGGTGCCCCTGCCACACACCTAACTGAACCTGTATGTTTAGAAATGCATCGGCATTGGGAAATCATGCCTTTTGGACTGCAAGGGGCCCCTGCTGTATTTATGCAATTGATAAATCAAGTGCTCCATAATCATTTATACAAGGGGATTTTGGTTTATCTTGATGACATCCTTATCTACACTGAAACCATGAATGAACACATCAAATTAGTCTGTGAGGTATTAAGGAAACTGTTGAATGCCAAACTGTATGTGAAACTGTCAAAGTGTGAATTTCACCAGACACACCTTGACTATCTGGGGTATTGGATTTCGAATGAGGGGATAGAAATGGACCCTGCCAAAGTCAAAGCAGTTTTAGAATGTCAACCCCCACGCACCCACAAACAGCTTCAAAGTTTTCTGGGGTTTGCCAACTTTTATCATCAATTTATTCCCTTTTTTGCAAAGATAGCCATGCCCATCACCAATTTACTCAAAACAGACAAGTGGGGGGAAAACTCCGACCTTGTCAGCCATTGCAATGGTCATTAGAGTGCCAGGCAGCATTCGAAAAATTAAAGAGACTCTTTGCAGCTGAACCAGTCCTTAAACACCCTGACCCCAGACAACAATTCATCATTCAAGCTGATACAAGTGATGTGGCCTTGGATGCCATTCTTTTACAAAAAAAAATCACAAAGAGTTACAACCTTGTGCTTACACTTCCCAGAAATTAACTAAGACTGAAAGGAGGTGGGCAGTTTGGGAGAAAGAGGCTTTTGCAGTTCGTTGGGCTTTGCTGACATGGCGTCATTTCTTGGAGGGGGGGAAAATACCTTTTGAGGTATGGACTGATCACAAAAATTTGGAGGCTCTCAAGACCCCCCACAAGTTATCCCCCAAGCAAGTTCGGTGGGCTCAATATTTCAACCATTTTAATTTCACTTTAAAATATTTTCCTGGAGGCAAGAACTTTTTGGCTGATACCTTGTCTACTGTGCCCCAGTTCAAGAGCAACTGAGGGGAAGTAATTAACTCCATTATTCCTCTGCTGCAATCTGCTTCCCATTTAATAACCAGATCACACACAGAGACCCCCTGCTGGTCCTGACGATCGATCGCTAAAGGAATTGAAGGAGAAGTTAGAGACTGATGCCTGGTTTAAAGATAACAAATCTATATTGACTTTAAGGGGAGGATTAGCTTGGAAAGGTTCTAAGTTATATCTCCCAGAAGGCCTCAGACTCCAGGTGTTGCAACGGAGTCATGACGCTAAGCAAGCAGGTCACTTTGGATTTTTAAAAACATTGCATCTAGTGTGCAGGCAATTCTGGTGGCCAAGAATGAAAAAGGACATTGAGAGTTATGTAAAAAGTTGTGCTATTTGTGCTACCATGAAGAAACATCCTGGAAAACCACCAGGTTTATTGCAGCAAGTGCCTGACCCCTCTCAGCCTTGGGAGGAGATAGCCATGGATTTTATAGTAGAATTATCTGAGAGCAAAGGAAACACCATGATATGGATTGTGATTGATCTATTTTCCAAACAGGTGCACTTCATCACTTGCTCAGGACTTCCCTCTGCCCAGAAGCTAACCAAACTGTTTTTGAAGCACATATACCAACTCCATGGTGCCTCAGAGAGGATTATTTCTGGTTTCCGGTTTGCGATCGTGGCTCAGGCGGATGTGCAGGCGATTGCTCTCTCCGCCGTCCGGTTTTCTCCTGCCGGGGGACCCTGAAAAGGGTTGGAAGTCACCCTGAAGGGGCGATGAGCATGAAGAGGACCCCCAAGCGATCGCGGAAGGGCAGTTGCCCTTCCGTTTGATCCAGGGCAGCTCTTCTAACCGATGGGGAAAAGATCGGCCATCAACATGGCCCATCAGTAAGCTGCTACCAGCCGAGGCCAAAATTACTATTACTTACAATTACAATTACTGATTGCAACTAAAGAACCTACAACTCAAAAAACAACAGAAGCGGAAGAAAGTAATATCAAGACGGAGGGCATTAAAGATCAACAAGTATAGCTTACTGAAAATTCAGACAATCAAACAACAACTATAAAATTGGACATGACTTTCTACTTAAACCAGAAGAAACCTGAGGAAGAAGAAGACCAGATCGAATTGAAGACAACTATACTAGAGCAAATATGGGGATTTGAGCCACCAGGGTGACAACTTAATGATTATAAATGGGCCAGTTCCTTTAGAAAATTGACAACTAGATGGTCTTCTTTAATTCAAGTAACATGCACAAGAATGAAGGGAGATCTATCTGATGATCTAAAAGCATTGGTATGGAAGCCTGGTTGGCATAAAAAGAAAGCTAGAGTTAGGTTTAAAAAATGGGGTCTTTTGATTTATTAGAGAGGATCCTAAAGTCTCAACTAATGGGCTAAAGGGAGATTTTGAGAGGAAGGGAAATTTGATTATTAGATTTAAATATTGTTGGAAAATAATAAAAAATAAGGGATTAATTGGCTTAACATTGAGGAATTAGATTTATAAGGGAAATGAAAATTAACTATTAAGAAATAGCTTTGAATTATTGTTTAGCCCAGATAATACAGATGATGGATTTGAGATAATAAAGGATACTCCATTATAAGTGGTGACGTACTAGGATGAGAAATAGAAAATGTTTATGAAATAAAATAAGAATATATATATAAGTAAGTAATATGTGTATTTTAGATATTATAACTTTTATGTAGTGAAATAAAGGAAATTTGGGTTACCCGAAATTTAAATACTATGGATATTAAAGGTTAAATTGGAATACTGCAATTAAAAATTAAAAATCAGGTAAAACTTAAAAACAGGACATGGATATGTATAAGCAAAAAACATATTGATAAATGTTTCAACTGAGTTTGATATAATTAGAAATTTACTAGCTTAAATATGATATAGCAAATGTTAAGGGAAATAGAGAAGAAAATTTTAATGATGTAACCTGAGATATGTACTAGAGATTTTGTTATTGAACTATTGACTAACCCAATCACCATGTTGCTTTCCAAATACTCAAATGTAAAACTGGAAAACCAATAAAATTTGTTATAAAAAAAAAGAGAGAGGATTTTTTCTGACAGAGGAGTCCAGTTTACTGCAAAGTTCTGGAGTGAGTTTGTTAAACTGTTTGGGTCCTCCCAGGGGCTTTCATCTGCTTTTCATCTGAATACTAATGGAGCTGCTGAGAAAGCTAACACAATGGTGGAACAGTACCTCAGATGCTATGTAAATTACCAGCAGTCTAATTGGGCTAACCTTTTACCGAGGTAGCCTACAATAATATTGTGCACAGTAGCACTGGTCTCACCCCATTCGAAATAGTGACGGGTCAAGATTTTGTGCCCATGCCTGAGTTCCCACAAGAGCCTCCTACTTCCCAGACTTTGGAACAATGGGTGACATCTTTCCAGGGGGGTTGGGTGAACATGAAGAAGGCATTAACTAAAGCTACCAAGGTTTACAAGGAGCAAGCAGACAAATGACGTTCCCCTCAAAACCCTTTTTATGTTGGACAATTAGTTTATCTTTCAACTAAATATCTATGGTTAAAGTTTTCCAGCAAAAAATTGGGTCTGAAATTCCTTGGTCCTTTCCCCATTATCAGAATTATAAACCCTGTGATGGTGGAATTAAAACCACTTTAAGACAGAATCCACTTTAAGACCTAATTCCTAAAGAGCCGCCTGGTCCAATGGTATTCTCAGTTCTAGGCTGTAAAAGGGAAAGTTACAATACCTTGTCCAGTGGAAATGTTACCCCCTTTCAGAGGCTACATGGGTGAAATGTACAGATGTGAAGGTGGATAGATTGATAAGAAAGTTTTATGATAAATACCCTCACGAGCCTCGAGGGGATGGCTAACCTGATTATTTTTCCCCTGCAGGAGACTCTTTCTTTCTGAAGAGGAGCCAACTGTCAACTTTGAAAATGAGTATGGCTGCAGCCATTTTCCCTACTCATTTTCGGTTGACACATAGCAAAGAGGGAGAGGGTTTACCAGGTGCTTCGCTAGACTAAACAGATTTTCTCCCATGGGAACCAAGGTCATTGGCTGCTCCTGGACTGTAGACTGGGCGTTTCGTGAAAAGCCCACCAAGGAGTTGTATTGGGGAATATAGTAGCTTGTGTAGCTTTAGGTGTGGGATTTCTTAACTTTGTATTGGGGATTGTTATGTGTCTATTCAGACTTGGTTTCACTTTTGATGTGCCAATACTTTGTATCAATAAACATGTTCTTTGAACAACGTGCAAGCCTCGGAGTTCTGCTTTATTTGTCTCTGTCTGTCGTAACCATGACATCCTATTTTGTGCTCCAGTGGGTGGTGTGAATCAAAATGTAAATATTGATCTGTGTGAGTGCGTTTTCTGTAAATTTCAGTGTTAAGGCTTCTGTCTTCCTTAATGTATACAGCACAGTCCAGGAAGGCTAGGCAATTTTCCTTAACATCTGCACATGTGAATTTGATATAACAACAACAACAACAACAACAACAACAACAACAACAACAACAACAACAACAACAACAACAACAACAACAATAACAATAACAATAACAATAACAATAATAATAATAATAATAATAATAATAATAATAATAATAATAATAATAATAATAATAATAATAATAATAATAATAATAATGGCAGAATATAAGGAAAAACGGCTGGATGACAGATTAAATAGATGGGAAACCAAAGCTTTGCATGGACAGCATTTGAAAAACATTGAAGGAAAATGTGATAACAACTTGACATGGGCATGGCTTAAGATGGGAACCATCAAGAAAGAAATGGAAGGCTTAATACTGACTGCTCAAGAACAAGCACTACAAACTAATGCCATGAAAGCAAAGATACAAAAATCCACTGACAATCCAAATTGCCGACTTTGCAATGACAAAGTTGAAACTGTTTCACATCTAATCTGTGAGTGCAGCAAAATCGTGCAAACTGATTATAAAGCTAGACATGACCGAGTTGCTAAATTAATACACTGGGCATTGTGTAAAAAATATGACTTGCCTGTGTCCGAAAAGTCGTGGGAACATAGAGTGGAAAAAGTTGTTGAGAATGAGAGGGTGAAGATCTTGTGGGACTTTCAAATACAGACAGATCACCATTTGGAACACAACATGCCAGATATCGCAGTTATAGAGAACCGAAGCGTACAGCTGATTGATATCGCTGTACCAGGAGATGCCAGCGTCGAAGAAAAAGAACTGGAAAAAAATATGAAATATCGCGACCTGGCCATCAAAACTGTGTGATTATGGATGAAATGTGTAACAGTTATACCCATTGTCATTGGGGCACTGGGAACTATGTCCAAAAACTTTGCAAAATACATCACGAAACTGCAGTGTCCTGCAATAACTCCAGCAATGTTACAAAAAACTGTGCTACTCGGAAGATATCTGGTTGACACCTAGGATGCTGGTAGCAAGGAGATACCTGGTTGACACATAGGATGCTGGTAGCAACCCGTGTCAACCCTCAGCGCCAGTCAATTTGAATGTTCAGTTGACTGAGGTTCATGTCTAATTAATAATAATAATAATAATAATAATAATAATAATAATAATAATAATAATAATAATAATAATAATAATAATAATAATAATAATAATAATAATAATAATAATAATAATAATAATAATAATAATAATAATAATAATAATAATAATAATAATAATAATAATAATGTAGTGGGAAGGGATCTTGGAGGTCATCTAGTCCAACCTCCTGCTCAGGCAGGAAACCCTATACCATTTCAGACAAATGGTTGTCCAGTCTCTTCTTAAAAACCTCCAGTGTTGCAGCATTCACAACTTCTGGAGGCAAGTTGTTCCACTGATTAATTGTTCTAACTGTCAGGAAATTTCTCCTTAGTTCTAGGTTGCTTCTCTCTTTGATTAGTTTCCATCCATTGCTTCTTATCCTGCCCTCAGGTGCTTTGGAGAATAGCTTGACTCCCTCTTCTTTGTGGCAACCCCTGAGATATTGGAACACTGCTATCATGTCACCCCTCGTCCTTCTCTTCATTAAAGTAGACATACCCTATTCCAGCAACCGTTCCTTATATCTTTTAGCCTCCAGTCCCCTAATCATCTTTGTTGCCCTTCTCTCTTTCTAGAGTCTCAACATCTTTTTTACATCATGGTGACCAAAACTGGATGCAGTATTCCAAGTGTGGCCTTACCAAGGCATTGTAAAGTGGTATTAACACTTCACATGATCTTGATTCTATCCCTCTGTTAATACAGCCTATCACTGTGTTGGATTTTTTGGCAGCTGCAGCACACTGCTGGCTCATGTTTAAGTGATTGTCCACTAGGACTTCAAGATCCCTCTCACAGTTGCTACTATTGAGCAACTATACTATACCTGTGCATTTGGTTTTTCTTGCCTAAATGTAGAACCTTGCTTTTATCACCATTGAATTTCATTTTGTTAGATAGCGCCCAATGTTCAAGTCTGTCAAGACCCTTCTGTATCTTAAACCTATCTTCTGGAGTGTTGGTTATTCCTGCCAGCTTGGTGTCGTCTGCAAATTTGATGAGTTCCCCATCTATCCCCTTGTCCAAATCGTTGATGAAGATGTTGAAGAGCCCTGGGCCCAGAACAGAGACCTAGGGCACCCCACTGCACACTTCCCTCCATGTAGATGCAGTTCCATTGAGGGCCACATACCGAGTACGGCTGATCAGCCAGCTATGAATCCATCTGGTGGTGATGCTGTCTAAGCCACATTTTTCTATCTTATCAAGAAGTAGGTTGTGGTCTACTTTATCAAATGCTTTACTGAAGTCCAAGTAAATTATATTCACAGCATTCCTCTGGTCCACTAATTTTGTCACTGGTCAAATAATGCAATAAGATTAGTCTGGCATGATCTGTTTTTGACAAACCCATGTTGGCTTTTGGTAATGACTTTGTTTGCCTCTAGCTTTTCACTGATTCATTGCTTGATTATCTTTTCCAGAATTTTTCCAGGTATTGAGGTCAGGCTGATAGGTCTGAGGTTTCCTGGATCCAATTTTTTTCCTTTTTTAAAGATGGGAACTACATCAACTTTTTTCCAGTCCTCTGGTAGTTCCCCAGTGCTCCAGGATCTTTGAAAGATATAGTTCAGTGGTTCTGAGATCACATCTGCCGGTTCCTTCAGAACTTTGGGGTGTAATCCATCTGGTCCTGGAGATTTGAACTTGTCTAGGGTGGACAGATGTTCACTTACCATTTTCTTGCCTATCTTAACTTGTGTTTCTAATCTGTTTTTTTACAATGTTGTATCTGTCCACCAAGTTGATATATTTGGTGAATGCTTCCAATTCTTGTGTTTTGATCTTAAACCAAGTATCTTCCACATACCTATACCAGTGATGGATGGAATTCCTGGGAATGAGTTTAGAGCCTTGGTTTCTAAAGATACATCAAATTCACATGTGAAGATATTAAGGAATCCTTCCTGGACTGTGCTATATACAGTAAGGAAGACAGAAGCCTTAACACTGAAATTTACAGAAAAAACACTCATACGGATCAATATTTACATTTTGATTCACATCACCCACTGGAGCAGAAAGTGGGAGTTATCAGAACCCTACACCACAAAGCTGAAGGTCTACCTACCAGAAAAGAAGGAAAAGAAAAAGAAATAAAACACATCAAGGAAGCCCTCAGAACATGTGTCTATCCCAAGTGGGCCTTCATCAAATCTCAAAAAGAGCTATCAGGAGATCCTCCATAACAGACAAAAAAAACAATAAACATAGCAATGTAGTCATTCCATATATTGCAGGAATATCGGAAAAGCTCAGGAGGATCTTCAATGAATACAACATATGTGCACACTTCAAAACTAAGTATATATTAAGGCAGAAGCTTGTCCACCCCAAGGATAAAACACCCAGACACAAACTGAGCAACATGGTATATGCACATATGTACATTGGGGAAATGAAATAACAACTTCATAAATGTATGGCAGAACATAGGAGAACAAACCCATCAGGCAAGTGTCAGCAGCCATCTGCATTTAAAAGACAAAGGCCACTCTTTTGAAGACAGAAAAGTCCACATTTTGGACAGAGAGGACTGCTGGTTTCAAAGAGGGATCAAAGAGGCCATCTATGTCAAAATTGAACAGCCCTCTCTCAACAGTGGGGGAGGGACAGTGGTGGGATTCAGCCAGTTTGCACCAGTTCAGCAGAACCGGTAGCTAATTTTTTTGTTGCCAAGCCCAGAATGGACTTCTGGAAATGGCATCCACACAGAGAACCGGTTGTTCACATATTTGAATCCCACCATTGGGGAGGGACCCAATCATCTGTCTACAACACAGTCCTTTCAACAGGTCCAAGAAGGCTCCACACCCATTTGTACCACTCAGGTGACCCTGAAGACACAGATAAGCCTCCAGGTAGCTTTAACAACTTGCTAAAAGAATGAAAATGAACAGCTGTCTGCAGGATTATAAATCTTTCCATTCCCCACCATCCAGTCAGAGCTGAAGAAGCTTCTTGGATGAGAAGTGAAACGTCTTCAGAGAAAAACAAGAAAGTCCAGTTGCCTCATGAAAAAGCATTTTTGGGCTGAACAAGATGGCTGCAAAAAGATGCCTCAGACTCTCTCCTAGAAGGGGATTGAAAGAATATTGTCCATAAAAACCACAACTATAATAATAGAATGGATAGAGCCCCCTCCCCTATATATTTCTGGCATATCAACAAGATTCCTATTGCACAAGTGTTATGTTTCAAAAGGCTGGATGTGGCATCACAGGCCTCAATAGGCTAAGGGCATTAGACAGATAAGCTGTCTTGAGAATTCAAAAAAGCTCAGTGGACATTTTGGAATTTTAAAGTAAAAGATTGGAGACATTATCTTCCAAACACCCTTTAATTATTTCAAGCAAAATTGTTGGCCCTCTTATGTATGGAGAGGAACTTGGATCATCTTCTAGGTGTGGAATGATAGAAACTATTGAGACTAAAAATTCCTCTGTCTCACATTTCTACATTTCTTCTGGTCATAAGATGCTCCTTGGTATTCAAGTCTGGCCTCAGGATTATAATGTAACACTTGGGGATGAAGATGCAGCCCAGCAGACCAGAACAGGAGGACAAGATGGAGAAGACTTGAACAGCTACCATGTATTTCCCTTTGGTGCTCAGGTAAGTGGGCACAAAAGTCACCCAGACACTGCAGAAGACAAGCATGCTGAAGGTGATCAGTTTGGCTTCATTGAAGGCCCCAGGGAGATTTCTGGCCAGGAAAGCCACTGTAAAGCAGATGCCTGCCAGGATTCCCATGTAGCTGAGGGTGATGTAGAACATGACAACATAGCCTTCATTACATTGCAGGATGATTTCTCCAGACTGGGAATGGAGGTCAGAGTCAGGGAAAGGGGGAGAAAACCCCAGCCAGATGGTACAGATGATAATTTGGACAGCAGAACAAGAAAGGATGATGGAATTGGCCAAGCTCTTCCCCAACCATCTCTTCACTCGGTTTCCTGGTTTTGTGGCCAGGAAAGCCAGCACCACTGTGATTGTCTTGGCCAAGAGAGAAGAAATGGCAACTGAGAAGACAATGCTGAACACTGCTTGTCGGAGAAGGCAGGTGATTTTCCTTCGTTGACCAATAAAGAGAAAAGAAGACAAGAAGCAAAGCAGGAGGGAGACCACAAGGATGTAAGAGAGGTCCCGGTTGTTGGCTTTGACAATGGGAGTTTCTCGATATTTAATGAATATGATTAAAACAAGGACTGTGGATAAGAACAAGAGTAGTACAAAGGAGACCAGGATTATGCCTAGATTTTCTTCATAAGACAGAAAGACTATAATTTTGGGGATACATTGGACTCGGTCCTCATTTGGATATTGATCAGGTGGACACTTGGTGCATTTTTCAGTATCTGAGAATACGAAAAGGATTTTTTTTTTTAAACAAACTCTCCATTCACATTTAAAGAAGTATCTTTTTGGGACAACAGCTGGTACCAGAAACGTTTTTCAAATGCATGTTTTAACATCTCTTCAGAATAAAATTAATAAGAATACCATTTTCCAATATATAAATAGATAGCTAAAATCTATGGAATTTGGACAAATCTTAGGAACAGAAGGATTTCATGTTTAATGTGCAGAACCACCATAAGAATCTACAGTATTAGAGGTTAACAATGAATCAGCTAATCTTTCTAGATACATTTCCTGAATCCTACAGGATGGCAATTCTTAATATACTGGAATCAGAGGATATTTATCTTGTGAAATCTAGTAAGCTAACAGAGAAAACTAGTCTTGCAAATAATCTGGAATGGCTAATGGGAGCATTCATAATATGGATAGAATGAGGGCTCCCCATAACTTAACTCAACACCAAATTGTGGATCAGCAATACCTTCCCAGTGAGCCCATAATGAATATATTGCATTAATCCTTCCAATAATTATCCTAACACAATTCCTCAAGTTTCAAAGATAGCTGATGTTCCTAGAAGTTAAAATATAGAAGGAAACTATAACTGGCTGACAAACTGCACTCAACATGTAATTTAATATTCCAATATTTGGGGGCTACCACAAAGAAGAGAGGGTCAAGCTATTTTCCAAAGCACGAGAAGACAAGACAAAAAATGATGGAAAGAAATAACCTATAAGTAACAAGAAATTTCCTAACAGTGAGAACAGTTAGTGGAATGGCTTGTCTTCAGAAGTTGTGGATACTCCATCCCTGGAAGCTTTTAAGAAGAGACTAGACAACCACTTGTCTGGAATCTTGTAGGGTTTCCTACTTGAGCAGGGGATTGGAGTAGAAAACCTCGAAGGTCCCTTCCAACTCTGTTATTCTGTTCTGTTCAACAAATAAACCCAAATTTAAAAAACTGGCAGTAGTAAAGCTTGCCCAATCTGCAAAACTTTGTAACCCACCTTCTTGAGTGGAGATCGTCCCCTCTGGACAAGGAATGCAGTTGTAGCAGCAAACTGGCTCTCCTTCTCGAGCCCTCTTGACAAATCCAGGATGACAATTTCCCACACATTTGGACTGAGGCAGAGACTAAGTAGAAAAACCAGCAATGCCAAAAAATATGTTAGGACTCACCATCCATGGAAAATAAAAGTCAAAATGAATATTAGCCAAAGAGTCTCTGGACTTCACTTAGGCAAGTGTGAACTCTCTAACTAGTTCCAAATAGTTGCGGGAGATACAACTACTGGCAGATTCTTCATTTAGTTCATCCCTTTTGCTTTTGTAATATCTCATTGAAATAAAAGATTTTTCTACTTAATAATGTTAGGAGGGATGGAATTAAGAAAAGATTTAAGTCTTAAGTGACAACCAGTGGTTTTCTTCTCATGGCTGTATTAAAATTTATTCCTCCAATCTTCATATATCCATGATTTTAAAGTATGGTGATGTTAAATTATAGAATCAAAATTATTCTAAAAGATTTACTAAAGTTTTATTCTATTAGACTTATGAAAAAAGAATAAAACTGTGATGTTGAAAGCAGCTTATCACTGGTAGGATGTGCAAAGGGTTCTTCAAGACTACATAAAACATTAAAAAGCTGCTCCCCTTTGAAAGTAGTCTAAAATAGTCTCCTGGTTAAGATACATAGGAAAAGGTCCTTACAATTAGAGGTGTCAACCTTAAAGATAGAGGGACTTTGCTTATTTGTATATCTTTCTTTAACTGATATGGCTGCCATCTTAGTTATATGAGAGTACAAACAAGTACCTAGTGTCTAAACTGTAGTTAGATGACATAGAGGTAAGGTCATGAGAACATGTCCCTTAAATGTCAAGCAACTCTTGCTGCAGGAGATGAACATGAGTATAAGCCTTTTGTTGGAAAAAGTTATTTCTAAGGCCCAGCTAGATATCTAAGACAAGGTCCTTTCTGTTGAAGAACTACAGTTAGGTGACACCAACTGGCATGGAAAGACAGACCCACATTTATTATTAGGTAAATTTGGAGCCTCATTTCTGCTCAGCAAGACTTAATGTAGGAAACAATCATGATAAACAATATCATTTGAGGGTTATCAGATGAAATCCCTCTTACAAGCCAAAAACTAAATCTAAGTAACATTTATTTCAAATTGTCCCTTATTACTTCCGATATCAGGAGGGGCTAATGCTTCTTTGGATCAAAGTCATGTTTTCAGTGCTCCAGTTTTCTGGGGTCCAGGCATCTCACATCAGACCAATCATTGTGATTTCAGGTGAACAGAATGCCTTGGACTTCCTCCCAAAGACCAGGAGATATATTGCTCTATCCCAGCAGGGTGAAAGGAAACAATGGATAATTCTGACCACATGTGGCCTGCTTAAAAACATTGCTGACTGTGGACCTTCCCTTTCAAGGGACACTGTGCCCAGCCAAGACAATCTGAATCCCAGGGGTTATCTTGTTTCAATTTCATTTGATTCAGTCAAAACCTAAACTTGGGAACTATTTAACAGAATTGCCTTCTCCTTTGCCATTTTAGAACAAGGAACAAGCAAAATTGAATCTACCAGTACCACAATCATCAGCACTTGAGGGCCTTTCTCATCAGTTTTATGGAAATACCAGATTGTATAGGATGCACAAAAGGGCCACGATCTGTGTCCTGAAAATTTGTTACTCAGCATCTTATGTTGGACAGTGCAAAATCAGCTTAATGCAATATTCCATATTTTAGCATGTAAAGGACACCTGCCTTCCAAGCAGTATAAAAGAAACCTGTGAGATTTCTACTCTCCACGTTCAATTGTCAGTGAAGATCAACAACCTTGTTAATTAGGCTATACCAACTTGAAATGGGTGCTCAGGCTTTTGGAGATAGAGAATCGACACCAATATTTCTCCCACCTTGTTGAGCAATTTTAGCAATGACAGAGTATCTTTATTGACTGTAAATCTCTGCCTTTCAAAACTCCCCAGGTGCTCGTCAACGGGATCCAACCAGGGAATAAACACCCAGTTTATGACATTTAGATATGCTGCTACATCTCCATTTTGGTCCAAGTACAATTTCCAATGGGAAATATTGGAAAACTTATTCTTCTCCAGAAATGGATGGAACTGGAAGAGAAACATCCAGGAATTTTAAAAGCAGAAAACGTGGCTTCTTATCCCAGGTAGTCTTTTCACATCTGAAACTTTCATCTACAGTTGTCAAACTAATAAATATAGCAGCTAGCAGAACAAGTGTTGTAACTCACATAAATTGATCAATCATATATTGAAAAAAAATATGCATTGACAAAATATAATTGACCAAATTTGTCTATTAAAGGGAAGATTTTAGAACATATCAAAAATAAATTGAACAAAGAATCAAACAATGAGATTATTCATAAATGCCTTGGGGAGGAAAAAGAAAGCATAGAGTTCTCAAGAAGAAAGTAGCCAGGCTAATCTTCTCCCAAGTAGACCAGATGGGAAACATCACCACATGAGCTAATTTTACATTATTGTAAGGGTATATTTCAGAAAATGAAAAAGAGACAACAGAATTGAGTAACAGAGTTGGAAGGTACCTTGGAGGTCTTCTAGTCCAACCCTCTGCTCAAGCAGGAGACCCTGTACCATTGTGGACAAATGGCTGTCCAATCTCTTCTTAAAAATCTCCATAGATGGAGCATCTACAACTTCTGCAGGCAGGTTGTTCCACTGATTAATTGTTCTAAGTGTCAGGAAATTTCTCCTTAGTTCTAGGTTGCTTCTCTCTGATTATTTTCCATCCATTGCTTCTTATCCTGCCTTCAGGTGCTTTGGAGAATATCTTGATTCCCTCTTCTTTGTGGCAGCACCTCAAATATTGGAACACTGCAATCATGTCTCCCCTAGTCCTTCTTTTTATTAAAGTAAGCATACCCAATTCCTGTAACTGTTCTTCATATGTTTAAGGTTCCAGTCCCCTTATCATCTTTGTTGCTCTTTTTCTTCAAAGTCTCTGCATCTTTTTTATAATCGGGTGACCAAAACTGAATGAGGTATTCTAAGTGTGGTCTTACTAAGGCTTTATAAAATTGTACTAATACTTCACATCAGGGATCTTCAAACTTGGTCCTTTTATGACTTGTGGACTTCAACTCCCAGAATTCCTCAGCCAAGCACGCTGGCTGAGGAATTCTGGGTGTTGAAGTCCACAAGTCATAAAAGGGCCAAGTTTGAAGACCCCTGCTTCACGTGATCTTGATTTTATCCCTCTGTTAATACAACCTAGGATTATGTTGGCTTTTTTTTTTGCTGCTACCACACACTGCTGGTTCATATTTAAGTGATTGTCTAATAGGACTCCAAGATTCCTCTAACAGTTATAAAACCTATTAGTTAATGAAAGAGTTACTCTTCCAGTAACTACAATTACACAGAAGCTTGAAATCTGTTCACTGTTATTCCAGAGCATCATAAATGAAAAAAAAAAAAAAACTAAGTTACAACAGAAGATATTGTGGATGAATAAGAGGAAAAATCTTAAAAGGAGTAGAACTTTTAGAGCTGAGCCAGTGAACCAGAAAAGGTCAGTCTCCCTTTCATTGATTGTCTTAATGCAACAACTGAGAAGGCATCCAAAACACCAAAAAGCAAGATAAGAAGCAATGGTTGAAACTAACGAAGGAGAGAAGCAACCTAGAATTAAGGAGAAATTTTCTAATAGTGAGAGCAATCAACCAATGAAATGGCTTGCCTTCAGAAGTTGTGGGTGCTCCATCACTGAAGGCTTTCAAAAAGAGATTGGACAACCATTTGTCTGAAATGATATAGGGTCTGCTGCTCAAGCAGGGGGTTGGACTAGAAGACCTCCAAGATCCCTTCCAACTCTCTGATTCTATGTTTTGTGTTCTATGTCCAAGACACATTAATTTGAACTCCTGCAGAAGAGAATGTTGAGCTATATGACCTCATGGTGTCCTTCAAACTGATGAATGTAAAATTCTACAATGTTACTCATAATACCCTACATAAAACAAACTATTTAAAAAATATATTGTTTTAAAATTAGCAGTTTTAACATCAATATGTGAGTCATAGTGCCCATTCTTTGAAACTCTTTCTTTCTTTCTTTCTTTCTTTCTTTCTTTCTTTCTTTCTTTCTTTCTTTCTTTCTTTCTTTCTTTCTTTCTTTCTTTCTTTCTTTCTTTCTTTCTTTCTTTCTTTCTTTCTTTCTTTCTTTCTTTCTTTCTTTCATCAGATTTGTTTGCCACCCATCTCACCTTGAGGTGACTCTAAGCATTAAAGACAATAAACCATAAATATTAAATGTTTCTAATCACAATAAAAATACAATTAAAAGGATGAACAGGAATGGAGCAAGATGTGCAGTGGGAGAGATGGGATCTTCTCTAATCCATCAACTACCTCCAGTGTGACACCCTCCCCCCCAATGAGGGCCACAAGCCACCTGGCTGAACCAGACCTTCAAGTCCTTAGGGAAGGTCTGAAGGGTGGATACAGATCTCACCTCAGGGGAAAAAATGTTCCAAAGAACAGGAACCATGGCAGAAGATGCCAAGACTGATGGGGCTCATGGGATGCCCCTTCTGATGGCATGCTGTGCCATCCCATTGGGGTGAGATGGTTCTTCAGACCTGGACCATGTCATGCAGGGCTTTAAAGGTGATAACTAACACCTTGAATTTCCCCGAGAAGCAAAAAAGTAGCCAGTGCCTCTTGCAGAACAGTGATGTAACTAAGGTCTCACTAGGGACACCAAGAACTACCCATAGTACTGCATTCTGCCCCAGTTGTAGCTTCCAAATGCTCTTCAAGGATAGCCCCATGTAGAATGCATTGCAATAGTCCAAGCAAGAGATGTCTAGGACTTGAGTAATTGAACACGGGGACTCTTGATCCAGCAAAAGGTGCATCTGGCACACAACACAAAGTTGTATAAAGACCATCATAGATGTGATTGCCACCTATTCTTTGAACAGGAGTTAAGAGTTCAGGAGAACCCCAAAATTGTGGACCAGGTCTTTCAGGGGTAGTGCAAACCCATCTAGAACTAAAGATGTTAAATTTCCAGATCCTGAAGATCCATGCAGCTAAAGCCATTTGGTCTTGCCAGAGTTCAGCCAAAGCCTCTGGTCCTCCATCCCCACAACTTTATTCCCTGAGTGATTAGTTTGACCAACTTGTTGGCCTTTTGTAGCAGAAGGAGGTTGAGAAGGTTCCTCTCCCTCTCCCTTGGAGTTTCATGGATCCTGGTAGGGACTCCGTACCTGCCATGGCTGCAGCCTTGGAGCCCCCAACCTCTCTTCGCCCTTCTTGCTTCTCCTCCTGGATCTGGAAGAATATGCAGCTTTCAAGACGTGGGCCAAAGTCTTAATAACACTGTGCAGATGAAGATGAAAAGAGATCCATGTCCTCCTCCATTCCTCTTCAGGCTCCAATGGGGCTTTCTGGGTGCATCTTTTCCGACCTTTGACAGAAAAAATGTGCTTTGAAAAAGAACAGTGAAAATACCGATCTTCCAATTGCACAAAGAGTTTGGTTTCAAAAGGATCTTCTTTCAGCCCTTTTTTTCCCTGAAAAGCAAAGCTCCAAATACTATGGACATATTTATAAAGGCTCTCCCGTCCTAGTACCAAATGTTCGATGCTTTCTAGTATCCAAACTTTCCCTTCAATGGATCCTGGAACACTTTCAAATGTTAACTGCAAAGTATGAATTCTGTCCCAAATGTTAAGAGTTTCTATATAGTTCACAAAGACATTGACTTGTTTCCACTTAGAGATGGCATCCATGATGGGTGCTGTATGTCCAATCGCTGAGAATCGTTGTGATATAACAACACAAATTCCGTTCCTGACAAGCATAGGAGTAAAAGTCCTCATGAAATTGTCTCCCTCCTCTGTGTCTGAAGTAAAAAGTCCAATCAAGGTCCATCTGAAATGGAGGAGCAGTTGCACAATTACTGGATATGTGATTCTTTTTGGGGGGAGGATCCGGTGGAAAAAAGGGAATTGACTTTTATCATTCAGAGCTTCTGAAACAGTTTCATCACTGATCTGAAAAAGCAATGAAGAATGCTATGATGCAAAACAGTACAGAACATTAACAAGACTGTACATAAAAATAAAATAAAAAACAACTTATATTAAAAAGAATAAGAATAAAGAATGCAAATTATATTTCTGATACACTTCTCCAGTTTACCACAATAATAGTCACATATGCACATCTCAACTGAACTTTATTGTTCAAACAAATTCTCTATTATATGTTGTTTTTGAATTCTGACCACACAAGAAATATATATATACCTTTTACTATAAGGATCACAATAGGTCATTGGTCTATTTTACAGTCCAAGATTCTTATCTCTCTCTTCTTTATGCAATTGACATTGGAATATTACACCCCAAGGTTCTCAAGGAACTGGCAGATGTGATCTCAGAACCACTGAACTATATTTTCAAAGATCCTGGAGCACTGGGGAACTACCGGAGGACTGGAAAAGAGCTGATGTAGTTCCCATCTTCAAAAAAGGAAAAGAAATAGATCCAGGAAATTACAGACCTATCAGCCTGACCTCAATACCTGGGAACATTCTGGAAAAGATAATCAAACAACGAATCAGCGAACACCTAGAGGCAAACAAAGTCATTACTAAAAGCCAACAAGGGTTTGTCAAAAACAGATCATGCCAGACAAATCTTATTGCATTCTTTGACCAAGTGACAAAATTAGTGGACCAGAGGAATGCTGTGGATATAATTTACTTGGACTTCAGTAAGGCATTTGATAAAGTAGATCACAACCTACTACTTGACAAGATAGAAAAATGGGGGGTAGACAGCATCACCACCAGATGGATCCGTAGCTGGCTAACCGGCCGTACTCAGTGTGTGGTCCTCAATGAAACCACATCTACATGGAGGGAAGTATGTAGTGGGGTGCCCCAGGGCTCGGTTCTGGGCCCAGTGCTCTTTAACATCAATGATTTGGACAAGGGGATAGATGGGGAACTCATTAAATTTGCAGACGACACCAAGCTGGCAGGAATAGCCAACACTCCAGAAGACAGGCTTAAGATACAGAAGGATCTGGACAGACTTGAAAACTGGGCAATATCTAACAAAATGAAATTCAATGGTGAAAAAAGCAAGGTTCTACATTTAGGCAAGAAAAACCAAATGTACAAGTATAGTATAGGGAGTACCTTGCTCAATAGTAGTAACTGTGAGAGGGACCTCGGAGTCCTAGTGGACAATCACTTAAATATGAGCCAGCAGTGTGCTGCAGCTGCCAAAAAGGCCAACACAGTGCTAGGCTGCATTAACAGAGGGATAGAATCAAGATCACGAGAAGTGTTAATACCACTTTACAATGCCTTGGTAAAGCCAAACTTGGAATACTGCATCCAGTTTTGATCACCGCGATGTAAAAAAGATGTCAAGACTCTAGAAAGAGTACAGAGAAAGCAACAAAGATGATTAGGGGACTGGAGGCTAAAGCATATAAGGAACAGCTGCTGGAATTGGGTATGTCTAGTTTAATGAAGAGAAGGACGAGGGGGAAACGTGATAGCAGTTTTCCAATATCTCAGGGGTTGCCACAAAGAAGAGGGAGTCAAGCAATTTTTCAAAGCGCCTGAAGGCAGGACAAGAAGCAACGGATGGAAACTAATCAAGGAGAGAAGCAACCTAGAACTAAGGAGAAACTTCCTGACAGTTAGAACAATTAACCAGTGGAACAACCTGCCTCCAGAAGCGGTGAATGCGCCAAACTGGAAGTTTTTAAGAAGAGACTGGACAGCCATTGTCCGAAATGGTATAGGGTTTCCTGCCTGAGCAGGGGGTTCGACTAGATGACCTCCAAGGTCCCCTCCAACTTTTATTATTATTATTATTATTATTATTATTATTATTATTATTATTATTATTATTATTATTATTATTATTATTATTATTATTATTATTATTATTATTATTATTATTATTATTATTATTATTAATGCTATTTCTTCTATCTCTGGAGCTCTGCAAATGCAAACATCTTCAGTATAAGGGATTTGGTTAAGTCTTACATTAGTAACCATTGCTCAACTGTTGTTTCCATAACTAACTGCTCAAATATTGCTTGAGTAAATACTATCCTGAACATCAGAAAAAGGAAACAGATCATCTATATAACATCTTTCAACAAAATGGATATCCACACAATTTCATCAAAAAGTGCCTGACCACCTAACCTAATGTAGCACCACCAGCACAATCTGTGAAAAGGATAACATTTCCTATATCAAAAACAGACTGTTACAGGCACATGGCATTACTGTAGTGCACAAACCAAGTAAAACCTTCCAAAACATCCTAAGCAAACCAAAAGACCCAACAGTCCCAGAAGGAGAAAAAAAACAGGACTCATCTACAACATAAAGTGTAAGGAATGCAACAGCCACTATGTAAGACAAATAGGCAGAAGACTAGCAGATCACATCCAAGAACATCAGCTAGCAGTCAGAAGACATGATGAAAACTCAATAATTTCACACAAAGGGACATATTTAACTATAATTTCAAAAGGGAAACTGTGACCATCCTAGACCAAGCCAAATCCAAAAACCCTAGAGAGTTCCAAGAATGCTGACACTCTGAATTCCATAGACAAAATATGGTGGATTTATCACTCATCCATCACAATCCCACTCAGTTTGCCAGATACACAAACACACAAACCAACCTGTGGGACTTTGTAGGTGCCTATTAATGTTGACATCTGGATAGAGATGTCCCTCTTAGCTCCATCAACAACAGCCAAAAGGTTTTCCTTCCTTCCACAGCTATAGTTGGGAACATTGGCTTGTCCAGTAGAGAGGATGTCCAGCAAAGCATCTGAAGTGCCAAGGGTGCTGACATAGTTGTCATGGATGTTGTAGCCAAGTGTGAGATTTCCCAGAAGTTGGGGAGTCTTGTTGACCATTTGAATGGCAAACATCAGGATTAGCTGTTTAAAATAATTTGTCCTACTGTAAAAAAAAAAATCATGTTATTACAATCATCATCAACAGAAGCAACATTTAAAAAAAAAAAAAATCATATTTGCCTCCACAAGTCTACTGTGTCTTAAGCCAATACAGATCCAAAGCCCAAGGCAAATTATAGCTACCCATCAGCATGTAGTTTTTATGAGTATTGAGAAGATGGGATGGAGATAGTCCCCCACCATGGTTAAGAATCAGAAATACACCATTATTTGTAAAAGTCCTAATTTTCATCTGCTCTGTAATTTATATTCAAAATTCAAACATTAAAGTATAACCATATAACTCTAACTATATAAACATCACCATAAAAAGAAGAGGATGTTCCATAAGTGACCCAGAAAAGCAACTATAAAAAGAAGTCATCCTTTATTCTTCTAAGCATCAGGCATTGAATATCAATTACTAGTTATTTAAATATGGAAATAGGCTGGGCAGAGGCATCTTCAATCCTTTCAATCACTACTTTAAACCAAACTCAGTATCCAAGTGAGGAACATAGTATTAGACGGGAATGCATAAATAATCTTGACTTATTTCAGATTTTATTTGCCACATGATTGGATCTGAGTCTATTCTACAAAAGAAGACAAAAGAGGAAAGCAAATGAACTGCAAATGGAGGGAATGTAACTCACTAAATAACTTACGAGCGAGATGGACTAGAAGGAGCCGTGTTGAAAGGTAGCATTATATGTGATGATGTTGTTTCAGTGGTGACTATACCAATGAAATGATCTCCTGGCATGTAATAGTTCCATGGTTTTTTTCCATCCTGGTTCTCAAAATTTAGTGGGCATTTCATTCTAAGCTTCACAGAGACTGCCTGAGATACCAGCAGCAGCAGAAACAGAGGAGGATAATTTATAGGGCTGAATCAATCCCCTTCCTGTTTCTAAATAAGAATGAGAAGAATTAGAACAATTCAAAGCTCTCTTGCTTTCCTGATTCTGACAAAGACAAACCAATCTTTAACTGGAAAGGAGAGAAAAGTACCTTCAAGACCACAATCTCTGTCTGTCCCAAAACTTGTGTCACATAGAGTGTGATCTATGGCATTTATCCTTTACTGATGCAAGATCCCTTTCTTGTTGCTTCAGTCTGATGTTAACATCAAACACTGTGGCAGAAGGTGTCTCAAATACCAGGATGGTGATCATTACAGTGAGAAACAACTTCTCCTCTGGGGATCCTGAAGTTCTTCCCAGACTCCAAGTGCAGAAGGTCAACTGGAGAATAGCAAATAAGTGAAAAGTCACAAATACATCCCAGGGATTGCTGTGGTTCTTTCTGTCAGAACATGTACAGAAAGGGATGCTGGAGGAAAATAGTTCCACACACTTAGGTTATTGACTTTTGCTGTCCTTCATTGTGGTGTCCTGTCCCCAGAGATTGCTGAGGAAGGTCACCCAGATCTATGGAGTTTGGTTATATTCTGTGTTGATGACACAACTCTAATTCTGCCTGTCTTCTAATGCAAAGGAGGCAAACAGTATCTCTGAACCCTCCCTAATGTTAAGAGTAGGATCTTTTTGTGATTTTCTTTTCTATAAGATTTTAAAATTCCTTCTGCCTGAAGTAAAATTTCATTACCCATCAGTTTTTATCCAATATTGAATAAGAACAACTAAGAATCAGGAAAGTGACAGCCTATGGACTGTATCATTGGGTAGAACATAGAATAATAGGGTTTGGAGGGTCCTCTAGTTCAATCCCTTGCTTATAGCAAGATATCAGTCCAGACTTTCTTGATGGGATGGATACATGTGATCAGAGAAAGAATAAAAGAATAACAGAATTGGAACAGAATACTAGAATTGGAAGGGGTTGCCAGGGGTCCTCCAGACCAGCCCCCCATCCAAGCAGGAGACCCTATACCATTTCAGACAAATGCTATCCATTTTCTTTTTTAAAATCTTCACTGATGAAGCACCCACAACTTCTGGAGGCAAGCCATTCCACTGGTTAATTGTTTTCACTCTCAGGAAGTTTCTCTTTAATGAAACATCTGCAAAAAATCAAGCAAGCTAAAAGAGTTCCAAGGACCCCTGGTTTCTCCTTATTTCTAGGTTGCTTCTCCCTTTGATTAATTTCTATTGATTGCTTCTTGTCTTGCCTTCAGGTGCTTTAGAGAATAAATTGAATTTGTTTTTTTTTAACCTAAATGTAAAACCTTACTTTTCTCACCATTTTGTTAGATAGGCCCTGTTCTGTTCGCAACGCAGACATGAAGACGAGTCAGTTGGTGCAAAAGATGATCTTTATTGTGTACATGCACTGAACAGAAGCAACACAGAATCAAGCACTAACAACAACTTGCCATACTGGCCACTCCTTATATTCCCTTGCGAGGGAATGCTCAGCCAATCAACACAGGCTATTCTCCCGCCTTGCGCATGCGCGCGAGGCTGGAGATAGCCTGCCTGGGTCCTGGGCAGACATGTGGTCTGTCCGGGTCTTTGCAACAGTCCCAGGCAGACATGTGGTCTGTCCGGGTCTCTGCAACTTGTTTCCAGTCTTCCTGAGCCTTGCTGAATGACTCAGCAAGGCCCAGCCTCTCTACAGACTTTCTGAGCCTTGCTGAATGACTTCAGCAAGGCCCAGTACATAACAGGCCCCAATTTTCAAGTCTATCAAGATCCTTCTATATCTTTAGCCTATCTTCTGAAGTGTTGGCTATTCCTGCCAGCTTGGTGTCATCTGCAAATTTGATGAGTTCCCCATCTATCCCCTCATCCAAATCATTGATGAAGATGTTGAAGAGCTCTGGGCCCAAAACAGAACAATGGGGTACCCCACTGCATACATCCCCCCATGTAGATTCAGTTCCATTGAGGACTACACATTGAGTGCGATTGGTTAGCCAGCAACAAATCCATATGGTTGTGATGCTGTTTAACCCACATTTTTCTATCTTATCAAGTAGTAGATTGTGCCCTACTTTATCAAATGCCTTACTGAAGTCCAAGTAAATTATATCCACAGCATTCCTCTGGTCCACTAATTCTGTCACTTTGTCAAAGAAAGCAATAAGATTTGTCTGCCATTATCTATTTTTGAAACATTCATGTTGGCTTCTAGTTATGACTTTGTTTTCCTCTACGTTAGGGGTGTCAAACTGCCATCCCGCGGGCTGGTTTCATCATACTGAAGCCGTGCTCACCCCATTTCCAGCAATACAAAAAGAGTTGTGATACATTGTGCCACGTCACGTGATGTGGCGAGTTTGATACCCGTGCTCTAGGTGGTTGCAGATTCATTGCTTGATTATCTTTTCCAGAATTTTCCCAGGTATTGAGGTCAGGCTAATAGGTCTGTAGTTTCCTGTATCTATTTTTTTTTTTTCTGAAGATGGGAACTACATCTTCCTCTGTCCAGTCATTTGGTAGTTCCCCAGTGCTCCAAGATCTTTTAAAGATATGGTTCAATGGTTCTGCAATCAATTCTGCCAGTCCCTTCAGAACTTTGGGGTATAACCCATCTGATCCCTTTGATTTGAACTCATTTAAAGTGGATAGGTGTTCTCTTACTATTTTTTTTGAGTTTGACCAGACACATGTAAGATCCCATGTTAGGGATTACCTCATGCGGATAAAGGTGGCAAAGCAGCAATATTTTCCCACGATTATTGTGTCTACTGATAACATGTAGCAGACGTATTTAGTGTGATCTTGTCCTTATTGGTTAGGAAAAGCCCCTATCTGTTGAGCTCTGAAGGATTACGCTACCTCAAGGGTGTTAAACTGCTGGCCTACGGGCCGGATGCATCATGCCAAAACTGCGCCCACCCCATTGCCGGCAGTGGAAAAAAAGTCGCGATACATTGCGACACATCACGTGACATTGCGAGTTTGACACCCCTGGGCTACCTGGCGGATAAAATTGCTCAAATTTGCTCTGACCTAGGCACGGCAGGTAACAGATGCCCAAGGCAGGGTCAGGTGGAGAGATCAGGGAGGAGCTTAAGCTGGTGACTCTTGAGGATGAAGTGGCCAGAGAAGTGACTCACCGATACTGTATGGCCATGCTATAGTGTCAGCCTCTATGATGGAAGAATTGGTACTATACCCATCCTCATGAAAGAATGAAATTAAAGAATTGGTACTATACCCATCCTCAATAGACTGAACCTGAACCTAACAACTTTCAATAATTATCAAGTAGGTAAGCAGCACAGGGATAAACACTGGGGCTCAGCAAATTATTCTCCCTAAAGCTCCATTTTAAACTGCCTTCCTTGTTGTTGTTGTTGTTGTTTTAATATACAATTTAGGTGAATTTCAGAGTAGCTCTATTACGATTAAGCTACCTCAAAATGGTCATAACTAGAAAATCATTTCTCTTATGACTCCCATATTGTCCTACTTATTTTCATGATTGGGCCAATATCTCCAAAGCATTTACAAACTACTCAAGGGTTTTTTTCTTCTATGTTGCCCTGTCAAACTTCATTATATTTGCCACCATTATCAAGTGAAGAAAATGAACACTAAAAGCTGTCCTCTGTTCTCATCTTGAAAGGCCAAGCACTGACCAAGTGTTAGCAACTATTTATGCAATGCTAAATTTGATAAGAAGAGTGGTTGCAGAACAGCTACCTGTTGTGAATAGAAAAAAAATTAGCCCTTCATAAATCTCTACAAGAGAAGATTGCAAACCGCATCCCTGATGCTTCTTTGTCCAGTGCTCACCAAAGAGCTACAGACAGAGAGAGATCAGAGCATTCTGGAGCAACTTTGAACAACCTATGAATGGAAATAACTTAATCCACCCCTTTGCTCTCTCAAGGGACTATGATCAAGAAGGCTAGATCCTAAAGGCTTCACTATGCAGACCTAGCTTGGGAGCTGCAGGGAGAGTCCACTTTCTCCAGAAGCTGCCTAGAGGTTGTCTTTTCCAGAGCCATTAGTAGGGAAAGGGTGGGAGCTGAAGCCCAAATCTGGCAGGCAGGAAAACTAGTAATCCATTCTCTGATCTTTCCTACCCTTCCTTAGGAACGTGCTCCCTAATGTCCAGCTGAAACATACTGTTCCTTTACTTTCTGAAGCAGCAGAAGAAATGTCAGCTCTATCTGGGGTACTTTTGGAAGCAGTCATTCCCATTTTCCTTAATTACCTACATATCAAGCAGACTCTCTTTCAATTGTCCTCATGAGATTCCAATTCCAGGCCAACCATGCCCATTTCAATGGACCCAATCCAAGAAGATGGGAGGTTAGAGGAAGAATCTCACTCTGCCACTTTCATCACAATCAGAACATGTTCAGGAAGAAAAGGAAGAGGAAGTGAAGAGAATGAAACCTAGCTCTATGGCCACCCTCTACTTTGGAGAAGAATTTATAGTGACAAAGACACTATGTTCAAACAGACTTAGATTAATGTATTCATCCTACCTTGGATTCCTTCCCCCATCTTCCCTGGTTGCATGACAATTTTAATTATGAATTCATTTATTTTACTGTTTGATCTTTATTGTGGATTTTATTTTTTATTTTTTTTACAAATTTTATTGATTTTCTAGTATAACATTCACATATTTGAAAAGCAATGTGGCGGCTGGGTTGTAATAATTCAATTACATACAGATATCATTAGTACAAATTTCAAACTACTACCGTGAACATTTCCTCTCTCTTCCCCTTAATATATACTGTCCATATGTAAATTAAAACAATCCTTATTCTATCAATCACATAAAACATAACTTTCTTACATATATCAATAGTTTTTAGTTTATATATATTCTAATTGTTTTAACATACAATCTTTTAGACAATCAATGACCTAATACATTTTTCCAATTTTAATTTCCACTGATATTTAAAGTTAACGTTTGATATTTATCATTCCCAAGATTTTAAATACTCCCAATTCCTCTATCACCATTCCTCACAAAATCTAATATTCAGAATACATGTCTTATCTATTTAACTTCTCACCCTCTATATCAACAAATTAATAATGCAATATGATATCCTTATTTTCTGCTTTTTTCAAATTTCTTAAATTAGTAATCAAAATTTCTTTTTATTTCAATATTTAATACTTCCTCTCTCTTCCTCTTTGTATCTGCTATCTCATGTTTAAACTAATAATTTTTGTTTTTAACGTTCCATATGGACCTGTTTATTACTTTCATCAATAGGTTTTTAGCTTATCTATATCCTATTCACCTTTACATGACCTTTATACACAAATTTCTTTCTTTATACACAAATCAATATTCAAATTTAGCTATTTAGTATTTATACTACTAAGTTTTAATGGCCAAAAGCTTTGCTTTCTCAATTCATAGCAATGTCTTATATTCAACATACATGTCTTATCTACTTAAATATATTCTATTTTAAATTTTCATAAGATGGTCAAAACTCCATTCTTCTTCAGTCTTATTCTAGCTTTTTTTCTTTGCCAAGTCATCTTCCATGTCCTTGTTTTTGGGTCATCAAACCAATCTTCTTGTATTGTCATATATGTTATTTGGCATTGACAAAACTATCCAGTCACCATTTTTTTGAGAGGACTGGTAGATCTGTCAGGTCATCTCTTTATTTTTCTATATCGAGTTTGTTCTGAATTGTTTATCTTTTCTTCCAACTATTCTTTTTTTGGATCCTCCAATTCCTTCTGATTTACATAGGAAACCTTTTCCTTTTTCCACGTTATCGGTGTCTTTTCTGGATTTTCAAATGTCAGTATTTGTTGAGCAGTTAATTCTTCTGTCATGGTATTTAAATGTTCCACTTTTTCTATTGTATTTTGTATAGATGGTTCTTTAGTTGTGGTCAAAGTTTGGGCTTTCATATCCAGGCTTCCTTTTTGTTCTTTTCTGTAGCCTCTTAATTCTTCATCGGCTGTGATGAGAGTTTGAATAATTGTTTTCAATATTAAAATAATTTGTTGATCTTTATCCATGAGGAAATTCTGTTCCTGATCTTCTTCCATATTGGTATTTTAAACTAGAGGCTTTACAATTAGGAAATCCAAAAGAAAGAAAAAGTTTTTTTTTCCTGAATAAGAAGCACAGCAAAGCTTTTCACAGCTGTTGTTTCAAAATTTTCAAGGTTACATATGTCTTATCTGTCTTCTGGGCTGTCAGCCAAGCCCCTGAAGAATAACAGATTGAGATATCAAGTTTGACCACACAGTGTCGCCTCTACCTTTTAAAGTTTCCCTTTGAGTCCCAGAATTTTTTTAATTTTTTCAGTTTTTCTTCTTGTTTGTAGGAAAAAAACCCAAATTTTCAACAGAAATAGATAGTAAAAAATAAAGAGTAAAAAATCTTTCAGTCCACAAGCTTTAGGAAATTAAATTCCAATTGGGATCCAGTTATTTTTTCAATGTTTCAAACTCCCCTGGGTAGTCAGTCGCCACTCTTTCTAGGGGGAAGGCTAAAATCTCCCTTCCCTCACCACAGGGGGGAAAATGCTTAGCAGCTTATGCAGGTACAGAAAGTGATTAGGGTGTAAAAGAGGTAAATCTCACCCAGTCTCTTCTGCGCTGCTTTAAGGTTGCCTGGTGGAAAGTGTGACTTCAGCTGTCTGCAGCCTAGGGACAAGCCATATTTCTATGGCCGGTCCTTTCGTCCACCGGTTTGGAGGGATCACCAGCTCTAATGGGAGAGTTGCTACTCTCCCATGATCCAGCGAGAGCCCCTCCTTGCTGGTCGCCTCTTTGGGGCAACTTTCAGCCCTTTTCAGGGCCCCCCAGCGATGTGAAATTGAATGGGGGAGAGAGAGCAAGTCTCCCAGCTGTCCATGGCGGCCGTGCAGCAAACCGGAAGTCCCTTTATTGTGGATTTTAATTGGACATGTTACACTCTTCATATTTTCATTTTCTTTGTTTTTAAATATTCTTAATTATCAAGAAGATGGTCTACTGGTTAAGTTACTGACCTAGAAATTAGCAGACTGTGAGTTCTAAAACTGCATTAGGCTTGAAAACCAGATGAATTTGAGCTGCAGTTAAATTCTTTCAGTCCAACCCACCTCACAGGGTTGTTGTGGAGAAATGAGGAAGAGGAAAGACATACAAGTATATTCACCACCCTGCATTACTTATAAACTAATAAAGAGGATAAAAATCTAATAAAGAAATAAATATTTTGTTATTATTATTTATTTTAAATAATCTTATTGTCAAACAGACAGGAAGCACACAAATCCAATAATTGCAATGAATAATAAAATGTTATTTGCCTAAGAAACAGTTTCACTATCAAATCCCTATTTTTATTGTTAAATGTTCCTTAGTGTTTAGATCTGGTCTCAGGATGATAATGTAGCACTTGGGGAAGAAGATGCAGCATAGCAGTCCAGCACCGGAGGCCAAGATGGAGAAGACTTGCACAGCCACCATGTATTTCCCCTTGGTGCTAAGATAGGTGGGCAGGAATGAGACCCAGACGCTGCAGAAGACCAGCATGCTGAAGGTAATCAGCTTGGCTTCATTGAAGGTCCCAGGCAGGTTCCTGGCTAGGAAAGCCACTGTGAAGCAAATGGTAGCAAGGAAACCCATGTAGCCAAGGACAACATAAAACATGGTGACAGAGCCTTCATTGCATTGAAGGATGATCTCTCCAGGCTGGGAGTGCAGGTCATAGTCAGGGAATGGGGGAGTAACTCCTAGCCACATGGCACAGATGAACATTTGAACACCAGAACAAGAAAGGATGATAGAGTTAGCCAAGCTCTTCCCCAACCATCTTCTCACTCTGCTCCCTGGTTTTGAAGCCAGAAAGGCCAACACTACTGTGATTGTTTTGGCTAACACAGAAGACACAGCTACTGAGAAGACAATGCTAAACACTGTTTGTCGGAGAAGGCAGGTGGCTTTCCTTGATCGTCCAATAAAGAGAAAGGAGGACAAGAAGCAAAGAAGGAGGGAGACCAGGAGGATGTAGGAGAGGTCCCGATTGTTGGCTTTGACAATGGGACTTTCTAGATATTTAAGGAATATGATTAGAACAAAGCCTGTGGTTAGGAACAAGAGTATGGCAAAGGAGACCAGGATGATGCCCAGATGTTCTTTATAAGAAAGGAAAGTTAATCTTTTGGGGATACATTGGACTTGGTTCTGAGTTGGATATTGATCATCTGGGCACCTCGTGCATTTTTCAGTATCTGAGAAAACAGAAAGTAATATTTCTTTTATAATCTCTCCTTACACATTTTTTTTTTAAAAAAATCTTCTTTGGATGACAGCTGATACCGAGAAGCAGGAGAGCCATAGTAAATGGTAAATATATATATGAACATTTGTCTGGCTATCCCCTAAAACCTAAGTGTCAGCTGGAATCAATGATGGTGGTTATGCTGAATGTGGGGCTGATGAACTAAACTATAAGCAATATTTGTGCTTTATGTCTTAATCCGTAACAGGGACAGTTAGCACATTGGAGAGGAAATAGGCAGGTTTTATCCATAATCATGGTAAATTTAGGTTACATTTCTACTCTTCCACTGACATCTTCTCAATAGAATTAATATGAGTCACTTGTTTATTTTTTTTCTTGGAACCCAACCACTCTCTCTCTCCACAATCCTCCTAATTAGATCATTCGACTTATGTGGCTCTATTATCTTAATAAAGATTGACTGATTAATTGACATATTGATTGATATATCTTTTGGGCTATAAGTTAAAGTTGGTTTGGGTGATTGAAAGCCATTGACTTGAAGACATTCAAAGACTTCAGATATTCCTAAGAAAACATGGAAAGACATTTGCAAACTTACAAGAGAGATTTTTGTGGCAGAAAATAAACTTTCCCAATCCATCATGTCCTTCTGTCTCTTCCTATCTCATCCTTTAATATCTTTTTCTTATTGGTTAATTATGGAATTGGGCATGTTGAAAATAAAAAAAAAATCAATCTTAGAGGTGTCTCTTTCAACATGCACATTGATCAAAATGCTTTAGATGAATCTAATACCTTTTCTTCTGGTGTCACCCACCTTCTTGAAGGGAGATGGTCCCTTCTGGACAAGGAACACAGTCAAAGCAGCAAACTGGCCCTCCTTCCTGAACCTGTTTGAAAAATCCAGGAAGACAATTGTCCGTACATTTGGACTGAGGAAGAGACTACCCAGAAAAAAAAATGTGTCAGGACTAATCATTTATGGGAAATGGATGTAAACCTGATAATTAGCCAAGTAATCTATGGGCTTCACTTACATAAATATGAAATCACTAATTCTAGTTCCAAACAATTGCAGGAGATGCAACTACTAGCAGATTCTTCATTTAGTTCTTGCTCTTTGTTCCTGCCATATAATATTACAATAAAGGACTTTTCTACTTAATAAAGTGTGGAAGAAAAGAAGTGAGAAAAGATTTAAGTATTAAGTGACAAGCAGTGGATTCCTCCTCATGGCAGTATTAACCTCCACTTCATATACGAAAAATGACCTTTTCATATTACATTTTAGAATAAAATTTATTCTAAAAGATTAATTAATTTTATTCTATTAGATTTTAGCTTTTGAGTAGTATGTAGATGTTGTTTATCTCTATGTGCCTGTTGATGGCCAGTTTGTCTGTGTACCAGGCTTCCAGGAATTCTTTTGGACTTAGCTTGAGCTAGGATGCCCATAGTTTCCCAGTTGAAACACTATTTGAGTCTCTGTCCATGTGTCATGAAATTAAGTTTTCTATGTCTCAGCTACATATCCAAGAAATGGTTAGCACTATAAGGTGACAACAACTGGAATAGAAAGACAGACCCACATTTATTATTAAATTTGTAATCTTCTTTTAACCCAGAAAGTTTAGGTAGCTAACAATCAAGATAAATAATCACATTAAATGGGTTTTCAGATTAAGTGCTCTAACAATCCAAGGGCCAAATCTAAATAACATTCAAATTTTCCCTCATAAAAGGGATTTTATCTGGATCAAATTCAAGATTCAGTACTTTAGTTTTTATCTCAAATCAGACCAGGAATTATGATTTAATGTTAAGTGAAAGCCTTGGACCTCTTTCCTATAAGCAGCTGTCTATTACACTATCCCAGTGGGATGAAAGAGAGACATGAATAGACTGCCAGTTTTGCATCGTAGCGACATGGCCAAGGGATTGGTTTCGCCCTGCCTGGGGACACTAAATGGGTCTAAAGCCGCTCCAGAGAGGCGATGAAGAAGGAGGGCCCCCCATCGATCACAGAAAAATGGCAGTCAATCCGTTTGATCTGGGGGAAGCCCTCCAACCCGACAGGAGAAAGACTAGCTGCACTCCAGTGACTAGCCCAAGCTACTGGCATCCGAAGTCCAAAAGCACTAACTAAGAACAACCGTGAACAGTGTGTGTTAGAGCTGGGTGAGAATATTGATCTTCTCTTCTCTATTTTGAAACTGATTTCCTGGAAAAGATCCCCAAGAAGCAAAAAATCCTCCAAAAGTGAGAAGGAAGGGGACTATAACTCCACCCTTCCATAGACGGAAGTGGCAATTTAATTTTTATGGGGGACAAAAATACATTGAAATGGACTAATGTAAGGCTATAATTTGGATAAAACTATGGCAATTGTTAAGATTTTCAATTTAAAAGAATATTGATGAAATTATAAGAAAATAATCTTTTCATTTTAAAAGTTGAAAAATAAATAGCTACTAACATCAAGTGGTGGAACAGAGTATAGAACTACAGCTTCCCTGCCTCAGAAATTGGCAAGACACCCAGAAACAGAGCACAATTCATCCCTTGATCCTCAGTGATTCTTAGCTAAACAGAGAACAGCTGGGGATAGAGAAAAGAAAATACACTGGGCTATCTATTGCAGAATGAGAAACACAATTGCTATGAAAACTGTGGACCTTCTTGGATTATAAACACTGAGTTGTGATATTTAAGTTTAAGAACTGTTTGCACAGAAAGAAAAAAAATGACTTTTTAGCTATTCTTCTAGAGGGAAAACTACTGGATTGTTTTTAAGTGGTTGAACATTTTGGACTGTTCATAAAGATAAGAAACATATAAGACTATAGTGTTTGGAATTTAAGACTGGTTGGTTTGATGAAAATGGAGGTTGCATATACAACTAAAAGTGTAAGAAACCACACACAATATTCTTTTCTAAAATCCCCAGTCTGGAACATCAGAGATCTGCAGGAGTAATACTTCAAGACAAGACAAATACTTTCCAGGAGGAAATGTATGCTATGATGCAACTAGTCCAAACAACAATTGCTTCAAATCATAATGAGATTAAAATAATTTTGATGATATAAATGAGCACATCCTTGACCTAAGCTCACAATTAAAAAATTCTCAGAAAATGGTGACAAAGAATGAACAAATAAATCAGATAATAGAACAAAAACCAGAGGAAAATGACCCAAAGATGGAGGCCACAAATGAAGAAAATCACAGACAAAGAAAAATCTGCAAGATTTTGCAATAATATTGGAAATGGAAAAGACACTTTATCTTTCAGAACTTCAAACCAAACCTGAAGATAAGAAAGAAGATTTGATAAAATGGACAATAGAGCTATCAGGAGAACCACTAGAGTTTGGGAGACAAAAAATGAAAAGAGAAATCGAGGTAGAAGGAAAGTGGAAGCTTCTTAGCGAATATAAATGGGTGAAACTCCTCCTCAAAAGCACCTTACTCAATTTGTCTTTTCCATTCTTAACAACATCTATAAAAATACAGGAAGAATCCCTTGGTAACCTAAATACACTGACTTGGAAAGCTTCTAAGCAAAAGAAGAAGGCAAGAGCCAGACTCAAGAGAGATGATTTAACCTACTAGATGCAGTACTACATGACTAAACATTTGTTTGAATATGGTTAAAAGAATAGTTAAATTTTGGATATGAATGGGTTCTATAGTAAGACAGATGTGATTCATAAATAATATAGTATTTTTTTATGACATGGGAAATGTAAAAATAATGGGATGATTTAAATGAATGAAATGTTTTGGATATTCAAATGTAATCAACTTGGAGAAAATTATAACTAATAACAAATGTTCTGAATACTGAAGGGATATTAAGCTTAAAAAGTACAGGCGAGAGCCAGACTCAAGAGAGATGACTTAACATACCAGATGGAGTATCATATGACCAAACATTTGTCTGAATATGGTTAAAAAAATAGTCAAATTTTGGATATGAAGTTTTATCGTAAGAGAGATGTGATTTATAAGTAGTATAGTATTTCTTTTTATGATATGGGAAATGTAAAAATAATGGGATGATTTAAATGTATGAAATGTTTTGGATATTTAAATGTAATCAATTTTGAGAAAATTATAACTGACAAGAAATGTTTTGAATACTGAGGGGAAACTAAGCTTAAATAAGAGTTCTGAAAACGGGACTTATAGCGATTTATAAAAGATGATTTTTTTGCAAATGCAACTGTAAAATAAGGTGATTAGAAAAGAAGTAACATATTGATGTTATTGTTAAATACTAGAAAAATGTTTATATTCAACTTTGTATGTATTAAAAGTACTAAGAACTATATCTGCTCAATATTGGTAAAATGAGAATACTATTGGAAGAACAGAAGACCAAGGAAAGGTATTTCTAGTTAGTATGTTGATTATGAAAGCATAGAAATTAACTATTATTGATTGTTGTTAAATATATGAATCCAGACAACACATTGGTTACTAAGCACTAAAGATTGTTATTCTAAAAAATCAATAAAATATATTTAAAAGAGAGAGAGACATGAATAACTCTAGTCAGATCTGGATGGTTTAAAAATATCACAGATTATGGATCTGTCTTTTCAGGAGACATTGTCTCCAACCAGTACAAACTGAATCCTAATTCAAAAGCTTATTTCCACTAGGATAGATAGGACCTCAATCCATTCTTGATTCAATTTCATTGCATTCAGTCCAAAGTTGAACTTATGTACTGGTCAACAGAATTGCCTTCTTTGCAATTTGAGGACCAGATGCAAATGAACTTGAGGCTATCAGCACCACAACCTCCAGCACTTCTTTTACCAGTTTTATGGAGATATCAGATTGCAGAAGGGACACAAAGGATTCATGATCTGTGTCTTAAAGTATAGTCACCTAGCATCCAATGTTGGGCCTGGCTAAATCAGTTTAAAACAGTGTTCCATAATAGAATACCTGAAGAATACTTTGGTCAATACTACTGAAGCTTCCCATCTAAGACATGGGTGTCAAACTCGATCATGTCATGTGACATATTGCAACTTTTTTGCCTTTGTGGAGCCAGGGGGCATGGCCTGTATGTGACACATCTGGCCCATGGACCACCAGTTTGGTCCCTGATCTAAGAGAACTATTAGGGATCTATTCCCTACATTCAATTATCAGTGAAGGTCATCCACATTGGTGACTACTTTTAACATACATGAAATATTTTAAAAAAAATATTTATATTTCATATTTCTTAATTTCCCATCTCCCTCAGCTCCTAAGGCTTTGGGAAACAAAGAGAAGAAACTCGTATTTCACTGACCTTGTTAAGCAACTTTAGTCGTGAAATAGCATCTTGGTTGATTAAAAGTCTCTGTCTTTCCAAAGTGCCTAGTTGCTGTTTGATGGGATCCTCCATGGGCAGAACTATCCAGCTTATAATAGTCAGATCAGCTGCTACATCTCCATTTTGGTCCAAGTAGAGTTTCCGTTGGGAAAGGTTGCAAAACTCATTATTCTTCAGAAATGGATGAAGCTAGAATGGAAACATACCACAATTTTAAAGCAGAAAGTTTGGTTTCTTATCCCACATGTTTTTTTTTTTCATATTTGAATCTTTCTTCTAGTGTGGTCTAACTTACAAATATCCTTAGATGGAAGTTGCCATCTTAGATGGGTGTTAGCACTACCTTTAAAAATGAAAAGCAAAGGTTCAGTAAAATTTGTCTATAAGACATTAGTTATAGGGAACATTCTAGAGCAGTTAACAAAAAACTGAATAAAAAAAGAAATTATTCATAAACTCATTATAAGCAACAGTGTGATTACCAGAAAGCATGGATTTCAAAGTCAAGAAGAAAGTTGCCAGTCTAATCTTCTCCCAGGTAGACCAGACAGAATACACTATCACATGAGCTAATTCTACTTTATTGTCATTCTACATTAACATAATCTAAAAGTCTAAAAGTAGACTAATCTCACATCAACCCTTTTGATGGCTTGAAAAGTTAGCGAGGATCCTTTCTGAGTTTCTTTCTCTGCCCATTAAATAGTTGCTGGTTCCCTTTCTCTTATCTGATTGCTCCTTCAGAAGCACCTTTTCCATCTATCCTCCAAGGACATAACCACGTATCATTACACTTCCTTAATAGGGGGTGAGAGTTGTTTCTCTAAGCTTGAGGTTTGATTTCCAAATGTTTTGTTACTAGGCTAGGTAACATCTTCAGTAGTGTTTAGTGGATTTCTGTGTCAGTGTTCTACTTATATAAGGGCTTCAGGTGTGGAAGTGTCAAGTGAGGGTCTTGTGATGGGCCAGGTGTGAGTCATCAGAGAGAGGCTTGTGATGGGGAGGTACTTCAGTCAGGGTCATTGGAGGGTGGCTCAGGAGTGAGTCATCAGTGAGAGGCTGGTAATCAGTCTTGTGATGGGGAGATTATATCAGGTCAGGGTCATTGGAAGGTGAATATCTGGGGGGGGAGAGGGTCTTGAGGGTTGGTGCTGTCTCCGGATGGCTGTTCGATTGATTTGGATTCATCTGCTGGTTGTCTATCAATATGTCTGTTGATGGAATTGCTTGTGGAGTGCCAGGCTTTGATGAACTCCCGAGTGTGGAGGGTGGTAGTGTGGCTGATGATTTCAGTGTTGCTCCAATTGAACTGGTGTTGTTTGGTGTCAATGTGGGTAGCGATTAGGGATTTGGGATCATGGCATTTGACTGCAAGCTGGTGCTTGTGGATCCTGGTTTTTAATTGATGTGATATTTGTCCCACGTAGGAGTGGTTGCAATACTTACATTTGATTTTGTAGATTACATTGCTTCTTTCATTGTATCCTGACCGGATATAATCTCCCCATCACAAGACCCATTACCAGTGTCTGACTGATAACTCACTCCTGACCCACTGATAATTCACAACCTCCAATGAGCCTGACTGAAGTACCTCCCCATCACAAGCCTTTCTCTGATGACTCACACCTGACCCATCACAAGACCTTCACTTGACACTCCCACAACTGAAGCCCTTATATAAGTAGAACACTGACACAGACATCCACAAAATTCCACTGGAGATGTTACCTAGCCTGGTAATGAAATGTTTGGAAACCAACCCTCAAGCTCATCCTAGACCCATGCTACAGATATTCACTGTTGTATCTGCTGTTTGTTGCAGCATTGAAGAGGCAGCATGTAAAACAGAACTCTCTTTATTTCAATTGCAAAACTGAAACTAACAAGCATTGCTCCACCCCTATTTATACAGTCAGCTCTGGGCAGCGGCAGCCAATGAGACCACAGTATTCTCCCGCTCAAATGCATACTAACAGTCTTGTAGACAGGAAGTCTGGCTGGCAGGCCACGAGGTCTGCTAACCATTCCTGCACAATCCCAGCCACCTGCTTCATAAAATTAACTCAATACATTACACCCCTCCCCCCTGGCTCTTTGACATTTACAAAGCATTGTTTGTTGTCAAAGATTTTACACATTCAAAAGGCACACTGACACTCAGTGTTACATAGACCTGACATTACTCTGTTCAGTATCAACAATACTTAAGCATTTCAGTTTGTAAGAAAACACATAAGCATTAGCATTTCAAAGAACCATACATAAGCATTCACATTTCAAAGAACCATACATAAGCATTTAAGTTTGCACTAAAAAATACATAAGCATTTTAAGTTTGCAATGACAAAGACCTTACATAGTCCTTTAAATATTTTGGTGGGCCTTTTGCCCACTCCGAACGTCTCAGAGCTGCTGCTAGCTCCCGATCTGCAAGCTCGCCTGCCAGGCTCGGCAGACCGGGGCTGTGTGACCTGTCCGACACGGGTAGAGCCGATTCGTGAAGGCTGGCCTGTTCTGGTAGACCCAAGCCTGTGTCCATTTCCCTTTGGCTGGCCTGTTCCGGTAGGCCTGAGCCAGAGTTCCGTGGTGGCGTAGAATCCACCGGATCGGCATGAAAAGCCGATTGAGAGCAATGTCCCATGGGCGCAGTGCCTGAGTTAGGAGCAGTCTCGTTGGCAAAAACCCCGTTCGGCGATCGCAAGGTCCCGCTTTCGCTGAGAGACTCCGATGCACGATCGCAATTCTGTTCCTCCTCCCCCCCGAGAGCAGAGCCAGGAGCGGAAGAGTGGTGTGGTAACCTCCAACGCAGCTGGTCAATGTGCCTGCGGAGCACACGACCATCTTCCAGGACGACTTCACATGAGAGCGGCCCTGATACCTTGCAAACCACAGCTACCACCCACAGTGCCCCTTGTCCATAGTTGCGCACCCAAACCAGATCACCCACTTGCAATTGCCTTGGTGCCTTAGGCTGTGGCACTTGTGAAGCAAACCGGTCCGGATGCAAGCGATCCAGCTTTGTGATCAGGCATCTCCCCCATCAGCTGGGCTTTTGCCCATAGAAGTGCAGGGCGTTGTGCGTTGGCAGAGTAGGAAATCTGCCAACCTGTGGTGCCAATTGCCAGTTGTGATCCTCTTCAAGGATTCCTTTGTGGTTCTAACCATGCGTTCTGCTTGGCCGTTAGAGGTCAGGTGAAAAGGAGCCGAGGTGGCATGCCTAATCATATTCGCCCTTAAAAAGGACTAAAATTCTGCAGACGTAAATTGAGCCCCAGTGTCTGAGACGATGACATCTGGGAGCCCATGCATTGGAAAGATGCTGCACAGAACCTGGATGGTGCTGGCAGTCATCATAGTGGACACTGCAAAGACCTCTAGCCACTTAGAGTGACTGTCCACAACAATGAGGAAGAGTTGCCCCTGAAAGGGGCCAGTAAAATCAATATGAATCCTTGACCAAGGGGCTTGAGTGGTCTCCCATCTATGTACAGGAGCATGTGGCATTTCTGGCCTTGACTGCTGGCAAATGAGGCACCCGTGGACCTGGGCCTTGATATCTTTATCGAGCCCAGGCCACCAAAGGTAGCTGCGCGCGAGTGCCTTCATCCGGACTATTCCTGGATGTCCCTCATGCAGAGAATCAAGGATTCTAGTCCTTAGTGAGGTCGGGATTACTATCCTACTGCCCCACAGAATACAACCCTTAAAGGTGGATAACTCATGCTTCCTTTACCAAAAACTCTGGAAGTTAGGGCCAGGACACGTGTCAGGCCATCCTGTGAGCACACAGTTTAACACGTGGCTCAACGTGCTGTTAGAAACTGTTTCTGCAGCAACATCCCCTGCATTAAGGGGAGACTCCGGCAAATCCTGGATAGCCAGGATGTGGTTGGCTGGAGCAGGATCTGACTCTAATAGCTGTAGAGGCAACCTACTAAGGCCGTCTGCATGGCCCATTTCTTTACCCGGTTTGTGAACCAGACAATAGTCATAAGCAGATAGGAATATTGACCACCTCAACATTCTAGGAGAGATGATCTGGGGTGTCTGCTTGTTCATAGTGAACAACCCCAAAAGTGGCTTATGGTCAGTGAAGACCGTGAAATGGCAGCCATACAAAAAGTCATGAAACTTTTTGATGCCAGCCACAATGGCCAATGCCTCTCTATCCAAAAAGAGAAGCCACCTTCTGGTAGGTGATTCAATTATAAGGGATGTGAATTTAGGAAAGGACACAGTGGTTTCAAAAGAGGTCAGGTGTCTTCCAGGTGCTACTGCCAGTAGGGACAAGAAGCGTATTTGTAAAATAATCAAGAATGCCAGCAAGGACTGTGATGTGGAGGCTATTGTACATCTTGGCACTAATGATCTGTCCCAAAAAGATGTACTCTCTGTGCAGAACGATTTCCACAGCTTGGGGCAGGAACTTAGCAGAATAGGCTGTAGGCTTAGTTTTTCAGAGGTTTTTACCAGTATATAAGGAGCAAAATGGAAAAGGCCAGCGTATAGCACAATTCAATATGTGGCTAAAGGAGTGGTGTAAAGGGGAAGGCTTTGGATATATTAGTCACGATGTCTGTAGCTGGTCCAATGAAAAAATGTACAAAAGAGATGGTTTGCATCCATCAAAGAAAGGGACTGAGTTACTCAGCTATAAATTCACAGATTTTCTGGAGGAATATTTAAACTAAACAGCGGGGACAGTGAGTTAATTAATACAGAACATCCCTGTCCCCGGCAATCTAAAAATTATAGGGCTATCAGTGCATGTAACATAGATGTGTGTGTGGACAAGAATATCAACCTTGCTGTCAAGCAAAATCAAGCTTCTAACAGCGAGTGCCGCACAGAGTGCACTAACCAAATAGGTGGTAAGACAATAGGGGAACTCAGGAACCACAGAGGTCACGTAGAAAGTAAACACAGGGTCAGTCATAAAGGACTCAAATGTCTATACACCAATGCACAGAGTATGAACAGCAAACAGGGTGAACTAGAAATTCAGGTTAATGAGGGCAGATATGATATTGTTGCCATTACGGAAACATGGTGGGATGAAACCCACAAATGGAACACACAGTTAGAGGGATTTAAATTATTTAAAAGAAATAGACCAAATAAAAGAGGAGGAGGAGTTGCTCTATATGTAAGAAATAACTACATCTCTACAGAAATAGAGCACAACAATGATGAAAACTGTTTTGAATGCATTTGGGTCAATATAAAAGGGGGGGAAATGACATTGCCATAGGTGTATATTACAGGCCACCCAACCAAACAGATGAAATAGATGAACTTTTTGCTAGTCAGCTAACTAAGGTATGTAGGCAGCACATCACAATAGTAATGGGGGACTTTAACTACCCTGACATCAACTGGGAGACAAACTCTGCACCAAGTGGAAGATCAAACAGATTCCTTGCAAACCTAGCAGACAACTTTGTCTCCCCAAAAGTAGAGAAGGGAACTAGGGGATTAGCCATTTTGGATCTAATTCTCACTAACAGAGATGAAATGATAGAAGGTGTTGAACCCACAGGAACCTTGGGAGGAAGTGATCATGCAATATTGGAATTCAACATTATGGAAGCACAAGCAATAGAACACAGTCAAACTAGAGTCTTGGACTTTAAGAGAGATAATTTCAATAAACTTAGAGAGGGCTTGGGAAGGATTCCATGGATGAGAATCCTCAAGGGGAAAACAACTCAAGAAGCTTGGGAAATTTTGAAAAGTGAGATAATAAAAGCCCAGTCTAGCACAATACCAACAAAGAGGAAAAATAACAGCTCTCAAAAGAAACCAGCATGGCTGCATAAAGAACTCTCTGGTAAATTGAAAGATAAAAAGGACAAGTATAGAAAGTGAAAAGAGGGGCACATAACTAAGTCAGAATATCAGCAAATAGCCCGAGCCTGCAAAGATGAAGTGAGGAAAGCTAAGGCTCAAAATGAACTAAGGCTTGCGACCAAAGTCAAAAATAACAAAAAAAGCTTCTTTCAACATGTAAAAAACAAGAAAAAAGTGCTTTCAACATGTAAAAAACAAGAAAAAAATTTTAGCAGAAGGAAATGATTGGTCCATTAGTGGGTGAAAGTGGCAAGAAGGTGACAAGCAACAGGGAGAAAGCAGAACCATTTAACTCGTTTTTTGCATCTGTCTTTACACAAAGGGAAAAAGCAGACCAACCTACCAAAAATAGTGCCATAAAAACAGAATAGAAACACAAGTTAAGATAGGCAAGAAAATGGTAAGTGAGCACCTGTCCAGCCTAGACGAGTTCAAATCACTAGGACCAGATGGATTACACCCCAGGGTTCCAAGGAACTGGCAGATGTGATCTCAGAACCATTGAACTATATTTTTCAAAGATCCTGGAGCACTGGGGAACTACCAGAGGACTGGAAAAGAGCTGATGTAGTTCCCATCTTCAAAAAAGGAAACAAAATGGACCCAGGAAACTACAGACCTATCAGCCTGACCTCAATACCTGGGAAGATTCTGGAAAAGATAATCAAACAACGAATCAGCGAACAATAGAGGCAAACAAAGTCATTACTAAAAGCCAACATGGGTTTGTCAAAAACAGATCATGCCAGACAAATCTTATTGCATTCTTTGACCAAGTGACAAAATTAGTGGATCAGAGGAATGCTGTGGATATAATTTACTTGGACTTCAGTAAGGCATTTGATAAAGTAGATCACAACCTACTACTTGATAAGATAGAAAAATGTGGGTTAGACAGCATCACCACCAGATGGATTCGTAGCTGGCTGACCGGCCGTACTCAGCATGTGGTCCTCAATGGAACCGCATCTACATGGAGGGAAGTGTGTGGGGTGCCCCAGGGCTCTGTTCTGGGCCCAGTGCTCTTCAACATCTTCATCAACGATTTGGATGAGGGGATAGATGGGGAAATCATCAAATTGCAGATGACACTAAGCGGCAGGAAAGCCAAAAAACACTCCAGAAGAAGGCTTAAGAACAGGTAGGTCTGGACAGACTTAAAACACTGGGCGATTATCTAACAAAATGAAATTCAATGGTGAAAAAAGTAAGGTTTTACATTTAGGCAAGAAAAACCAAATGTACAGGTATAGTATAGGGGGTACCTTGCTCAATAGTAGTAACTGTGAGAGGGATCTCGGAGTCCTAGTGGACAATCACTTAAATATGAGCCGGCAGTGTGCTGCAGCTGCCAAAAAGGCCAACACAGTGCTAGGCTGCATTAACAGAGGGATAGAATCAAGATCATGTGAAGTATTAATACCACTTTACAATGCCTTGGTAAGGCCACACTTGGAATACTGCATCCAGTTTTGGTCACCACGATGTAAAAAAGATGTTGAGACTCTAGAAAGAGTACAGAGAAGAGCAACAAAGATGATTAGGGGACTGGAGGCTAAAACATATAAGGAACGGTTGCTGGAATTGGGTATGTCTAGTTTAATGAAGAGAAGGACGAGGGGGGACATGATAGCAGTTGTTCCAATATCTCAGGGGCGCCACAAAGAAGAGGAGGAAAGCCATTTTTCCAATGCGCCTGAAGGCAGGACAAGAAGCACGGATGGAAACTAATCAAGGAGAGAAGCACCTAGAACTAAGGAGAAAACTTTCCTGACAGTTAGAACAATTAACCAGTGGAACAACCTGCCTCCAGAAGCGGTGAATGCTCCAACACTGGAAGTTTTTAAGAAGAGACTGGACAGCCATTTGTCTGAAATGGTATAGGGTTTCCTGCCTGAGCAGGGGGTTGGACTAGATGACCTCCAAGGTCCCTTCCAACTTATTATTATTATTATTATTATTATTATTATTATTATTATTATTATTATTATTATTATTATTATTATTATTATTATTATTATTATTATTATTATTATTATTATTATTATTATCTATTTGCGCGTAATTCTGTTCCACTGAAGAGAGGGTTCTAGAATAATAAGCTATCGGAACTTGTGTTCCGTCAGCCTTAAGATGGCTTAACACAGCTCCGATTCCGTACGGGGATGCATCGCAGGCAATGCTTATTGGAAGCTGCTCATTAAAATGAGCCAACACTGCATTAGATGACAGCAATGCTTTAACTGCTGCAAAACTCCTCTCATGGACACTCGTCCACTTCCATGGGGTCTTCTTGTCCAAGAGCCGGTGTAACGGCTCTGCCACTGTGGCCTTGTGGGGGGAGGAAAGCATGATAGAAATTAAGGAGTCCCAGGAAAGCCTGAAGCTCTCCCTTCGTCTTGGGACTGGGTGCATGCTGAATTACCTTAAGGTTGGACTCAGCAGGATGAATGCCTTCGGCATCTATAGGGAACCCCAGGAATTCAGTGGAAGTGACTCCAATTTTGCATTTCTCCTGTTTGAGCTTCAGCCCCGCTTTGTGGAAACGCCGCAAAACGGCCCGGAGCCTGTCAGCGAGGTTTTTGACTGATTCCCCTGCAATGAGGACATCATCAAAATATGGGCATACACCCGGAATATTGTGGAGCATGCGCTCCATTGCGCTCTGAAAGATGCCAGGGGCTACATTAACCCCGAACTGTAACCGTTGCAACTTGAAGGCTCCCCGGTGGGTTACAATGGTTTAGGTCTCCGCCGTAGCATCATCCACCGGCAGCTGCTGGTAGGCCTGGGCCAAATCTAATTTGGCAAAAATGCCACCTCCCTGTAGAGATGCCAAGATGTGGCTGACTACAGGCACCAGATAAGAGTGCTGCTGGAGAGCTTTGTTTAACGTGCATTTATAGTTGGCACAAATGCGGACTTCTCCATTGGCCTTAAGTGGCGTGACAATGGGGGTTTCCCATGGATTGCTATCAACTGGTTCTAAAATGCCTTGCTGCAACAGCTTGTCCAGCTCTGCATTGATTCTCTGCTTTAGGGCAAAAGGCACCCGACGAGGCTTAATCCTTATTGGTTCTATTGAAGGGTCTAACCGACGTGCAATTGGAGGCCCCTTGTATGCCCCTAACTCTGAGCTGAAGACATACGCAAACTCTTTACACACCGCCGAGAGGCTCGACGTTTGCAAGCTATTTAACCCAGTCACTTGAATTCCCAAAGCATCAAACCAATTGAGCCCAATTAAGCTAGTGCGGTTGCCCTCGACAACTACGACTTCCAAGGGACCGTCAAAATTCCTGAACTGCACTCCGAGTGTGGCCTCCCCCTTGACGTTTACCCGGGAATTTTGGAAGTCGATTAAAATGAGGTTCGACGGCCTGAGCTTAATTCGTTTGCCACTTCGACTACAAATCTGCTGAAAGGTCTTTTGGGAGATTATCGATAGAGCTGAACCTGTGTCCAACTCCATGTCAGAAGGACCCCTTGCAACTTGACTTTGAGGTGTAATTTCTCCTTGAGTGGGCGATGGGCGCCTGTCCTAAACACACTCCTTCTACTCGTGCAAAAGCCTACCCTGTTCTGACTGGGATCCCCGGTACCTTTCCGAGGCAACTCTTCTGAGGAATGCTCTTTCCTGCGACCCAAACAAACGGCGGTGATGTGGCCATGCTTGCCACATGCCTGGCAAGTGGCTGTGCAGAACCGGCAGTCAGCCCGCTTGTGACGGCCTCCACACCCGATGCACCGAGAGAAGGAAACTGCCTTGTCAGGTTGCCATTGAGGCCTTCTTTCTGGGATTTGCTGCACCCGATCGACTTCATGGTCTGAGTCTCTCAACGTCCTTGTGGTGGATGGCCTCCGTGTAAGGAGGGTTCTTGGAGAGCCGCAAGGCCTTAACAGCTCCGCCTGCTGCTTCTTCAGCCGTTATCTCCCTCAACGCATCTTGAATTGAGACAGTCTCTTTAGCAAAGATCTTCTGTTGCAGTTCTTGGCTCCTTAGACCACACACTAAATGGTCCCATAGCCTTTCTTCAAGGCCTTTGAATTTGCATGGCCGTGCAGCTTGGTGAAGAGTGGCTATGAAGTCAGCGGTGGACTCACTGGGATGCTGGTCTCGCTGTTCAAAGGCGTGCCGCCAAGCAATGACCGAAAGCTTAGGCTCAAAATGTTCTTTGAGCATCTTCTTCAGTTCTGAGTATGCAATGGACTCAAGCGACGCTGGTGCAACCAAGTTCTCTGCGATATCGAAGGTTGCTTGACCGCAAACACACAGGAGCATCGCGGCCTTTAATCCGTCATCTTGAACTTGGTTTACCCGCAGGTAATTTTCAACTCTCGCGATATAAGAGCTCCATCTCTCTGGATGAGCAACATCGAATTCGGAGAGTTTCCTGATCTTCGCCATGGTGAGTCTTTTGCGGCCTTTTCAATGCCTCATGCTGCGCAGGCTTCCATGGAACTGCCAGGGCAGATCCTTGGAAACAGTCTCCTCCAGCATTTCCGTACTGGCAGGATAGAGTGAGGGGGTGTGTGGAACGCCGTTCCGACCAAGCGCTCGCTAGGCCTTTCCCCCATAGTGACTCAGCTCTTCGAATTTCGGCAGCACGATCCCACCTCCGTCACCAATGTTGTATCTGCTGTTCATTGCGGCATTGAAGAGGCAGCATGTGAAACAGAACTCTCTTTATTTCAATTGCAAAACCGAAACTAACAAGCATTGCTCCACCCCTATTTATACAGTCAGCTCTGGGTGGCGGCAGCCAATGAGAGCACAGTATTCTCCCGCTCAAATGCATATTAACAGTCTTGTAGACAGGAAGTCTGGCTGGCAGGCCACGTGGTCTGCTAACCGTTCCTGCACAATCCCAGCCACCTGCTTCATAAAATTAACTTAATACATTACATTCGCCACTATTGCAAACTTCCTTAATAGATAGTAAAAAGGCTGATGATATTACTTGATATCAGCAAAATATTAAGTACTTCCTGATGTGTTGATTAGGAACCTAGTTAAATTAGGGCTAGATGGTATGATAAGTGGATCAAAACTGTCTTAAAATTGTTCTCAAATAATTCTCAATGTTTTTCTTAAAACTGGGGATTTATGAACATTAGTCCTTGGTCATCTATTCATCAATATTGTCATTACACTAGATAGGTAGATTTGATAAATATAATTTTGTGAGTCAAAATATATACTAACTCCTAGACAAATCTTGATGTCTTTTTAAAGAATATCAAATTTCCAGAAAAATATTCACAATTTCCCATTGAGAGAAGAGCATAAGTAAAATCAAGTAGAAGAATATCTGACTTTCAGCAACTAGGACTTGACAAACTACAATGTATAATAGCAAAAGGATTGCAACTACAATGTAGGAGGATGAGGGATACCAAACTTGATAAGAATATTTGTGAAAATGATCTCAAAATAGAAGTTGATTACAAACAGAAGGTGAGTCAGCACTGTGATACACATGGAAAGAAAACAAATGCATCCACAACAAACCCAGGAAATGAATGTTCTGGTTTGATGAGACCCAACTCAAGTACCATGTGCCCTTCCAGGCACTACACATGGAGAAGACATTGCACAAAACCCAGACCAGCTTTAGGAAAGGGCAATGAAGCCAAGGAAGAGATTAAAAGAGCTGCCCTTAGTCTAGAGGAAAGACAACAAGGAGACAAGCCATAATGGAGTTGAAAATGAAAGGGAGTCAACACTCTGTTAGTTGGAGAAGGGAGGACCCAGCACTCTTTCAATAATTGAAAGATGTTACAGAGAAGCTTCAGATCTGCTTACTATTATACCAGAAGGTTAGACATGGGAAAATGAACTCATTTACAAGAGAGGAAATTCTGGTTGAATGGGAGGGAAAACACCTTAAAGGAAGAGCAAGTTTAGAACTGAATTCAGTCTCTCCTTCACTGATTATCTTAATGAAATGACCAGGTAGCCATTTATCAGTGAAGCTTTAACTGGGATTCCTGCAAAGAAGAGGGGTTAGGCTAGATGGTCTAACAGTCTCCTTCAAATGTATGAAGGTAAAATTCTATGATGTAATTACATACAGGAATTTATTTAAAAATGCATGCATCCTTTTTAAAATTAGCAGTATTTAATATCAAAATATATATGTCATGTTGATTAGGGGACTGGAGGCTAAAGCATATCAAGAACGTTTGCTGGAATTGGGTATGTCTAGTTTAATGAAAAGAAGGACTAGGGGTGACATGATAGCAGTATTCCAATATCTCAGGGGTTGCCACAAAGAAGAGGGAGTCAAGCTATTCTCTCCAAGGCGCCTGAGGGCAGGACAAGAAGTAATGGATGGAAACTAGTCAAGGAAAGAAGCAACCTGGAACTGAGGAGAAACTTCCTGACAGTTAGAACAATTAACCAGTGGAACAACCTGCCTCCAGAAGCGGTGAATGCTCCAACACTGGAAGTTTTTAAGAAGAGACTGGACAGCCATTTGTCTGAAATGGTATAGGGTTTCCTGCCTGAGCAGGGGGTTGGACTTGATGACCTCCAAGGTCCCTTCCAACTTTATTATTATTATTATTATTATTATTATGTTGCCTGGTCTTTGGGACACTATGGCTCAAATGATTAGATTGGCCAAAAATATTGAACTTTTGTAGCGCAAGAAGATTGAAAAGGTTTTCCTCCTCCTCCTGGATTCCTTCTGCTAAGGAACTGAGTTTGAAGGTTCCTTGTTGGGACCCCATACCTGCCATGGCTCAAGCCTTGGTCTCACCAACCTCTCTTTGCTCTCCTTCCTTCTCCTCCTGGATCTGGAGGAATATGCAGCATTCAAGGCATGGGCCAGAGTCTTAACGAGACTGTAAACCTGGGGATCATTTTTGATCCGGATTCTGTTCTTTTTCTCTTGGATCTCCAGTGGTGCTTTCTGGGTGCATCTTTTCCGGCCTTTGGAAGAAAAGACATGTTTTGAAAAAAAACAGTGAAAAGACCAATCTTCAAAATGGGGTTCCACAAAAAGATTGTACTCAAACACATCATCTTTTGGGCTTTTTTTCCCCTGAAAAGGAAAGGTCCAGATACTATGGATGTATTTGAGAAGTAGGTGGCTTTTCAATGTATATACTCCCAAACCTGTCATAAGCCAGACTTTCCCTTCAATGGTTTCTGGCAAATGCATCAGTGTTAAATGGAAAGGGAGAATTCTCTCCCAAATGGAAACATATTCTATGAAGTGAACAAAGACATTGACTTGTGTCCATGTGGAGATGACATCAATAAGGGATGTTGTATGCCCTCTCATTGGGAATCGTTGTGATATAACAACACAAATTCCACTCCTGACAAGCAAAGGAGTGAAAGTCCTCATGAAATTTTCTCCATTCTCTGTGTCTGAAGTAAAAAGACCAATCAAAATCCATCTGAAATGGAGAAGCAGTTGGACAATTCCTGGGTAGTGGAATCCTTCTTTGGGGAGCATCCGATGGAAAAAAGGGAATTGACTTTTATCACTCAGAGCCCCTAAATCAGTTACAAAACTGATCTGAAAAAGCAATGAAGAATGCTGTGTTATGATAGCATACTGTTCATTAGTTATTAGGCCATAAAGAGATACAGAATATAGAATATTAATACTATATAAAAATGAAATAAAAAGCCATTAAGTAATAATAATAATAAAGTAGAAAAATTATATTTCTGTATCACACCTACAATTTACCGCAATAGAACAAGCTATGCAGATCAAAAGTGAACTGAAATGAAGGACTGAATTATACATACTGTAATTTTTCAATTCTTACTGCACAGGGAATAATTTGTTTTAATATAAGGGTCCCAATAGGTAGTTTGTCTAATGTGCTATACAGATCTAAGAATACTGATATCCTTTTTTATATATACAATTGATATTCAAATAATAGATGTGTTACATCTTCTACCTCTGGACCTTAACAAATATAAGTTTGTTCATTATAAAAGGCTTGATTAAATCTTCCATATTTAACCATTGTATCCTGCTGCTTAAATCTTGCTGGAGAAAATGCCACTGTAATACTTATAGGCACTTCTGCATCTAGGTATGTGGCAATTTTGAAGGTGTATTTGTACCAGATCATCAACTTCAAAGTGCCAATCCTACTGGGGATGGTTATATATTTCTCTCCACAATATCCCAGATTCTTTATGCAGCAATCTTTTTAGCAATAGCACTTAGACTTATATACTGCTTCACAGTGCTTTACAGCCCTTTCTAAGCAGTTTACAGAGTCAGCCTGTTGCTCCCAACAATCTGGGTCCTCATTTTACCGACCTCAGAAGGATGGAAGGTTGAGTCAACCTTGAGTCGGTGAGAATCGAACTGCTGAACTGCTGGCAGCTGGCAGTCATCAGAAGTAGCCTGCAGTATTGCATTTTAACCACTGCACCACCAGGTGCTAGGCTCTTTTTAGCTTATTCCATGGTTTTAGAAGAAACAGTGAGACCACAGCTCCTAATATAATATGTCAGTTGTAGAATCCAACTTTAATAACTTTAATTGAAATTTTGTCTTTTCTAACAGACCTGATTTTGCTCACTTTAATTTCACACCAATAATTTTAGTTAGTTTTAGACAAAGAGGAATTTTATAAATTCCCACTTCAGCTCTGAGTGCAGCAGCTGAAGTTTTTTTTATCCACCCCCAAGATACTTCTCTGATGATCTTATTGTGTTTGTTCTTATAGTGATATATTTTAAGGTACTATTTTAAGTACCAAACTTCAGTTTCATATAAGTGCATGGGGGGGGGGGTAACTTTGACATTATGTACTTGAATAAATTTGGTAAGGAAGCTGGATAGCTACTTTTTTAAAAAAGATTGGCAGTACATTCACTAGTGCTTGCTATAAGTGATCCCTTTTGATGAAGAGGGAGCCATGATCCAGTCTCAGAGAAAACTACTCCTAGGTAACAGAAGGTGGTAAGTTGCTCTAATGCAGACATGTCAAACTTGCGATGTCACGTGACATCATGCGATGTATTGGAGCTGTTTTGCCATTGCTGGCAATGGGGTGGGCGCGACTTCCGCGTGATGCGTCTGGCCCATGGGCCGGCAGTTTGACACCCCTGTTCTAATGGGTCACCATTGAATAGCTATTTTTGGCTCTGATATCATTTTCTAAAGACCATAACTTTTTCATTTGATTTATTAATAATTAGAAAATTATTATGATAGCAGGGACCAAGTTATTTTAACAACCAGCATAAGTCAATTTGCAAGTATAATAATTGTATTGGTGTTACTATATATATTTATCTTCTTAGGCATGTGTACTACTACAGGATTTTTTATTAGACCTGGTAATTAATGGTTGTTAATGTCTAGACTGAATAACAATTTTGCAAGTAGGCACCCTTATCTTACCCTTGGTAAGGATCATGCTTACCCTCATGGCTCCAAACCATATTCTCAAACAATGGCTTGATTGTAAAAAGGGCTTTGATCAGAGACAATTGTCTGGGTTTCATTTTAAGGGCAAATCCATTTCCTCCATAATATTTCTCTTTTTACTAAGATCTATAACTGATGTATTTTTTACTTAGAGGATTTAAGGCAAAACAATTCTCAATTATGGGCCAACCCCACTTTAAGCCTGCTTGTTCTTCAGCAAGGAGTACACTTTTCATCTCCCCACACTCAACTCTATTTAAGAGGAACCTAGCATATATTATAGCCATAATATCTATTAGACCAATGGACTTGTACTTGCTATGACCCTTTTTATTTCCTTTCAAGGAGGGAAGCAATCTGGAATTAAGGAGAAACTTTCTAATTGTGAGGACAATTAACCAGTGGAACAGCTTTGCCTTCAGAAGTTGTGGGTGCTCCATCACTAGAGGTTTTTATGAAGAGACTGGCAGCCACTTGTCTGAAATGGTATAGGGTCTCCTGCTTGAGCAAGGGGCTGGACTAAAAGACCTTCAAGGTCCATTCCAGCTCTATTCTGATTGATTGAATATTGCTGCCATCTTTCACACAACTGGCTATGGCAATAATTATTTATAACTGTAAAGATACCTATCAAGAGAGGAGCCAACTAGTTTTGATGTTGTTTGAATAGTTTTCTGGTAGAAAGGGGGCCTTGATTGCTCTTTTATGATGAATTTGATCATGAGTTGACATGTTGGTTAATATGCTAATTTTTTTAAATGGTTAATTAATGTTAGTGGTCCCAATGAATCCATAAGACAATTATAGCTGAGAGTACCATTGCAATTCATTTCACAAATCTGAGATTTGTTCATCTTTGAAAATATCTTTATTTGGGGATTCCGTACAAAGTATGAGTTTCCCATCCTTTTTGCTGCACCTTCCTTTTTGTACAGAAGACCTTTGATTGGACACAGATCCTCTCCTCATCTTCAGATGTCTGCTGCAAAAATGCCAAAAGTAATGGAGATGGTGTCATGAGAGGATCCTTGCCCCCTCACCAGTGTGGATCCCAATCCCTAGTCATGACACTTAAAATAGCCTTGGTGAAAAGCAGCTCTTGAATTCCATACAGAATATCTAGTTGGAACTATCACTCACCTACTACCACCCCATTAAGTTTAGCAGATAGAGAAACACAGAAACAAACCTGTGGGACTTTGTAGGGGCCTCCTAATGTTGACATCTGAATGGAGATGTCCCTGGCAGCTGCATCAAGAAGAGCCAATAGATTGTCTATTCTTCCACAGCTATAGTTTGGAACATTGCCTTCTCCAGTGGAGAGCATATCCAGCAAGGCATCTGAAGTGCCAAGTGTGTTCAAATAATTGTCATAGATGTTATAGCCAAGTGTGAGGTTGTGCGAGACCTGGGGATTCTTGTTGACCTCTTGAATGGCAAAAATGAAGCGCAGTATTCTTGACTGATCAAAAGGTGAACTAGTGTAAAAATGTTTGTGTTATTGTCATTATTATCAACATAAACAATGAAACACATTTTTCAATTTAATCATCTTTGTCTCTACAAGCTTTCTCTGTATTAAGCCAATATTGATCCAAAGAGGTATATATTAGTCACCCATCACCATTTAATATTTGTGAGTGTTTTTAGAAGATGGGATGGAGATAAACCTCCATCAGGATGAAGAATCACAAATACATGATAATACTATATATAGCAGTACTAATTTTCATCAACCCAGTAACCAGGTTGCAAAATAATTAAATCATGAAAGTAGAACCATCATAAAAAGAAGAGGATGTTTCACAAGTGACCCAGAAAAGCCATTCTAAAAACAACTCATCCTCTATTCCTATAAAGATCAGGCCTTGAATATCAATGAATCTTTCTAAAAATACAGAAATGGTCTGGGCAGAGGCAACTACAACTTTTTCAGTATCTACTGTAAACAATATCAGTGTTCAAGTGATGAACTCAGGACCAAAGGGGGAGAGGAAAATAATCTGGACTTCTTTCAGGTTTTTTTCCCCTTCTCCATCTTTGTATTTTAGTCTCTTCCACAAAATAAGACAAAAGAGAAAAGGCATGGAAATCAAAATGATTTAGGAAATTAGGCAAGTCCTACAATTTAGAAGTAAGTGAAGTAAGAAGAAAAGGAGAGTATTAGAGCTGCAAAAAAGGAGGGAGCAAACTTTGATCACACTGAATAACTTACAAGGGAGATTGACTACAAGGAGCCATGTTGAAAGGCAATGTTATATGTGATATTGTTGTTGCAGAGGTGACTATACTAATGAGATGATCTGCTGGATGGTAATAGCTCCATGGATGTTTTCTATTCTGGTTCTCCAAATTCAGTGGGCACTTCATTTTAAGCTTCCCATAGACTGGATGGAACACCAGCAGCATCATAAGTAGAAGCAGGAGGTTCATAATTCATATGATGAATCAATCCACTTCACATTTTTAAATAAGAACAAAAGGAAGAATTAGAAGAATTCAAAATGTTCTTACAAGATAGGAATGCCGGTGGCTTTCAAGAGTCAGATAAACCAAGCTTTACCAAGGAGAGAAAGGTATATTCAAGAGCACTGCATGTTCCAAAACTTGTACCCTGCAACACATGCCCTGGAGCATTTATCATTTTCTGATGGAATATCCTTTCCATGTTGCCTCAACCTGATGCTTACATAATAGATAATCACTGGAGAAGTAGCTGAAGACATCTGAAAGACTGGGATGCTGATAATTATAGTGAGAAGCAACTTTTCCTCTGGGGATCCTGAACTTCTTTGGATTTCCATTTGCAGAATGGTAGTTGGAGAAAAGCATGTTAGTAAAAAATCCCAAATCCACCACTGGGGACACTGTTTTCTAGTGGCTGTGGTTCTTCCTATCAGGACATGTCCTGCAAGCGTTGCCAGAGGAAGCATCAAAATGAAGAAATTTATTTCTGATGTCCTTCAATGTGGACTCTTGTCTCCAGAGACTGCTGGGGAAGGTCAACCAGAGTTATGGAGGGTAGTGCCATTCTAGATTCATGACACTTAACCTGCCTGACTTCTAATGCCAAGGAAGCAATCAGTACCTTTGAACACTGCCTATTGCTAAGAATTGGATATTTTTGTGATTTTCTTTTATGTTAGAGCTTCATATATTTAATTTTTTAAAAATTGCTTGTACTTTCCATCTGTTTTAGAAATATCAATTTTTGAATGAGAGGTGATTAAGAGGCAGGAAAGTGAAAGCTTGTAAACTGTATCATTGGGTAAATAGGAAGAAAGTTATGCGTAGAATGGATAGAAGGTTTTTTTCCTCTTCATATTCTCTGCATATTTCTTCTGCATTAATGTAAGACAGTGACATCCTTTATAATTTGAAATTTCTCGATTTATTACATAAACAGTGGACTGTGAGGTCTGCAGCTGAGATGGTGGTGGTAGCCACACTGTGGTGAATTGTGCATTCTGATTTCTTGCTACATACACATTGAAAATGGTATGGCGATATTTTATGGCCCTTCTTTCTGTTTTGTGGATGTTCTCAATGTGGTACAGGCCTTTTGGATTAAAAGATAAAAAGCAAATATTATTTTTAACCAAGTTCAACATTCTTACCTTCAATTCAACTACTACTGGATTGTCTCTTGTAAGACATGCTATTAGTGCAATTTCAAATTTCTTTGTATGAGCTGTATTGGGCCTTCCCATGTCTCCCTACCTGTTTTTCTTTCTTTCTTTTTTTTTATTAAATAGTGAAATACAAACAAGTGCAACCTCAACCAAGAAGAAATACAGTACTTTGTATAATGAAAAAATTCCTGCAGACTTTTACATTATTAAAATCAATCAGACACAGTAGAAAGGAGAAGGGAAAAGATAAAATAATATCCACTGAATGCCAGATGAAAATTTTCAGATTAATCTCTAATTTTGATAAATAACAGACTGAGATACTGGGCAAAGGAAAAAGATTAAAGTGGAAACCAAGAAAATAGATGATGGGACTTACCAGAGAGAACACTTAAAAAAGATACATTTGTTTGAATATGGTTAAAGAAATAGAAAGAATATATATGTCATTCTAAGAGGGGTGAATTCCCTAAATAATGTAATATGCTTTCCCCCCCTTTTTTATTCTCTTTCTTGATATGAGTAATATAAAAAAGTTGAAATGACTTAGATAAAGGAAATGTTTTAGATATTTAAATGTGATTGAATTTAATAAAATTATAATGATTAAAAAAAGTTTTGAATAAGAGTTAAAGGATTAGATGATTAGATATATTATCTGGAATATTTAAAGATTAAACATATTTTTAATTATGATTAATAAAGATAAGAAATCTTGGAAATAAATATATATTAGCTTAGGAGGGATATACATGTTAAGTAGTATGTTATTTTTTATGTTTCTTTACTTTGCTCTTCTTTTTTTTTCACTGTTTTATCTATCCCTTAGGAAATGCAAAAGTGTGAGATGGTTCATATGGAAAAAATAGAGTCAATTTTTTAAATGTAATTAATTTTTGAGAAAATCTTAATCAGTAAGAATATCTAGAATTTGGTGGGAAAAACAAATTAAAATGACTGTAACAGGATCTATGATAAGGCAACCAGAATGATCGGATAGAAAAGAAATATTATATTGATGAGATTATTATTTTTAGGAATATTGGGAAAAATTATATATTTAATTGTTATTTATCAAAACAATAAGAATAGTATTAACTCAATGTTTGCAAAAGAGGATATTGTAGGAAAAGAGGAAATCAACTAAAACCATTACGTGGATTATGGATTATGGAAATCAATTGTTAGTGATTGTTTTATAAATGTAAACCCAGACAACACACTGTTCACCAATTATAAAGTGATTTATGTTTTTTTTTAAAAAATCAATAAAATATATTACAAAAAACAAACAAACCAACAGACTAAAATAGCTGAACTGTATGGATTATAAATGGTGGAGGGAATATAGAAAGTTTTAATGATTTAATATATATATATATATATAGTTAATGTAGAACATAAAAAGGTTCATTCCATAGGGGCAAGGTGTCAGAACCCATTTCTATCCTGGGGGGAGGGATCTAATTCATTTCTTTTCATTTCCTTCTGTGGGTTCTGCCATTCTCCTGAGAGGGAGGGGGAAGGTTCTGTGGATTGCCTTTTGCTTTGCTACAATGTATCCTCTCTGCTGTTTCTAACTGTTTCTAAATGCTTGCTCTTTGAACTATTTCTCCCTTGATGTCAACCTGGGGTGAGAAAAGAATGTGCCTCCAGCCATCTGGCTTATCTCTCGCTGCGGAAGGGAAGGGTGTGAAGACCCAACAACATCTTCACAGGCACGGACTCCATTATCAGCTCCGTTCCCACAGCGGACTTAACACCTGGGATTGGCTCATTTGAACTGACAAGATGAACTATTGGGGTGGGGTTTGCTTGGGACTCTTTTAACCTATTGATCTGAGCGGGAAACCCTCAGATCCTGCCTTCTATGCCTGCTATCAGCTTCTCCTAATAAAAGTTCCTTTTGGAATGAAACTGTTCCAAGAGCCCTGCTTTCTTGGGATGAGGTTTTGAAGTGGGCCCTGACACAAGGTTTATTCCCTGATGTGCTAAGATTTCCCCCTAGTTTTATTGACTGAACTTCAGCTGTTACAATACTAAATGCCACAAATTTTAAAATTCTTATTATATTTCTGCCATTTATATCCCCCCCCCCCCATTTTTGTGAATTGAGAACCTTGGAAGCAGCCTTCTGTGTCACAGGGAGTGCCTTCTAAAATAATGCCATCCTTAGTACTTGCTTAGGTCCCATCCTGACCTTCTTCAAGAGACCTTTAAAATTTGATTTTATTCCCAGGTATTACATTAGGAGCTGTGGTGGTGCAGTGGTTAGAATGCAGTATGGCAGGCTACTTCTGATAACTGCTGGCTGCCAGCAGTTCAGCAGTTCAATTCTCACCAGCTCAAGGTTGACTCAGCCTTCCATCCTTCCTAGGTTGGTAAAATGAGGACCCAGATTGTTGAGGGCAATACGCTGACTCTGTAAACCACTTAGAGAGGGTTGTAAAGCACTGTGAAGTGGTATATAAGTCTAAGTGCTATTACTATTGCTATTTAAGAGGGTTTGATCCCTTCAGTGTACTATGGCTTTTTTTTCAAACCTTGTGCAGTGCTTTTAATAAGATATCTGCTGTCCTTTTCTTTTTTTTAATTATTTTAAGAATGTATGCTGGACATTGTAAAAATAGAGTAAGGTGGGCTTATGTGTGTCCATGTGTATGTGTATATTTAAATGTAATGCTGCCCATGTCTCAATGACTTTTCAGATGTCACAAATTCAAACATTAAAAACAAGTGCCAGTACAGTATGAGAAAATAAGAACAAAAGATGGGAAGGATAAGAAAAATCTGGATTTGAATGAAAAAGAAACCCACACAATCCAGGGATAGTGATCACTCACCTCTCCAATGGCCTGGGTGAAGAATGAGGAACTTAAATCCTTCAAAACAGCAGATTAGGAGTTTGAAGACTAAACCATATGAAAAATGATTGGAGGAATTGAGTATGTCTACTTTAATAGAAAGAAGGACTAGAGGTGACATGATAGCAGTGTTCCAATATTTGAGAGGCTGACACAAAGAAGAGGGAGTCAACCTATTCTTCAAAGCACTACTACTACTTCTAATTTATTATAATCAGTGACCAGTGTATATATAGTAGTAATTGTGAGAGGGGTCTTGGAGTCCTAGTAGACAATCACTTAAATATGAGCCAGCAGAGTGCTGCAGCTGCCAAAAAAGCCAACACAGTTTTAGGCTGCATTAACAGAAAGAGAGAATCATGATCAAATGAAGTGTTAATACCACTTTATAAAGCCTTGGTAAGGCCACACTTGGAATACTGCATCCAGTTTTGATCACCACGATGTAAAAAAGATGTTGAGATTCTAGAAAGAGTACAGAGAAGAGTAACAAAAATGATTAGGGGATTGGAGGCTAAAACATATAAAGAACGGTTGTTGAAATTGGGTTTGACTAGTTTAATGAAAAGAAGGGCTAGGGGTGACATGATAGCAGTGTTCCAATATCTCAGGGGCTGCCACAAAGAAGAGAGAGTCAAGCTATTCTCCAAAGCACCTGAAAGCAGGACAAGAAGCAATGGATGGAAACTAATTAGAAGAAAACCAACCTACAAATAAGAAGAAATGTCCTGAAAGTGAGAACAATTAATCAGTGCAACAGGTTGCTTTGAGAAGTTGTGGATGCTCCATTACTGGAGGTTTTTAAGAAGAGACAACCATTTGTCTATAATGGTATAGGGTCTCTAACCTGAACAGGGAGTTGGACAAGAAGACCTCCAAAGTCCTTTCCAATTGTGTTATTCTGTTATATCCAACACTGCCCATGCCGGTTGCATTCTGAACCAGTTGAAGCTTCTGGGTAATCTTCAACAAGAGCCCCATGAAAAGTCTGCAGTGGTCTAGACATGAAGAGACCAAAGCATGAATGACTGTCTGAAGGCTCATCTGATTTAGCAAAGAGCACAACTGGTTCAACAATTGGAGCTCTTCAAAGGACTTCCTGGCTACAACTGCCACGTCCTTATCAAGTAGGAACTGAATATTCAGAAATACCTACAGATTGTGCAGCACCCTTGCATGTGAAAATGCCACCCATTGAAAGTCAGGAATAGAATTTCCACAGATCTAGGAGTCATAAATGCCTATAGTTTGGCATCTCAGTAATTTGTCTGAACCCTGACTGAAATATGTCTAAATAATCCATGTCTTCCAACAATCTCATTAGCTGGAGGTCTACTAGCCCAACCCCCTGCTCAGGAATGAAACCCTACACCATTTCAGATAAATGGTTGTCCAATCTCTTCTTAAAAACTTCCCAGTTTTTAAGAAGAGATTGGACAACCATTTATTTGAAATGATGTAGGGTTTCCTGCCTGAGCAGGGGGTTGGGCTAGTAGACCTCCAAGGTCCCTTCCAAATTCTATTCTGTTCCGTTCTGTTCCATTCTGTTCCGTTCTGTTCCGTTCTGTTCCGTTCTGTTCCGTTCTGTTCCGTTCTGTTCCGTTCCGTTCTGTTCCGTTCAATGCAAAGAGAAGATTGAAGACCAGATGATAATTGTTGAAAACCTTTCAAGATGGCCTCTTGAAGTGAAGGCATGCTACTACCTCTCTCAAGGCAAAAGGCACCAACTTCATCATTATGAAGACTGGTAGTATAACATGGATTTACTTGCAAGTCAACTCTCACAGTTTGTAGAACCCAAGAGAGGCCCATATTCAATAAATGTATTTAAATTGGCAGCAGAGAGGACCATGTATACTTCCTCAAGAATACAGAGGGAAACAAAAAAAGTTTCAAGGAAAAAATTAAAAACTTTTATATATTCCTTAACTTTCTCCCCCATTAACCCAATGATATAGTTCACAGGCTGTCATTTTCCTGCCTCTTAGTCAGCTCTCATTAAAAAATGATATTTCTAGAACAGATGAAAATAAAATTTCACTTCAGGGACAACTGAAGTGAAACAATTGAAGAAGTTTCTTGAATGAGAAGTGAAATATTTTCTAGAAAAAATAACAAGAAAGTCCAGTTGCCTTTTGAAAAGCACCTTTCAGACAATTATGATCTGGATGACTGAGAATCTCCATAGACCTCAGGGACAGGCAATTTTAAAATCAGTTACAATTTAGTATTTATATGTGGAGATCTAATAGAAAAGAAAATCACAAACCGACTCAGCACTTAAGATTAGGAGGATTTAAGGCTATTGACTGCTTTCTTGACATTAAATATAGGCAGCACTGGAGTTAACTGTCATCAACTCAGAGTGACAGCAAACTCCATAACTCTGGGTGACCTTCCCCAGCAATCTCTGAAGAAAAGATACCACATTGAAAGACAGCAACAATCAATTAACTGGGTGTTGAACTACCTAATTCTCAGATCACTTTCTGGACATGTCCGGATAGGAAGAATCACAACTACTACACAATAGTACTCCCAGGGGTATTTCTGTTATTTTTCTCTAAGGTGCTTTCCTCCAATTACCCCTCTTGATACACAAAGATGTTTGTGATTCCAAAGAAGTTATTTCTGACTGTAATTATGACCATCCAGGTCTTTGAGATCATCTCTTGCTACTTCTCCAGTGACTGCCTTTGATGTAAATAAAGACTAAAGCAACATGGATGGGATCATGCATCAGATAAGGTTAAAGCCTCTGGTCATGCTCTCTGTGGCACATGTTTTGGGACAGGCAGGGTCTGTGCTCTTGAATATGTCTTTCCTTTCCATAGGAAACTCAGTTTGTCTATCTCTGAATCAGAAGGGCCACTGGCATTTCCATCTTGTGAGAATTCTTTCAATTCTTTCTACTCTACTTAAGTATAGCCATTGATTTAGTCCTATGAATTATGAACTTCTTACTTCTCCTTCTGATGCTGATGCTGTGCCAGCCAGTCTCTGGGAAGCTTAGAATGAAGTGCCCACTGAGTTTGGATCACCAGGATGGAAAAAGACCATGGAGCTATTACAAGCCAGGAGATCATCTCATCAGTATAGTGGTCACTGCAACAACAATATCACATATAACATTGCCTTTCAACATGGCTCCTTGTAATCAGTTTCACTTGTAAGTCATTAAGTGTGACGGAGTTTCATTCCCTCCATTTGCAGTTCTAGTGTTCTCCTTCTTTCCTTCCTATTTCACTTACTCCTACATATCAGGACATATTTAATTTCTTGAATCATTATGACTTCCTTGACTTCTCTCTATTGTCTTATTTTGTGGAAGAGACTGAAATACAAAGATGCAGGGGGAAAAAAATACTGAAAGAAATCCAGAATATATATCTCTCCCGATTCAATCCTGATTTATCACTTGAATACTGACTTTAGTTTAAAGTAGCGACTGAAAGGGTTATACGTTATTATTAGAAATACTTTTCTGGATGAAACAGCATCTTCCTATTGTGATGGCTCTACTTTAATGATTTAATGATTTTGAATCCTAGTTAGTACTGTTCCCAATCTGGGGTGCTGAATGTGCCAAGGGTCCCATTTCCTGGCTTTATTGCTAACTAGCCAAATATCCTGTTCCTGTGTATGTTGAATTGAGATATTTGTAATGTTTTTACTGTTTTTATTATTTTATTTTATTTTTTAACTTATACTCGTAACATATTTCCTGAATTGCAAGTTTCCCAGAGTCATTGACTGAGATGAGTGGCCATAGAAATTGAATGAATCAATATATGAATGATGGTATATTTGTGATTCTTAACCGTGATGGAGGTTTATCCCCATCCCATCTTTCCAAAATCCAGTAAAATGAAATGGTAATGGGTGACTATCATTTGCCTTTGGTTGTGGATCAGTATTGGCTTAAGAATCAGAAGACTTGTGGAGACAAGGAGAATTAAATTGGAAAATTATTTTGTTATTGCTATTGATGATGACGATGATAACATGAACATTTTTTACATTAGTATATCTTATGATATACTAAGAATACCACGCTACATTTTTAATATTCAAGTGGTCAACAAGAATGCTTGGCTCTTGAGAAATCTCACTCTTGGCTACAATATCCATGACAACTATGTGAGCACACTTGGGACATCAGATGCCTTGCTGGATATGCTTTCTACTGGAGGAGCCAATGTTCCCAACTACAGTTGTGGAAGAAAGGATATACTTTTAACTCTTCTTGATGGATCTAAAAAGGACATCTCCATCCAAATGTCAACATTAGGAAGCACCTATAAAATCCCTCAGGTTTGTATGTTTGTTTTTCTATAGGTAAAGTGAGTGGAGTTGTGGTGGGTGAGTGATAGATCCAAACCTATCTTCTCTTTGGAACTGAAGAGCTGCTTTTCACAATGGCCATTGTAGATGTCATGGCTGGGGATTGGGATCCCAAGTGAGGATGAAACAATTATCAAAGCAGTTATATCCTCTCAAGACACCATCCCCATTGCTTTGCGGGTTCCTGCTGCACAGAAGTGAAGGTGAGGAGAGGCTCTGTGTCCAATTAAAGAGTCTTCTGTACAAAAGGAAGATGCAGAAGTGATGGGAAGCTCATGTTTTGTACTAATATTAGCCAAAATAATGATTATTTCAATGGTAAACAAATCTCAAATTTATTAAAAGAAACCAAATGAATTATCTTACTGTATATCTCATGGACTTATAGGGATCACTAGCATTAATTAATCATTTTATTTTTTTAAAAAAAATAGAAGCATATTAGGCAAGATGTCAATTATTTTTTACCCTACAATTTTCATGATCATAAAAAAAATCACAATATTCATTATAAAAAAATCATCATGAAGAGCAATAAAGTCATGGAGAGGACTCTCTGCCAGCTGAACTATTAAAAAGAGTATCCCAATTGGTGGGGGGCATCTATAGGCACATTCATTTACAGATATAAATAATTGCTACCAGATCCAGTTGGTAGCAGTTGAAGATGACAATAGTGATTTCTCTATATAAAAAGTGTATAATACACTAACAATTACAGGACCATTCATCCAATAGATATTATGGCTACAATATATGATAAGTTCTTTTTGAGTAGTGTTGAGAGTTGTGTAGATGACAAGTGTATCCCTGCAGAAGATCAAGCAGGTTTTTGGCAGAGTTGCTCTACTATTGCCAATTGCTTTGTCTTGAACCATCTAATTACAAAATATGTCATGGTAGACAATTGTTTTTGGCCTTTGTACATGTTAGTTCACCACTTAACACAGTAAACAGAGAAATATCATAAAGGAAATTGATTGAGCTTAAAATGGAACCCAGACTGTTGAATCTCATCAAAGCTGTTTCTACTTGCACTTGTTTGAGAGGGAGGTTTGGCTTAAGGATTCTTACATACAAATATCTAAGGAGATAAAATATAACTGATGGTGCAGTGGATAAAGTGTAGTATTGCAGGGAAACTTTGCCCACAGCCTGGAGTTCGATCCTGATGTGGCTTGAGGTTGACTCAGCCTTCTATCCAGTGGTGGGATTCAGCCAGTTCGCACCAGTTTGGCAGAACTGGTAGCTAATTTTTTGTTGCCCAGGCCCAGAATGGACTTCTGGAAGCGGCATCCACACAGAGAACTGGTTGTTCACATATTTGAATCCCACTACTGCTTCCATCCTTCTGAGGTCAGTAAAATGAGGACCAAGATTGTTAGGGGAAATATGCTGACATGCCCAGAGAGTGCTGTAAAGCACTATGGGGTGGTATATACTGTAAGTCTAAGTGCTATTGCTATTGTATATATAGTAACATGCTGTTATACGCTGCTGGTATATTATTACCATACTCCCACGATGGGTTGGGTAGATTGTATGGAGTTGAAGTTTGTGATTTAAAAGGTATCACTACTAGAACAAACCCAATCACATCATCTCAAAAATATCTTGGGGTGGATAAAAGTTCTTCAGATGCTAACCTCACAGCTGAATTGAGAATTTATACCAGAATAACTGAGTTGGAAGGGACCTTGGGGGTCTTCTAGTCTAACCCCCTTCTCAAGCAGGAGACCTTATGCCATTTCAGACAAGTGGTTGTCCAATTCCTGTTAAGAAAACTGCAGTGACAGAGCACTACCATTTGTTCTATGTCTAAAATTTGGGTATATAGTTATTGGGGTAAAATTAAAGCTATACAAACTGATAGATATCCAAACTTCTGACTTTTAGAACAGAAAAAAAAAATCAAGTGAATTCTTTTGGATTGTACAAGTGACAAATTATATTAGGAGCTTTGGTCTTCCTGTGTCTTGTACAACTGGATAAAAAGCTTAAAAAGATTGTTGCACAAAGAATCTGGGATATAAAAGCAGAGAAAAATATAGTCATCTTTAGTAGTGTTGGCTCATTAAAATGTATTAGCCACTACAAATGTACTTCCAAAAACATAAGGATTTTAACACATCTTAGGGTGTTATTTATTCAACCAAGATTTGAGCATTGGACACAATCATTAAGTATGGAAGATTTAACGAAGACCCTTATAATGAACAGACTTGTACTTGTAGAGTTCCAGAGACAGAAGACTTAATATATCTATTATTTCGATATCAATTGTATAAGGAAGGAAGAGATTAGATTGGATCACATATTAGATGAATTAGCTTTTGGGATCCTTGTGTTAAAATGACATATTTCCTGTATGGTCAAATTAAAAAATGATATTTAATATAGCTCTTTATTTGAACAAACATTTAAATTGAGGTTTGCATGTACAGGTCTGATTGTGGTCAATGGTAGGGATGATACAGAAGTGTGATTTGCATTCTTTGTTCTTATTCTTTTTAAATTAATTTATTTTATTTTGTACTGTTGTAGTATACAGAGTTGTAATGTTATAGAACAAAATAGAATAGAATAGAATAGAATAGAATAGAATAGAATAGAATAGAATAGAATAGAATAGAATAGAATAGAATAGAATAGAATAGAATAGAATAGAATAGAATAGAGCTGGAAGGGACCTTGGAGGTCTTCTAGTGCAGCCCCCTGCTCAAGCAGGAGAACCTATACTGTTTCAGACAGGTGAATGTCCAGTCTCTTCTTAAAAATCTCCAGTGATGGAGCACCCACAATTTCTGGGGGTAAGCTGTTCCACTGGTTGATTGTCCTCACTGCCAGGAAGTTTCTCCTTAATTCCAGGTTGCTTCTCTCTTTGATCAGTTTCCAACCATTGTTTCTCATCCTTCCCTCTGGTGTTTTGGTGAACAACCTGGCCCCCTCTGCCTTGTGGCAGCCCCTCAGATACTGGAACACTGCTACTTCTTCTTTTCTTTAAACTAGCCAAACCCAAGTCCTGCAGCTGTTCTTCGTATGTTTTAATCTCCAGGCCTTTGATCATCTTAGTTCTCTTCTCTGAATTTTTTTCCAAACTCTCAACATCTTTTTTGTGATAAGGTGACCAAAATTGGCTGCAGTATTCCAGGTGTGGTCTTACTAGGGTTTTATAAAGTGATAATAATACTTCATGTGATCTTGATTCTATGCCTCTGTTTATACAACCCAGGCGTGTATTAGCTTTTTTGGTTGCTGCTGCACACTGCTGGCTCATAGTCAAGTGATCGTCCACTAGGACTCCAAGGTCCCTCTCACAGTTACTGTTTTTAAGTCAGGTCTCTCCCAATCTGTATTTGTACCTTTGGTTTTTCCTGCCTAATCTGTATTTGTACCTTTGGTTTTTCCTGCCTAAATGTAAGACTTTGTTTTTCTCCTCATTGTAACTCATTTTGTTGGATAGGACCCATTGTTCAAGTTTGTCAAGATCTTTTTGGATCCTGGGTTTGTCTTCTGGGGTGTTGGCTACTCATGTCAGTTTGGTGTCCTCTGCAAATTTGATGAGTTTCCCTTCAATTCCCTCATCTAAGTCATTGATGAAGATATTAAAGAGTACTGGGCCTAATCCGGTGCTCCAGGATTTATGAAATATGTGGTACAATGTTTCTGAGATAACATCTGCCAGCTCCTTCAGAACTCTGAGATGTAGCCTGTCAGGTCCTGGTGATTTATATTTGTCAAGCCTGGATAGGTGTTCCCTACCATTTTCTTGCTTATTTTAATTTTTGTTTCTAGTATGTCCTTTGCAGTGGGTTTTTTGGTGTCTTGGGCTATAGTTTCTTTTTGTGTGAAGACTGACACTAAGTATGAGTTAAGCAGCTCTGCTTTCTCCCTGTTGCCTGTAATTTCCTTGCCATCTTCTCTCTTTAGTGGGCCTACAGTTTCCTTGATGTTTTTCTTGTTGTTAATATGTTGGAAGAAACTTTTTTTATTGTCCTTGATTTCTGTTGCAAGTTTTTGTTCGTTCTGAGCCTTTGCTTTCCTGACTTCATCTTTGCATGTTCTGGCTGTCTGCTGATAATCGACTTTAGTTATGTGCCCCTCTTTCCATTTTTTGTACTTGTCTTTTTTTGTCTTTTAGTTTGTTAGAGAGATCTTTGTGCAGCCATGCTGGTTTCTTCTTGGATTTCTTGTTTTTCTTTCTCAGTGGTATTGTGCTGGTCTGGGTTTTTGTGATCACATTTTTCAGAGTTTCCCATGCTTCTTGGGTTGTTTTCCCCTTTAGGATTTTCGTCCATGGGATTTTTCCTAGGTTCTCTCTAAGTTTGTTAAAGTCATCTCTTTTGAAGTTTAGGACATTGGTTGGATTGTTTTCTATTGCTAGTGTTTGCATTATATTAAATTTCAGTATGACGTGATCACTTTCGCCCAAGGTTCCAGTAATTTTGATTCCCTCTATCACTTCTTCTCTGTTTGTAAGGATTAAGTCCAGTATAGCTTTACATCTATTTCCCTCCTCCACCTTTTGGGTGACAAAGTTGTTGGCTAGGAGGTTATGTATTTTTATTCTGTATCTTGATTTGTTTAATGACTAATCAACAATAAGCTATTTAAATATGTTTATGAGAACAAATTGGATCTCTTTAAGGCTAATATTTTTGAACTGATCTGACTCCAAATACAACACAACATTCTTCATTGCTTTTTCAGATCAGTTTTCAATTATTTTCAGAGTCACAGAATGATAAAAGTCAATTGCCTTTTTATCACCAGCTTTTCCCCAAAAAAGGGATCCTGTATCCAGCCTTTATCCAATTGCTTCTGCATTTCAGATGGACCTTGATTGGTCTCTTTGCTTCAGACACTGAAAATGGAGATAATTTCATGAGTACTTTCACTCCTATGCTTGTCAGGAATGGAATTTGTGTTGTTATATCACAACAATTCTCAACAACTGGACATGTAGCTCTCCTCAGGGATGCCCTCTCTAAGTGGAGACAAGTTAATGTCTTTGTTCACTTCATAGAATATGTTCCTCTTACAGACAGAATTCTTCCTTTCCATTTAACACTTGAAGGTTTGCCAGGACCCATTGAAGAGAAAGTGTGGATCACGACATACGTCCTAATAAGTCCAATGAAAAATTACAGACTTCTAAAACATGTGCATAGTATCTGGACCTTTTATTTCAAGGGAAAAGAACAGCAAATAAAGGATGCATTTGAACCCACTTTCTTTGTGGAATCACCATTTGCAGATCAGATATTTCACTGTTCTTTTTCAAAGAATGTATTTTCTGCCAAGGGCAGGAGAAGATGCACTGAAAAAGCACCACTGGAGACCCAAGAGAAAAGAAATAAGATCAAAATCCAAAATATCCACCATTTTTTCAGTGTCATTAAGACTCTGGCCTATGCCTTGAATGCTGCATATTCCTCCAGATCCAGGAGAAGGACAGAAGCCATAAAGATGCTATGGGCTCCAAGGCTGCAGCCGTGGCAGGTAAGGGGTCCCTACAAGGATCTATCAAGCTTATTTCAAAGGAGAAGAAGGGGAACCATCTCAACCTACTTGCACTACAAGAGGCTAACAGGTTTGGGGAATCTAATCACTCAGGTGATAATGTTCACAAGAGTGGGAAATATCACAGATTTAGTAAAAAAAACCTGCTAATTTGTTTTTTTGAAAAAGGATATATGAACTTTTAAATAAATTCCTGTATCTATGGGGTTGTGATTAGCATTGCAGAATTTGCCTTTATCAATATAAATGTGGCTCTGACACCAAGTAGTAGAACCCTCTGCAGCAACCCCAGTTAAGCTTTTCTGACTGACAGTTGCTTTGTCTTCACATAAAAATAATCAGGGAAGTGGAGACTGGTTGACTTGCTCAACTTGAAAACTGCTCCTGCTTTTAGGAGGTTTTTGCTCTCATTGAGCCAGAATCTCTGCTCTTGTGACCGAGTTGATTTTTCCATGTCTCACGCTTTGGAATAACAGAAAATAGATCTTAAGCTTCTGTGTCACATCTCATGGCTATTGGAAGAATGCTGTATCATCCCTTATCCAATGAAGACATTGTATTAATTAGAAAAAATGCTCCCTGACTACTCCTGATTTTCAGCTCCCATTGAGCAACATGACTTAGAATAGAATAACATAGTTGGAAGGGACCTTGAAGGTCTTCTAGTCCAACATTCTGCTTAGACAGGAAACCCTATACCATTTCAGACAAATGGCTGTCCAATCTCTTCTTTAAATCTTCCAGTGTTGGAGCATTCACAACGTCTGGAGGCAGGTTGTTCTACTGATTAATTGTTCTAACTGTCAGGAAATTTCTTCTTAGTTCTAGATTGCTTCTCTCCTTGATTAATTTCCATCCATCCATCCATCCATCCATCCATCCATCCATCCATCCATCCATCCATCCATCCATCCATCCATCCATCCATCCATCCATCCATCCATCCATCCATCCATCCATCCATCCATCCATCTTGTCCTGCCTACAGATGCTTTGGAAAATAGCTTGACTCCCTCTTCTTTGCGGCAGCCCCTGAGATATTGGAAGACTGCTATCATGTCACCCAGAGTCCTTCTCTTCATTAAACTAGACATACCCAATTCCACCAACCGTTCTTTGTTATTATTAGTCTCCAGTCCTCTGTTCATCTTTGTTGCTCTTCTCTGCACTCTTTCTAGAACGAAAGAACAAAAATTTGATGCAAGGGAAAAAGAATGCAGGATACCAAACTTGATAACAATGTGCACGAGAATAAGCTCAAAACAGTAGCTGATTGCAAAGCACATATAACTCAGCAGTGTGATGCTCATGAAAAGAAGGCAAATGCATCAATAAGAATCTCAAAAGCCAATGCTCTGATTTGGGGAATCATCAACACAAATAAAAGGTCATCTTGCAAGCATCAAGATTGGGGAAGAATAACCAAGTTGAAAGGGACCTTGCAGATCTTCTAGTCTAACCTCCTCCTTAGCAAAATATCCTATAACATTTCAGACAAATGGCTGTCCAAACTCTTCTTAAAACCCTCCAGTGTTGGAACACCCACAATGTCTGAAAGCAAGCCATTCCACTGGTTAAATGTTCTAACTGTCAGGAAATTTCTCCTTAGTTCTAGGTTGGTTCTCTCTTTTATAAGTTTCCATTCATTATTTCTTGTCCTGGTGTAAGATGCTTTGGAGAATACATTGACCCCCTCTTCTTTGTGGAAGCCCCTCAATATTAACACTGCTATCATGTCACCCCTAATCCTTCTTTTCACTACACTAGAGCTATACAGTTTCTGCAATTGTTTATATTTTAGTCTCCAGCTCCCTAATCATCATTATTCCTGTTCTCTTTTTAAACTCTCAACATTTTTTAATAGCATAGTGACCAAAACTGGAGCAATATTTCAAGTATGGTCTTATCAAAGTGTTATAAATCAGTACTAACAGTAACAGCCTCTTAGATATTGGAACACTGTCACCCTTAGTAGTCCTTCTCTTCATTTGAAAATCTAGATTTCCCCCCAAGTTCTGGGAGAAGATTAGATAGCGGCAAGTTAGCGTGGATTGGCACCAGGGTTCTATTTTTGTTTTAACGTTTTATGTTTTAACTGATTGTGCCTTATAGTTTTTAAACTGTTTTTATATGACTTTTAATCTTTGATTAGGACCCCCCCCCCACACACACACCAATTTTGCTGAAAGATGGGTGGCTATGTAATGTTTTAAATAAGTTGGTGGCAACTTTATTCTTGACAAATCTATGCTTTCTGGTAATCTTCCTGTTTTCAAAGAGTTTATGTACAATCTCTTGATTTGTTTGTTTCTCAACTTATTTGTGACTTGCTATAGAATGTTCCATTTAGTTGACAAATTTTGTCCATTTTATTTTGTTAATGCACATGTTGTCAATATATGATTGACACGTTTTTATAAAATGTCTTTTATTTTTGAACATAGTGATAAAACCTGTTCTCCCAACTAAGAATATTTGCAAGCTAGGTAACTATAGAAGAAAGATTTAAATGAGAGCAGAGAACATGCTATAAATAAACAAGTTTATTGCTTTTAAAATTCCTCTGTGTTCCATTCTAGTTCCACCCCTTTCTGGAGAAGAATGAATTTTGGAATATTTCCAGGATGAAACTCTACTTTGACCAAAATGGAGATTTAGCAGCTGATCTGGTCATTACAAGCTCGGTGGTTTTCCCCAAGGAGGAACTAATCCCAGAGCAACTGGGGACATTTGAAAGACAAAGACTTATCATAAACCCTGATACTTTGTCCCGGCTAAAATTCCTCAACAAGGTGGGAGAAATACTGGCCTTTTTGCTCTATTTTACAAAGCCTTATGACCCATTTCAATTATGCTAAGCCACTGAACCATGTCTTAGGACTGAAATGCAGAAGGCACATTAAAAAGTAAGTGAGACTCTCAGGTGCTAGAGATTGTGGTGCTGATAGTCTCAGGTTCACTTGTTCCTTGTTCTCAAAGAGCAAAGAAAAAGGCAATTTTGTTGATCGGTGTCAGAATTGAGGTTTGGACTAAATCTGAAGAAAGGGAATCAAGACTGAATCAGAGTCCTTTTGGTCACAGTGGGAAATAAGATTTGAAATCAAGGTTTACCTTGTCTTGGTTCAGGCCAGTGTTCCATGAAAGGGCAGATCAAGATGTTTTTAAGCAACCCAGAATTGATCAGAGTTATCCATTCCAATCTTTCACTCCATTGGGATAGTACAATATGTGTTGTGCTCCTAGAAAGGAGATCCAGGTTTTCAGTTCATGTGGAATCATAATGACTGGTCTGATGTGAGATAATGCCCTGGCCCAGAAAACTGAAGAACTGAAATGTGACTTTGACTCAAAGAAAAGCCTTCTTGATATCTGAAATAATGAGATACGGTTTGAAAGAAAATGCCACAACTTGTAACAGGATATTTTATATGAAAACCTCTAGAATGCAATCTTGATTGTTAGTTGTCTAAAGTCTCTCTGGAAAAAAAATGGAGGATCCAAATTTAACTAATAATAAATGTAGGTTTGTCTTTCCATGCCAGTTAGTGACACTTGATTGTAGTTCTTCAACAGAAAATACCTTTTCCTGGACAGAAATATCTCCTGAATCAGGGCTCATAATAATCATGTCCTATGTGCTACAGCAAAAGATGCCTGACTTTTTGAGGGACAGGTTCTCATGTCCTCACTTCCATCTAATCTCACTATAGTTCTAAAACTGAGCAGAAACTTTTAAACTTATTTCAAATGCATGGCAGATATTTAAAATTTAATAAATAAATATACAAAAAACAAAGATCTCCTTTAAAATGGACAGTCCTAATTTGTAAAGAATGTGTCAACGCCGCTAACATCGGATATTCTTGCTTTGACAACAGATGAAAATGCAGCCATTTTCTCTATGTTTTTAGAATTAGTTGATGCTGGGAGGGGGGATAGGGATGAGAGTCCAGCTAATCATAACAATAATAACTCGGCCGTGGGAACCCAAAGACATTGGGCCCAGAGCTGATAGTGTTTTGGTGGGCTGGAGAGCTGGGGAGGAAGCCCGTGCTTCAAGCTAATTGGGGAATGTGATTTATGACTGTTTATTGGAGGTGGGAATTCTACTTTGTTACTTTGTATCCAGGGGGGGAAATTTTGGGTTCAACTATGTAGTGCTGATACTTTGTTTCCCGAATAAAAGATTCTTTAAGGTAAACAATGCCTCAAAGTTCTTTAGAAGGGTTTTATCTGTCAGAACTATGACAGAATGTTTTGTTTATATCTTAACTGGGAGTTGGCTTTGGATTACTTTCAAAGGGGAGTAGAATTTGTCAGTTTTTGTCTTTCAACTACTTAGAGATTTCCTATTTACCTAAGTGAAGCCCAGAGACTATATGGCTAATGTTTATGTCCACCTCCATTTTCCATGCATGTTGAGTCCTAATACATTTTCTTTGGCATTCTTTAATGTTCTGCTTAGTCTCTGCCTCAGTCCAAATGTGTGGAAAATTGTCATCCTGGATTTGTCAAGAGGGCTCGAGAAGCAGAGCCAGTTTGCTGTCATGACTGCATTCCTTGTCCAGAAGGGACCATCTCTACTCAGGAAGGTGGGTGACACCAAAGAAAAGGACAGACCCTGTGGAAGTGGATTCATCCAGAGCATTTTCATGAAAATGAGGTTAAAAGACAAATTGAATCTCAACCGTTTTCTTGCTTATTTTTGAAATTCACAATTTCTTATTTAAAAGGAAGAATAGCAAAAAGACCTTGAAGGAGGGGCTGGGAAGGGTTGGACGGTTGTGGCCAATTGCACAAGCTTTACCATTGCCAGGGAAAATATCTCCTTTTTATTTTGGATCTCTCCTTCCACATTTATCTTTCTAGGAATATCTGAGTTTTCTGAAACTTAAGGAATTGTCTCAGGTCCACCTCTTGGAAGGATTATTGAAATGCACTCTACATGGACCTCCCTTGAGGATCACTGAGAAGGTACCACTGGTCCACAATGAGGTGGTGTGGACATTTATGGGTGGACCTCAATACAATTGTATTATCACTGCTCCCAGTAGCCATTCCAGGTTATTTGCAGGACTTGTTTCTTCTGTCAGCAATTAGATTTCATAAAATAGGCATATCATGAGTCCAGTATATTAAGAAATGTCATCTTGCAGAAACTACAAAATTGCATAGAAAGATTAACTGATTCATTATTCACCTATAATAATGTAGGCTTCTATGGAGTTTCTGCACATTTCACAGGAAATGATTCAAGTCCTAGAACTTTCCCCAGTTTCATAGACCTTTGCCATATATTTTTTATAGAAAATGTTATACTTCTTACTTTCCTTCTGTGGAGACGTAAAGAAGTGCACCTTGGAAAATGCTCCTGGTATGAGTTCTTGTCCTGAATAACTTAAAATGTAAAAGGACAGAACCTTAAAGAAATATTGTTTTTTTATTTTCTCAGATACAGAAAAATGCACTAAGTGTCCAGATGATAGATATCCAAATGAGGATCGAGTCCAATGTATTCCCAAAGTTATAACATTCCTGTCGTGTGAAGATCATCTGGGCATCATCCTGATCTCTTTTGCCCTACTCTTCTTCCTAACCACAGTCTTTGTGTTGACCATATTCATTAAATACATGCAAACACCCATTGTCAAAGCCAACAACCGGGACCTCTCTTACATCCTCCTGGTCTCCCTCTTGCTTTGCTTCTTGTCTTCTTTTCTCTTCATTGGTCAACCAAGGAATGTCACCTGTCTTCTCCAACAAATGGTGTTCAGCATCATCTTCTCAGTTGCCATTTCTTCTCTCTTGGCCAAGACAATCACAGTGGTGCTGGCTTTCCTGGCAACAAAACCAGGAAACCAAGTGAAGAGATGGTTAGGGAAGAGCTTGACCAACTGCCTCATCCTTTTCTGTTCTGCTGTCCAAATTATCATCTGTTCCATCTGGATAGGAGTTTCGTCTCCATTCCCTGACTCTGACCTGCACTCCCAGCCTGGGGCAATCATCCTGCAATGCAATGAAGGATCTGTTGTCATGTTCTACATTACCCTCAGCTACATGGGCATCTTGGCTGCCATCTGCTTCATGGTGGCTTTCCTGGCCAGGAATCTGCCTGGGGCCTTCAATGAAGCTAAGTTGATTACCTTCAGCATGCTGGTCTTTTGCAGTGTCTGGGTGACTTTTGTGCCTACTTACCTGAGCACCAAAGGGAAGTACATGGTGGCTGTTCAGGTCTTCTCCATCTTGGCCTCCAGTGCTGGTCTGCTGGGCTGCATCTTCATCCCCAAGTGCTACATTATCATCCTGAGGCCAGACTTGAATACCAAGGAGCAGCTTACGACAAGAAGAAATGTTGAAATATGAAAGAGGAATTTTGACTTGACTCTCAATATTTTCCAACAGGCCAAGCCTAGAAAATGGTCCAAGCTGTTCTCCATATATGAGTTGGCTAATGCTTTTTCTTGAAAAAATTAAAGAGTGGTTGGACAATGGTACTGTATCCTTCATACTAACCCAGTAGAATTACAAGATAGCCTCTAGGCTCTTTTGAACAGTTGAGGTATCATATCTGAGGCCTGAAATGCCCCATCAAAATATTTTAAAATATTTTAAAAGCCTTTAAATATGTCACTATTTTAGTTATATCACAGCTTATCTACAATTTTATCAAGCTGAGCAGTAGAATTGTTTGTTTGTTTGTTTGTTTATTTACTTACTTATTTATATTCATTTAAAATTTTGGCCACCCATCTTACCATAGAGTAACTTTGGGCGGCTTACAGTTACATATACAGTTAAATCATAAAAAGTTTAAATCAGACATTAAAACCAAAGACACATGGAAGGGTGGGGGTGAGCGGGGGAGAGTTGGGATCTTCTATTACTCAATCAACCACCTCCATTGTGCTGTTCCCCCACTGGGGCCCCAAGCCAATTGGCAGAGCTACATCTTTAGGTCCTTATGAAAAGATAGGAGGCAAGATCAGGGGGCAAGATGTTCCAGAAGGCAGGAGCAACAGCAGAGAAGGCCCTTTTTCTGTACCTCTCAGCCATAATAATTGGGCTGATGGGACCCATGCATGCCTCCTCTGCCAGCACAAGTGGAACAGGCCAATCCCAGTGTGGTGAGATGCACCCATGCCATGAAGGATTTTAAAGTTGATCACAAACACCTTGAATTGAGCCTGTAAGCAAACCAGTAACAAATGCAGCTCACGGAGCAGTGGTGTTATAGGGGCCATTCTTGGTCTTTCCAAAACTCCCCGTGCTGCCACACTATGCACAAGCTGTAGCTTCTGAATGCTCTTCAAAGATAGCTCTATGTAAAGCACATTACAATAGTCCAATCATGAGATGACCACGGACTGAATGACTGAGCACAAAGAATCCTGATTCAGGAAAGGCTGCAACTGGTGCACAACATGAAGTTGTGCAAAGTCTCTCCTAGCCATGACTATCCCCCACTCCTCGAGCTGGAGTCATGAGTCCAGAAGAACCCACCAGGTTGCGGACTTGATTTTTCTGTGGCAGTGCCACCCCATCCAGAGTCAAAGATGACAAAGTCCCAGATCCCAGATACCTATGTACCCAAAGCCATTCGATCTTGCCAGAGTTCAGTCAAAGCATATTGTCCCCCATCCAGGTCCCTACAGCTTCCAGACACCACAAGAGGGCGGCCACAGCATCTCTTAGGTCACCAACAGTGGAAATATAGAGTTGGATGTCATCAGCATGCTGTAGATACCTCAACATGTGGTGATGGATGATCTTGCCCAGAGATTTCATAAAGATGTTGAAAAGGAGTGGAGAATGTACCAAGCCATGCGACACACCACAAAATAGCAGCCGAGGGCTGGACCTCTCACTCCCGAACAATACCATTTGGGACCAGCCACAGAGAAAGGAACCAAACCAGCACAGAATTGTGCTGCCCCGTATGAGCCCCCCCCCCCCAGCCAACCCAAAAAGATACCATTGTCAATTGTTATTGAAAGCCACTGAGAGGTAAAGGAGAGCAAGGATGGTTGCACAATCTCCATCTCACTTTTGCCAGAGTTCATCAACAAGTGCGACCAATACCATTTCCATACCATAACCGAATCCGAATCCTGACTGAAAGGGGTTCAGATAATCTGTTTCATCCATGACCAAAGAGATCATTGTTGATTTCAGAAAAGGCAGGCACAGCCACACTTCTCTGTGCATTAATGATTCACCTGTGGAGATCGTTACCAGCATCAAATTCCTGGGTGTGCAGCTAACGAGTAGGCTGAATTGGTCGCTAAACAGTGAGAAACTGATGAAGCGGGCACAGCAGCGCCTGCATTTTCTGTGCCGCATGAGAAAAGCACACCTTCCTTCCCCTGTCCTGACCACTTTCTACAGGGGGACAATCGAGAGCATCCTGTCATACAGCATCACAGTCTGGTTTGGAGGCATCACTGCTTCAGACAGGAAGGCGGTGCAGAGAGTGGTGAGGATGGCCGAAAAGATCATTGGCAGTTCCCTCCCTACCATCCAGGACATAGCACCGAAGCGTTGCTTGAGCAGGGCCCGCAAGATTTTCTGGGACACTACACATCCTCTTCACGACCTGTTTTCCTTGTTACCTTCTGGGAGGAGGCTTCGTGGTATCCGTAGCAGAACATCCAGATTCAGCCATAGTTTCATTCCATACAGCATTAACCTTGCGAACTCTCAAACTTCCTCCTTGCGTTATATATTCAAGATGGACAGTATTTAATATTTATTTGCTATGTATATGTAGGGATGTGGGTCTATATATATGTTGTACATAGTATGTTTAGGTGTGTGTCATGTATATGTTTCACTTTGAGAGCGGGTGACTAAATTTCATTTTTTATGTGTGCCATTGTGCCCACAATATAAAAATGACAATAAAGGTTATTTATCTTTTATCTTACTCTCTGCAGTTGCCAGGTCATCACCTTTTCCACATCCTTCCCTAACAACAGAAGGTTGGAAACTCAACAAAAATTATCCCAAAATATTCCCTCTTCTAGTGATGTATTAAACACTGCCTGGACTCACCTGCTAGTCACCATCCTGGAGGCTTTCACCACCCAGGAGGGACAATCTAACAGACAGGTGGTGGGGCTGACAGTATCAAAAGCCTGTCCCTTTCATCAGGGTCAACAGGATCAAACCATTCTCAGATAACAGAACAAGATCTCTCCATGGGCATCTCACATGAACTATCTCCATGCATGGTATCCAAGCAACTTTGTCCATCAGGTGCTGAACAAACTCCTCTGCCCAGTCTTGTAAAATATTGCCTGACCCAGGAGGGAACAGGCAACCAAAAACAAAGCTGCTGGGTGACACTCTGAGGATGGAATAAGAGTGGAGAAATGCTGTTGTTTCACCACTCTTTCAGCCATGTCTGGTCGGAGTCATCCCTTGTCTTCCTTTAATGGTGCTTTAGGTGTCTATTGGCCCTTCTCATAATCTGTAGCTCCTCCTTGAACCATAGGGAGGGTAGAGAATGATTTGTCAAGAGAGGCCACATGGGTGTGATCCTGTTCAAAGTCGTGGCTGCCTTTAAATTCCAGGCCACCACTACAACTTCACCAGGACTTTGCAACAACACATCCTGGATATCTCTTAGGCTCCATCAATTGCCAAGGGTGGACCATCCAAATGGGTGAGGCCTCCTATGAAGAGGGGTAGCATACGAGAGCTTCAAGGATATCAAGATGTCATCTGACCATGACAAGTTGGATAATCTTAAATCCCCCACTAGGTCACATTTTCATTGCTCTGACAATAAGATCAAATCTAGTGTGTGACCACTGTCCCAAGTCAGTCCTGTAATAATCTGGGATAGACTGAATGACTCTCTAAAAGAATGCAAATGACCAGCTATCTGCAAGGAACATAAATCCTTCCATTCCCCACTATCCTGTCAGAGCTGAAGAAGCTTCTTGGATGAGAAGCGAAATGTCTTCAAAGAAAAAGAAGAAAATCCAGTTGCCTCATGAAAAAGCACCTTTAAGAATAAAAGAACTATTAGAAAATTATATTTTGAGTGGCTTGAACTCAATTTTATGACACACTTTTACTTTATTCAAGAAAAAAATTAAACAGAGTCAAAACAAAACTAAACAAAATATTAAAAAATATGAATTAAAAAAACAAAGGACAAAAAAATGTTATCCCCTAGAAATAGACTAACAAGTCTATTGCAACAATAATAGCTTCCCCTCTTGCAAGATCCAAAATGTATAAGCTTGTACATCTATTTGCAATCCAACTGACTTGTCATACATTACATATATGAAAGGAAAAAAAATAGTCAACAGGTTTAACAACAGCAAAGTTAAAGTTCAAAGAACTCTATTAACAATCTGTTATTGTAGTTTACTCATAGAAATCTTACACTGTTTCTTATTTACCACAAATCACCCATATCATTCTGAGTCCAGGATCAAATACCCTGGTTTGGTTCTTAATAATAAAACCTTTCCTTAAGTTTTCAATTGGGGACTTTCCCAACAATTGCCTCTCATTTTCAAAGTTCATAAGTCTCTGTTCTAAATATCTCTGCTATGTTTCTGTCATAGGAATAAGACTCTCATTGCACAAATGTCATATTTCAAAAACGTGAATGTGGTATCTTAGGCCATAGAGCTCTATGGACCTCTTGGAATTCCACAGGACAAATATTGGGGACACTTCCAGCTGTCTTTTCATTATTTCAAGCAAAAATGTTGGGCCACTCATGTATGGAGAACAACTTGGACCATTTTCTAGGTGTGGCCTGTTGGAACATGTTGAGTCTTGAAATTCCTCTGTCAAATTTTTACATTTCTTCTGGTTGTAAGCTGCTCCTTTGTATTCAGGTCAGCCCTCAAAATGATAATGTAGCACTTGGAGATGAAGATGCAGCCCAGCAGCCCAGCATTGGAGGACAAGATGGAGAAGACCTGAACAGCCACCATGTATTTCCCCTTGGTGCTTAGGTAGGTGGGCACAAAGGTCACCCAGACACTGCAGAAGACCAGCATGCTGAAGGTGATTAGTTTGGCTTCGTTGAAGGCTCCAGGCAGATTCCTGGCCAGGAAAGCCACCGTGAAGCAGATGATAGCTAGGAAGCCCATGTAGCTGAGGGTGATGTAGAACATGACAACAGATCCTTCATTGCATTGCAGGATGATCTCTTTAGGCTGAGAGTGGAAGTCAGAGTTAGGGAATGGGGGAGAATTTCCCAGCCACATGGAGCAAATGATAATTTGGACTGCAGAACAAGAAAGGATGATGGAGTTGGCCAACCTCTTCCCCAACCATCTCTTCGCTTGATTTCCTGGTTTTGTGGCCATGAAAGCCAGCACCACTGTGATGCTTTTGGCCAAGAGAGAAGAAATGGCAACTGAGAAGCTAATGCTGAAAACTGTTTGTCGGAGAAGGCAGGTGGTTTTCCTGGGTTGACCAATAAAGAGAAAAGGGGACAAGAGGCAAAGTAGGTGGGAGACCAGGAGGATATAAGAGAGGTCCCGGTTGTTGGCTTTGACAATAGGAGTTTCTCGGTACTTAATGAATATGATTAAAATAAGGCCTGTGGTTAGGAACAGAAGTAGGGTAAAAGAGAGCAGGATGAATCCCAGATATTCTTCATAAGACAGGAAGTTTATTCTTTTGGGGATACATTGGACTCGGTTCTCATTTGGATATTTATCATCTGGACATTTGGTGCATTTTTCCGTATCTGACAAAACCCAAATGCAATATTTCCATAAGATTCTTCACTTTTACCTTTCAATAAATACCTTCTTGGGAAAACTGCTGATACAGGGACAATGTTCCAAGATGCAATTCTTAACAATTCCACAGAAAAGTTAAGATAAATATCATTTTCTAAAAAAAAAAACCCCACATAGCTAAAGATCTATGAAATATGGGTAAGTCCTAGGAGATGAGATTTCCTGTTTAATGTGCAGAACCTTCATAGCAACCTAGATTATTAAAAGTAAGTAATGAATCAATTCATCTTTCTAGGCAAACATTCTGAGTGCTGCCACACTGAACTCAGAGGATGTCTTTCTCATAAAATGTAGTTGGCTGGTAGAGAAAGGTGGTCCTGCTAATAATCTGGAATGTCTACTTGGACTAGTGATAATACGGGTGTAATGAGGTGCACCCATATGTGTCCACACCACTTCACCATGGACCAGTGATACCTTCCTAGTGATTCTCAAAAAAAGACCCATGTAGAATGCATTGCAATAATCTTTTCAGGAAGGGTGACTTGAGACAGTTCCTCAAATTTCAAAGACCTCTTATATTCCTAGGACAGTAAATATAGAAGGATCCATAAAAACTAAAAAGCAGAAGAAATGTTTTCTCTGGCAGAGATAAAGCTTGCCCATTCTGCCACAATTTCCTATCTCTTCCCAGCCCTCCTCTCAAGATCTTTTTGATATTTTCCCATAGTTAAAAAATTGGGCATTTTGATAATAAATAGAAGAGTTGAACTTCAATGCATCTTTTAATATGCACTGTCATCAAAGTACTTTGGACTAATCCATTTCTACAAGGTTTCTAGTGTCACCCACCTTCCTGAGTGGAGATGGTCCCTTCTGGACAAAGAATGCAGTCATAGCAGCAAACTGGTTCTCCTTCTCGAGCCTTCTTGACAAATCCAGAAAAACAATTTTCCACACATTTGGACTGAGGCAGAGACTAAGCAGAAAAACAAGGAATTTCCCACAAAAATATGTTGGGACTCAACATCCACAGAAAATTGAGGTAGACAAGGCTTCACTTAGATCAATGTGAAATATCACCCAATTGGATTGGCCCATCTCACTTGCTCCAGTGCAAGGGGCCTATTTCAGATCCCATCTGAAATTTGTAGTTAAATTTGTTCCAAAAGATTTATTAAATGTTATTGTATTATATTTATTTAAATAGAACAAAACTATGATGAAGGAAGAAACTTCTTAACGGTAGGTTCTAGAAAGGTTTCCTTCTAGACTATGTTAAACATTGCCAAGCAGCTGCACTTTGAAAGTAGCCGAAAACCACCTCCCAGTTATCCCAGTTAAGATACAGTTATGCCAATAAAGATACAAAGGAAAAATCCAATGCAAATTAATGCTGTCAACATTAAAGGTGATTTTCTTTGTTTCTTTGTACATTTATTTGCTAAATTTATATGGCTGCCATGCTGGTGAAAATTATTGCCTAGTTTCTTGAACTGTAGCGAGGTGAGATGGAGGTCAGGTCATGGGAATGTGTCCATCAAAAAGGGTAAGTCAGGAAGTGGGACATGAGTATGAACCCCATGTCAGAAAGGGATATTTCTAAGGCTCAGCTGGGTACAAAAAAAAAATCCTTTCTGTTAAAAAACTGCAATAACATGATAAAAACTGGTATGGAAAGACAGACACATGTTTATTCTAAATTATATTTGGAGCCTCCTTTTTGCCCAGAGAGACTTAAGATAGCTAATAATTAAGTTAAACAGTGGCATTCAAGGATTTTCAGATGAACTGCCTCTTACAAGCCAAAGGCTAAAGCTAAGTAGCATTTCCTTTCAAATCATCCCTCATTACTTCTGATGTCAAGAAGGTTTTTCTTTGGATAAAAGACATGTTTCATTGCTTTGGTTTTCTGGGTCAGGACATTATCTCACATCAGAGAAATCATTACGTGAACTGAAAGCCTTGGACTTCCTTCCTAAGAGTAGAAGGCCTATTACATATCTTTGTGGGGTGAAAGAGAGGCATGGATAACTGGCCAGGTCTGGTTTGCTTAAAAACATCATAGAGCATGGACCTGCTCTTTCTGGGACAGTGTCCAGAGCCAGGACAAAGTGAATCCTAATTTAAAGCTTATTTCCCACTGGGACCCATAGAACCCCCATCCTGTCTTGATTCAATTTCATCAGATTGACTCTGAATATTGGCCATTGGTAAACAGTATTGCCTTCTTCTTTGAACACACAGTTTACCAAGGAACAATCGAGGTTGATCCTATCAGCACCACAATCCCCAGAATGTGAGAACTTCTCTCACCAGTTTTATGAAAATACTAAATCCAGAGGGCACGATGTGTGTCCTAAAGAATCCTCACTCAGCATTCTATGTTAGACATGGCTATAGTAGAATAGAATAGAGCTGGAAGGGACCTTGGAGGTCTTCTAGTCCAGCCCCCTGCTTGAGCAGGAGGACCTATACCATTTCAGACAGGTGGCTGTCCAGTCTCTTCTTAAAAACCTCCAGTGATGGAGCGCCCACAATTTCTGAAGGCAAGCTGTTCCACTGGTTAATTGTCCTGATTGTTAGGAAGTTTCTCCTTAATTCCAGGTTGCTTCTCTCTTTGGTTGGTTTCCAACCATTGTTTCTTGTCCTGCCATCTGGTGCTTTGGAGAATAGTTTGATGCCCTCTTCTTTGTGGCAGTCCCTCAAATACTGGAATACTGCTCTTCGCTGAACTTTCTTGACATCTTTTTTGTAGCATGGTGACCAAAATTGGTTGCAGTATTCCAGGTGTGGTCTTACTATGATTCTATAAAGCAGAACTAATACTTTGCATGATCTTGATTCTATGCCTCTGTTTATACAACCCAGGATTGTATTAGCTTTTTTGGCTGCTGCTGCACACTGCTGGCTCATAGTCATAGTCATAAGCTTAAAATGGTGTTCTATATTATAGCAACTGAAGGACACTTTGGTTAATGATACGGAAGCCTCCCAAGCCATTTAAAAAAAATCTATAAGGATTGTACCCCCCACATTCAATTCCTAGTGAAGATCATCCTCTTTGGTAACTAAGCTTATCCCACTTGAAATGGGTCCTAAGGCTTTGGAAAATAAAGAATGGTTTCCAATATTTTCCTCACCTTGTTGAGCAACTTTAACCGTAAAAGGGCATCTTCGTTGGTAATAAGTCTCTGTCTTTCAAAACTCCCTAATTGCTCTTGGATGGGTTCCTCATTGGGGAGAAAAACCCAGCTCATGATGTCCAGATCTGCTTTTACATCTCCAGTTTGATCCAAGTACATTTTAAAGTTGGAAAGATTGCAAAACTCATTCTTCTCCAGAAAGGGATGGAACTAAAATAGGAACATACAGGAATTTTAAATAAGAAAACTTTGTTTCTTATCCCATGTATATATATTCTTCTTCCCATATTTGGGCCGACCAGGTGCATCATAAAAAAAACCACTTACATATCTATCTATCTATCTATCTATCTATCTATCATCTGTTGGGTGGAGCACACGGTCTACCAAATATAAATTAGTCTGTTCTGCGTTTCGCTCCAACCTAGGAGCATGTTGTGCAGGCAGACATCACATACTGTGAATACTATAAATTCAAAATTTTGTGGCTGACAAAGAGTTAGTGGGAGACTAGTATAGCTATTTCAAGCTCTTTCGCTCTCATCAGCTAGTCATACTGCTCTGGGATTCGAACCTGGGCAGCTTGCATATTAGGCAGCTGTATTAACCTTTTGAGCCACAGGTTCCTCCTTACTCCTGTGAGCAGAAACCAGGGAGGATATATATCTTATCTGTTGGGTGGAGCACCCTTCTACCAAATATAAATCAGTCTGTTCTGCGTTTTGCTCCAATCTAGGAGCATGTTTTGCAGGCAGACGTCACATACTGTGAATACTATAAATTCAAAATTTAGATAGATAGATAGATAGATAGATAGATAGATAGATAGATAGATAGATAGATAGATAGATAGATAGATAGATAGATAGATAGATAGATAGATAGATAGATAGATAGATAGATAGATATAGATATAGATATAGATATAGATATAGATATAGATAGATAGATAGATAGATAGATAGATAGATATAGATATAGATATATAGATAGATATAGCTATAGATATAATAGATAGATATAGATAGATAGATATAGAGATAGATATATAGAGATAGATATATAGATATAGATATAGATATAGAGAGATAGAGATAGAGATAGAGATAGAGATAGAGATAGAGATAGATAGATAGATAGAGAGAGAGAGAGATATAGATAGATAGATACATAGATAGATGATAGATAGATAGATAGATAGATAGATAGATAGATAGATAGATAGATAGATAGATAGATATAGATATAGATATAGATACAGATACAGATACAGATACAGATACAGATACAGATACAGATACAGATACAAATACACACACACACACACATACACACACACAGTATATATCATATTGTCCTCTCTATGGAACATTATGCTCCCAGCCATTAGATTTGCCTAAACGTTTGGTCTTTTGTAGCACTAGGAAGCTGAGAAGATTCTCCTCCTTCTCATTTATATTCCTTCTCCAAAGGAACTAAGTTTGATGCATCCTTGTCTGGACCCCATACCTGCCATGGCTGCAGCCTAGAAGCCACCAACCTCTCCTTGCCTGCCTTCCTTATCCACATGGATCTGGATGAATATGCAGCACTCAAGGCATGGGCCAGAGTCTTAATGATGCTGTAAACATGGTGATCATTTGGTATCTGGATGCTGTTCCTTTTCTCTTGAGTCTCCAGTGGTGCTTTCTGGGTGCATTTTCTTTGGCCCTTAATAGAAAAGAACTGCTTTGAAAAAGAACAGCGAAAAGACTGGTCTTGAAACTGAGTTTGTACAAAGAGAATGGGTTCAAAGACATCATCCTTAAATCTTTCTCTATTTTTGACATCAAAGTTCCAAATACTATGGACATATTTGAAAAGTCTGTGCCTTATCATTATCAATTTCACAAGGGGTGAGATGATCCAGACTTTCCCTTCAATGGGTCCTGGCATATCTTCAAGTGTTAAATGGAAAGGAAGAAGTCTGTCCCCAAAGGTATCATATTCTGTGAAGTGAACAAAGACATTGACTTGTCTCCACTTAGAAAGGGCATCCCTGAGGGGTGCTCTGTGGCCAATCATTGAGAACTGTTGTGATATAACAACACAAATTCCATTACTGACAAGCAAAGGAATGAAAATCCTCATGAAATTATCTCCATTTTCTGTGTCTGAAGCAAAGAGACCAATCAAGGTCCATCTGAAATGGAGGAGAATTTGGATAATTCCTGAGTACTGGATCCCTTCTTTGGGCACCATCCGGTGGAAAAAAGGGAACTGACTTTTATCACTAAGAGCCACTGAACCAGTTGCATAACTCATCTGAAAAAGCAATAAAGAACGCTGTATTATATTAATAAATCCAACTTGGTTGTCAAAGACATTTTAGCATAGTTTATTGCTGATTAGTCATTTGGCCATATCAAGATACAGACTATAAAGAGCAGAACAAGACCCTATATAAAAATAGAATAAAAGAAACAAAATTAAAAGAATAATGCTAAAGAATGAAAATCATATTTCTGTATCACCCCTCTGATTTATTGTGATCAGATCCATATACCCTCATTTCAACTGAACTATTTTGTTCAAATAAATGACATTATTAAATATAATTTTTGTATTCTGACCACACAGGAAATATGTTGTTTTAACATAAGGTTTGAATAGGATATTTATTTAATGGGCATTCCAAGATACTGATCTCTCTCTTTGTTTTACAATTGATATTCAAATAATAGTTTTGTTATGTCTTACATCTCTAGAATTCTGCAAATGCAGGTTTGTTCAATATAAGGAACTTGATTAAATCTTCTATTTTTAATCAATGTGTCCAGCTGCTCAAATATTGTTAAAGTAAATATGATATTTAATTATTGTTGCATTGAAATATTTGGTAATTTCAAAGGTACAATTTTGTACTGTCTTTTTCAGTGTGTGAACCTTACTGAGGATAGTTATATCTCTCTCTGCTTTGATATCCCAGATTCTTTGTGCAGCAATCTTTTCAGATCCAGTTGTACAAAACACAGAGAAACCGAAGATCTAATATAATTTGTCAGTTGTACACTCCAAGAGGTTTTAATTGAATTTTGTTTATTCTAACAAAAACAAATTTGGGGGTCTCTCAGTTTCCATAGCTTTAATTTTACACTAATAATTATATGCCCTGATTTTAGATAATGAACAAATTGCATAATTTCCCAATTAGGCTTTGATGACAGCAGCTGAAGTCCTCATAAGATACTTCTCAGATGCTGTGATTGGGTTTGTTCTAGTAGTGATATCTGTTTGAAGCCCCAAACTGCAGCTCTAGATAAGAGCATCAAGATAATTTTGGCCTTATATACATTTATAAGTTGCTAATTGAAGTTAAGACCATGGATAATTGTGATATTTTTTTTTATTATTATTATTTTGGTGCCCTTGCTCTAAGTGAGCTCCTTTGATGGTGAGGAAGCCAAAACCCTTTCTCAGAAAAAAGCTAACCTAGATAATGAAATGTGTTAATAGCCATCTATAGCTATGTACCTTAGACATATGTACTTCAGAATGGTTTGTTAGTCCTGGTAAATTGTTAATCTCTAGTGTCAATGCTGCTAACATCGAAAGTTTTTGCCTGACATTATATGTGGATGCAGACATTTACTATTTAACCTGTGTATTACTTTAGAGCCACTATTAGATAGTATGGATGGGGGGAATGAAAGAAGGTGCTTGGGAACTAGTTAGCCATAACAATATTTCAGCAGAGCATCTTCAAAGCTGGATGAAATACGAGGAGATAAAATATAGCGCGTTATGGAATGGGAGGGAAAGTTCACACTTTATACTAATTGGAGAATGTGATTAATAACTGTCAAATGAGGGAGGGGAATGTGCTCAGATACTGTGGGATGAAGTAGGAGGGTTCAGATTTTGGCTTCGCTTATGTAAGTGCCGAAGCTATGTTGCCATAAAAAGATTCTTAAAGGAAAACAATGCCTCATGTTTCTTTGAAAAGCCTCTTCCTTCGGAACCATAACATCTAGACTATAATGATCAAGTATGCCCCCTTGTCTCACTCCTTGGTCAAAATTGATCCTACTTCTCATGGCTCCATTGAGCCCAAACCACACTCTCTAACCCAGGGGTATCAAACTGCCAGGCCGTGGGCCAGATGCGTCATGCCGAAACCACGCCCACCTCAGCTCTGGCAATGGGGAAAAAGTCATGATACATCGTGCGACACATCACATGATGTTGCGAGTTTGACACTCCTGCTCTAACCAGTGCTTGTATAAAGAGATCGAGACCTTGCATTTTAAAGGCATTCAATTTCCTCCATATTTCTGTGTTCACAATGTCAGATTCTACACTGAGTTCTAAGAAGTCAGAAAACTATTTTTTTTCCTGAGTGATATATTTTGTAGTTAGATGGTTCAAGACAAAGCTAATGTCAACAGTAAAGTTTGCTTGTTTAAATGGAAAGGATGCACTTTTCATCTACCTACTCTCAACCTAAATGTACTTTTCTAAAGGCAGCTGGAATTTCTTGTTTTTTTTCCTTGAAAACATTTTACTTCTCATCCAAGAGTCTTCTTCAGTTCTGACTGATGAGAAGTGAAACATTTTCAAGACCCCCCCCCAAAAAAAAATGTCCAGTGACGTTTTGAAAAGCACCTTTGGGACAAACATGACCAGGATGATTAAGAATCTCCATAGATATTTACCCACTCTCAACTCAACTCAAGAGGAAACTAAGCATATATTTTAGCTATAGAATCTATTAGACAAATGAGTCTGTAATAACTGGAATCTTTTTTCTTTCCTTTTTTAATATATAGAAATTATTATTGCCATCTTCCACCCAACTAGTGTATGGCAGGTACCTCATTTCTTTAAATGAACTTGCCAGTAGAAAAGCCTACCAGTCAGGTTATTTTTTTTAATAGTTCAGCCAGTAGCTAGTTCAGTCCTCTCCAGGGGCTTTATTGTCTTTTTTGATTAATTTGATCATGAAAATATTAGGATAAAAATAACATCTTGGCTAAAGTGTTTGCATTCTTTTTAATAAAGTGGATAATTATTGCTAGGGTTCCTACAAGTACATAAGACATATATTTTTATCAGTTGTAGATACATTAATCTATTGGAATTATTTCCATGAATATAGGATTTGTTCACCATTAAAATACCATTATTTTGGTAAAATTAATTTTTATTTAAGTGTGTATTCATTTATTTCTCTTCATGATAAAAAGTAGCTCTTGAATTACATAGAGAAAACATGATTGGATCTATAGCTCACCCACCACCTCCCTACTCACTTTACCAGACAAACACATACACAAACCTGTGGGACTTTGTAGGTGCCTACTAAAGTTGACATCTGGATGGAGATATCCCTGTTAGCTGCATCAAGAAGGGCCAAAATGTTCTCCTTCATTCCACAGCTGAAGTTGGGAATATTGGCTTTGCCAATTGAGAGCATGTCCAGCAAGGCATCTGAAGTGCCAAGTGTATTCAAATAGTTGTCATGGATGCTGTAGCCAAGTGTGAGATTGTGCAGAAGCTGAGAATTCCTAGTTACAACTTGAATGGCAAAAATGTAGTGGAAGATTCTAGCCTGATGAGTAGATAAACTACTGTAAAAATATTCAAGTTATTGTCATCATCATCATTAACAGAAGCAATAAGACACTTTATTTATTCCTCTTTGTCTCTCCACAAGCCTATTCAGTTTCTTTTCTTTTTTTAAGTTTTATTAATTTATAACATAAAATGTGAAAATACAAAAGCAAATAATAAGGGAAAACAGTAGAGAAAAGGAAAACAAAAAAGTGTGAAGAAAGGGAAGGGAAGAAACAAAAGGCATTGACTTCCGACTCTCTCTGTTGCAGTAAAATTAGACATTATTGTCATCATCATTAACAGAAACAATAAGACATTTTATTTATTCCTCTTTGTCTCCACAAGCCTATTCAGTTTCAATACTGATCAACAACCAGAGGCATCTCCTATCACATTTAAAATTTCTAAGTGTTGGGAATATGGATTGTAGATAGTTCTCTATCAGGGTTAAGAATCACAAATGCAAAGAATCATTATTTGTAGCATTCCTAATTTTCATTTCTCCAATAACCAACATTCAATATTATTTAATCATTAAAAGTAGAGCCATCATAAAATAAAGAGAATGTTTCCTAAGTGACCCAGAAAAGAAACTCTAACATCAAGTCAACCTTGACTTGATGCAGTTACAATCCTTTTAATAAATACTTTAAACAAAAGTCAGTATTCAAGTGATGAATGAAGGATTGGATGAGGAGAGGAAAATAATCTGGACATGTTTCAGATATTTTTCTGCCACATCTTTGGATTTGAGACTGTAACAAAAAAGAACATAAAAAAGGGAAGCCACGGAAATCAAAACAATTCCGGAAATTAAATAGATCCTGCAATACTCTTCTAGGAGTAAGTAAAATATGAAGAAAAGAAAGAAAGTGTTAGAACAACAAATGGAGAGAAATCAACTCCATCACACTGAATGACTTACAAAAGTGACTGTGTATAAGGAGCCATGTTGAAAGTAAATGTTAAATGAGATATTATTGTTGCAGTGGTGACCACACTAATGATATAGTCTCCTGGCCTATAATAGCTCCAGGGCTTTTTTCTATCTTCCTCCTCCAAACTTAGTTGGCAATTCATTCTAAGATTCCCACAGACTGGCTGGGAGACCAGCAGCATCAGGAATAGAAGCAAGAGATCCATAATCCATAGGGCTGGGACATCAGCAGCATCAGAAGCAGAACTAGGAAGTTCATAATTCATAAGCCTGAATCAATCCCCTTCCTGTTTCTAAACAAGAACAACAACAAGAGTTAGAAAAATTCAAAGCACTCTCACAAGATGGAATGCCAGTGGCTTTCCTGATTCAGAAAGAGACATACCCAGCTTCACCTGGAAAGGAGAGAAGTGCATTCACGAACCCAGACCCTGCCTCTCCCAAAATTGTGTCACACAGAGTGTGATCTGAGGCATTTATCCTCTTCTGATGCAACATCCCTTCCATGTTGCTACAGTATGATGTTACATCAAAGGCATTCACTGGAGAAAGAGCAGAAAAGGTCTGAAAGACTGGAATGATGATTCACTATAATTTTCAGTAACTTCTCCTCTAGGGATCTAAACTTCTACGGGACTCTATGTGCAGAAGGGTAGCTGGAAAAAAAGCAACTTAGTAAAAAATCACAGATACACCCATTGGGACACTATTCTGTTGAAGTTGTGTTCCTTTCTGTCAGGTCTTGTCCATACAGTAATGTTTGATGAAAATAATTCAATGCCCAGGTAACTGAATTTCTACTGTCCTTCAATGTGGTATCTTGGCTCCAGTGACTGCTGGGGAAGGTCAACCAGAACTATGGAGTTTGATGCCATTCTAGATTGGTGAAACTTAACTCTAGTGCTGACTTTCTTCTAAGCCCAAGGAAGCAATCAGTACTCTTGAACATTCCCTAACGTTAAGTGAAGGGTCTTTAAGAGCGGTGGTGATGCAGTGGTTAGAATGTAGCATTTCAGGCTGACTCTGCCCAATGCCAAGAGTTCAATCCTAACAGGCTCAAGATTGACTCAGCCTTCCATCCTTCAGAGGTCAGTAAAATGAGGACCCAGATTGTTGGGGGCAATATGCTAGCATTGTAAACCGCTTAGAGAGGGCTGTAAAAGCACTATGAAGTGGTATATAAGTCTAATTGCTATTGCTATTGCTATTTTGTGATTTTCTTTACCATTACATCTTCACATATTAATCTTGAATTGCAGTTGATTTTAAAATTGCTCATGGGTGAAGTGAAAATTCATTTCCCACCTGTTCTAGAAAAGCAAGTTTTGGATGAGAAGTGACAAAGGGACACGAAAGTGTATGCCTGTGGACTAGATAGATAAGACAGATAACCTTTATTGTCATTTTTTATTGTGGGCACAATGGCACACATTAAAAATGAAATTTAGTTGCTTGCTCTCAAAGTGTACACATACATAACACACATTTAAACATATGATATATAACATATGTATAGACCTATACACTTACATATAAGTAACATATAAATATTAATCACTTGAATACATAACAGAAGGAGGAAGCTTTAGAGTTCACAAGGTTAATACTGTATGGCACAAAACTGTGACTGAATCTGGATGTTCTGCTTCAGATACCACCAAGCCTCCTCCCAGAAGGATCATTGGATAATGAGGGAGAAAGTTATAAAGTGGATAAAATGTTTTTTTTCTTTGATTCTGTTGTTTTTCCATCTTCATGTTAAGACACCGAGATTCGTTATATTTTGAAGTGTCTTAGTTTATTAAGTAAACATTGAGCTATGAGGTCTGCAGCTGAGATGGTCGTGGTACCCACAGCATGGAGAATGGTGCGTTCTGATTTCATGCCACATACATACAGCAACTGGTTTAGAGGGATCTTATAGCCCTTCTTCTTATTGTGTGGATGGTGTGGTTCTGTGTCATGTTTTTGTTCCTAGAGTATCTGGGTCAGTTTTGGGGGAGATTACATTTATTTTCTGGATGGACTGGGACATATCTCTCTCTATATCTTTCTCTATTTCTCTATCTCTCTGTCTCTCTATCTATCTATCATGGTGCAGGACTTAATGACTGACACTCAATTATGACGTAAACCCATTGGGGATCGGCAAGGGAAAAATGATCCTTTAGAATTCTGCCATCACTATTTATGGTACCAGTTCATAGCTGGAACAGAACCCCTTAATAATAGGGATGAGGGTAAATGATGGTTAACATTATGCAGTGCCCCTGGAACAATCAGTCTTTAAAGGGAGTGCTGGGGGGCTGCAGTATACTGGATTGATGTGATACTAGAGTGATATTGGATTGGGTGATTAGATGCAGTTTCTCCATTAGATTTAGCCACTTTGGAAACAGATATGCAAGAAGCAAGGAAAGCTGTAGGAAATGTTGGGGAGGTGTTCTGTCTTTAGGGTGATAGACATTGAAGAGACAAGATTAAACAACAAGGTTTATTCATTGGAAACAGAAACAGAACAGAACAGAAAACGAAACTGGCTCCGCCCTTTTATACAAGGAGCTCTGGGTAATCTTAACCAATCATTGCACGGGGTTTCTCCCATGCTAAAATAGCAAGCATGCCCGGGTCTCCAGACATCCAGGCTCCGTAGCAACCACGTGGCCGCTAGCTTTGCCTGGTTCCCACCCTGCACCTGCTGTCTTTAACAAACTCAGTACACTACACCCCTCCCCTCTGGGTTAGAAGCATAATGCACCTTATTTGTTTGCTTCAGTAATGCCGCCCGTGTGAAGGCTATTCAATCACTCCCACTAACCTTGGCCCCGGCCTGGGAACTCTTAGGACGTGGCGTTTGTTCATTAAAGCTTTTGAAAAAACGCAAGACAATGTCAGCTTGAACAAAAGCAAGGTTGTACTTTTGAGCATGCCTGAATGCTCAGCCAGCAAGAACTCTGAACGCTAGGCTAGCGCTGACAGAATCCTCACATATTCCTTTAGGAACTTGGGGGGCCCTCGGACCCTCTCCGATCTGCAAGCTTGCCCACCAGGCTCGGCAGACCAGGACTTGGGGACCCATTTAAAACGGTCGGTATCGGTGCCTGCAAGCTGGCCTGCTGGTCCAGCTCTGCATGCCGGAAGGGTGGTGTTCCCCTGGCTAGTGGTCCTCTGTGGGGTGGAATTCCCCTGTGAGGTGGTATTCCCCTGGTCTGCATGAGCAGATGGTTGGGAGCAATATCCCGGATGGGCGAACCCCCCCCTTGGAGAGGCTTGAAAAACCGATCTCCCGCAATGTCCCATGGGCATAGTGCCCGAGTCAGGAGCCGCCTCGATGGCAAACCCCTCTTTCGCTAGTTGCGATGAGCCATAGTCAGTGCTTTCTTGACCGTCCCGGTCAACCTCGGGAGCTTCCTCCCCCCCGAGAGCAGAGCCAGGTGCGGAAGAGTGGCATGGCAACCTCCAGCGAAGCTGGTCAATATGCCATCGCAGCACATGACCGTCGTCCAATGCCACTTCGTAGGAAAGGGAGCTGGTGACCCTACAAACCACAGCTACCACCCACAAGTTGCCAGGGCCATAGTTTTGGGCCCAAACTGGATCGCCCAAGTTCAGCCACCTCGGTGCCCGTGGTTGGGACACTGCGATGCAACCCGGTCTGGATGTAACCTATCCAGCTTAGTGGTAAGCCAGCAACCCCATCAGAGCTCGACAGGGCTCTTGCCCATAGCAGTGCATGGAGTGGTGCAGTGGCACAGGAGAAAGTCAGCCAACTGGTGATGCCAGTTGCCGTGCGTGATTTTTTTCAAAGAATCTTTCGTAGTTCGCACCATGCGTTCCACTTGACCATTTGACGCTGGGTGGAATGGCGCCGACGTAGCGTGGTGGATTAAGTTTGTCCGCAGAAAAGACTGGAACTCCAAGGAAGTAAATTGAGTTCCGTTGTCGGAGACAATTATGTCCAGAAGTCCATGAGTGGCAAAAATGCCACGAAGAACCCTGATGGTGATAGTGGAAGTTGCAACGGACACTGGAACTACCTCCAGCCAATTAGAGTGACTGTCCACAACAATAAGAAAGAGTTGCCCCTGAAAGGGGCCAGCGTAGTCAATATGGATCCTCGACCAAGGATCGTGTGTTGTTTCCCACCTATGGATGGGAGCTTGGGGCATTTCTGGCTTGGACTGTTGGCAAATGTGACACCGTTGGACCTGGGCTTCGATCTCTTTATCGAGCCCTGGCCACCACATGTGACTGCGTGCAAGCGCCTTCATGCGGACTATCCACGGATGTCCCTCATGCAGAGAGGCTAGGACTCTAGTCCTCAGTGAGGTCGGGATGACTACCCGACTGCCCCACAGTATACACCCCTTGAAGGTGGATAGCTCCGACTTTTGCTTCCAAAACCCCTGAAATTCCGTGCCTGGACACGTGTCCAGCCATCCTGATAACACCCAGTTCAACATGCGTGTCAATGTGTTGTCAGCAGCTGTCTCAGCAGCTACATCCCCTGTGTGGAGAGGGGACTCAGGCAAATCCTGAATGGAGAGGATGTGGTTTGCCAGGGCAAGATCAGGCTCTATGTTCCTTAAGGGCAATCTACTGAGGCCGTCCGCATGGCTCATCTCTTTGCCCAGCTTGTGAATCATGCAAAAATCATACACAGAGAGAAATATTGACCATCTCAACATTCTAGGAGAGATTATGTGGGGTGTCTGCTTGTCCGTTGTGAACAACCCCAGAAGTGGCTTGTGATCTGTGAAGACCATGAAACGGCGACCATACAAGAAGTCATGGAACATCTTGATGCCTGCTACAATTGCCAATGCTTCTTGATCTATCTGCGCGTAATTACGCTCCACAGCAGACAGGGTTCTGGAATAATATGCTATAGGGACCTGAGTCCCGTCTGTTTTAAGGTGACTTAAAACAGCTCCGATCCCGTAAAGGGAAGCGTCGCATGCTATGCTAACAGGAAGTCGCTCATTAAAATGAGCCCACACCGCATTTGAGGAAAGTAATGCTTTAACTGCAGCAAAACTCTTCTCGTGGACATGTGTCCATGCCCATATAGCCTGTTTGTCTAGGAGCCGGTGTAATGGCTCCGCCATGGCTGCCTTGTGGGGAAGGAAGGCATGATAGAAATTTAGCAGTCCCAAGAACACTTGAAGTTCTGCTTTTGTTTTGGGACTGGGTGCCTGCTGGATTGCTTCCAGCTTGGACTGAGCAGGGTGTATCCCTTCTGCGTCTATGCGAAACCCCAGAAACTCTGTGGACGTGACCCCGATCTTACATTTGTCTTTCCTGAGTTTCAGGCCTGCTTTGCGAAACCGCAGCAACACGGCCCTGAGTCTCTCAGCTAGATTTTCCACTGATTCCCCTCCGATGAGGACATCATCGAAGTACGGGCATACGCCTGGAAGATCTCCATGACACTCTGGAAAATACCTGGTGCTACGTTAATGCCAAACTGTAGCCTCCGCACCTTGAAAGCCCCCTGATGGGTCACAATGGTTTGTGCCTCTGCCATGGCATCATCCACCGGCAGCTGTTGGTAGGCCTGGGCCAAATCAAGTTTTGAAAAAATGCAACCCCCTTGTAGAGATGTCAGAATATGGCTGACTACTGGCATGGGATAGGAGTGTTGCTGCAGAGCTTTATTCAGCGTGCATTTATAGTCAGCACAGATTCTGACTTCTCCGTTGGCCTTAAGTGGCGTCACTAAGGGAGTTTCCCAGGGACTGCTGTCCACAGGCTCTAAGATGCCCTGCTGCAAAAGTTTATCCAATTCTACATTAATTTTGTGCTTGAGAGCGAACGGCACCCGATGAGGCTTGATCCTAATCGGTGCGACAGAAGGATCTAACTTCAAGGCAATTGGGGGCCCCTTATATTCCCCCAGTTCAGTAGTGAACACATCTGCGAATTCTTTGCAGACTTGGTCCAGGCTGGCTGTTTGTAAACTGTTCAGCCCCGTTACCTGAATCCCCAGGGCCTCGAACCAATCAAGCCCTATTCGGCTTGTCCTGTTCCCATCAACCACAACGATGTTCAACATTCCCATGAATTTCCGGAATTGCACCCTTAGAGTGGCCTCCCCCTTAACTCTGACCAGAGAATTCTGAAAATTGGTCAATATTAAATTTGATGGCCTAAGTTTCACCTGTTGGCCGCTTCGGCCACAAATCCTGTTAAGAGTGCTCTGGGAAATGATGGACAGGGTGGACCCCATGTCCAGTTCCATCCTCAATGGAACCCCTTGCAACCTGACTTCGAGTTGCACCTTTTTCTTTAAGGGCCTATGTCCCCCGGTTCTATGGACACCGTGCCTGCTGGCACAGAACCCCACCCTGTTTTGGCTGGGTACCCCGGTACCTTTCTGAGGCAACTCTTTCTTGGAAAGTTCTTTTCCATGACCTAAACAAACAGCAGCGATGTGGCCTGGCTTGCTAGATGCTCGGCAATGGGCTGTTCGGAACCGGCAGTCAGCTCATTTGTGCCGTCCCCCGCACCCCATGCACCTAGGGAAGGGATCTGCCTTCTCAAGAAGTCTAGGAAGTCCTTTCGCCAGTGGTTGTCCTGATCCAACTCGGCCTCTTCCTCTGGTTTGACGTCCTCGTGGTGGATGGTTTGCGATAGCTGAGAGTTCTTCGAGAGCCGCAAGGCCCTTACAGCTCCGCCGGCTGCTTCTTCTGCGGTGACCTCTCGACACGCATCTTGGAATGAGACGGTCTCCTTCATGAAGATCTTCTGCTGAAGATCTCTGCTCCATAGTCCGCAAACCAAATGGTCTCATAACCGTTCCTCTAAGTCCTTGAATTCACATGGCCTCGCTGCCTGTTGGAGGACAGCGATGAATTCTGTGACGGACTCTCCTGGACGCTGGTCCCGCTGCTCGAAAGCGTGCCGCCATGCAATGACCGAAGAAGAGGGAGATGTCTGAATTATTCTAACTTTTGACTGGATGTTGATGTCCAAGCTCACTTCTCTCCCTCATATCTGATCTATGGGACACTCAATCATCCCATTCTATAGGAATTCTTTCCTAGAAATCTTGTGAGGCTATATATTATTTCCTCTCTTATTTAACTTCTATATAATAATTTTGTTAAGCAGTTTAGTAATCCATACTATCTTCCTCCTAATTTGCCTGGGAGATCTCGCTCTACAATCCTTATATTCATGATGCTGACATTTTGTCCAATACTATGAAAAATTGCAACTGGAGATAAACAGTGATACAACTAAATAATGATATTTTAGAGCCTCCCCCCAGACATATATTTCAGGCATATCAAGAAAATTCACATTGCATAAGTGCCAAGCTTAAAATATCTGGGTGTGGCATTTCAGGACACAAGTAAGCTAAGGGCACAGGACAGATATTCTAATTCAACTGCTCAAAGAACTTTGTGACTATCTTGCACTTCTACTGGACAAGGATGGGGGAACTAACTGCTCTTTAATTATTTCAAGCAAAATTATTGGCCCAGCTCATGAATAGAGAACAGCCTCAACAATTTTCTAGCTTCTTGAAACAGGTTGAGAGTACAAATTCCTCTGTTTTACATGTCTACATTTCTTCTGGTCATAAATTGCCCCTTTGTATTCAGGTCTGGCCTCAGAATGATAATGTAGCACTTGGGAATGAAGATGCAGCCCAGCACCCCAACACTGGAGGCTAAGATGGAGAAGACCTGAACAGCCATCATGAATTTTCCTTTGGTGCTCAGGTAGGTGGGCACAAAACTCACTCAGACACTGCAGAAGACCATCATGCTGAAGGTGATCAGCTTGGCTTCATTGAAGGCCCCAGGGAGATTCCTGGCTAGGAAAGCCAGGGTGAAGCAGATGGCAGCCAGAAAGCCCATGTAGCTAAGGGTGATGTAGAACATGACAACAGAGCCTTCATTGCATTGCAGGATGATCAGTCCTGACTGGGAGTGGAGGTCAGAATCAGGGAATGGGGGAGAAACTCCTATGCTCAATAAAGTGTAAACATATTAGTTGAATTGCCATAGCAGTTTTCATAAAATGTATTGAGAAATGAGGGTGTCAAGGTTCCTCCATGAATTCCTTCTATATTTCTATCTTGTTAACATGCTCCCAACTCCTCCAGGACATAGTTTTCCTCACAATCCTGTCTTCCAACTGCCCTTTAATTATTTCAAGAAATCATTGGTCTACCCATGTATGGAGAAAGCTTGGAGCATTTTCTAGGTCTGGACTGTTGGGAAATGTTGAGACCAGAAATTCCTCTGTCTCAGATTTCTACCTTGCTTCTGGTTGTAAGATTCTCCTTTGTATTCAGGTCTGGCCTCAGAATGATAATATAGCATTTGGGAATGAAGATGCAGACCAGCAGACCAGCACTGGAGGCCAAGATGGAGAAGACCTGAACAGCCACCATGAATTTTCCTTTGGTGCTCAGGTAGGTGGGCACAAAAGTCACCCAGACACTGCAGAAGACCAGCATGCTGAAGGTAATCAACTTGGCTTCGTTGAAGGCCCCAGGAAGATTCCTGGCCAGGAAAGCCACTGTAAAAGAGATGGCAGCTAGAAAGCCCATGTAGCTAAGGGTGATGTAGAACATGACAACAGAGCCTTCATTGCATTGCAGGATGATCAGTCCTGACTGGGAGTGGAGGTCAGAATCAGGGAATGGGGGAGAAACTCCTAGCCAGATGGAGCAGATGATAATTTGGACTGCAGAACAAGAAAGGATGAGGGAGTTGGCCAAGCTCTTCCTCAGCCATCTCTTCCATTGATTTCCTGGTTTTGTGGCCAGGAAAGCCAGCACTACCATGATTGTTTTGGCCAACAGAGAAGAAATGGCAACTGAGAAGACAATGCTGAACACTGTTTGTCGGAGAAGGCAGGAGGTTTTCCTTGGTTGACCAATGAAAAGTAAAGAAGACAAGAAACAAAACAGGAGGGAGACCAGTAGGATGTAAGAGAGGTCCCGGTTGTTGGCTTTGACAATGGGAGTTTCTAGGTATTTAATGAATATGCCTAAAACAAGGCCTGTGGTTAGGAACAAGAATAGGGCAAAAGAGACCAGGATGATGCCCAGATTTTCCTCATAAGACAGGAAGGTTATAACTTTAGGAATACACTGGACTCGGTTCTCATTTGGATATTCATCATCTGGACACTTGGTGCATTTTTCTGAATCTGAGAAAAGCAAAAGCAGTATTGCTTTTATGTTGTGTCCTTTTACCTTTCAAGAAATACTTTCTTCGACAAAAGATATAAGATACACTTCCTAATATCTCCACAGGATGCCTATATTGCAAAATCTTGTTGGCTGGCAGAGAAAGTTAATCCTTTGGTCATTTTGGAAGGCCATAAGGATGGGAACAATTCTTACCTCTAGTGGTTGAGTGTTTGATGGGGTTGGGCTGCAGCTTGTGGAACAACTGTGTTATATGTGCCATCGTAGAGAGCCCCAGAACTAGGCAAGCCACTACATTCTGCACCAGCTATAGAGCTCAACTGTTGAGTTTCAATATTTCTTTTAACTTGCACTTTCATGAAAATGCTGCAGAATAATTCAGTTCCACAAGGCCTGCCCTTTTCTTTGGTGTCACCCACCTTCCTGAATAGAGATGGTCCCCTCTGGACAAGGAACACAGTCATAGCAGCAAACTGGCTCTCCTTCTCGAGCCCGCTTGACAAATCCAGGATGACAACTTTCCACACATCTTGACTGAGGAAGAGGCTAAGCAGAAAAAAAAAAAGAATGCCAAAGAAAATATGTCAGGACTAACCATCCATGGCAAATGTATGAAGGCATGAACATTATCCAAGAAGCATCTGATCTATCTCTGCTATGGGATCAGACAAGCAAAGCCAATTGCAGAGGTATAGAATAGGCAGTACCTGGTGCAATAGCAGTAACTGTGACAAGGATCTAGTGGACTATGACTGAAGTATGAGCCAACAATATGCTGCAGCCATAAAAAAAGGCAGTGCAGTCCTAGGCTGCATTAACAGAGGGATAGAATCAATATCATGTGAAGTGTTCATTGTACTTTATAATGTCTTGAAAAGACCACACTTGTAATACTGCATCCAGGTTTGGTCACCATGATACAGAAAATATGTTGAAAGAGTGCAGAAAAGAACAAGAAAGATGATTAGGAGACTGGAGGATAAAAGATATGAAGAACAATTGCAGGAACTGAGTATGTGTAGACAAATGAAGAGCAGTGTTCCAATTTCTAATGGACCGCTCCAGAGAAGAGGGATCAACCTATTCTCCAAAGCACCTGAATGTAGGACAAGGAACAAAACTATGAAACAGAGATTCAACCTAGAACTAAGGAGAAATTTCCTGACATTGAGAACAATTAGTCAATGGAATGGCCTGCCTTGAGAAGTTGTGGGTGCTCCATCACTGGAGGTTTTTAAGACAGCCGTTTGTCTCACATGGCGTAGGGTCTCCTGCTTGAGAAGGGGGTTGGACTAGAAGACTTCCAAGGTCCCTTCCAAATCTGTTATTCTGTTTTTCTGAGGAACCTTCTTCCTAGGAGCAAAAGCCCTATTATTCTACCCCAGTGGGGTGAAAATAATGCATGGATTACTTTGATAAACTCTGGGCTGCTTTAAAACAGCAAAGAACAGTTTTCTCAAACAGGACAAGATGAGGTTTATTTCCCAATGGGATTAAAAGCCTCTCCATCCAAATCCAAACCAGAATTCAGGCATTGGTCAACAGAATTGCCTTCTTTGCTATTTGAGGACAAGGAAGAAGTGAAGGTCTACTGCTCTATCCCAATGTGGTGAAAGAGAGGCATGGATAATTCTAGCAATGTCTGGGCTGCTTAAATATCTCAGATTATGGACCTGCTTTTTCTTAAATATTTCAAAGACTATGGTCATTTTCCCCAAACAGGATATAGTGACTCTGAATTCCAAAGGCTTTTTCCCACCTGCACTAACAGGATTGCCATCTAGTCATGATTAAATTTCATCAGTTCAGTCCACAATTGAACTCAGGCATTAGTCAACAGAATGGCCTTTTACTTTGCAAATTTTGAAAAGGGTCAAGCCAGGTTGAGTCTATTAGCACCAAAATTGCCAGCAATTTTCCACCTCTCTCACAAGGTCATGGCCATTGTCTATGTCATAAAGTATACTCATCCAGCATTCTATGTTGGACATAGCTGCATCAGCTAAAAATAGGGTTCCATTTTATAGCATGTGAAGGATTCCATGTTCAAACTAATGAAACCTCCCAAGCCATCTAAGAAATCTATAAGAGTTCCACTCCCCACATTCAATTATTAATGAAGTAAGATGATCAGGCTTAGCTTACTTGAAATGAGCTAAGATAAATCAGAGAAAACTCTACAATATTTTCCCCACCTTGTTGAGCAATTTTAGTTGTGAGCGAGCATCTTGGTTGATAATAAGTCTTTGTGTTTCAAAACTCCCCAATAGCACTTGGATGGGATCCTTCTTGGGGAGAACCAACAAGCTCACAAGGTCCAGATTGGATGCTACATCTCCATTTTGGTCCAAGTAGAGTTTCAAGTGGGAAAGATTCCAAAACTCATTTTTGTCAAAAAAGGGGTGAAACTAGAATGAAACCATCCCAAACTTTAAAAGAAGAAACCTTGGTTTCTTATCCCTTGTGACCTTTAAACAATTTAATCTTTCTTCAACAGTTATCTAAGTTGCAAATATGGGGCTATTTGGGGAAACAAATATTACTGCTATCTTCAAAAGTGAAAAACAAATGTTCAGCAACATTAATCAATCATACATTGAGGAAAATATATATTGACAAAATAATTCATTGAGAAAATTTGGCAGTTATAAGGATCATTTTGGAGCAGGTCACAAATAAATTGAGTAAACAAATGAATAGATTGTTCACAAACTCTTTTTTTTTAAGTGATTACAAGAAAGCATGGATTTGAGAAGAACAAAGTTGCCAGACTAATCTTCTGTCAAGTAGACCAGAGTGAAAACATGACCAGATGAGCTAATTCTGCTTTAATCTGAATGTACAAATCTCTTATCAGTACTTTTTACACTCTGAAAAGTTAGGGAGGATCTTTTCCGAGTTTCTTTCTCTGCGCCACAACTGTGGTCCTATGTGATTGTTCCTAGGAAGGATATTTTCCCTATAATCTGCAAAGATCATTCCAATATATCATTACACTTTCCTTAATAGATAGTGGAAATGCTGGTAATAAAACTTGATTTCAACAAAGTATTAACAAATTGCTTCCTGATATTATGATTAGGAAGCTAGTTACATAAGGGCTGGATTGTGATAATTAAAGGAATAAAAACTGTGCAGTAAATTTTCAACATTTCTCATAAAACTGATTCAGTTATAAAACAACAACTATTCCTTGTCATGTATTCTGTATTTTCATAAATATATAAAGATTTTAAAAATCATGTGATTGTGATGCCAGATTTATACGATAGACAAAGCTATTTTGATCAATTTTATAATAATACCAAGCTTCCAGGCAAATATTTATGACTTCCTAAAGTCATAGGTAAAATCAAGTTGAAAAAGATCTGATTTTCAGAAACTATAAAGTAAAATATGGCACCTTTTATAAGAACAAATTGATGTCAACTGCAATGTAGACCTTTCAATAGGTTTTCATTTCTTTTTTTTATATAATTGTATATCTGAATTGGTCAATAATTACAACAAATTAATAGTGGTTTTAGTATTTTCATGATTTGATCATAATGTCATTGATGATACATAGGAAGAAAAATGATGGATATCAAACAAATATATTTGTGAAAATGATCTCAAAATAGTGATTCATTATAAACCAAATGTTCTACATTTAGGCAAGAAAAACCAAATGTACAGGTATAGTATAGGGGGTACCTTGCTCAATAGTAGTAACTGTGAGAGGGATCTCGGAGTCCTAGTGGACAATCACTTAAATATGCCAGCAGTGTGCTGCAGCTCCAAAAAAGCCAACACAGTCTGCTGCTGAATCTAACACAATGAATCATCACGTATATTAATACCACTTACCATGCCTGATGTAAGTGTCAACCCACGATTTGTAAAATAGATGTAGAGGAAGAGAGGCAAGAATGGGCACAAGATGCCGGAGGGGGACTAGGGCTCAGAACGTTGTGGAATTGGGTATGTCATAGTTAATGAAAAGAAGGACTAGGGGACATGAATAGCCGGTAAATTCCAAGGGGCTTCCACAAGAGGGGAGTCCAATCAAAGCGAAGCAACCTGTAGGCGAAAAAATAAAGTAAAACTAGGAGAAGGAGGAGCAACCAAAAAAAGACCGAAGACTTCCTGACAGAACAATTAACCAGTGAAAACAACCTGCCTCCAGAAGCAGTGAATGCTCCAAAACACTGGAAGTTTTTAAGAGAGACTGGACAGCCATTGTCCGAAATGGTATAGGGTTTCCTGCCTGAGCAGGGGGTTGGACTCGATGACCTCCAAGGTCCCTTCCAATATTATTATTATTATATATTATAGTATTAATGATTAGTATTATAATTTATTATTATTATTATTATTATTATTATTATTATTATTATTATTATTATTATTATTATTATTATTATTATTATTATTATTATTATTATTATTATTATTATTATTATTATTATTATTAAATGTGAGCCAGCAGTAAGATGCTCATGTAAAGAAGGCAAATGCAGCCATAAGAATCTAAGGAGCTGAACATTCTTGTTTGGGGAGGCCCCAACTCAAATACCAGCTCCCCTTTCAGGCATCATGCTTGGAGAAGACATTACAGAAAATTTGGATCAGCTCTAGGAAAGGACAACGATGCCAAAAAAGAGATCAAAGGAGCTGCTCTTAGCTTTGAGGAAAGACAACAAGAAGAAAAGCCATGTTGGTCTTTAGGAAATGAAGATCAGAAGGGGTCTGGGAGCCCCTTTTTCAACTAACATAATCTCTTGGTTGGAGAAGGAAGATGCAGCACTCATCCAATTAACTGAAAAATCTTACACAGAAGCTTAACATCTGTTCACTGTTATTCCAAACGTCATAACAGGAAAAATAAACTCAGTTAAAAGGGAAGAAATTCTGGCTGAATGAAAGGAAAAACATCCTAAACAGAGGAAAAGTATTAGAGTTCCGCCAGTGAACCAGAGAAGTTCAGTCTGAATGGTTTCAAAGCAAATTGTCTTAAAGCAAAGATGAAACAGCCATCTGTCAGAGAAGGTTTAATTTGTATCTAACTTGTTTCAGTTTGATGATCTCCTAGGTTCTCTTTCAAATTTATGAATGAAAACATTCTATGATGCTAATTACAATCTGTGTTTAATATCATTTTTTAATGTAATGGTGCCCACTCTAGAACATTAGGCCCCAAACAATTAGATTAGCCAAACCTGATGACTTTTTGTAACCCAAGGAATTTGAGACAGTTCCCTCTTTCTTCTATGGATTCCTTCTCAGATGAACTAAGTTTGATGGACCCATGTCGGGATCCCATACCTGCCAGGGCTGCAGTCTTGGAGCCCCCATCCTCTCTTTGCCCTGTTTCATTCTCCTCTTAGATCTGGAAGAATATGCAGCATTCAGGGTATGGGCCAGAGTCTTAACAATACTGTAAACATGATTGTTAATTGAGATCTGTAAACTGTTCCTTCCCTTTTTGGACTCCAGTGATGCTTTCTGGGTGCATCTTCTCCGACCATTAACAGAAAAGACATGATTTGAAAAAGAGCAGTGGAAATACTGATTGTGAAACTGGAGATCTACAAACAAATAGAGTTCACTGGCATCATCTTTTGGCCTTTTTTTTACCTGAAAAGCAAAAGACCAAATACTATGGATATATTTGAGAAATCTGTGCTTTTTCCATGAATATGTTCCCAAAGTTGTAGTGATCCAGACTTTCCCTTCAATGGGCCCTGGCAAACGTTCAAGTGTTGAATGGAAAGGAGACATTCTGTCCAAAAGGGAAGTATATTCCATGAAGTGAACAAAGATGTTGACTTGTCTCCATTTAGTGATGGCATCCATGAGGGGTGCTGCATATCCAGTAATTGACAATCGTTTAGATAAAACAACACAAATTCCATTCTTGAGAAGCAAAGGAGTAAAAGTCCTCATGAAATTCTCTCCTTTCTCTGTGTCTGAAGCAAAAAGACCAATCAAGATCCAACTGAAATGAAGGAGCAGTTGTACAATTCCTGAGTACTGGATCCCTTCTTTGGGGAGCATTAGATGGAAAAAAGGGAATAGACGTTTATCACTCAGAGCTACTGAAGGAGTTATATAACTAATCTGAAAGAACAATGAAGAATGCTGTGTTATATTTGGGGTCAGATAAAGTCCAAAATATTAATTTTTAATATACCCATATTGGTTCTCAAGAACTATTTTGTTGAGTAATCATTATACAATACAAAGATACAAAATATAAAACACAGAACATTAACAAGACAATATATAATAAAAGAATAAATATAATAAATATAATAAAATAATAAAAGAAACCAATTCAGATATACTATATACTTTAATAAATGGGACTAAGAAAATTGGATAGCTATGATTTTTTTTAGTTTAAGCAGTAGATTCACTCATGTCCTTGCTCTTTGATGATGAGTGTTCAAAGATCCAGTCTCAGAGAAAACTATTCCTAGTAAGGAAAGGTATTAACATGCTCTATTGGCTCACCATTGAATAGTCATCTATGGCTTTGATGTCATTTTCAAAAATCATACTTCAATAAATTAATTAATAATTACAGTATTATTATGGGAGTTGAAGGCAAGACTTTATAACAGCATATGCAACCAAACTTGTGAATATTATAATAATAATATCATTGTCAGTGTACAATAAGTTGTTACTATATATATATAGTGCCTTGGGCATGTGTACTTGAGAGTCCTTCATTAGTACTAGTAAGTCATTCATGTCTAGATTGAATAATAATGTTGTCAGTATACACATTTGTCTTACTCCTTAGTGAGTATCAATCCTACTTCCTACAGATGTGTAGCAGAAGGTGCCAGAGCAATGAGGATAGTATTATGAGAGGATATGGCTGCTTTGACTGTTGTCCCCTCCTTACTATGGATCTCATTCCCCAGCCATGACACCTATGATGGCCATGGTGAAAAGAAGCTCCTAAATTCCATAAAGAAGATATAACTAGATCTATTACTTACTCACCCACCTCCCCTGGAGTCATTTTCCCAACAGAGAAACATCCACACACAAACCTGTGGAACTTTGTAGGTGCCAACTAAAGTTGACATCTGGATGGAGATGTCCCTTCTGGCTGCATCAAGAAGAGCCAAAAGGTTGTCCTTCCTTCCACAGCTGTAGTTGGGAACATTGGTTTCTCCAGTAGAAAGCATGTGCAGCAAGACATCTGAAGTGGCAAGTGTACTCAGTGAATTGTCATGGATGTTGTAGCCAAGTGTGAGATTGTGCAGGAGACATAGATTCTTGTTCACTTGTTGAATGGCAAAAATGAAACGGACAATTCTAGCCTTATCTCTAGATAATGTATCAGAAGATTCCCACCTATAGAAAAATATTCATATTATCAACATCTCCATCAACAGCAATAACAGAATATTTTTAAATTTATTTTTATCACCAAAAGCATATTGAGTTTTAAGCCAATATTGATCCAGAATTAGAGGCAAAAATTAAACCATTTAATTTTCATGAATTTTGGGAAGATAAGTTGGCTTTATATCAATGATAACATAGAATATCAGAATTGAAAGGGACCTTGGAGGTCTTTTAGTCCAACCCCCTGCTCAAGCCAGAGACCCTATACTATTTCAGACAAGTGACTAACCAGTCTCTTCTTAAAAGCCTTTAAGCTTTTTTTTAAAGCTTTTTTGAACATTTATAGAAATATGATAATGGACTGGGCATAGGAAACTACAATATTTTAAATAAGTATTTTAAAAAAGAATCAGTATTCAAGTGATAAAATAAGGATTGTGGTGGGGGAGAGAAATAATCTAAAGTTCCTTTAGCTGTTTGGATTTGAGTCTCTTCCAGGAAATTAGTCAGGTTCTGCAAAATAGGATTAAGCGGGGGAAAAACAAGGAAAGTGTTATAACTGCAAACGGAGGGAATGCAACTGTATCACACTGAGTAACTTACAAGTGAGACTCTGTAGAAGGATTCGTGTTGAAAGGCAATGTTTTATTTGGTATTAATGTTGCAGTGATAACTACACCAATGATATGGTCTCCAGGCCTGTAATAGCTTGGTGGAATTTTTCCATCCAGATGCTCCAAATTCAGTGGGCACTTAGTTCTAAGTATTCCAGAGACTATATGTGACACCGGTAGCATCAGAAGCATCAGAATCAGGAGCAGGAGACCCATAATTTATTGGGCTAAATTAATCCCTTTCTAAACCACAAGAAGAAGAAGAATTAGAAGAATTCAAAACATTCTCACAAGATGGAATTGCCAGTGGCTTTCCTTATTCAGACAGAGACAAACAGAGCTTCACCTGGAAAGAAGAGAAAGTACATTCAAAAGCACAGCTCCTGCCTGTTTCAAAACTTGTGCCACACATAGCATGACCTGTGGCATTTATCTTTTTCTGATGGAAGATCCTTTTCATATTGCTTCAGATTGCTGTTTACATCCAAAGCAGTCACTGGAGACATAGCAGAAGAGGTCTCAAGAGGGGATGGTGATAATTACAGTGAGAAACAACTTCTTTGGGGATCTTGAAGTTCTTCAAGACTTCATGTCGAGGGTAGCTAGAGAAAAGTATGTTAGTGTAAAATTACAGATATAATCTTGGAGACCCTATTCTGTAATGGTTGTGGTCCTTCCTGTCAAGACATGTGCAGAAAGTGAGGCTGGATTAAGGAAATTGACTTCTCCTGTCTTTCAACTTGGCATCTTGTCTCCAGAGATTGCTGGGAAAGGTCACCCAGAACTATGGAATGTGGTACCACTCTGTGTTGATGACACTTAATTCTAGTGCTGTCTGTCTTCTAACATCAAGAAAGCAGATGATGATCAAGAAAGGAGAGGTTGTCCACAGCAACCTTTAATTTGCCAGGGACACAAATGTCCAGCTGGCTGTCATCAGCATACTGATGACAAAAAAGGGGAAAAAAAGATCCAGGAAACTACAGACCTATCAGCTTGATTTCAACACCTGGGAAGATTCTGGAAAAGATAATTAAGCAACGAATCTGTGGACACCTAGAAGCAAACAAAGTCATAACCAAAAATCAGACAAATCTTATTACATTCCTTGACAAAGTGACTAAATTAGTAGACCAGAGAAATGCTGTGGATATACTTTACCTGGACATCTGTAAGGCATTTGATAAAGTAGACTACAACCTACTACTTGATGAGATAGAAAAATGTGGGATAGACGGCATCACCACCAGCTGGATTCGTAGCTTGCTGACCAACCACACACAATGTGTAGCCCTCAATGTAACTGCTTCTACATGGAGGGAAGTATGCAGGGGGGGAGGGTACCCCAAGGCTTTGTTTTAGGCCCAGTACTCTTCAACATCCTCATCAATGAATTGGATGAGGGGATAGATAGGGAATAATCAAATCTGCAAATGACACCAAGTTGGCAGGAATAGCCAACACTCCTGAAGATAGGCTTAAGTTACAGATGGATCTTGAACATTGGGCGCTATGTAACAAAATGAAATTCAATGGTGAAAAAGTAAGGTTCTACATTTAAGCAAGAAAAACCAAATGCACGGGTATAGTATAGGTCAGGGGTAGGCAACCCAAAACACTCAAAGAGCCACTTGGACCCATTTCCCACCAAAAACAAAACACTGGGAGCCGCAAAACTCTTTTGATATCTAAAATGAAGATAACACTGCATATATCCTTTTTTACCTTTAAAATATGTGTGTGTGTGTGTGTGTGTGTATGTGTTTATATATATATATATGTGTGTGTATGTGTATGTATATATGTATATATATGTGTGTGTGTATGTATTTATGTATATACATATATATATACACACACATATATATATACAAACACACATATATATATATACACACACATATACACATATATATATATATAAACACATACACACACACACACACACACACATATTTTAAAGGTAAAAAAGGATATATGCAGTGTTATCTTCATTTTAGATGTCAAAAGGGTCTCTCTCTCTCTTCTCTTTCTCCCCCCCCCTCCCTCTCTCCGATCTTCTGCTCACCTGGCAAGCTGGCTTCAAGCTGTTCTGCAACAAGCTCAGGGGTAGGCAGCCTTGGCTCTTTTATGACTCATGGACCAACTCCCAGAATTCCTGAGTCAGCCTAGCTGGGCTAGCTAGCTCTCTCCTGCCCTTCCTGCTTCCTGCAGAGACGCAGCAAAGGGAGCAGCCCCGCCCAGCTTCTCAGCTCTTCGGAACAGGGTGAGGCTACTCTCTTGTTACTTACACACACACAAACACACACACACAGAGAGAGAGAGAGAGAGAAGCAAGCTCTGTCTCTGTCTCTCTCTGCAAATGGCAGAGGAGGCTGGGAGCCGCAGGGGAAGGCTCAAAGAGCCACATGCGGCTCCGGAGCCGCAGGTTGCTGACCTGTGGTATAGGTGGTACCTGGCTCAATAGTAGGAACTGTGAGAGAGATCCTGGATCCTAGTGGACAATCACTTAAATATGGACCAGCAGTGTGCTGCAGCTGCCAAAAAAGCCAACACAGTTCTAGGCTACATTAATAGAGGGATAGAATCAAGATCATATGTGTTAATATCAATTTATAATGCCTTGGTAAGGCATGTCCACATCATTTTGCTGGTCTACTAATTTGGTCACTTTGTCAAAGAATGAAATAAGATTGGTGTGGCAAACCCGTGCTGGCTTCTAATTATAACTTTATTTGTTTCTAGATGTTCACAGATCTCTTTTTTTAATTATCTTTTCCAGTGTCTTCCAGGTATTGATGTTAGGCTAATTGGTCTGTAGTTTCCTGGATTTGTTTTTTTTCCCTTTGTTGAAGATGGGAACCACATCTTCTCTTTTCCAATCCTCTAGTTGTTCCTCGGTGCTCCAAGATTTTTGAAATACATGGTAAACAGTTCTGAGATAACATCTGCTTACTCCTTCAGAATTCTGGGATGTAATCCATTAGATGCTGGTGATTTATATTCATCAACATCAGACAGGTGGTCTCTTACCATTAATTTTTATTTCTAGTCTGTCTTTTATAATTTTGTTTTTGGTAGGTTGGGCTATAGTTTCTTTTTGCATGAAGATTGATGCAAAGAATGAGTTAAGCAGCTCTGCTTTCTCTCTACTGCCTGTTACTTCCTTGCCATCTTCTCTCTTTAGTGGACCTTTGACTTTTTTCTTGTTATTTATATTGTCAAGGTTCCGACTGATAATCCCAACAAAGAAAGCACAACTCAGACATTCCAATCTCTAATGCAAAACTTTATTAAGTACAGCATATCGGCACTGATGAATAGAAAACCAGCTCTGGCTAAATTGGCACCAGAACAGTAAATTAAAAGTATAGAATGTAAGTGTAGAATTTCCCATTTAGGAGTGTCTATCCCTATGCGTTCACCCCTAGCTTTGTTAGCTTTTTGTAAACCTTTCTCCTTTCTAGGACATCTCACTTCTCCTATTAAATCATGTTAGCTAGGAAATTGCCAAAAGTTTTTTTAGTATGAGATGGGTGTTAAACAAACAAACAAACAAGAAAGAATCCCAGGTTCCTCTGTGCTTCTGCTCCATCCTCATCTTTGCCTTAGACTGGGCCATTTTAGCTATTTCCACAGTCTTAGCCTTCTTCTTGAATCCTTTGCCCCAACCCTCAGTAGGTGGAAAATCTGTTCCAATTACCAGGTTACAATCGCAAGTTAGGGAGAATTCCTACCAACAATTCTGTTCCTTTTCCTGTGCCTGTATTCTGGCTTTAAACAATGGGACCATTTCATTCTGCCCAAAAACACTTCTCAGAGGCTCTTTTTCTGTAATGGTGCATCCTTACTAAATTAGGACTTGGGCCGGTTGCATCATATGGAGGCTGCGCCCACCCTAACTCCGGCAATGCAAAAAATCTTACGATATGAGGAGACTTCCAGTTTTGCACAGTAGCAACCGTTCACGGGCTTGCAGATTCTCTGCACCCCCGCGGCTAATTTTGCCCTGCCTGGGGACCCTATATGTGTCTAAGTCACCCCAGATAGGTGACAAAGAAAGAAGGGTGCTCCAGTGATTCTGTAATGGCAGCAGCCATTCCGTTTGACTTGGGGAATGCCTTCTAACCTGACAGGAGAAAGGCTGGCTGTATTGCATTGACCAGCCCAAGCTACTAGCAACCGAAGTCCAAAAGCACTAAGCAGCATAACTTTGAACAGCATGCTTGAAACTGGATGAGGAATTCGATATTCTCTTTTCTATTCTACATTTAATTTCCTGGAAAAGATCCCCAAGAAGCAAAATACCTCCGAAAGGGAAGGAGGAGGATTTCCGCCCCACTCTTATGCTAATGAAAGTGGCGAATTAATCTTTTTATGGAGGATCAAAATATATGGAAGTGAAATAAATATAAAACCTGAAATTTAAAACTTAAATCTGGATATATCTAAAATTATTTGATGGTTAAGACATTCATTTTAAAGATAATTGTTCATTTTGGAAATTGAAAAACAAATAGTTGCTGACACCTAGTGGTGGATGAAGATTATGACAGCTATGACTTTAATATAAGACTTGGCAAAACCTGGGAAAAGCTAATCAGTGTTTGTGACCTTCAAAGTTTTAACAACAAAGAACAGCTGTGACAAAAAAAGGCAATAATCTGGGCTGTAGACCAAGAGAGAATTATAAATTTCAGGGGAAAAAAAACTTTTTTGAACTATTTGGATTACAAATATCTATTTAATTGGGACTCTAAAGCTATTTGCAGAGAAAAGAAAGGAAGAGAAAAACTCAAATTCTTGGCCATCATGGATAAGAGACATGTAGAAAGAACATATCAAGAAAACATAAACACAGGAGGAGATATATAGTATACTGCAACTAATTCAAACAACAATGACTTTAAACCACAAAGAAATCCAAAATAACTTTGAAAATATAAATCAATCTATTTCTAAGTTAACTCTACAACAAAAAATTTCCCAGAAAACAACAACAGAGAAGGAGCAGATACAATAGATAAATGGATATAGAATTGAGAATAGAGACTTAAAGATGGAACTTAACAAAACAAGAAAACATGATTCAATCCTAGTGGGGAAAAATTCACAAGAATTAGAAAAAACAACTTATCCCTTAAGACTACAAAATAAATCTGAGGACAGTAAAACAGATTGGATAAAATGGATTGTAGAGATGTCAGGAACATCGGAGAGAAAGGAAATGATAAGAGAAGCGGAGAGAAAGAAAAAGAAAAAGATTTTCAACAAACATGGAAAGGCAGAAGCTCCTGATTTACTTCACCTGATTTACTTTTTACAGTATATCTATAGCAACATCTACGAACATAAGGAAAAAACTTTTTGATTCAGCAAAATACATTGATTAAGAAAGATACTGGGCAAAGGAAAAAGACTAAAGTGGAAAGCAAGAAAATAGATGATGGGACTTACCAGAGAGAATACTTAAAAAGAAACATTTGTTTGAATATGGTTAAAGAAATAGAAAGGTTTTGGAATATATATGTTATTCTAAGAGGGATGAATTCCCTAAATAATATAGTATGCTTTTTTCCCCTTTTTTGTTCTCTTTCTTGAAATGAGTAATATAAAAAAGTTGAAATGACTTAGATAAAGGAAATGTTTTAGATACATAAATGTGATTGAATTTAAGAAAATTATAATGGATAAAAATGTTTTGAATAAGAGTTAAAGGATTAGATGATTAGATGTATTAATTGGAATATTTAAACATATTTTTAATTATGGTTAAAAAGAATAAGAAATTTAGGAAATAAATATATATTAGCTTAGGAGGGATATATATTTGAAGTAGTATGTTATTTTTTATGTTTCTTTACTCTTGCTCTCCTTTCTTTTTTTCCCCATTGTTTTATCTATTGCTTAAGAAAAGTAAAAATGTGAGATGGTTTATATGGAAAAATAGAGTTAAATTTTTAAATGTAATTAATTCTTGAGAAAATCTTAACCAGTAAGAATACCTAGAATTTGGTGGGAGAAACAAATTAAAATAAGGACTGTAACAGGATCTATGATAATGATTGGAGAGAAAAGAATGATTGGATAGAAAAGAAATGTCATATTGATGTGATTGTTATTTTTAGGAATATTGGGAAAATATATATTTAATTATCTATCAAAACAATAAGAATTGTATTAACTCAATGTTTGCAAAAGAGGATATTTGGGAAAAGAAGAAATCAACTAAAACCATTATGTGGATTATGGATTATAGAAATCAATTGTTAATGATTATTTTACAAATGTAATCCAGACAACACACTGTTCACCAATTATTAAGTGATTTATGTTTTTTTAAAATATCAATAAAATGTATTACAAAAAAAAAAAGTTGTGATATGTCACGACACATCACGTGATGTGGCGAGTTTGACACCCGTGGTATAAGTTCTCCTGCTTGAGCAGGAGGCTGGGCTAGAAGACCTCCAGCTCTATTCTGTTCTGTTCTGTTCTGTACTGTTCTATTCTGTTTTTTTTAAAATATGTTTTATTGATTTTTTGCGATAACAATCTTTAGTGCTTGATGAATAGTGTGTTATCTGGATTCATATATTTAACAACAATCAATAATAATTTAATTTCTATAAATCCATAATAAAACATACTAGCTAGAGATACATTCCTTGATCTTCTCTTCTTCCAATAGTATTCTGCTTTTACCAACATTGAGCAAATACAGTTCTATTCTATTCTATTCTATTCTATTCTATTCTATTCTATTCTATTCTATTCTATTCTATTCTATTCTATTCCTTATATATGTAATGCATGATAGCATTTGTCTGGTTATCATTAGCTTTGAAGGCTTCAAATTATAGTTTTGCAATTGTAGCAAATTTATTCACAAAAAGAAAACTTTAAACTTTATAGCTTTAAAAATTATCTTCAATTTCATTTTTTATACAAAAAGCTGTACATGCTTCTAAGTTTTTTCAATGCTTGGTGTAAAATGCATTTCATGAGTTTCATTAGAGCTCTGAACAATGGCATTTCTTCAAATATTCTGAATAGGCTTAATTTGGCTTCTTGATCAAATTACAAGGAAAAGGTCTTGAGAGAGTGTTTTAAGTGGCTGCTGAAATCCAAAAGTTGTGTCCAACAATGAAAGTAGCCCAATTTTGTTTTACTGTATGTACAACTTCTTTTCACAAAAAAATGAGGTTGCAACAATCAAAAGTTCCCCATTTTTTTTCTCTAATTAAGCTTACAGCTGCTTCTGTGGAGGTGTAGCTACTTTCAGTTGTACTAGCTCTTTGCGTTAATTTTTGTGATTTCATTGTCTGCAGTCTAATTGATATTTCTTACAAAATGGGGAACCTCCCTCTATGCTTATACACTCCTTCTCTAATACCTGATCTGTTCCATCAGAAATGAACACAGCTCCTTTTCCAATGTGTCTTCACCTATCATTTTACATATGAAAGTGCCCACAAATCCCCTCCACTCTCCTCTGACTCCATCCTGCAAGCCAAAAATTGCAGCCAGATCATATTTGTCTCTTAGGTGTAGGACAAGTACGTAGATTAAGGGAAAGGGTAAAGGGCAGACTTTTTTTCTAAGGAAAAACCTCTCAATTTGTACTCGGACAGCCCCCAGCAGTTTTGAGTCAAAAGGAGTCCCACTATGTCCACCAGGCCTCCCATGAAAGGCGTCCAGTGTACTGGTCAATTTCTCTGTGCATAGCATGACCACTGAGTTTCCATTGCTCCATATATTTAAGTACACCCAGTTCACACTAATGTTTCATAAACCAGCAGGACCTTCCTTAGGAGCCTTCTGCAATACTTTTATAGCCTGCATATTTCCCACTTGCCTTCTTCCCAGAGATTCTTACATTTCCGCTTCAGATTACTTATCCCTATGATCTTTGTCCTCATTTGGAATTGGAGGGCCTTCCCTTTTCCTTCCTTGTGTTGGTTATTGTGGTCCCGGATTCATATCTTAGGTTGATTCTCTTTGAATTTCATACACTCCCCTTCTTTCATAGCCTACTGAGACATAAGTGATGGCACTAGACCCACTCAAGGCCTTTTGCCATAGCAGATTTATTTATTTTTGGGGAAAACATTCATTCACTAATAATGGTCTGCCTGAACACAATTATACACTTCCATGCCTGCCTAGTATCAAGTTAGGCAACTTCATCCATTAAAACAATAGGAAAAAGGGAGTTTGAACAGAATCTCGGGGTCAGTCTCCATTCAATACAGAAAGTTACATGGACTCCTTCAAAGCCAAATTCTCCTTTGCTTTCCAGACACATCCAGTTTTGTTCAGTTGAATTCAGAGCAGGGCTAGGGGTGGCTGAGAATTGGAATGAAAGTGACCACATGGTCACTTTGATGTAAAAAAGATGTTGAGATTCTAGAGAGAGTACAGAGAAGAGCAACAAAGATGATCAGGGGACTGGAGGCTAAAGCATATAAGGAACGGCTGCTGGAATTGGGTATGTCTAGTTTAATGAAGAGAAGGACGAGGGGGGACATGATACCAGTGTTCCAATATCTCAGGGGCTGCCACAAAGAAGAGGGAGTCAAGCTATTTTCCAAAGCGCCTGAAGGCAGGACAAGAAGCAATGGATGGAAACTAATCAAGGAGAGAAGCAACCTAGAACTAAGGAGAAACTTCCTGACAGTTAGAACAATTAACCAGGGGAACAACCTGCCTCCAGAAGCTGTGAATGCTCCAACACTGGAAATTTTTAAGAAGAAACTGGACAGCCATTTGTCCGAAATGGTATAGGGTTTCCTGCCTGAGCAGGGGGTTGGACTCGATGACCTCCAAGGTCCCTTCCAATTTTATTATTATTATTATTATTATTATTATTATTATTATTATTATTATTATTATTATTATTATTATTATTATTATTATTATTATTATTATTATTATTATTATTATTATTATTATTATTATTAAATGTGAGCCAGCAGTAAGATGCTCATGTAAAGAAGGCAAATGCATCCATAAGAATCTAAGGAGGTGAACATTCTTGTTTGGGGAGACCCCAACTCAAATACCAGCTCCCCTTTCAGGCATCATGCTTGGAGAAGACATTACAGAAAATTTGGATCAGCTGTAGGAAAGGACAACGATGCCAAAGAAGAGATCAAAGGAGCTGCTCTTAGCTTTGAGGAAAGACAACAAGAAGAAAAGCCATGCTGGTCTTTAGGAAATGAAAATCAGAAGGAGTCTGGGAGCCCCTTTTTCAACTAACACAATCTCTTGGTTGGAGAAGGAAGATGCAGCACTCATCCAATTAACTGAAAAATCTTACACAGAAGCTTAACATCTGTTCACTGTTATTCCAAATGTCATAAAAGGAAAAATGAACAGTTAAAAGAGAACAAATTCTGGCTGCATGAAAGGAATAACATCCTAAATGGAGGAAAAGTATTAGAGTTCCGCCAGTGAACCAGAGAAGTTCAGTCTGAATGGTTTCAAAGCAAATTGTCTTAAAGCAAAGATGAAACAGCCATCTGTCAGAGAAAGTTTAATTTGTATCTAACTTGTTTCAGTTTGATGATCTCCTAGGTTCTCTTTCAAATTTATGAATGAAAACATTCTATGATGCTAATTACAATCTGTGTTTAATATCATTTTTTAATGTAATGGTGCCCACTCTAGAACATTAGCCCCCAAACAATTAGATTAGCCAAACCTGATGACTTTTTGTAACCCAAGGAATTTGAGACAGTTCCCTCTTTCTTCTATGGATTCCTTCTCAGATGAACTAAGTTTGATGGACCCATGTCGGGATCCCATACCTGCCAGGGCTGCAGTCTTGGAGCCCCCATCCTCTCTTTGCCCTGTTTCATTCTCCTCTTAGATCTGGAAGAATATGCAGCATTCAGGGTATGGGCCAGAGTCTTAACGATACTGTAAACATGATTGTTAATTGAGATCTGTAAACTGTTCCTTCCCTTTTTGGACTCCAGTGATGCTTTCTGGGTGCATCTTCTCCGACCATTAACAGAAAAGACGTGATTTGAAAAAGAGCAGTGGAAATACTGATTGTGAAACTGGAGATCTACAAACAAATAGAGTTCACTGGCATCATCTTTTGGCCTTTTTTTTACCTGAAAAGCAAAAGACCAAATACTATGGATATATTTGAGAAATCTGTGCTTTTTCAGTGAATATGTTCCCAAAGCTGTGGTGATCCAGATTTTCCCTTCAATGGGCCCTGGCAAATGTTCAAGTGTTGAATGGAAAGGTGACATTCTGTCCGAAAGGGGAGTATATTCCATGAAGTGAACAAAGATGTTGACTTGTCTCCATTTAGTGATGGCATCCATGAGGGGTGCTGCATATCCAGTAATTGACAATCGTTGAGATAAAACAACACATATTCCATTCTTGAGAAGCAAAGGAGTAAAAGTCCTCATGAAATTCTCTCCTTTCTCTGTGTCTGAAGCAAAAGACCAATCAAGGTCCAACTGAAATGAAAGAGCAGTTGGACAATTCCTGGGTACTGGATCACTTCTTTGGGGAGCATTAGGTGGAAAAAAGGGAATTGAGGTTTATCACTCAGAGCTACTGAAGGAGTTATATAACTGATCTGAAAGAGCAATAAAGAATGCTGTGTTATATTTGGGGTCAGATAAAGTCCAATATATTAATTTTTAACACACCCATATTGGTTCTCAAGAACTATTTTGTTGAGTAATCATTATACAATACAAAGATACAAAATATAAAACACAGAACATTAACAAAACAATATATAATAAAAGAATAAAGAGAATAAATATAATAAAAGAATTAAAGAAACCAATAAAAAAAAGAATAAGAATAAAGAATAAAAATAATATTTCTTTGTCACCACTACAATTTACTGCAATCAGACCCACATATGTAGATTTCAAGTGAGCTCTTTTGTTCAAATAAAAGTCTGCATTATATGTAATTTGTGATAATTGTTTTAAGATCCTCATCTCCATATAATAGAATGCAGTAACCTTGGTACTATATAGTTTAATAAATGGGACTAAGAAAATTGGATAGCTATGATTTTTTTAGTTTAAGCAGTAGATTCACTCATATCCTTGCTCTTTGATGATGAGTGTTCAAAGATCCAATCTCAGAGAAAACTATTCCTAGGTAAGGAAAGGTATTAACATGCTCTATTGGCTCACCATTGAATAGTCATCTGTTGCTTTGATGTCATTTTCAAAAATCATACTTCAATAAATAAATTAATAATTACAGTATTATTACGGGAGTTGAAGGCAAGACTTTATAACAGCATATGCAACCAAACTTGTGAATATAATAATAATAATAATATCATTGTCAGTGTACAATAAGGTGTTACTATATGTATCTAGTACCTTGGGCATGTGTATTTGAGAGTCCTTCATTAGTACTAGTAAGTCATTCATGTCTAGATTGAATAATAATGTTGTCAGTATACACATTTGTCTTACTCCTTAGTGAGTATCAATCCTACTTCCTACAGATGTGTAGCAGAAGCTGCCAGAGCAATGAGGATAGTATTATGAGAGGATATGGCTGCTTTGACTGTTGTCCCCTCCTTACTATGGATCTCATTCCCCAGCCATGACACCTATGATGGCCATGGTGAAAAGAAGCTCCTAAATTCCATAAAGAAGATATAACTAGATCTATTACTTACTCACCCACCTCCCCTGGAGTCATTTTCCCAACAGAGAAACATCCACACACAAACCTGTGGAACTTTGTAGGTGCCAACTAAAGTTGACATCTGGATGGAGATGTCCCTTCTGGCTGCATCAAGAAGAGCCAAAAGGTTGTCCTTCCTTCCACAGCTGTAGTTGGGAACATTGGTTTCTCCAGTAGAAAGCATGTGCAGCAAGACATCTGAAGTGGCAAGTGTACTCAGTGAATTGTCATGGATGTTGTAGCCAAGTGTGAGATTGTGCAGGAGACATAGATTCTTGTTCACTTGTTGAATGGCAAAAATGAAACGGACAATTCTAGCCTTATCTCTAGATAATGTATCAGAAGATTCCCACCTATAGAAAAATATTCATATTATCAACATCTCCATCAACAGCAATAACAGAATATTTTTAAATTTATTTTTATCACCAAAAGCATATTGAGTTTTAAGCCAATATTGATCCAGAACTAGAGGCAAAAATTAAACCATTTAATTTTCATGAATTTTGGGAAGATAAGTTGGCTTTATATCAATGATAACATAGAATATCAGAATTGAAAGGGACCTTGGAGGTCTTTTAGTCCAACCCCCTGCTCAAGCCAGAGACCCTATACTATTTCAGACAAGTGACTAACCAGTCTCTTCTTAAAAGCCTTTAAGCTTTTTTTTAAAGCTTTTTTGAACATTTATAGAAATATGATAATGGACTGGGCATAGGAAACTACAATATTTTAAATAAGTATTTTAAAAAAGAATCAGTATTCAAGTGATAAAATAAGGATTGTGGTGGGGGAGAGAAATAATCTAAAGTTCCTTTAGCTGTTTGGATTTGAGTCTCTTCCAGGAAATTAGTCAGGTTCTGCAAAATAGGATTAAGCGGGGGGGGAAAAACAAGGAAAGTGTTATAACTGCAAACGGAAGGAATGCAACTGTATCACACTGAGTAACTTACAAGTGAGACTCTGTAGAAGGATTCATGTTGAAAGGCAATGTTTTATTTGGTATTAATGTTGCAGTGATAACTACACCAATGATATGGTCTCCAGGCCTGTAATAGCTTGGTGGAATTTTTCCATCCAGATGCTCCAAATTCAGTGGGCACTTAGTTCTAAGTATTCCAGAGACTATATGTGACACCGGTAGCATCAGAAGCATCAGAATCAGGAGCAGGAGACCCATAATTTATTGGGCTAAATTAATCCCTTTCTAAACCACAAGAAGAAGAAGAATTAGAAGAATTCAAAACATTCTCACAAGATGGAATTGCCAGTGGCTTTCCTTATTCAGACAGAGACAAACAGAGCTTCACCTGGAAAGAAGAGAAAGTACATTCAAAAGCACAGCTCCTGCCTGTTTCAAAACTTGTGCCACACATAGCATGACCTGTGGCATTTATCTTTTTCTGATGGAAGATCCTTTTCATATTGCTTCAGATTGCTGTTTACATCCAAAGCAGTCACTGGAGACATAGCAGAAGAGGTCTCAAGAGGGGATGGTGATAATTACAGTGAGAAACAACTTCTTTGGGGATCTTGAAGTTCTTCAAGACTTCATGTCGAGGGTAGCTAGAGAAAAGTATGTTAGTGTAAAATTACAGATATAATCTTGGAGACCCTATTCTGTAATGGTTGTGGTCCTTCCTGTCCAGACATGTGCAGAAAGTGAGGCTGGATTAAGGAAATTGACTTCTCCTGTCTTTCAACTTGGCATCTTGTCTCCAGAGATTGCTGGGAAAGGTCACCCAGAACTATGGAATGTGGTACCACTCTGTGTTGATGACACTTAATTCTAGTGCTGTCTGTCTTCTAACATCAAGAAAGCAGATGATGATCAAGAAAGGAGAGATTGTCCACAGCAACCTTTAATTTGCCAGGGACACAAATGTCCAGCTGGCTGTCATCAGCATACTGATGACAAAAAAGGGGAAAAAAAGATCCAGGAAACTACAGACCTATCAGCCTGATTTCAACACCTGGGAAGATTCTGGAAAAGATAATTAAGCAACGAATCTGTGGACACCTAGAAGCAAACAAAGTCATAACCAAAAATCAGACAAATCTTATTACATTCCTTGACAAAGTGACTAAATTAGTAGACCAGAGAAATGCTGTGGATATAATTTACTTGGACATCTGTAAGGCATTTGATAAAGTAGACCACAACCTACTACTTGATGAGATAGAAAAATGTGGGATAGATAGCATCACCACCAGCTGGATTTGTAGCTGGCTGATCAACCACACACAATGTGTAGCCCTCAATGTAACTGCTTCTACATGGAGGGAAGTATGCAGGGGGGAGGATACCCCAAGGCTTTGTTTTAGGCCCAGTACTCTTCAACATCCTCATCAATGAATTGGATGAGGGGATAGATAGGGAATAATCAAATTTGCAAACAACACCAAGTTGGCAGGAATAGCCAACACTCCTGAAGATAGGCTTAAGTTACAGATGGATCTTGAACATTGGGCGCTATATAACAAAATGAAATTCAATGGTGAAAAAAGTAAGGTTCTACATTTAAGCAAGAAAAACCAAATGCACGGGTATAGTATAGGTCCGTGGTGGCAAAGCTATGGCATGCGTGCCACTGGTGGCATGCAGAGCCCTCTCTGTGGGCACGCGCACCATCGCCCCAGTCCTCCGTGCTTCTGCTCCATCCTCATCTTTGCCTTAGACTGGGCCATTTTAGCTATTCCCACAGTCTTAGCCTTCTTCTTGAATCCTTTGCCCCAACCCTCAGTAGGTGGAAAATCTGTTCCAATTACCAGGTTACAATCGCAAGTTAGGGAGAATTCCTACCAACAGTTCCGTTCCTTTCCCTGTGCCTGTATTCTGACTTTAAACAATGGGACCATCTCATTCTGTCCAAAAACACTTCTCAGAGGCTCTTTTCCCGTAATGCTGCATCCTTACTAAATTAAGACCTAGGCAGGTTACATCATACGGAGGCCGCACCCACACTAACTCCGGCAATGCAAAAAAAATGTTGCGATACGTCACGACACATCACATGATGTGGCGAGTTTGACACCCGTAGTATAGGTTCTCCTGCTTGAGCAGGGGGCTGGACGAGAAGACCTCCAGCTCTGTTCTATTCTATTCTATTCTATTCTATTCTATTCTATTCTATTCTATTCTATTCTATTCTATTCTATTCTATTCTATTCTATTCTATTCTATTCTATTCTTGTTCTATTCTATTCTATTCTATTCTATTCTGTTCTATTCTATTCTATTCTATTCTATTCTATTTTTTAATATGTTTTATTGAATTCTTGTGATAACAATCTTTAGTGCTTGGTGAACAGTGTGTTGTCTGGGTTCATATATTTAACAGCAATCAATAATAATTAATTTCTATAAATCCATAATCAAACATACTAGCTAGAGATACATTTCTTGATCTTCTCTTCTTCCAATAGTATTCTGCTTTTACCAACACTGAGCAAATGCAGTTCTTAGTACATGCTATTCTATTCTATTCTATTCTATTCTATTCTATTCTATTCTATTCTATTCTATTCTATTCTATTCTATTCTATTCTATTCTATTCTATTCTATTCTATTCTATTCTATTCTATTCTATTCTATTCTATTACTTATATATGTAATGCATGATAGCATTTGTCTGGTTACCATTAGCTTTGAAGGCTTCAAATTATAGTTTTACAGTAGTAGCAAATTTATTCACAAAAAGAAAACTTTAAACTTTATAGCTTTAAAAATTATCTTCAGTTTCATTTTTTACACGAAGAGCTATGCATGCTTCTAAGTTTTTTCAAGGCTTGGTGTAAAATGCATTTCATGAGTTTCTTCAAATATTCTGAATAGAGTTAATTTGGCTTCTTGATCAGATTTGGCTGCTGAAATCCAAAAGTTGTGTCCAACAATGAAAGTAGCCCAATTTTATTTTACTTTGTGTACTACTTTTTTCATAAAAAAATGAGGTTGCAACAATCAAAAGTTCCCCATTTTGGCTGATTTATCATAATTATCCAAAACTCTCTGCCAGTTTTTTTTCTCTAAGTAAGCTTGCAGCTGCTTCTGTGGAGGTGTCAGCTACTTTCAGTTGTGCTAGCTCATTGTGTTGCTTTTTGTGATTTCATTGTCTGCAGTCTAATTGATATTTCTTACAAAATGGGGAACCTCCCTCTATGCTTATACACTCCTTCTCTAATACGTGATCTGTTCCATCAGAAATGAATGTAGCTCCTTTTCCAATGTGTCTTCACCTATCATTTTACACATGGAAGTGCCGGCAAATCCCCTCCACTCTCCTCTGACTCCATCCTGCAAGCCAAAAACTGCAGCCAGATCATATTTGTCTCTTAGGTGTAGGACAAGTACGTAGATTAAGGGAAAGGGTAAAGGGCAGACTTTTTTTCTAAGGAAAAACCTCTCAATTTGTACTCGGACAGCCCCCAGCAGTTTTGAGTCAAAAGGAGTCCCACTGTGTCCACCAGGCCTCCCATGAAAGGCGTCCAGTGTACTGATCAATTTCTCTGTGCATAGCATGACCACTGAGTTTTCATTGCTCCATATATTTAAGTACACCCAGTTCACACTAATGTTTCATAAACCAGCAGGACCTTCCTTAGGAGCCTTCTGCAATACTTTCAGAGCCTGCATATTTCCCACTTGCCTTCTTCCCAGAGATTCTTACATTTCCCCTTCAGATTACTTATCCCTATGATCTTTGTCCTCATTTGGAATTGGAGGGCCTTCCCTTTTCCTTCCTTGTGTTGGTTATTGTAGTCCCTGATTCATATCTTAGGTTGATTCTCTTTGAATTTCATACACTCCCCTTCTTTCATAGCCTACCGAGATATGAGTGATGGCACTAGACCCACTGCAGGACTTTTGCCATAGCAGATTTACTTATTTATTTGGGAAACATTCATTCACTAATAATGGTCTGCCTGAACACAATTATACACTTCCATGCCTGCCTAGTATCAAGTTAGGCAACTTCATCCATTAAAACAATAGGAAAAAGGGAGTTTGAACAGAATCTCGGGGTCAGTCTCCATTCAGTACAGAAAGTTACACAGACTCCTTCAAAGCCAAATTCTCCTTTGCTTTCCAGACACATCCAGTCTTGCTCAGTTGAATTCAGAGCAGGGCTAGAGGTGGCTGAGAATTGGAATGAAAGTGACCACATACATTCAACAACACCCCCCCCAAGCCAAAATAGAATTTTAGAAATAGGCTGTTGCCATAGACACACTCCTAAATGTTGCCCATCAGTGGCAACAAGAAAGGACATGGCATTAATCTCACAACACTCACCCTATAGGGGCACCCCAGCTATTGTCCCTGGTCAGAGCTTGAAGATTGTGAATCCCACTTCTGACACCATTTGCTGTGGAATCAAACACAGGACCCAAGAAATCAATAATTAAGGCTCACTGCAATTATTATTTATTCATAGTACATTGGAGGAATTTCCCTCCCAAAATAGTAGGAGGAAATTCTACAGATAAAATGATGCACTCATATTTATACATTACAGCAAAGGAAGACAAAATGGAATTAATACTTATGTATATTCAAGCATGAATATTCATAATTAGCAAATCTCAGGTTACTTCCCCATCCATCTACTGGTACTATGCTCAAGAAAGCATAAACATATTAGTTGAATTGCCATAGCAGTTTTCATAAAATGTATTGAGAAATGAGGGTGTCCAGGTTCCTCCATGAATTCCTTCTATATTTCTATCTTGTTAACATGCTCCCAACTCCTCCAGGACCTAGTTTTCCTCACAATCCTGTCTTCCAACTGCCCTTTAATTATTTCAAGAAATCATTGGTCTACCCATGTATGGAGTAGAGCTTGGAGCATTTTCTAGGTCTGGACTGTTGTGAAATGTTGAGACCAGAAATTCCTCTGTTTCACATTTCTACCTTGCTTCTGGTTGTAAGATTCTCCTTTGTATTCAGGTCTGGCCTCAGAATAATAATATAGCATTTGGGGATGAAGATGCAGACCAGCAGACCAGCACTGGAGGCCAAGATGGAGAAGACCTGAACAGCCACCATGAATTTTCCTTTGGTGCTCAGGTAGGTGGGCACAAAACTCACCCAGACACTGCAGAAGACCAACATGCTGAAGGTAATCAACTTGGCTTCGTTGAAGGCCCCAGGAAGATTCCTGGCCAGGAAAGCCACTGTAAAACAGATGGCAGCTAAAAAGCCCAGGTAGCTGAGGGTGGTGTAGAACATGACAACAGACCCTTCATTGCATTGCAGGATGATCAGTCCATGCTGGGAGTGGTAGGCAGAGTCAGGAAATGGGGGAGAAATTACCAGCCAGATGCAGCAGATAATAATTTGCACAGCAGAAGAAACAAGAACGATGGAGTTGGCCAAGCTCTTCCCCAACCATCTCTTCACTGGGTTTCCTGGTTTTGTGGCCAGAAAAGCCAGCACCACTGTGATTGTTTTGGCCAAGAGAGAAGAAATTGCAACTGAAAAGATGATGCTGAAAACTATTTGTTGGGGAAGGCAGGTGGCTTTCCTTGGTTGACCAATGAAGAGAAAAGGAGATAAGAAGCAGAGCAGGAGGGAGACCAGGAGGATGTAAGAGAGGTCCCGGTTATTGGCTTTGACAATGGGAGTTTCTCGGTATTTAATGAATACGGTTAAGACAACTCCTGTGGTTAGGAACAGGGATAGAGCAAAAGAGACCAGGATGATGCCCAGATGTTCTTCATAAAACAGGAAGGATATAACTTTGGGGACACATTGGACTTGGTCCTTATTTGGATATTTGTCATCCAGACACTTGGTACATTTTTCGGTATCTGCGAAAACCCAAGAGCAGTACTTCTTTAATGTTCTGCTGTTTTACCTAATAAGAAATATTTCTTTGAGACAATAAATGATACCAGGGGTGTTTTCCAAGATGCATTTCTTCACATCTCCACAGAAGGAAGAAAAAAATAATATTCTATAAAATATATAACTAAGGTTTATAAAACTGGGGGAAGTTATAGAATTTGAAGGATAACCTGTTTACTGTGCAGAATCTTCATAGAAACCTACATTACTAGAGGTAAATAATGAATAAGGTAATCTTCTAGGCAAAAATCCTGAGTCCTGCCAATATACTATACTCAAACCAACAGAAATGACCTTGGTTCCCATGGGACAGTGAAATGTTTAGACTAGCAGAAATCATCTGCACCCCCTCCCATTCTTGTGGCAACCTAGAACGAGCAAGATGGCTGCAGCCAGGTTCATTGTAGGATTGACAGGATGCCTATCTTGTGAAATCTAGTTGGCTGTCAGAGAAAGCTAGTCCTTCAGAAAATCTGAAATGGTGACTGGGAGCAGTGGAAATATGGGTAAAATGAAGTGCCCAATAACTCTCCGCACTACCTTATTATCAAACCACAACATCTTCTCAGTGAACCTCAATAGGAGGACCATGTAGAACACATTACAATAATCCTTCCAGGAGGTGGACCTAAAACAATTGCTTAAGTTCCAAAGAACTCATATGTTCCTAGAGAGGTAAACTACACACCAAACTAAAAAGCAGAAAAGATATTCTCTCTGGCAATAGTAAAGCTTGCCCAATCTGACAGTAGTAAAGTTTGCTCCAATCTTTATCCAGCCCCTCCTTTTTATTATTCTTTTCTTCAGATAAGAATTTCTGCAGTTTCAAAATAAAAAAGAAAATGGTTGAGCTTCAATCTTTCTTTTAACCTCCACTTTCATGAAAATATTCTGAATGAATCCACATTCATGAGGCCTGTTCTTCTCTTTGGTGCCACCCACCTTCCTGAGTGGAGATGGTCCCCTCCGGACAAGGAACACAGTTGTAGCAGCAAACTGGCTCTCCTTCTTGAGCCTGTTTGACAAATCCAGGAAGACAATTTTTGACACATTTAGACTGAGGAAGAGACTAAGCAGTGAAACAAGAAATGCCAAAAAAAATATGTTAGTGATAAGCATTCATGGAAAATATAGGTAGACATGAACATTAGTCAAGTAGTGTCTGTCCTTCACTTAGACAACAATGAAATATCACCCAAATGAGATTGGCCACTTGCTCCAGCAGAAAAGGCCTATTTCAGATATCATGTGTTTCACTTTGAGAGCAGGCAACTAAATTTTATTTTTGATGTGTGCCATTGTGCCCACAGTAAAAAAATGACAATAAAGGTTATCATCTTATCTTATCTTATCTTATCTTATCTTATCTTATCTTATCTTATCTTATCTTATCTTATCTTATCTTGTCTCGTCTCGTCTCGTCTCGTCTCGTCTCGTCTCGTCTCGTCTCACCTCGTCTCCCTATCCTATCCTATCCTATCCTGTCCTGTCCTGTCCTGTCCTGTCCTGTCCTGTCCTATCCTATCCTATCCTATCCTATCCTATCCTATCCTATCCTATCCTATCCTATCCTATCCTATCATCTATCAAAGAATTTAGGTTGGAGGGGTCCAGAAAAAGAGCCTTTCATGCTGCTTCTCTCACCCACTGGAATATTCTACCATTGGAGATGAGGTAGGTTCCCATAATCCTGGTCTTCCAGAAGAGCCTTAACACCTTGCTATGCTGCTGGTGGCTGACAGTTACAGAGAAAATCCTCATCTCCATATAGCCTGTCCTTTTGGTTTTTAGTTTCTAATTTAATTATCTTAAATTTAATCATTTTTATATTTTTTTACCTTTTATCATTTTGTAAGCCACCCAGAGTTGCTGCAACACAGAGAAGGGGGGCATATAAATTTAATAACTCACTAAATATCTCACTAGTTCCAAATGGTTGTGGCAGATTCTTCATATAGTTCCTTCCTTTTGCTTCTGGCATATCACATTGCAATTAAAGACTTTTCTACTTAATGAAGTCTGGAGGGATGCAATTGAGAAAAGATTTGAACATTAAGTGAAAACCAGTAGGTTCCCACTCATGGTTGTGTTAACACATTCCTCCATTCTTCATATGTCCATGATTTTAAAGTATGAAGATCTTGCTCATATTAAATTTTGGAACATAATTTCTTTTAAAATATGCATTAATTTTTGCTATCTTATATTTATTTAAGTACAATAAAACTGTGATAAAGAAAGAAACTTCTGACTCTCACAGAGGGTAAATCAGGAATCTTTTGGTGAAGCATGTGGGATTTTAGTATGAGTCCTATGTGGGAAAGGGATTTTTCTAAGTCCCAGTTAGGTGCCCAAGAAAAAGTCATTTCTGTTACATTTGGATCCTCCTTTTTTCTTAGAGAGACTTAAGATAGCTAACAATCAAGATAAACAATTGAATTCAAGGAGTTTTCAAATGAAGTCTTCTATAACAAGCCAAAGGTCAAATCTGATTAGCTTTTCCCTACAAAATTTTCTCTCATTACTTGCAATATCAGGAAAGGCTTTTCTTTGGATCAAAATCAAAATCTTATTTCAGTGTTTCAGCTTCAAGGATTATCTCACACCAGACAGTCATCACAATTTTATGTGATCGGAAATCCTTGGACTCCTTCCTAGGAGCAGAAGTCCTGTTGCTCTAATCCACTGGGGTGAAAGAGAGACATGGATTACTCTGGACAAGTCTTGGCTGCTTAAAAATATCAGAGAACATGGACCTGCCCTTTCAGGGGACACTTTCCCCAACTGGGACAAGGTGAAGCTTTCTCAATGGGATCAAACAAACCTCTAGCCAATTCAAACTTCTTCTTTGCTATTGGAGGATAAGGAACAAGCCAGGTCATGGCTATCAACACCACAGTCCCCAGCACTTTTTTACTTCTCTCACAGGTTTATGGAGATCACAGAAGGGAGACAAAAGGCCCATCATCTATGTCATAAAGTATAGTTATCCACCATCCCATGTTGGACATGGCCTAATCAGACTTAAAGGATGTTCCATAATATAGCATCTAAAGAACACCTTGGTCAATAGTACTGATGCTTTCCAAGCTGTCTAAGTGTTCTACTCCTGATATTTAATTCTCACTGAAGCTCCTCCATCTTGATATCTAGGCTTAGCCCACTAGAAATAAGTCCTAAGGCTTTGGAAAGCAGAGAAAAGTCTCCAATATTTTCCCCACCTTGTTGTGCAACTTTAGCCATGACAGAGCATCTTGGTTGATAATAAGTCTCTGTCTTTCAAAGCTCCCAAGTTTATTTCTGATGGGATCTTCCTTGGAGAGAATCAACAAGATCCCAAAGTCCAGATCTGCTGCTACATCTCCATTTTGGTCCAAGTAGAGTTTCAAGTGGGAAAGATTCCAAAACACATTCTTCTCAAGAAAAGAGTGGAACTAGAATGAATTCATTCCCAGATTGTTTTAAAAAAAGAAATCTTGGTTTTTTATTCCATATGGTCTCTTAACATCCATATCTTTCTTCAACAGTTGTCTAAATTTGAAATATGCTTAGTGTGAGGAACAAGTGTTACCCCTATCTTCCATAGTAAAAAAGGAAAGTTCAGCAACATTTGTCAATCATACATTGGCAAAACATATATTGATGAAATAAATGACAAAATTTGGCAGTTATAAGGAACATTCTGGAGCAGATGAAAAATAAATCAGACCAACAAAGAAACAAATAAGATTATTCATGAACTCCATTTTAAAAAAAGAGTGATTAAAAGAAAGCATGGGTTTGTCAAGAAGAAAGTCGTAGATCACATGGGAAACAAAACCAGATGAGCTAATTCTTCTTTATTGTAAGGCTACATTAAAAGAATCTTCCAAGTCTGACAGCACTAATCTCCTATTAACACTTTTTAAAGCCTGAAAATTTAGGGAGGAGAATTTCGGAGTTTTTGCCTCTGCCTGTTATATAGCTCTGGCTCCCCCTTCTTATCTGATTGTTCCTAAGAAGGATATCTTCCCTATCATCTCCAAAACTCATTTCCACGTATCCCTCATAGATTATGGGGAAGCTTGTAGTAAAACTTGATATCCACAAAGTATTAAAAAAAAACTACTTTCTGATGTTATGATTAGGAAGCTTAGTTACATAAGGGGTGGATTGTGAAAATTAAGAGGATAAAAAGTTAAAAATTGTGCTCAAATCATTTTCAATGTTACTCATAAAACTGCTTAGTCATGAAAAACCATTAGTCCTTCATTATCCATTTTTCTATTTTTGTATTAGTAAAAACAGGTAGAAGTTAAAAATCATGTTTTTGTGTTCCAAGATTTATACCAATTCATAAAAATATTTTGTTCTCTTTTACAATAATGCCAAGCTTCCAGAAAAATATTTATGATTTCCTGAAAGAGAGAGCTGCAAATCCAGTTGAAAAGTATCTGATTTTTAGAAACCAGGAAGTGATAAAATATTCTATCTTGCATAAGAACAAATGGATGCCAGCTACAAAGTAGACCTCTTACCAAGTTTTCATTTCTAGTTTTTTCCCCATATTGTTATATATCTATTCTGGTCACTAATTATAATAAAATAGTAGTGGTAGCAGCATTTTAATAATTTGATCATAATTGCATAATTAATTGATAATAACATCATTAATGATGTATAGCAAGAAAGACGCTGGATAAGAGATTTAATAAGAAAAGTTGAGAAAATGATCTCAAAATAGTAATTCATCACAAACCGAATGCGAGTCAGCAGTGTGATGCTCATGGAAAAAAGGCAAATGCATCTATAAGAATCTGTGGAAGTGAAAATTCTGGTTTGGGGAGACCCCAAATCAAGTAACAGATCCCCTTACAGGAACTATGGTTGGAGGCAACATTGCACAAGATCTAGATCAATTGTAGGGAAGAATAGTGAAGCCAAGGAAAAGATCAAGGGAGCTATACTTAGCCTTGAGGAAAAACAACAAGGAGAACAGCCCTCTCTTAACAGAGGGGGAGGGATAGGACACTATCTATCTCCTATTTACAACACAGTCCTTTTAGCAATTCCAAGAAGGTTCCACACCAGTTTGCACTCTGATTCAGGTAACTCCGAGGATATAGATAAATCCCCCCAAGTGGCCTCAATGACTCAGAGTGCTAAAGACCAGATGTCTCCAAAAAATATAAATCCTTCCATTCCCCACCAGTAAGTTAGAAGTTAAGAAGCTTCTTGGATGAGAAGCAAAATGTTTTAAAAAACAAACAAGAAAGTCCAGCTGCCTTTTGGAAAAAGCATATTAGGGACAACCATGACCTGGATGATTGAAAATCTCCATAGACAAGTAACTTTGATGGATCCTTATTGGGACCCCATACCTGCCATGGCTGCAGCCTTGGAGCCCCCAAATTGTCTTCGCCCTCCTTCTTTTTCCTCTTAGATCTGGAAGAATATGCAGCATTCAGAGCATGGGCCAGAGTTTTAATGATACTGTAAACATGGTTGTTATTTGAAATCCGTAACGTGTTCCTTCCCTGTTGGGTCTCCAGTGATGCTTTCTGGGTGCATCTTCTTCGACCATTGACAGAAAAGACATGATTTGAAAAAGAACAGTGAAAATACTGATCTTCATACTGGAGATCAACAAACAAATAGGGTTCAAAGGCATCATCTTTTGGTTGTTTTTTCCCCTGAAAAGCAATGGACCAAATACTATGGACATATTGAAAAACCTTGTGCTTTTTCAATGAATATGTTCCGAAAGTTGTGGTGATCCAGACTTTTCCTTCAATGGGTCCTGCCAAATCTCGAAGTGTTAAATGGAGAGAAAAAAATGTGTCCAAAAGGGGAATATATTCTATGAAATGAACAAAAACATTGACTTGTCTCCACTTGGAGAGGACATCTATGAGGGATGTTGTATGTTCAGTCACTGCGAATTGTTTGGATATAACAACACAAATTCCATTCCTGAGAAGCATAGGAGTAAAAGTCCTCATGAAATTCTCTCCATTCTCTGTGTCTGAAATGAAGACACCAATCAAGGTCCATCTGAAATGGAGGAGAACTTGGACAATTGCTGGGTACTGAATCCCATCTTTGGGAAGCATCTGGTGGAAAAACGGGGATTGACTTTTATCACTCAAAACCTCTGAAGCAGTTATATAACTGATCTAAAAAAAAGCAATGGAGAATGCTTTGTGATATTTTGGGTGAGATCAGGTTCCAAGAAAGGGATGTATTAGATAGATAGATAGATAGATAGATAGATAGATAGATAGATAGATAGATAGATAGATAGATAGATAGATAGATAGATAGATAGATAGATAGATAGATAGATAGATAGATAGATAGATAGATAGATAGATAGATAGATAGATAGATAGATAGATAGATAGATAGATGATAGATAGATAGATAGATAGATAGATAGATAGATAGATAGATAGATAGATAGATAGATAGATAGATAGATAGATAGATAGATAAATAAAGTTAAATATAGGAATGGGGATGAGAGAAAGAGAGAGACGGAGGGAGGGAGGGAGGGAGGGAGAGACTTGGTTAAGTCTTCTATATGCATTGTGTCCAGCTGCTCAAATTTCAGTCCAATAATACCACCCTAACACATGTAAACATTTTTGGATTTAAATACTTGGTTTTTAATTGAAATTTTGTCTGTTCTAAAAGACAACACTTTGGAAGTCTATCAGTTTCCATAGCTTAATTTTACATCAATAATTATATGACCCAATTTTAGATAAAGAACAAATTGTATAAATTCTCAATTCACCCCTGAGGGCAGAACAGCTATTATCCACCTCATAGTTGTCAGATGATGTGATTGTGTTTATTCCAGTAGTGATATCTGTTTTAAGCTCCAAATATCAGCTCCATCTAAGAGCATGGAGTAAGTGTGGCATGATGTACTTTAATAAATGGGGATAAGGAAGCTGGACAGCTATAATGTTTTTAATGTTAACAATAAATTCATTCATATCCTTGCATTAAGCGAATATTATGATGACAAGTGAGCAAAGATGTAGTCATAATTTTTTATAAAGCAGCTAATTAATGCTAGTGTTATTATGGATCCATAAGACATACATATAGTTCCTAGGATGGAGATGTCCCTTCTAGCTGCATCAACAAGAGTCAAAATGCTGTCCTTTCTTCCACAGCTGTAGTTGGGAACATTGGCTTCTCCAGTAGAAAGCATGTCCAGTAAGACATCTGAAGTACATAGGGTGTTCAAAGAGTTGTCACGGATGTTGTAGCCAAGTGTGAGATTGTGCAGGAGCTGTTGATTCTTTTTGACCATATGAATGGCAAAAATGAATCGGAGGAGTCTAGCCATATCAGTAGATAACCTACCAGAAGATCCGCACCTGTATAAAATATTTATGTTATTTATGTTATAAATATCCCCATCAACATTTATATATATTTCCATCATTAAAATAGAACCACTATAAAAAGAATGTTTCACAAGTGAACCAGGAAAACAACTCTAAAAACAAGTCCTTGTCTATTCCTACAAGGGTCAGACATTGAATAAAAATGAGCCCTTATAGCCATAGGAAATTACAACCCTTTCAATGGCTATTTTAAACAAAAGTCAGTATTGAGGGGACGGGGAGGGGAAAAATAATCTGGAGTTCTTTTAGCTGTTTGGATTTGTGTCTCTTGCAGGAAAATCGGCCTGTGAAAAAGAAGAAAAGAAGGAAAGTGTTACAATTGCAAATGGAGAGAATGCATCACACCGAACGTCGTACAAGTGAGATGGAGTATAAGGAGTCATGTGGAAAGGCAACGATATATTTGATATTGATGTTGCAGTGGTGACCACGCTGATCAGATGATCTCCTGGCTTGTAAAAGCTTGGTGGAGCTTTTTCATTCTGATGCTCCATACTCAGCGGGCACTTCATTCTAAACTTCCCAGAGACTGGCAGGGACACTGGCAGCATCAGAAGCAGAAGCAGGAGGTCCATAATTCATGGGTCTGAATCAATCCTTTTCCCTTTTCTAAACACGAACACAAAGAAAATATAGAAGAATTCAAAAGACTCTCATAAGATGGAAATGCCAGGGGCTTTCCTGATTCAGACAGAGACAAACCGAGCTTCACCTGGAAAGGAGAAAAAGGTACATTCAAGAGCATAGCCCCTGCCTGTTCCAAAACCTGTGCCATTCAGAGTTTGACCTGATGCATTTATCTTTTTCTGATGCAAGATCCCTTCCATATTGCTTTGATCTGATATTTATATCAAAGGTAATCACTAGAGAAGTAGCAGAAGAGGTCTCAAATCCTAGGATGGTTATTGTGATAGTGAAAAGTAACTTCTCTTGGGATCCTAAACTTCTTTGCATCCCCATCTGCAGAGGAGTAGCTGGAGAAAAACATGTTAGCAAAAAATCACAGATATACATCCCTGGGGGCACTGTTCTGTAATGGTTGTGGTCCTTCCTATCATGTCCAGAAAATCATTCTGGAGGAACATAGTTTAACACCCAGGGAATTGACATCTGTTGTTCTTCTATGTGATCTCTTGTCTCCAGAGACTGCTGTGGAAAAGCACTCAGAGCTATGGAGTTTGGTGCCATTCTGAGTCAGTGGCACTTAACTCTAGTGTTTCCTGTCTTCTAACATCAAGGAAGTACTCAGTACCCTTAAACCCTGACTAATGTTTAGAGTAGGACCTGTTTGTGACGTTCTTTTATATTAAATTTCCCTATATTAATCCTAAATTGGAACTGATTTTAAAATAGCTTATACCTCAAGAGATTAGAGAAAATGGACTAGAAAGCTTTATAAAAGTCTGGAAGCAGTTTGTGGACTTTCAATGTATTAAATACAATAAGAGATGGTTAACAGAGGGATTTGAAGATTAGTGTAACACTTGGGCTAACCTGTTGACCTATTTTGCATATAGATTATGACAACAACAACAACAACAACAACAACAACAACAACAACAACAACAACAACAATAATAATAATAATAATAATAATAATAATAATAATAATAATAATAATAATAATAATAATAATAATAATAATAATAATAATAATAATAATAATAATAATAATAATAATAATAATAAGTTTGAATGACTATGTGAATCAAAGTACAGAAAAACTGCTGCAGGCTGTGAAAACAGAGAGCACTGTAAAAATAACAGAAACAAAGGCAGAATATAAGGAAAAACGGCTGGATGACAGATTAAATAGATGGAAAACCAAAGCTTTGCATGGACAGCATTTGAAAAACATTGAAGGAAAATGTGATAACAACTTGACATGGGCATGGCTTAAGATGGGAACCATCAAAAAAGAAACAGAAGGCTTAATACTGGCTGCTCAAGAACAAGCATTACAAACTAATGCCATGAAAGCGAAGATACAAAAATCCACTGACAATCCAAATTGCCGACTTTGCAATGACAAAGTTGAAACTGTTTCACACCTAATCTGTGAGTGCAGCAAAATCGCACAAACTGATTACAAATCTAGACATGAAGTTGCTAAATTAATCCACTGGGCATTGTGTAAAAAATACGACTTGCCTGTGTCCGAAAAGTCGTGGGAACACAGGGTGGAAAAAGTTGTTGAGAATGAGAGGGTGAAGATCTTGTGGGACTTTCGAATACAGACAGATTGCCATTTGGAACACAATACGCCAGATATCGCAGTTGTAGAGAACCGAAGCGTACAGCTGATTGATATTGCTGTACCAGGAGATGCCAGAGTCGAAGAAAAAGAACTGGAAAAAATTACAAAATATCATGACCTGGCCATCGAAACTGTGCGATTATGGATGAAACGTGTAACAGTGGTACCCATTGTCATCGGGGCACTGGGAACTATGTCAAAAAACTTCACAAAACACATCAAGAAACTGCAGCTTCCTGCAATAACTCCAGCAATGTTACAAAAAACTGCGCTACTCGGAACATCTTATATTTTAAGAAGGTACCTGGTTGACACCTAGGATGCTGGTAGCAACCCGTGTCAACCATCAGCACCAGCCAATTTGAATGTTCAGTTGACTGAGGTTCATGTTTAATGAATAAAAGATAATAATAATAATAAAGTTGGAAGTGACCTTGGAGGTCTTCTAGTCCAACCCCGTGCTCAGGCAGGAAACCCTATACCATTTCAGACAAATAATGTTGGGTCAATTTGATTATTAGATAGATATTCTCTAATCTGGAGTATTTATTTAATATGGTATTTTTGTGAAACAAGGATGGGAAAGCTTATAACTATTTGTAGATCTGTTATGTAAAGGGAGGAGAACCTATCAGTTTTTTTTAATCTATCTTTCAGCATCCAGCCAGAGTGGATTCTTTATGTTCAGTGTTAGATATATCTAACATTTGGGGTTTTTTTCTTTTCTTTTTTCCTTTCCTTTCCTTTCCTTTCCTTTCCTTTCCTTTCCTTTCCTTTCCTTTCCTTTCCTTTCCTTTCCTTTCTTTTTTCTTTTTCGAAGCCTATCAGAAACACACTAACATTAAGTCTTAGAAGATCATCTGCACTGGGTCTTTCCTTGTTGAAATGTGCATCAAGAAATTATTGGAAATGTCCATATATTGCAGGAAGAATAATCCCACACACATTTTACACATTGTAAAACTTGGGAAAATGTTCTCAGAGTGCAGAGTCACCCGGCAAACCCATAATTAATATGGGACACCAAAATCAAGTACTCCTAGACCTTGAGATGACTGAGTGTCCCATACTGAATGACATGATGGAAGAAAGTAAAATTGTGTGAAAATAGCCCTTTCATGTTGAGCAAAGCAATATGTCTCCACCTCCTGCTTGTGGACACACCAGAAACATCTGTGTGGTTATTATGAATTTGAATCTGAGGTGAGACCCTGGTCTGACCCAGAAGAGCTTTTCTTATTTTCTGAAAATGGAATTAGGAAAAGGATCCAATTCACAATATGAAATCATTCTGAAATCTCAGATTGATTACTAATTGATCAGAAATGTGTGTGGTTAGAAAGTAGAATTATGGAATAAAACATAGGACCCAAAGCAAATTATCAAAGTTAACTGCAGTGTTTATTAGATACAGCATTTGCTATGGAACTAACTCCAAAAGAATTTTGAGAGAGTCCTCACACAACAAAGGGATGCAGTCCTATTTATACTTCTCTGAAAGTCAGGAGAGACTAATCCAAAAGCAGCAGTTGGTGTAAGCATAATTATTCATAAGCAACGACTAAGGCAATAAACCAATAAAAAAGAAAGGGAAACATAAAACAAGAAGAGAGGGCAGTTTAGGAATGCCAGATACCAAAGAGAAAAACATTTCCCATTGCAAAGCTATGCAATTGTTCTTATGAGATAACAAACTTTGATCTTATATCTCTTTATATCAACTTGATTTGTTTGATTCCACTCAGCTAAGAATGGAATTTTCCTCACAGTCTTTCTCCCAGTTGTTGTTGTTAGTTGCGAAGTTGTGTCCGCTCCATCGTGACCCCGTGGACAACGTTCCTCCAGGTCTTCCTGTCCTCTACCATCTTCTGGAGTCCATTTAAGCTCATGCCTACTGCTTCAGTGACTCCATCCAGCCACCTCATTCTCTGTCGTCCCCTTCTTCTATTGCCCTCAATCTTTCCCAGCATTAGGCTCTTCTCCAATGAGTCCTTCCTTCTCATTAGGTGGCCAAAGTACTTGAGTTTCAACTCCCCATCTATTTGCCAGGAATTGAGAGGGCCAGATGCCATGATCTTGGTTTTCTTAATTTTGAGTTTCAAGCCAACTTTTGCACTCTCCTTCTTCACCCGCATCAAGAGGCTCTTTAGTTCCTCTTCACTTTCTGCCATTAGAGTGGTATCATCTGCATATCTTAGGTTGTTGATATTTCTCCTGGAAATCTTAATTCCAACTTTTGATTCATCTAGCCCTGCCTTTCTCATGATGTGCTCTGCATATAAGTTAAATAGGCAGGGCAACAGAATACAGCCTTGCCGGACTCCTTTCCCAATTTTGAACCAATCAGTGGTTCCGTGTCCAGTTCTCACTGTTGCTTCTTGACCCGCATATAGGTTTCTCAAGAGACAAATAAGATGGTCTGGTATTCCCATCTCTTTAAGAACTTGCCACAATTTGTTGTGATCCACACAATCAAAGGCTTTAGCATAGTCAATGAAGCAGAAGTAGATGTTTTTCTGGAACTCCCTAGCTTTCTCCATAATCCAGCATATGTTGGCAATTTGATCTCTAGTTCCTCTGCCTCTTCAAAATCCTGCCTGTACTTCTGGAAGTTCTCGATCCACATACTGCTGGAGTCTAGCTTGTAGTATTTTAAGCATAACTTTACTTGCATGTCAAATGAGTGCAATGGTGTGATAGTTTGAACATTCTTTGGCATTGCCTTTCTTTGGAATTGGAATGTAAACTGATCTTTTCCAATCCTGTGGCCACTGTTGAGTTTTCCAAATTTGCTGGCAAATTGAGTGTAGCACTTTTACTGCATCATCTTTTAAGATTTTGAATAGCTCAGCTGGAATACTGTCACCTCCACTAGCTTTGTTGTTGCTCAGCATTCCTAAGGCCCATTTCACTTCACATTCTAGGATGTCTGGCTCCAGGTCAGTGACCACCCCATCGTGGTTATCAGGGATGCTAAGCTCGTTCTTGTATAGTTCTTCTGTGTAATTTTGCCACCTCTTCTTAATCTCTTCTGCCTCTGTTAGGTCCCTGCCATTTTGGTCCTTTATCATGCCCATCTTTGCATGAAACGTTCCCTTCATATCTCCAATTTTCTTGAAGAGATCTCTGGTTCTCCCTATTCTATTGTTCTCTTCTATTTCTTTGCACTGTTCATTTAAGAGGCATTCTTATCTCTTCTAGCTATTCTCTGGAATTCTGCATTCAGTTGGGTGTATCTTTCTCTTTCTCCCTTGCCTTTCGCTTCCTTCTTTCCTCAGCTATTTGCAAAGCTTCCTCAGACAGCCATTTTGCTTTCTTGCATTTCTTTTTCTTTGGGATGGTTTTAGTTGCTACCTCTTGTACAATGTTGCGAACCTCCATCCATAGTTCTTCAGGCACTCTGACTATCAGATCTAATTCCTTAAATCTATTTGTCACCTCTACTTTATATTCATCAGGGATATGATTTAGTTCATATCTGAGTGGCCTAGTGTTTTTCCCTACTTTCTTCAATTTAAGCCTAAATTTTGCAACAAGAAGCTCATGATCTGAGCCACAGTCAGCTCCTGGTCTTGTTTTTACTGACTGTATAGAGCTTCTCCATCTTTGGCTGCAGAGCACATAGTCAATCTGATTTCTGTGTTGACCGACTGGTGATGTCCATGTGTAGAGACGTCTCTTGGGTTGTTGGAAAAGAGTGTTTGCTATGACCATCATATTCTCTTGACAAAATTCTATCAGCCTGTGCCCTGCTTCATTTTGTACTCCAAGGCCAAACTTGCCTGTTATCTTTTGGCTTCCTACTTTAGCATTCCAATCCCCCATGATGATAAGGACATCATTTTTTGGTGTTGATTCTATAAGGTGCTGTAGGGCTTCATAGAACTGGTCAATTTCATCCTCTTCAGCACCAGTGGTTGGGGCATAGACTTGGACTACTGTGATATTGAATGGTTTGCCTTGGATTCGCACTGAGATCATTCTGTCATTTTGGGGATTGTATCCCAGTATTGCTTTTCCTACTCTTTTATTGACTATGAAGGCTACTCCATTTCTTCTGAGGGATTCTTGCCCGCAGTACATGATGGTCCTCTGAATTAAATTCACCCATTCCTGTCTATTTTAGTTCGCTGATTCCTAAGATGTCGATGTTCAGTCTTGTCATCTCTTGTTTGACCACGTCCAGTTTGCCTTGATTCATGGATCTTACATTCCAGGTTCCTATGGAGAAAAAATCTTTATAGCATCGGACTTTCTTTTCACCACCAGATGCATCCACAGCTGAGCGTCCTTTCGGCTTTGGCCCAGTCGCTTCACTCTTTCTGGCGCTACTAGTACTAGCCTTCTGCTCTTCCGCAGTAGCATATTGGACACCTTCCGACCTGAGGGGCTCATCTTCCAGCATCATATCTTTTTGCCTTTTAGTACTGTCCATGGGGTTTTCATGGCAAAGATACTGGAGTGGGTTGCCATTTCCTTCTCCAGTGATCACATTTTGTCAGAACTCTCTGCTATGACCTGTCCGTCTTGGGTGGCCCTGCACGGCATAGCTCATAGCTTCATTGAGTTACGCAAGCCCCTTCGCCATGACAAGGCAGTAATCCATGAAGGAGCTTTCTCCCAGTACCACTTTACAATGCCTTAATAAGACCACACTAGGAATATTACATCCAGTTTTGGTTGACACAATATAAAAAAGATGTTGAGACTCTGGAAAGAGTGCAGAGAAGAGCAACAAAGATGACTAGGGGGCTGGAGGCTAAAATATATGAAAAATGGTTGCAGGAATTGGGTATGTCTAGTTTAATGAAAAAAAGGACTAAGGGTGACATGATAGCAGTCCAATATCTCAGGGGTTGCAACAAAGAAGAGGGAATCAAGCTATTCTCCAAAGCATCTGAAGGCAGGACAAGAAACAATGGATGGAAACTAATCAAGGAGAGAACCAACCTAGAACTAAGGAGAAATTTTCTGACAGTTAGAACAATTAACCAGTGAAATGGCTTGCCTTTAGAAGTTGTGAATGCTCCATCACTGGAGGTTTTTTAAGGCAATATTGGACAACCATTTGTCCAGAAAGGTATAGGGTCTCCTGCTTAAGCAGAGATTGGACTGGAAGACATCAAAAGTATCTTCCAACTCTGCTATTGTCAATCTCCAGCTTGAATATCTGAATAAAGCCCAGGATTACCTTCATTTCTGAAAAACTACTGATTTATTGAATACATGGCATGGTATAGGTGAAGGAAAACTAACTCTAAAATCTCAAGGAATCTAACCATAGCATATAACAATGACATTCCTAGCCAAATCCACCATATGTCCACATAGCACATATAAACAAATTCTGTTTGTTATGAGAACCATCTGCTATCTTCTTCACACCTGCTAGAATGTCCTTGAAAGGTTTCCAGAGAGCCATCTCTCAGCAAACTTCTGCATAACTGGAGAGGTTTCATCTCTCTAACTAACCCATTTGAAAGCATCATCTCCCCCCCACCTTACTCTAATGGCAAGATAAAAACAAAGAGGCACATAGCTACCAAATTTTTACTCTTAACAGTTATACTGTTACTTTATTATAACGAGACACAAGAATAACTTTGGAAGACAGGAGGAAGAACCACAGACTTTTCATATGTATATGTACATGTGAAATTAACATGTAAAACATCTAAGGTTGTAAGGTTACATTAACAGAATCTTAGATGATGCCCAGCATCAACTGAAGTTTCCAGATGGTTTTAAAGATAATACCATGGAGAGCACATTACATAACTGGTATTGATGAAGGCAAGTGTCTCTGATAGACCAGAGCTAACTTACCAGCTACCCACAGATATCAAAGAGTAAAGGGGAAAGAACTGCCCTCAAATCACAAAGCTTCTAGTCTGATCTCTCCTCCTCGACCACCACCAGCTAAAGCTGTTCACCATGGAAGCAGCAGAACCACAGGAAAAGCAGTATCCAAGCCCAGGATGCCAATCTTCATGTGTTTGAAAGCCCATGTGGTCCAGGAACAGACTAGGATAGGTGTACTACCACCATTCTGGTCATGCCAATGATCATCAACCAGAAAGATTAAAACCATCTCAGTCTGAGGTTTGGGTCTGTGTCTGGACTAAGATGGGTCCAGATAATCTGTTCCTATAGATGTTCTATACTTACTACAAAGTGAGGAACTTTAATAAAATAGGAAAGGTTGGAAACTCTTTAAAAAGTGATGCTAGAGGACCTCTTCCAAAGATGTTGGCATTGGAAATTTCATAGAGTTCTATTTAAAAACAAACACTGTATTTGTGGAACACCAGACCTTGAAAACTTTGGACATATCATTTTTGACTGTAAACTCTACTCTGAAGAAAGGACTCCTTATTTAGATACTATCTAAAATTAATAAATATTGTGGCACTCAGGAGAAACTTTCTTTCTGCAGGGAACAAACCTGCACATCACTACCATGTCTACACTCTTTATATCAAACACCATTTTGAAGATAATGGAATATTTTGATCAGATTGGAGTTAAAAGTAGGGGTGATGACTTACTATAAAGATACCCTATTGATCTTGATAAACTTGAACAATGGACCTTATCCAACAATGTGAAATTTAATGTGGAGAAAAGCAAGGTTTTACATCTGGGCAGGAAAAACCAATGGTACAAGTACAGATTAGGCGAAACCTGGCTCAAAAACAGTAACTGTGAGAGGAACCTTGGAGTCCTAGTGGACGATCACTTAAACATGAGTCAGCAGCATGCAGCAGCAGCCAAAAAAGCTAATACAATCTTTGGATGTATAAACAGAGGCATAGAATCAAAATCATGTAAAGCTTTATAAAGTTTTGGAAGGCGACATCTGGAATACTGCATCCAGTTTTGGTCACTTCATTACAAAAAAGATGTTGAGATTTTGGGAAAAGTGTAAAGAAGAGCAACTAAGATAATTAAAGGCCTGGAGATAAAAACATATGAAGAACAGTTGCCAGATTTGGGTTTGACTAGTGTAGAGAAAAGAAGGACTAGGGGTGACATAAAAGCAGTATTCCAGTATTTGAGAAGCTGCCACAAAGAGGAGGGGGTCAATTTATTTTTCAAAGCACCTGAAGGCAGACCAGAAACAATGGATGGAAATTAATCAAGGAGAGGAGCAACCTGGAATTAAGGAAAAGCTTCCTAACAGTGAAGATAATGATCCAGCAGAACAGCTTGCCTTCAGAAGTTGTGGGTGCTTCATCACTGGGGTTTTTAAAGAAAAAAACTGGACAGTCACTTTTCTGAAATGATATAGGGTCTCCTGCTTGAGCAGGAGGCTGGACTAGAAGACCTCCAATGTTCCTTCCAGCTCTATTCTGATTGATTGATTGATTGATTTTAAAAGATGATAAAATTGGCTATGCTCTTCCCCAGCCACCCCTGAACTTTATTCCCTGGTTTTGTAGCCAAGAACGCTACACCACCATGACAGTTTTGTCCAAGACAGTAGGAATGACAACTGTGAAGATGTTGCTGAATGCTGTTTGTTGAACAAGGAAAGTGGTTCGCCTTGGCTGGTCAATAAATAGGAATGAGATCAAGAAGGAAAGCAGGAAGGAGATGAGGAGGATGTAGGAGAGATCCCAATTATTGGCTTTGACTATGGGAGTTTCTTGGAATTTAATGAATATTCCAAAGACAAAACAATGCAAGGGAAGCTAGGATGATCCCCCAAATGTCTTGGTAAGATAGGAAAGTTTCAATCTTTGGTATACAGCCATGTTGGTTGATGCTTGGATGCTGATCTACTGGACATTTGGTGCATTTTTTTAGTATTTGAAAAGAACAAGGTTAATATCTACCATAAAGTAAATTCTTTATCAGATGCAAAGTTGGAGTGAAAGTGGTGATGATGTAGATAAACATGTATGGAGAAAGGAAATGTGCTGCTATGATTCATAAGTTTTAGTAAGATAATTGCCACATTTTAAACAGTGGCATTCCAAACCAATCCACAGCCCTCACACCAATGGCCCATGGAAGGATGCTCATTGATTTTCCTGTACTGGAGTAGTTCAAGCACAAGGGGTAAAAAAAAGTATGTGGTTGGTATCAAGTAGCACTTTTAAACTCTGGATCTTTTAAGAAGGAAGATATTTCACAATAAATTCAGTTCCTGGTCTGCACGTGTAAACTAACTATTAGTAAAGCTGATTTATAAATTTTTCCTTTTCAAATATTGATGCCCCATTACACTTTGATCATGGAGATGACTAGATCTTCTTTTCCTCTGACTAGTGGAGTTCCATGTTTCCTTATCTCCCACCCATTCCAGGAAACCAAGCACCAATGGCTTCTGTATCCTTGGCATCTCCCTTGAGAGCTGATGAAAAAGACTCAGCCTCAGTTTCAAGTTCTTCCTGTGATGCAATCTAGGAGGACAAAAAAAGGAAGTCCATCATTTCTAGTAAGGAAGGAAGGAAGGAAGGAAGGAAGGAAGGAAGGAAGGAAGGAAGGAAGGAAGGAAGGAAGGAAGGAAGGAGTGGAAGAGTTCTGAGTACCTTACATGAGTACTGAAGTAAAACACATAAAATGAAAAAGGGGAAAAATCTCAACCCCTAGTTATTCTATATCTTATACTATTGATACAATCCTGTTCCTTGGTCAACTCTCACAGAGATATTGGTATTTTTAGAACAGATGAGAAAGGAGATATTAATTTCAATCCAGGCGCAAGAAAAAAATAATCTAAACTGTAGGATGAATGAAAGAAAAAGAAAAAATCCTGAACAAGCCATAATTTTAACATTAGGCAGAGTTCAAGGATACTGATGGTTATTGGAATTAGAAGGTAGAGAGAAATAGAAATAGGTCATATCAGCATTGAGGGGCACCAAACACAAATGGTACTGGGTAACCTTACCCAGCAGTCTCTGTGAATGCTGAAAAGCACAGGAGACAAGTTACATCCATCACTTTCTGGATATGTCCCAACAGGAAGGATCAGAATCACTGCAGAACTCTGCCCCCACAGATGTGTCTGGAACTTTCACAAAGAGCTTTTCTCCAGATACATTTTTTAATATGGAATCCCAGTAGAAATTTAGGATCCCACAGTGAACATGTTATTTTTCTCTGTAATTATCATCATTTTAATCTTTGAGACCTTTGTCTGCTGCTTCTCCAGTGATTTTCCTTTGATGTAAACAGGCTGAAGCAATGTGGAAGGGATCTAGCAGCAGAAAAAGATAAATGCCTTTGTTCAGGCTGAAGGTTTGGTATATGTTTTAGGACAAGCAGGAGCTGTGTTGTTGAACATATCTTTTTCCCCCAATTTACATGTGAAGATTTGTTAGGCTTTGTCTGCATCAGGAGGAACACTGCTTTTCCATGTTGAGAGAATCCTTTGAATTTGTCTGCCTTCTTGACGTTTGGAGACAGGGAGATGATTCAGCTGAGGGAGGAATGGACTTCCTGCTTCTGCTCCTAATGCTGCTATTGCTATCACAAGGAAATGCTGAGAAGCTGAAAACCAAATGTTACCTGACTTTGGAGCAGCAGAGAGGGGTGAAGCCATGGAATCATTACAGGCCGGGAGACCATCTGATTAGTGTGATTCTCTCTGCAACACATGCTCTGTATGAGCCATTTCATTTTAGTGAGATGCCTTTTGTTCAACCTATTGTGTAAGTAATCCAGCCTGTGATGCACATGCATTTCTTCACTTGAATTTCTAAGCTATTTTTCATTTATTCTGATTCCATTAATTCCAGGCTCAAGAACTTCACAATTCCTTTGCTCATTTTGATTTCCAGCACTCCCCTCTTTTGTCTTGAAGACCTGAAGAAAGATGAGAAAGAGACTTGGAAGTCCGATGATCTTCCCCTCCTCTTGCAGTGTTGATTCAATCACTTATGCTCTCATTTAGCAGAAGTAAATCCCATCACTTTCTTAGTTGAGCCAGAAGGATGGCTTTTAGATCAGGCATTTTATGAATATTCATTCGTTCGTTCATCCATTCATTCATTTTACAGGGTTGTTCTACTTCAAAGTTTTAAAGCTGATTGATTGAATGTGTGCCCTTAAGTCTTGTGAACTCTTAGAGATCACATCAATAGATTTTTTTGCTATGACAATCTGTTCCTAATCTTATCCTTCGTGGTTTTGTTTTTACTGGTTTACCCATTGCTGCTGTAACAGTCCATCTTCCTTACTTCTGGTGATTCACTTCTCTCTCATTCCACATTTCCCAGCATCTAAGCCTCTTCTACAGTGCTTGTTGTTGTTCTTAATTGCAAAGTCGTGTCCGACCCATCGTGACCCCATGGACAACGTTCCTCCAGGCCTTCCTGTCCTCTAACATCTTCTGGAGTCCATTTAAGCTCACGCCTACTGCTTCAGTGACTCCATCCAGCCACCTCATTCTCTGTCGTCCCCTTCTTCTATTGCCCTCTATCTTTCCCAGCATTAGGCTCTTCTCCAGTGAGTCCTTCCTTCTCATTAGGTGGTCAAAGTATTTGAGTTTCAACTTCAGGATCTGGCCTTCTAAAGAGCAGTCAGGGTTGATTTCCTCTAGGACTGACCAGTTTGATCGCCTTGCAGTCCAGGGGACTCGCAGGAGTCTTCTCCAGCACCATAATTCAAAGGCCTCAATTCTTTGGCACTCAGCCTTTCTTATGGTCCAACTTTCACAGCCATACATTTTTCCTCTCCTGTCCATAAGAGTCATAGGAGTCTTCTCCAATGCCAAAGTTCAAAAGGATCAATGTGCTTCCTATCTTGCTACTTCAAAGTCCAACTTCATTTCCATAGAGTGTCACTGGGAATATCGTCGCTTTCCTGATTATGGCCTTTTTAGGCATAGACACATCACAGCATTTGCGTATCTCTTCCAAGGCCTTCATGGCTGCTCTTCCAGATGCTTGTCTGCAGTGAATTTCTTGACTGCTTGTTTCTTTACTATTGATAGTTGTTCCTATAAGGAAGAAGCTCTCTGTCACTTTGAGATCTTCATTGCCAATTCTAAGCCTCGTCGTTCTTCCTGTTGTCATGATTTTGTCTTCTTGATACCTAATTCTGATACCTTAATTTTTTCCCCACTGTGTTCCTTGATTTTATTACTAGCTCTTACTGATCCTTTGCATTTTCAGATCACAGGGGAGTGTTGGATTATTGATGTTTCTTCCTCCAAGTTTAAAGCCATACTCATCTTCTTCCAATCCAATTTCCTTTAATATAGAGATTCAACAAAGAGATTTAATAAATAGGGGGAAAATATCCAGCCTTGTTGCACTCCTTTAACATCCTGGAGTCAATTTGTTTCATCATCTTCTGTCCATAGTGTAACTTCCTGAATTCCTCATGAAGACGAGAAGATTTTTTGGGATCCCCACTTTTGTGACTGTATCCCAAAGCTTGATAAGATTGACACAATAAAAGCCTTTTCTTTTTCAATGTAGGGCTTCAATAGGCACTGAATAATTCTAAGCTTCATTTTGCTACCATGCAAAATAACGGATATTGCACAATATTTTGCACATTCTGTTTAATATCCTTTTTTTGCTATTGGAATGTAGATGGATCTCTTCCCATCAGTTGACCACTGTGCCATTCTCCAGATATGCTGGCATAGCTTGGTTAGAATCTTGACTCCTTCTTCTGTTGCTTACGCTATTTCTGTTTTCCATCAGTCCTGTAGCCTTCTGAACTGACAGCAACTGCATTGCTGAGCATCTAATTCTAGAGGTTTTTCTAAGTAGGGAGCATCTTCCAAGTATCTTGGATATTGACATCTCCCCTGTTCACTATTTCATTATATTACTTCCCTCTTTGTTTGATCTCCTTTGAATCAGTTACTACCTGTCCATTGGTGTCCTTCCAATCAAGCTTCCTTTAATATAAAGATTCAACATGCAGACAGAAAAAATAGGGGAAAAATATCTAGCATACCAGTTCAAAACTGGAAGCTCATCATTTCAGAGATCTTTGGGCAAATAAAAATTAGTACTAATCATATTACTTAATACTACTAGTAATAACAATCTATTTGTAATTATTAACTTGGTGGAAGACTATTTCTATTCCATCTTCTCAATGGTCATAAAAATTAAATGCTTATCAGATAGTATAATTTGCTTTTGGATTTGGATCAAACCTGTTTAAGATTAAAGAGGCTTATGGAATCAAATAGGAATACATTCAATATATATTATTGTGGTTGATGGTGATGATGGTGATGGTGATGGTGATAATGGTGATGGTGAGGATAATGATGATGATGATGATGATGTACACATTTGTTTACAGTAAATCAGGCACTGAGTATTCAAATATTATATCCTTCATTTTGGCCATTCAAGAGGTCAACAAGAAAACCCAGCTCCTGCACAATCTCACATTTGGTTACAACATCCATGACAACTATGTGAACACCATTGTGACTTTAGATGCCTTGCTGGATATTCTGTGTACTGGAGAAATCAATGTTCCCAACTACAACTGTGGGGAAAAGGACAACCTCTTGGCTCTTGTTGATGCAAGTGATGATGACATCTCTATGCAGATATCCATTGTGGCAGGCACCTACAAAATCCCACAGGTTTGTGTGAGAGTGTATCCATCTTTAAATATAACCCATCTGAGAGTGTATCCATGTGAGTTGGTTGTGGGTGAGTGATAGTTCCAGATTCATCATGAAAACCAGAACTGTATTTCATTGAGGTCATTGGAGGTGTCATGGAGATCTACAGTGGAGAAAGAGCAAAGAATAAAGCAGCTGTAGCTCCCCATGACAGCATCCCCATAATTACTGGGGCTTCTGCTGCATCCTCATGAATATGCAAGAGATGAAAAGGAGAGTAGAGACACAAATATGACAGATTAAATCATATTATAGTTATATTACCATGTTACCAATTATAAACAAATCTAAGAGTCCTGGAAACAATGGTAAGACCAAGTTAGATTCATTAAAATCTAATGTTTTGATTTTTGATCTGGTTCCAGAAAAAACAAAACATTCTTTCTTTTTCAGATTGCTTATAAAAGTGTTTCAGACACTCTGAGTGACAAAACTCATTTCCCCTTTCTTCACCGGATGGCTCCCAAAGAAGGAATTCTGTACCCAGCAATAGTCAAACTTCTCCTTTATTTCAGATGGATCTTAGTTGGTCTTGTTGCTTCCGACACAGACAATGCAGAGAATTTTGTCAAGACTTTGACTCCTATGCTAATCAGGAATGGCATTTGTGTGGTTGTTTCACAAAGATTCTCAATGACTAGACTTACAGAATCCAATAGTGATGCCCTCATTAGCTGGAGACAAGTCAATGTCTTTGTTTACTTTATGGAAATTGGTTGGCTCATACAAGGAATGATCATTGTATATATGAAACTTAAAAACCTGCCAGAACCCATTGAAGGTAAAGTCTGGATCACCACAGCCGTATATGTATTTTATCATTTACTGCAAGATCATTGGACATATTTACAATACATCCATAGTATTTGGTCCCTTCCTATCAGTACAAAAAAATGGCAAAAATATGGTTCCTTTGTAGACATTTACTATTTTAACAGAGATTTCAAAGATAAGATTTTTAATTGTTCTTTTTCCAAGCATATCTTTTCTGTCAAAGGCCAGAGAAGATGCACTGAGAAAGCACCATTGGACACCCAAATGGCAAATAATGGGGACATGATTGTAAATCAACACCCCATCTACAGTGTTGTTAACACTGTGGCACATGCCTTGAATGCTGCATATTCCTCCAGATCCAAGTGAAGAAGGAAAGAGAACAAAAGGAAATTGGGGGGTCCAAGGCTGCAGCCGTGGCAGGTATGGGTTCCTGACAAGGATCCATTAAACTTAATTCCTTCTGAGCAGGAATGAAAAGGAGAAAGAGGGGAGTCATCGCAACCTCTTTCTGCTCCTCCATTGCCTTCTGCTTCTGCTTTTTATCCATTCTAGGGGTGGGAAGGAGAGCATTGAACATCTCTTTGGGAAGGCAGAGGCCCATCCCTCAGCGTGCAGATAAGCCACCAGGACAGGCAGCTCTGGCATTTGTGAGTTGTCCCGCGGTGAATCATCTGGGACAAAGTAGCCAGGGAGGAGCAACCGGGGAAGGATGAAGGTGGTTAGGGAGGGGCAAATGCTGATGGATGGCAGTGGTGGGTCAGCTGGTGTGGGGAAAGGCAGGAAGAGGTGGTTGGGGCAAGGCAGCTATGGCCAATTGTCCCATTCCATGCTTATATCATGATGCAAAATACCGTGAATTTTAAAACAAACGATATATCCAGTTTTAAAAATATTGTGTATGGATGTATGTGATTGCATCCTACAATTTTAAAGTCATTTTGCATTTATAAAGTTGATATTGCTCCTAAAGCCTCAACCCTTGCCCTCTGCAGAAATCCTAGTTAAAGCCTTGCTGACTGATGGCTGCCTGGTCCTTCATGAAGACCAACATCTGTTATAAATTTTTGATTAATTCATTTCCCTCTCCTTGTTGTTCCCCTCTATGTTATAGTCATTTCTGTAATTTTTGCTGCTTTTCTTGTACATTCCATTGCTCTTCGTCAGAAATACGTCCAATCCAAATAGCAGCAAAAGGTTAAAAAAGCATAAAAAAAGATTAGCTGTTCCTTGTATACATCTAAAGTATATCTCTGTGGTACAAGGGTCTTTCATAACTTCCTGTTTTCTTTCTCTATCATCTCTTTGTTTATTGAAGTCAACCAATCCTCCTCTCCCAGCAATCCAAATAATTTTTATTTATTTACTTCTACTGTTTCTAATTATCAAACAAAAATCCAAATTCAACTGGTACCTTATACAATTTTTAATTTTCTTAGTTCAAATTCTTATACAGGGTTTTTTTGCTTCTAATTTCAATTTTATTTTATTTTCTCTCTTAGTTCTCATTTCTTTCCCTGTGGTGAGGGTTCATTCATCAGGCTGGTATTGGAGGTCTCTATTTGCTATAAATTTGTTTCCCAAAGAAATGTGCTTTAGAAAGTAGATTTGATAAGCCCAGTGTCCATAGACAGTCTTTGTCTGAGGTTTGGAGCTTGCTGTCCTCCAAAGCTCCCAGCGTTCTACTCAGGAACAACTGATAAGATCCTTTCAGATTTTATCAGTCTTCTCTCATGAAGCAGCTTTCCAGAGCATAGATGGGCAATCTCACAGGTTGCTCCTTGTCCAGGGGAGTGCTGCTCACTCTGGAATAAACTCTATTTTCCCACTCTTGGTGACCCAAGTGATGCTGTGGGTGCCCTTTCACGGTGCATTTCGAGGCTGGGGAGGGGGGGGCTGAATGGGGGACAACAGTCTTTGACCTGAACCCTGGCAAGACCAAATGGCTTTGGGTACATGTGCCTCCGGGATCCGGGACTTTGTCATCTTTGACTCTGGATGGGGTGGCACTGCCCCAGAAAGATCCAGTCTGCAACTTGGGGGTTCTCCTGGACTTGTGACTCCTGCTCAAGGAGCAGGTGGCAGTCGCAGCTAAGAAAGCCTTTGGACAACTTTGTGGTGGGAAGCAGTTGTGAACTTTCCTGGATCAAAATTCCCTGCGCTCAGTCTTTCAGTCCCTGGTCATCTCACAGTTGGACTATTGTAATGTGCTCTACATGGGGCTAACCTTGAAGAGTATTCAGAAGTTACATCTGGTGCAGAGTGTGGCAGCATGGGCAGTTTTGGGGGGCCCTCAGAATGGCCCCAGTAGCACCATTTCTCTGCAAGCTGCATTGGTTACTGTTCTGCTTCTGGGTGCAATTCAAGGTGTTGATGATCCCCTCTAAAGCTCTTCATAGCATGGGTCCAGCTTACTTGAGGGACTGTCTCACCCCACTGGGATTGACCTGTCCCACCCGTGCAGGCAGAGGAGGCATGCTGCAGGTCCCATCAGCCTGATTATTCCAGCTGGTGGGGTCCAGGAGGAAGACCTTCTCTGCTGTGGCTCCTACCCTCTGGAACATCTTCCCCCCCCAATGTGAGGTTGACCCCAACCCTGCTATCCTGTCACAAGGGTCTCAAGACCTGATTGTACCAGCTGGCTTGGGGCCCTGGTGGGGGAACAGCACAGTGGAGGAGGTTGATTGGGTAACAACTGATCCCACCTCCCCCTGCTCAGTCCCTGCCCTCCCCATGTGTCTTTGGTTTTAATGTTGATCTTAATTATTTATGTTTTAATTGTACATGTGTGTGTCTCTCTCTCTCTCTCTCTCTCTCTCTCTCTCTCTCTCTCTCTCTCTCTCTCTCTCTCTCTCTCTCTGTGTGTGTGTTTTCATAGATTTTCATGGGTACAGGTATGCAGGTCTTGGCGTATTCGGGTCTTTTTCCGTGTAAGATTGAGAGTATCTTGGCGACGTTTTGGCGAGGTCCCACTCACCATCTTCAGGCTGGTGTCTTCAGCTTCGTGCTTGTGCGAGCAAAGCGTGATCGGAGCTGCTGTCCTTCTTTAAATATTGGAGGGGGTGTGTGGCTTGTTGGCTTTGTTGCTGTAAGCGGGTTGGTTGGCTGTGTTGTTACATCTTGATTGGAAGATGGAATTGATGTAAGCAAATTAGTCAGTTGTTTGGTAACATCCTGTGTGGCTGAGGTGCTGGCTGTGTGCCCATTGTTCTTTTGTACCTGGGTAATGGGCTGTGTAGTAACATTCTGAGCTCTATTGTAGTGATATCCTGAGACCTGTGCTGCCACATCATGGGAGGTAGGCTTCTGTTTCCATAGTAAATTGTATTTTGGGGTGTAGGCTGTTGAGATGTGTGAGGAAGTTGTCCAGTTTTTCCTTCCCGTGTGGCCAAATTATGAAAGTGTCATCTACATATCTAAGCCAGAGTTTGGGTTTGTGTTCAGATTTATCTAAGGCTTTGGTTTCAAAATGTTCCATGTATAGGTTTGCGATGACGGGTGAGAGGGGTGATCCCATGGGTGCTCCTTCTATCTGTTTGTGTCTTTGTCAATTGTGGATGAAGTACTGTATGTGTTGGTTAGGCAGTGGTTGGTCAGATCTAGGATGTGTTTGGGGGGTTGTATTTGTTTTGGATAGCTGTCAAGGCTTCTTTAATAGGCACTTGGGTGAAGAGGGATATGACATCGAAGCTCACGAGTAGGTCGCTGGGTTGTAGGTTTTGTTTCTTTATTGTTTCTATGAAACAATAGAGAAAAATGCCCCAAGCTCTATGGCCTCCCCAAGATACACAAAGAAGGAACACCACTAAGACCCATAGTCAGCTCCATAGGCTCACCTCTACAGAATCTTGCCAAATTTCTTGCCAAACAACTTCAGCCCTACACAGAATCCATCACCTCACACGTACAGAATTCACTCCACTTCATAGAAACAATAAAGAAACAAAACCTACAACCCAGCGACCTACTCGTGAGCTTCGATGTCATATCCCTCTTCACCCAAGTGCCTATTAAAGAAGCCTTGACAACTATCCAAAACAAATACAACCCCCCCAAACACATCCTAGATTTGACCAACCACTGCCTAACCAACACATACTTCATCCACAATGGACAAAGATACAAACAGATAGAAGGAGCACCCATGGGATCACCCCTCTCACCCATCATCCAAACCTATACATGGAACATTTTGAAACCAAAGCCTTAGATAAATTTGAACACAAACCCAAACTCTGGCTTAGATATGTAGATGACACTTTCGTAATTTGGCCACACGGGAAGGAAAAACTGGACAACTTCCTCACACATCTCAACAGCCTACACCCCAAAATACAATTTACTATGGAAACAGAAGCTAACAACCAACTTCCCTTTCTGGACGTCCTAATCTACAAAAAACCCAATGGCTCCCTAGGACACACCATCTACCAGAAAAAAACACACACCAACCGCTACTTAAACGCACAATCCCATCACCACCCTGCACAGATCAACTCCGTAGCCAACAAAGACCACCTGAAAACTGAATTACACACTCTCACAAACATATTAATTTCCAACGGATTCCAAAGAAACACTATTACCAACCTAATCCAAAAGGAGAAATCCCCCAAGAACCAAGACACAGAACAGGACAACGGCATCGCCCTCCTCCCTCACATCAAAGGCACCACAGATAAAATCAGCAAAATTCTCCACAAACACAATATCAAGACAGCCTTCGGCACTGACCAAAAAATAGCCAACATCTTAAGAAACCCCAAAGACAAGATCCAGCTAGAAAACCAAGGAGTCTATGAAATACCATGAAAAATCTGCCCAGCCACATACATTGGACAAACTAATAGGAGAATAAATGCACGCATCGCAGAACACAAGAACGCAGTCAGAAAAGAAGAAAAAACTTCCTCCCTTTTCCAGCACCTTAAAGCAACAGGACATGAAATTGATTTTGAAGGTACCAAATTAATCTCCAAAACTGAACACTTCAACAAGAGAATAATTATGGAAGCCATCGAAATAGAGAAACACCCCCACAACATGAATAAACGTGACGATACCTCCCGCCTACCAGACATCTGGAAACTAGCCCTAGTCAACAAATGAGTCCCAACCACGAAAACCGACACCGGACCCAGAACAACACAGGACACCACCACCAATCACCCTCACCAGACTCAAACCCAAACCCATCACATAGACGAAATGCAACCATCATCCAGAATCCACATCACGGCGGCATCACCAACTGCTGCACCCCCCGCCGACTCCCACACAAAGCAAACTGACACATGCCATGAACACATGGCCAGACCGCAGACTCGGAGCCAAACCAAAGCCCGTGATGTTACATCACAGCCATCTACTCAGGACATCACATCACAGAACTCAGAAGGTTACATCGCAAAGGCTCAGTATGTTACAACGCAGCCTACCTCCCATGATGTGGCAGCACAGGACTCAGGATATCACTACAATAGAGCTCAGAATGTTACCACACAGCCCATTACCCAGGTACAAAAGAACAATGGGCACACAGCCAGCACCTCAGCCACACAGGATGTTACCAAACAACTGACTAATTTGCTTACATCAATTCCATCTTCCAATCAAGATGTAACAACACAGCCAACCAACCCACTTACAGCAACAAAGCCAACAAGCCACACAGCACCTCCAATATTTATAGAAGGACAGCAGCTCCGATCATGCTTTGCTCGCACAAGCACGAAGCCGAAGACACCAGCCTGAAGATGGCGAGTGGGACCTCGCCGAAACGTCGCCAAGATACTCTCAATCTTACATGGGAAAAGACCCGAATATGCCAAGACCTGCATATATATATATATATATATGACTGTAAGCCACCCAGAGTTACTCTATAGTAAGATGGGCAGCCAATAAATTTTATAAATAAATAAGATAAATAAACCCAGCTGCCAGCCATCTCCTCAATTTCATCTCAGTACCTGACTCCCAGCTTTGCAAAATTCAAGGTATATACTATCAGCAGCATTCCCAAATCTATTAAGAAAATTAACTGATTAAAAAAAGGGAAATTAGCTTGGTAAACTTTCATCTTGACAAATCAAAGGCTTTTCGCAATTACTTCATTTCCATTCGCTATTTATGAATGACCTCTAAGTTTTGCTCTAGAATTTTCACATTAATTGATGCCAGCCTGAGAAGTCTGTAATTTTCTGAATCTTTTTTTTTTTACTTTTGAAGATAGGGGTGACATTTCCTCTCCCACTTATGAGTATTTGCAAGTTAGGCAACTGTAGAAGATTTGTATGTCAAAAAACCAAAATTTTTGAAAACCAAAAACCAAGTAAGAAACCTAGTTTTCTTCTTTGGGATTCCTGGATTTTTTCATTCTAGCTTCATCACTTTCTGGACAAGAATGTGTTTTTCAATATTACAAGGAAGAAACTGTACTGGGACTCAAATGGAGATGTAACAGCTGACCTGAACATCAGGAGCTTGGTGGTTATCCCCCAAAAACCCTTCATTAGGGAGAAACTGGGGAGTTTTGAAAGGCAGAAACTTACTATCAATGAAACTACTCTATCACGGCTGAGGTTACTGAACAAGGTATGGAAAGCTTCTTTTCTTTGTTTTGCAAAATCTTAAGTCCAGACTCATTTCAAATGGACTGAGACTAATCAGTGTGGATGGCCTACACTGAGAATTGAATGTGGGGAGAAGAACCACATTCACACCAGTTGAATAGTGCAATAGGTAGATAGGAGATCCAAGGGTTTCAGTTCACATGAAATAATCATGATTAAACATACTGTGATCTGAGACAGCACCCTCACTCAGAAAATTGAAGCATTGAAGCACGAGTCTGACCCAAAGGAAAGGCATTCCTGGCATCTAAAGTAATGTCAGACAAGGCACTTATAAACAAACAGGGCAAGGCACTTGTACAGAAACAAAGAGCAAACCCCACTCTTTTCTAGCACTGGTGATATTATCCAGTTGGGTGATCAAACATCTGTGAGAAAACAACCACACTCAAAAAACACCAAGGATCCTATATGTCAAACAATTTGAAAGGAAAAATAATTTGATTTGACCTTTGGTTTCTAAAAGGAGCTTCATTTGAAGCCCACTTGAATGAAAGTATCCCTCCAAAGAATGCCATTGGCCTAATTTGTTTAGATTTTTATTGAGTTTCTCTATACTGTTAGCTTCCGTAAATCTTCTCTGGACAAAAGGAGGCTATACATTTAACTAATAATAGATGTGGGACTGTCTTTCCACACCAATTGGCATCATCTAATTGTAGTCATTGAAGAGAAAGATTTTTTTCTGGACATCTAGCTGGGCCAAAGAAATATCCCTTTCTGAGCTAAGGCTCATACTCATCTTCCAGTTCCTGCAGCACAGAGGAACACAGTCGTGTTTAGTCTTCATTATTTTACCAAGATGGCAGTCATATAAATTGCAAAAATAAAATAAAATATTTAAGATTTGTAATCCTAATTTGTACGGAATTTTTATTTTGCATCTTAACTGGAGAACATCAGAAGAGATGGGTTTTCAATAGAATAGAATAGAATAGAATAGAATAGAATAGAATAGAATAGAATAGAATAGAATAGAATAGAATAGAATAGAATAGAATAGAATAGAATAGAATAGAGCCAGAAGGGACCTTGGAGACCTCCTCTTCAAAACCTCCAGTGATGGAGCGCCCATGATTTCTGAAGGCAAGCTCTTCCACTGGTTAATTATCCTCACTGTTAGGAAGTTTCTCCTTAATTCCAGGTTACTTCTCTTTTTGATTAGTTTCCAACCATTGTTTCTTGTCCTTCCCTCTGGTGCTTTGGAAAATAGTTTGATGCCCTCTTCTTTGTGGCAGCTCCTCAAATACCGGAATACTGCTATCATGTCACCCTTATTTCTTCTTTTCTTTTGACTAGCCAAACTCCTGCAGCCGTTCTTCATAAGTTTTAGTCTCCAGGCCTTTGATCATCTTACTTGCTCTTCTCTGAACTTTTTCCAAAGTCTCAACATCTTTTTTGTAGTATTGTGACCAAAATTGGTTGCAGTATTCCAGGTGTGGTCTTACTAGGGTTTTATAAAGCAGTAGTAATACTTCGTGTGATCTTGATTCTATGCCTCTGTTTATACAACCCAGGATTGTATTAGCTTTTTTGGCTGCTGCTGCACACTTCTGGCTCATATTCAAGTGATCATCCACTAGGATTCCAAGGTCCCTGTCTCTTAAGACAGGCTTAAGATACAGGAGGATCTGGACAGCTTGAACACTGGGCACTATCTAACAAAATGAAATTCAATGGTGAAAAAAGCAAGGTTCTACATTTAGGCAAGAAAAACCAAATGTACAGGTATAGTATAGGGGGCACCTTGCTCAATAGCAGTAACTCTGAGAGGGACCTTGGAGTCCTAGTGGACAATCACTTAAATATGAGCTAGCAGTGCTGCAGCTGCCAAAGAGGCCAACACAGTGCTAGGCTGCATTAACAGAGGGATAGAATCAAGATCACGTGAAGTATTAATACCACTTTACAATGCCTTGGTAAGGCCACACTTGGAATACTGCATCCAGTTTTGGTCACCACAATGTAAAAAAGACATTGAGACTCTGGAAAGAGTGTAGAGAAGAGCAACAAAGATGATTAGGGGACTGGAGGCTAAAGCATATGAGGAACGGTTGCTGGAATTGGGTATGTCTAGTTTAATGAAGAGAAGGACGAGGGGGGACATGATAGCAGTGTTCCAATATCTCAGGGGCTGCCACAAAGAAGAGGGAGTGAAGCTATTTTCCAAGGCGCCTGAAGGCAGGACAAGAAGCAATGGATGGAAACTAATCAAGGAGAGAAGCAACCTAGAACTAAGGAGAAACTTCCTGACAGTTAGAACAATTAACCAGTGGAACAACCTGCCTCCAGAAGCAGTGAATGCTCCAACACTGGAAGTTTTTAAGAGACTGGACAGCCATTTGTCTGAAATGGTATAGGGTTTCCTGCCTGAGCAGGGGGTTGGACTAGATGACCTCCAAGGTCGCTTCCAACTTTATTATTATTATTATTAGTTACTGTTTTGTGTTATACAATTTCAAAGAGGAGGACATTTGCAATATTTTATGCAATCTGCAAGGTACATTTGAAGATTGTGTCACTCAGAAGATACTTTCTTAATCACAGATCATTATACTACAAAATTTTAAAATATAGAAATTTAAATTTTATTTAATATGAATATTTTAACTTCAGGGATATATTAAGAATGCAGGAATGCATATTGAACCAGCCTTCAGGAGGAACCCACAGGATATTGCTAAATGCATAAATCATTACTTATGTTATCCCTGAAAATTGTTCAAAGTGCAAAAGTATTTCATTCCTGTATGAAATATGAGAAATATGCAGAACCTACAAGTAGCAGTATCACTTATAGGTTTTTGGAATTGGTTAGGTTATAGTCACCCCTGTGAAGCCCTTGGATACTTTTTATTGGCTAGAGATACTCACCTGTGTTAGGAAAATGTCCTAACACATTTTCTTTGCCAATCTTTTTCTGCTTAGTCTCTGCCTCTGTCCAGATGTGTGGAAAATTGTCGTCCTGGATTTGTCAAACGGAAGCGAGAAGGAGAGCCAGATTGTTGTTATGACTGTGTTCCTTGTCCGGAGGGGACCATCTCCACTCATGAAGGTGGGTGACACTGGAGGAAAGGGGAGTCTTGCTGAAATGGATTAATCCAGACTATTTTAATGAAAGACCATGTTAAAAGACACATTGAAACTCAACAGTTTAGCAAAACCAGAATAGCAAAACCTGAACGGGGAAAAATAGGTGTGGCAGATGGAGCAAGGTTTATTATTGGTAGAGAAAATATCTCTTCTACTTTTTAGTTTGGATGTTTCCTTTCTAGGAGCATCTGAGTTCTTCGAAACGTAAAGAATTGTCTTAGATCCATTGCTTTTTCTCACCTGAACCAAACTTACATTATGTTGTGCCCAAGAAGTGATGCATAAAAAGATGCTGTATATCAATCAATCAATCAATCAATCCTTATTAAGGTCATCAACCACCATAAGCAGAAATATCTTGTTTGAAGGTTCATGGAGGGAGAGCTGTTGGGTTCAACAGAGCAAGAAGAAACAAAACAAAACAAAACAAAACACTTGTCATAACATCCAGGAAGAGAAGTGTGATAAACTAAATGTACAATTATTGGGAATAAAATGGGTTTACTTTTCTCCAATGCTATAATTGTCCATGTTATGGATTGAAAGGTAAAATAGTAATATTCTTTTTAACCCAGTTCAACTGCTGTAGCATCTGTTTAACTACCTTCATGACAAGCCTTCTTCTAAGACATGATGTTGGTGCTAATTCAAATTCCTTTATATGACCTGTACTGGACCTTCCCACTTCTTGTTATCTCATTTTATTTTATTCATTTTATTATTTTATTATTTTAGGTTAAATAGTGAAATATGAATTCCAACCTCAAACAAAAAGAAATCCATTCATCTTGTAAGAGGGGGAGGGAAGCCCTATGTACACAATTTGGATTTAAATGAAACAGACCTAACAAAGAAGCGGGGGAAATGGAGAATTAATTAAAAACAAGCTACATAATATTGATTTATGGTATAGCCATATGGAACTTGTTCCGTACTTGAACCTAACAGTAAATCTATATAGTACGGAACCAAATTGTTTCATCTGATCATTCTTAGAATATGAAGACTTTGCCAAAAATAGTCTTATAGTCTCCTCCTTTGTCACTTAAGGATTGGTATTCCTAAAAAGCAGGATAATAAATTTCTTTAAATGTATCTAAGATTATACCTTTTTGGGGAACCCAAACTCAGCTGAGCTGAAGCTCTTCATTAAATGATGTACTACACATTTTAGGAACACAATTTAACATCATATTTCCAATAAGTACATTTCTTTCAAAGTATTTTAATGCATGTTATGTTTTGAAACCAACATGGAGTTTTGGCCAAACAAGACCAAATCATATGAGTTAGAGACACACACACCCTCACATTTGTTTTACATCATCATACAAAGGAAATCTCATCTCAAAGCTTTTTAAACATTATTTGAAGGGACTGATAGACTTAAAACCACATTTAATGAATAAGTCTTATCTAGCAACTTTCAAGACTGAAAATGAAGATCCATAATTAATAAACATAGATCCTAAAACTTGCTTCATTTGCAGAGGGGTAAAATGTTATCCCACAACAGTCTGAAAGAGTGCGAAATTCATAAAAAGTCCCATGCTACAAAGAATAAGAAATGTTAAAAAAAATTAAAGCCCAACATTACAATTGAAGATCTACTAGACTATAGATGCCCTTGGTGTAAAAGAATCTTCATTTCATCCAAGACCTTTGAGAGCTTCTGAGCATACTTCTCACTATGATGACCTTCAAGAAGCCATGAGAGGCCTGGCTTTTCTCTGGGCTGTGGGGCAGGGTGAGGTTGAGCCCTTGTTGGATGGGATTTGGGGTTATACATAATTTGGAGACCATTCAGGATTTCTTATAGTTTTCCATTTTTTTTACTTTTTTTTAATAAGAAGTGATAGCAATAGCACTGAGACTTATATACCGCTTCACACTTCTTTACAGCCCTCTCTAAGTGGTTTACAGAGTCAGTGTATTGCCCCCAACAATCTGGGTCCTCATTTTACCAACCTTGGAAGGATGGATGGCTGAGTCAACCTTGAGCTGGTCAGAATCGAACTCCTGGCAGTGAGCAGTGAGTTAGCCTGCAATATTGCATTCTAACCACTGTGCCACCACAGCTCTGTGATGCAGAGTCACAGGAAGAAAGGCAGCCTATAACTTGTATAAATAAATAAATATATTTTTAATTTGTCAATGTAAAGTAACTGACTGAGATTAAAAAAGATTAACATACATATTATTTTCAAAGTAATTAGGTTTGCCTTTCTCTTCCAGGGAACTAGAAATCTTTCAGGCCATAGAAATTGAACAATAAATAAATAAACTAGCTTTGTCAGGATAACCATCTTCTGTATCTGGTATGTTAAGAATTGCCATCTGGCAGGCTTCTGGAAGTATGCATAGATAGTTTAAATGATCCTAATAGGGTTTTATTACTATTATCCTTCTCATCTTTCCTGTTACCTATTTCCTTAGCTTCTTATGACTACAGCTTTGTTGTTTGTATCTTATGATTTATGTTGATTGCTTTTATTTAATATCCTATTATGACTTATATTGCTTGCTTATTTAGTATCCTATGACTATCACTGAGTGTTGTATCTTATTATTTATAATGCTTGTATTTCATTATTATGATCATGATTTATCACTTGTTGTTTGTATGTACACTGAGAGCTTATAGCACATAGCAATAACACTTAGACTTATATACTGCTGTGCAGTGCTTTACAGCCCTCTCTAAGTGGTTTACAGAGTCAGCATATTGCCCCCAACATTCTGGGTCCTCATTTTACTGACCTTGGAAAGATGGAAGGCTGAGTCAACCTTGAACTGGAGAGACTTGAACTGCTGAACTGCTTGCAGTCAGCAATCAACAAAATTAGTCTGCAATACTGCATTCTAATCACTGTGCCAACATGGCTCTTCTGGAGACAATTTCCTTGTGTGTCAAATCACAAGGAGCCAATAAATAATTCTATTCCATTCTATTTAACTCTAGTAATGTAGATTCTGATATGGTTCTCTGCATTTTACTGGAAATCCTGCAAGTCTTAGGACATTTTATAAATGTTCCTGGTATTGGTTGTTGTTCCAAGAAACTAATTTGTGAAATGTGAAAGGACAGATTGTTAAAAAAAAAAACTTTTGGTTTTCTCAGATACGGAAAAATGCACTAAGTGTCCAGATGATAAATATCCAAATGAGAAGAAAGTCCAATGTATTCCCAAAGTTATAACTTTCCTGTCTTATGAAGAACATCTGGGCATCATCCTAGTATCTTTTGCCCTACTCTTGCTTTTAACTACAGGCTTTGTTTTAATCATATTCATTAAATACAAAGAAACTCCCATTGTCAAAGCCAATAACAGGGACCTCTCTTATATCCTTGTGGTTTCCCTTCTGCTTTGCTTCTTGTCTTCTTTTCTCTTCATTGGTCAACCAAGGAAAGCCAGCTGCCTTCTCCGACAAGCAGTGTTCAGCATTGTCTTCTCAGTTGCCATTTCTTCTCTCTTGGCTAAGACAATCACAGTGGTGCTGGCTTTCCTGGCCACAAAACCAGGAAACCGAGTGAAGAGATGGTTGGGGAAGAGCTTGGCCAACTCCATCATCCTTTCTTGTTCTGCTGTCCAAATTATCATCTGCACCATCTGGCATGGACTTTCTATCCCTTTTCCTGACTCTGACCTCCACTCCCAGTCTGGAGTGATCATCCTGCAATGCAATGAAGGCTATGTTGTCATGTTCTACATCACCCTCAGTTACATGGGCTTCTTAGCTGCCATCTGCTTTACAGTGGCTTTCCTGGCTAGGAATCTCCCTGGGGCCTTCAATGAAGCCAAGCTGATCACCTTCAGCATACTGATCTTTTGCAGTGTCTGGGTGACTTTTGTGCCCACCTACCTGAGCACCAAAGGGAAATACATGGTGGCTGTTCAGGTCTTCTCCATCTTGGCCTCCAGTGCTGGTCTTCTGGGCTGCATCTTCATCCCGAAGTGTTACATTATCATTCTCAGGCCAGAACTGAACACAAAGGAGCAAGTTACAGCCAGAATGAATGTAAAAACATAACACCATTATGATATTGTAAAGAATTGTAAACATTCCTTGTATTTGAATGAAAATATTAATTATGTCTACTTAGATAGTATGCAGAAGTTAAAGAAGATCAAATGTATATGTTTCTAAATCAGAAATGGTTGAATGACTGGAATCTTTTTATTATCTTCTCTTTTAACACAATAAATCTTGCTAAAGAGAATTTTGTGAAAATCATTCAGAGAAATTTAGAGTACAGAAATTGCCAGTGACAACATCTTTTAAGGAATAATTTGAGCAATTATTCCCCTTGACATTGACTATCACTGTATGTATATGTGAGAAACTGTATGTGAAAATAGGCAAGATGGAAGCAGTTGGGAGCCTGTAGCAGAAGCCTTAAAAGCTGTTCATTTTAAGGGGATGAGGAAGGGTGGGAACTTTGGAGTGATAGGAACATAATCCCATGACAGGTATTCTGTTTTTCAACCACACATATTTGTGATCAATTGTCAATTAATCTTAGGTTTCAGAATGGTTTTTAATTGCAAATTGGATCCTTTTGGAAATTCCACTTTAAGGTGATAAGTTCTGCTGGATCAGACAAGGGTCCATCTCAGATTCACAGTGACCACCCAGATGTCTTTGATGTGTCTATAAGCAGAAGGTAGAGACATATTGCTTTCTCCAATATGGAATGGGTATTTTCACCCAATTTTACTTTTCTCCATCACACCATGCAGTATGGGACACTCAGCCATCTCCCAATCTAGCAATCCCTGATTCTAGTATCCCACATTAATTATAGGTTCATCAACTAACCCTGCATTTGAGAACATTTTCCCTAGTTTCACACATTGAAACTGTAAGTACAGTGTGTCTTGGGATGATGTGTCCTGCAACACATGGACTTTCTCAATCATTCCAATGATTTGGACATGACAAGATGCAGGACAGATGACTTTCTAAGATGGAATGTAATGGTGTTGCTGTCAGGCTCCAAAAACCAAGAAAGACATGTGATTCTTTTAGACAGGTTTCTTTATTGTTCTTCACATATAGAGGAAAAAATCTTGCCAAACTAAAACCAACCATTTGTTTGATAGTACATATAGTCTGTGAACTATTAGCACAGAATCCTCTTTACCCTCTTTCTCTCACACAAACTGTATTTTGTTTCTGTGGAATGCACTTCCTTTTTTCTGGAAATCCAGACTACATTCCATCACAGTTTCTTAGTAATTCCATTGTCAAGACAAATTTTGGGAATGCAGAAAGACAAGGATCTATTGGTACTAAATTAATCATTGACAGCATGTTATTTCCAGAATGAAATCCACTCAGCTATTATACAATGGGTGTTATCTATGCATAAGACAAGAAATCTGGAAGGATTATGAAACTGAAGTCATTCATAGCCTTTGTGAAGTAAATAATCATTCTAAATGATGACTTCATTTGAGGAAAAGATCAGAAAGGTGGATGGGATCCGTCCTATTGACTGAGATTCTGTGTAGGAAAACAACATAAATTCAATTTAGAGAAACACTGAGGTTAAGGTTCTCATCAACCTCTTTTCCTCTTCAGGGTCTCTATTGATGAATCACAAGGTTATGTTTTATTTGCCTCAAATTCCAACCCCTATTTTAATTATTTATTAAAATAAGTAATAAATAGTTCAACAGCCATATTTAATTATTATTTTTTCTTTAGAGATGATTATTCTTCAGCATGATTGTAATTTGCATAGTAAAAAAGAATAGGTTCCTGCACAAAATCTGGACCAAGAACAGCCAACAAAGACCCAGAAGCAAATTTGGAATGAACAGGACTCCTTTTCACCTTGTTTCAGTTGTATATGGTCAGATTCAGATCTGGTGTCAGTCAGACATGTGGTTGGGTTTCTTAAATTTGACATCAAAGTTTGTCAATGTAGCTTCTATGTCCTTTGTCATCAGTGCTCATCATCTTCCTATTTAGCAAAATCTGAGCGTGTGGAAAGTTCGCTTCCAGGATTTTTTAATGTGTCTCAGTGAGAAAACAGATTTGCTACTACAACTGTGGTCCTGGCCCAGAAGGGACCATTTATGTTCAGGAAAGTGGCTGATTCCACAAGGAAAGACAAATCCTAGCAAGGAATTTATCACACATTTCCAAATTTTATTTCTGTCATTTATACCACCCAATTTTGTGAATGGAGGACTTTGAAAGTGGGCCTTCTTGGTCACAGCACCTGTGACCTCTAAAATAATATCCTCCCTGAGACTTGTCGAGACCCAATCCTGACCTTCTTCAAGGGACTCTTTAAATTTTGATTGGATCCCCAGGCACTGTGTTAGAGGGGTTTTTACCCCTTCTTTGTATTATGGCTCTTTTCAAATTTTTTCATCAGATATCTGCTGTTGTTTCTTTTCTTTTTGAATTATTTTAGGACTATACAGTAATATGTAAAAGTAAGTACACCTCTTTGAGTTCTATGGTTTTACACATCAGGACATAGTAAAAACCAGCAGCTGCCTAGAGGAGAACTGTCTTTGCCACATCCAATGGTGGAGAAAGAGTGGGAGCTGAAGCCCACTAGTAAGGAGACCTAGTGATCCATTCCCTGATCTCCCCTTCCTTCCTTGAAGAAACAACTCTAAGAAGAAGGAAGAAAGGGGAATTATCCCTCCTTCTGCCTCTTTAGTAATAGCTGCAATTGTATTAGAAATAAAGTTTGTGTTCTCAGATGGTTCATGAGAGACATCTCACGATGTCGATTTTCTGTCTAGGGTTTCCATCATTGCCTCTGTTCAAAATGCCTTGAGATTTGGGATAAGTTGATCAAATAAATCAGACAGTCTTGGCTAGTTAGCAAGATCATGGATTCAATTGAAAAAGGATCCGTTGCCTGAAATCTGTATTTTTTAGACTCTTATTCTTGTTGTTAGTTGCAAAGTCGTGTCTGACCCATCGCAACCCCATGGACAACGTTCCTCCAGGTCTTCCTGTCCTCTGCCATCTTCTGGAGTCCATTTAAGCTCACGCCTACTACTTCAGTGACTCCATCCAGCCATCTCATTCTCTGTCATCCCCTTCTTCTATTGCCCTCAATCTTTCCCAGCATTAGTCTCTTCTCCAGTGAGTCCTTCCTTCTCATTAGGTGGCCAAAGTACTTGAGTTTCAACTTCAGGATCTGGCCTTCTAAAGAGCAGTCGGCGGTGATCTCTTCTAGGACTGACCGGTTTGAACGCCTTGCAGTCCAAGGGACTCGCAGGAGTCTTCTCCAGCACCATAGTTCAAAGGCCTCAATTCTTTGGCGCTCAGCCTTTCTTATGGTCCAACTTTCACAGCCATACATTGCAACTGGGAAAACCATGGCCTTGACTATACGCACTTTTGTTGGCAGGGTGATGTCTCTGCTTTTTAGTATGGTGTCTTTTAGACTCTAGGTCAGTATTTATGCTTGAACTCTTTGCCCAGTTCATTCACTTTGTTTACCTTTCTCAGTGAGAAACATCTCCTTCTGGTTTCTTCTGCTGAGAGATAAATTAGTTCATGTATATATTTTTAAACTGTTGGCAGTCCTTCTTTTCTTCAATATGCAGTTAGCCAATATGCAGGTTGACTTAAGCAACCCTTTAAGAGAGAGTACATATGAATAGTGTCCTGGATTCTGCATTGCTGGAAGCTTGGCAGATTTCTTCAAAATTACTTAGGAGGGTCTCAACCTCATCTCCTTAATAACTGTATGGGAATCAGTATTCCCATTCCCCTGAGGTCTGTATAGTACAGGTAGTTCTCAACTTATAACCACAATTGACCCCAAAATTTATGTTGTTAAGGGAGAAATTTGTTAAGTGAGTTTTGCCCCATTTTATGACTTTTCTTGCCACTTTTGTTAAGTGAATCACTGCAGTTGTTAAATTAGTAACACAGTTGTTAAGTGAATCTGGCTTTCCCATTGACTTTCCTTGTCAGAGGTTTGCAAAAAGTGATCACATGACCCCGGGACATTGCAACCGCCGTGAATGTGAGTCAGTTGTCAAGTATCCAAATGTAAATCATGTGACCATGGGGATGATTAAACGGACATACGTGTGAAAAATGGTCATAAATCACTTTTTTCAGTGCTATTCTAACTTCGAACAGTTACTAGACAAACTGTTGTAAGTTGAGAACTACGTGTACTGGAAGGAAATGGATTTTTATTGGATATTAATTGGATATTTATCCTCTCTAGATATTATAAATTCCTCATTCCAATGACACATTTCCTTACACATCTCCATCCTCAAGGTCACCACCATTGACTGACAAAAGGTTTAAAATATTAAACCTCCCCCAGGGAATGAAGCCATGTCTTCTTCTCTACCAGATCCTTTGTGCCCTCCAGTAACCCCCAGAAGGCAGGCTGGGTTCATGTGCTTTCTGGGGACAATAGAAAAGCTGCTCTATAAAAGTAACCATGTCAAATGAATTAAGCCGCTGCCTCAAGCAATGTGTGTTATGTGCTCTTTGGAAGACTCAGCTTGGATTTGAACCAGAATTTTCTTGTAATAATATGTCCCCAAAAATGTCAAACAAAGCCAAGGCATGCCTGCCAAGTGTGTTTTTCAAACAGGAGCTTGCAAAAGAGTCATTTAAAGGTGGTCCAAGATCAAAGTAGCAGCCAGTCTAAGCATCTAAGATTCAAGAGTGAAATTCATACAGAGGGATCATTCTTGAGCTAAACGTTATTTCCAGCAAAGACAAAAGAGGGAACCCAGTCTCTTCTATAGGCTGTCAGTCCTTGGAATGTTGCTGCAACCAACTGTCACTCAGTGGAATCTTGACTGTGTTGCTAGGCAACTAATATAACGGAAACTTCCTCCTGCTCTCCTTTCTCCTGGGCAAGCTCCTCAACACCTAAGAGCCAAAATAAATCACACACAAGGCAGTAGTCAATCTTGTCTTATCCCCTTCTAGATATCACCTGGTTTAGTTAAATCACCGTTAACCATACTCTGAGTCTTCTGAAATGTATATAACAAATTTAATTTCTTAATTTTATTTTTTGCTAAAGTCAATATCTTTCAGGACTTTATATTCAAATTTCTTTATTGTTTTATTAATATTTCATATTTTTAACCACCCACTTCCTTCAGATTGTTTCCTTTGCATCTAGGAATATTAATCCAGCTTGTTTTTCATTAAGTTGTTGTAAATATTCTTTTACATCCACTACAGGTCTCACATTGTCTTTTGTCTTTTAGTAAGAATATGTACACTGATCTTCATGAATAAATATTTGTAATGTGTTTTATAATTAATCAGTCAAAATTAATGTAAAAACTTTGTAATCGTGATTCAGTAAGGATATTTGTCTTTCGTTCTTATGATATCTATTTAACAATTAAGTGTTGCCTTGAAGTTCAGGCTTCCTTATTAGCATTTTAAAACACGATATTAGCACTTTTAACATGACAGTCTAGGGTTCTTTTTTAATGTTAAGATAGCATCTTTTTCTCTCCTTTTTAGGCCATTTCTTTGTGAGAACTTGCTTTTTCAGCAATTACACCATTATACAAGTATTCTGAAAGCCCTTGAATACTCTTGCAAGTTTCAAGAAAGATAGAAAGCTGGGAAATTTAAGGTAATGCACAAATTTGCCACTTGTCAAATATTATGTAGAATCAAAGTTTTCTCTTGTTCAAGACTCACAGGTAATCAATGCCTTTTATTGTTCGATCACTTGCTTTCTGATGCTTTAATTTCTTAGAGATTCACATTTTGACCTGGGGAAAGAAGCTCCTTTGCAAAGGTAAAAGTCTCTGTCTAAAATTCAGGCATCAAGTTCTTATCAACTCCATGCCAAATTCAGCATACCTGACTTTGGAGCCAACACCTTGACTCTGGAGCAGGATGGAGTAGAGCCACTGAACCATTACAGGCCAGGGGACCATCTCAGTGGTGTTGTCCCAATAAGCTGGCTTCATATCTGGTGTACCATGCTCAATGAAACACACACCGAGGTAGAGATTGCAAAGACTTTATTCTGGACAGAAGAAAGGACACGGGGATCATTCCCACTAGGCCTGTGTAAAGGCCACTCCTTCAACAGTACAGTTTTTATAATTACTTCTCCATAAGCCCACCTTGAGCCAACCCCTTTTAGGTCATCTATGACCTTATCCATGTTTCTTGAGATAACCCAATATTACTTAGCTAGCATCAGTATTACCTAGCAGCAATCAGCACATTTTTCCCTAATTTCCAGTGGCAATTAGCACATTATACCATAATTAGTACATTGTCCCCCAAAGTTCCTCTGTTCTCCAGCCATTTCCTTGTCTTATGATATATCTGAGGTTGCACATCAACAATCATTCTTGCTAACATTTCTTTTGTAAGCATTCTTGACCATCCTTGCATGCTAGTAGGTTACTAAGTATCAAGGCTTATCTGCTTTTGGATTTTAGATTCTTAATATAAAGATATTAGGGAAGGGGGTTTTCAGCGTTTCCGTCAGTTCCTGCCCAAAATCTGGACCCAGGAGAATCAGTAAGGATCCAGGAGCAAATCGTGATTAGCAGATCTCTTGTTCACCTTGTTTCAGTTGGACATGCTCAGCTTCAGATCTGTAGGGTTGCTTCGATTTCATATCAAGGTTTATCAATGTATTTTCTCTGCATTTTGTTCTCAGTTTTCCTCATCTTCCTATGTAGGCTCTGCACTTTATACACTGCATTTGGTCCTCGGTGTTATTAATCTTCCTATTTAGCCCCTTCCCAAATCCAAGTGTGTGGAAAGTTGCCCACCAGGATTCTTCAAGGTGCCTCAGGGAGGAGATCACACATTTTCCAATTCTTATTTTATTTTTGCTATCTATACCCCCCTTCCCAATTCTGAAAACTGAGGACCTTGGAAACAGCCCTTCTCTATCACAGCACCTGTCCTCTAAAATAATATCCTCTCTGAGACTTGTTGAGCTCCAATCCTGACCTTCTTTGAAAGACCATTTAAATTTTGACTGTATCCCTAGGCATTGCATTAGAGGGGATCTGACCCTTTGTGTGCAGTATGGCTGCTTTCAAGCTTTGTGGAATGTGTTTAATTAGATAGCAGCTGTTCTTTTCTTTTCAAATTATTTTAAGAAAATATGCTGGGCATTATCATAATAGAATCAGGTCGTCTTATAAGTTTATTTTTTATTTATGTTTTTAAATTTAGGTGCTGCCCAATGACTCTACATGCTTCACAAATTCAGACATTAAAAACAAAACAAAAAATCAGTACAGTAAGAGATTGTGAAGAAGATTGCAAGTATAACAAAATCCTGGGTAAGATCCATACAGTCCAGGGAAGGTCATCACTCATCTCCTCAATGTCTTAGATGAAGAGTGAAGTGTCCAAAACCCTTCAAAAAGCAGCACTGTGGGAGCTTTCTGTAACTCACAGGAAACCATGTCCACTTCCTTAGGAATCACCAACCCAAACTCCTCCTAGTTCATACTCCTAGACATTTCCTCAGGTTCCTTGACCTTTCCTGCTCAGGGCAGAGCAAATCTAAGCAATTTTATCATCCACATAGCCCAAATAATCCTCCCAGAAGCCCAGGAGATGTTCTGAAGGTCTCTCCCTAAACAATAGGACCACATCATCCTAAACATGGCTGCTGCATGGCTATCAGCAGACCCTATGAGGGTGGGAAAATTTTGCCCTTTTACTACCCTTATCACCATGAGATAATCTCCAATATGGGCTGTTACACGTGTATGGTCATATTCCTTTCACATTTTTCTCCAATGTTATTCAGACACCTTTCAGTTGTCTCATCTTCTTAAGCTTCTCTATAAACCAAAAGAACACCACAGCATTAACAAAGATGGAGGTGTTGTTGGTCAGGAATCAGATGATTCTGAGGATTGGCCAAAAGGAACAAATGTGGAGATGGCAAAATTGAAGTTCAGGCCTCAGCAGGCCTTTGAGGACATGAAAGGTTTCACAGGAAACCACTAGCCTATGGGTTAGACATGTGATCAAAACCACAGAAGGCATGCTTGCTTATTTTTATGATTTCTATATTTTCTATACCTTATCTGTAGTGTGGCAGCTGACTGTTATGTAATGAAATGAAAGCAAATAAATGTATACATATCTGCCTTGCACTATGCTCTGGGTTCCTTCCTACTTGAAGGGGCCCTGGCTTTATTCAGCTGAATAAATGCATTGGCTTATCATAAGAAACACCTGGAATCTGTCTTTTATTTTTATCAAGTCACACTTATCAATCTGCATGACAGTGTGATTCAAGGCTGCATCCATCTGCCCATTCCAAGACTGAGGCTTTTCCTGGATCAGCAAATCCAATGAAAACAATTGTGTTAAGCATCAACCTAGAATTCAAATGCAACAGCTAGAACCCAGAGCCACCAAACATCTGGTAGCCAGGCACTGAGAATAGAAGCCAAGGGCCATACAGTGGGATGTCACCAAATATGACCCACATTCAATCTGCCACAATATGATAACTAGAGTTAAGTGTCACCAATGTAGAATTCCATCAAACTCTATAGCTGTAGCTGACATTGTCTCCAGTGCTCTCTGGAGACAAGATCCCAATTGAAGGACAGCAGGAGACATTATCTGGGTGTTGAACTGTCTTCCTCAGGCATCACTCTATGGACATGTCCTGACAGGAAGGATCACAACCACTGTAGAACAGTGCTCCCAGGGGTGGATTTGTGATTTTTCACTAAGATACTAAGATTCTGCAGCTGACCCTTTACAACATGAAGCCCCCTTTACAACATGGAGCCCTGAAAGGAGTTCAGGATCCCAAGAGGAGAAGTTTCTTCTCACTATAATTTTCACAGTTCTGATGTTTAAGACCTCTTCTGCTACTTCTTGCCTTTGATGTAAACATCAGATTGAAGAATGATGAAAAGGATCTTGCATCAGAAAAGGATAAATGCCACAATTCATGCTCTGTGTAGCACAAGTTTTGGGATAGGCAGAGATTGTGCTCTTAAATATACTTTTCTCTCCTTTCCAGATGAAGATTGGTTTGTCTCTGTCTAAATTGTCTGAATTGTACTTTGACTTCTTCTAACTCTTCTTCTTGTTCATGTTTAGAAACAAGAACGGGATTGATCCAGCCATATAAGTTATGGATCTTCTGCTTCTGATGCTGCTGGTATCTCAGGGAGTTTCTGTGAACCTTAGAATGAAATGTCCATTGAATTTTGAGAATCGGGATGGGGAAAAACCATGGAACTATTACAGACCAGGAGACCATTTCATTGGTATAGTCACCACTGAAACAACATCATCACCTAGAACATTGCCTTTCAACAAGGCTCCTTCTAGTCAATCTCGCTCGTACGTTATTCGATGTGATGGAGTTACATTCCCTCCATTTGCAGTTCTAACACTCTTCTTTTCTTTTGATTTCACTTACTCCTTACTGATATTGCAAGTCTACTTTCTTGAATCATTCTGATTTCCATGGCTTTCCTCTTTTGTCTTCTATTGTGGAAGAGACTCAAATCCAAACATGAGGCAAATAAAACCTGAAACAAATCCAGATTATTTACCCATTCTCATTCAATACTGACTTCATCACTTGAATACTAAGTTTGGTTTAAAGTAGTGACTGAAAGAGTTGCAGATTCTTCTGCAGACCTCAATTTCATATTTATATAACCATTCATTGATATAGTATTCAATATCTGATCCTTAAAGGAATACAGGATGACTTTTTTACAGTTCTTTTCTGGGTCACTTATGAAACATCCTCTTCATTATATGATGGTTCTACTTCAATAATTGAATGGTTTTGAATACAGGTTACTGGGTAGATGAATATTAGGACTGGTAGAAATAATGGTGTATTTGTGATTCTTAACTATGGTGAAGGACTATCTTCATCCCATTTTCTCAATGCTCATAAAAATTATGTGCTGATGGGTGGCTATCATTTGCCTTGGGCTTTCAATATATTGGCTTAAGACACAGTACACTTGTGGAGGCAAAGAAGATTAAATTGAAAAAATAATTTTGTTGTTTCTCTTGATGATGATGGTAATAACATGTACATATTTTACAGTACAGGACATTATTTTAAACTGCTAATCATGGTTTTTGCCATTCAAATGGTCAACGAGAATCTCCATCTCCTTCCCAATCTCACACTTGGCTACAACATGCATGACAACTATGTCAGCAATCTTGCTACTTCTGAAGCCCTACTGGACATGCTCTCTACTGGAGAAGCCAATGTTCCCAACTACAGCTGTGGAAGGAAAGAAAACCTTTTGGTTCTTGTTGATGCAGCTAAGAGGGAAACTTCCATTCAGATGTCAACATTAGTAGGCACCTACAAAGTCCCACAGGTTTGTGTGTGTGTTTCTCTATCTGGTAAAGTGAGTGGGGAGCTGGTGGGTGAGTGATAAATCCAACCATATTTTATCTATGTAATTCAAGAGCTGCTTTTCACCAAGGCTTTTATTGGTGTCATGGCTATGGATTGGGGCACACTGTGGGGGGGGGGAAGCAGACATATCCTCTTATGACATCGTCCCCATTGCTATGGAGGCTTCTGCTGCACACTTGTGAAAGTGAGGAGAAGCTCTGTGTCTAATCTTCTGACTGCTGGTTGGCATTCATAGATGCATTCTGCTAGCCTTCTGCCTCTCTGTCCTACTTAGAGGCTGTTGCAGTTCTGTATTCAGTTCTGTATGTTGTAGACAAGTCATGTTTTTTTTCTGGGGCTACTGAGTCTTTTGGCTTACCTAAGATGTTTTAGAGAGCTTTTATTGGTTTCTCTGCTACAGTGATACTATGTGGTTGTAATAGTTTGAGGATTCTGAGAAGTTTTGTAGAACAAACAACATTTTAATTAAACATATCTTGGATTGTACAACTGACCAATTGTATCAGGAGCTTTGGTCTCCCTGTCTTTTGCACAACTGGAGAATGAGCTAAAGAGATTGCTGCACAAAGTATCCAGAATATCAAAGTAGAGAAAGATATAGCCACCCTTATTAAGATTGGAACATTGAAATGGATGAGCCACTACAAATGGACCTTCCAAATTGTCAAATATTTCAATGCAAAAATAGGTTGATTGGTATTTATTCAAACAAGACATGAGCAAATGGACACAATGGTTAGTAAGATTTAACCAAGTCCCTGTTTACAGAACATGCATATATTTGCAGAGCTCCAGAGCTAAAAGAAATAACATTCTTCTTCATTCTTCAATTCTATAAGGAAGAGAGAAATAAGTATCTTGGACTGTACAATAGACCAATGTTCTATTATGATCTTTACATTAAAATAAAACTCACATTTCCTGTGTAGTCAGAATTCAAAAACATATAATAGAAGCATTTATTTGAACAAAACAGTTCAGTTGAGATCTGCATATGTAGGTTGATGATATGATGATGTTATCCGTTCAGTTGTGTTCATCTCTTGGTGATTCTATGGGACAGGTCTCTTCACATCTTCTGATCTCGCACTGCTTCCTTGAGCTGTTCTATGCTTTGACTGGTGTCAGCTTTGAGGGTGTTTAGCCTTCATGTTCCTTGGCAGCCTGGTTCCCTTTTACCGCTGACATGATACAGAAATATGATTTGCATTCTTTATATTTATTCTTTTTAACAAGTTGTTTTTTCTTTTACTTTTATGTATAGTCTTGTTAATGTTCAATGATTTACATCCTGTATAAGGTTTAGTGCATAATTAATAATGTACCATTCTAAAATGTTAATGAGTAGCAATTGGGATTTATTAAAATATAGTATTTTCAACTACTTTTGATGCCAAATATAGCATAGCTTTCTTCATTGCTTTTTCAGATCAGTGATGCAATTGTTTCAGAGGCTCTGAATGATAAAAATCAATTCCCTTTTTTCCACTGGATCCTCCCTCAAAAAGGGATCACTTATCCAGCAATTGTCCAAGTTCTCCTTCATTTCAAATGGAACTTGATTGGTCTCTTTACTTCAGATACAGAGGAGGGAGAGAATTTCATGAGGACTTTTATCTCTATGCTTCTTAAGAATGGAATTTGTGTTGTTATATCACAACAATTCTCAGCAATTGGACATACAGCACCCCTCAGGGATGCTGTCTCTAAGTGGAGACAAGTCAATGTCTTTGTGAACTACATAGAAACTGTTAACATTTGGGACAGAATTCATACTTTGCAGTTAACATTTGAAGGTGTGCCAGGACCTATTGAAGGGAAAGTCTGGATCGTGGAAAGCATTGAGTATTTGGTATTGGGACGGGAGAGCCTTTACAAATATCTCCATAGTATTTGGAGCTTTGCTTTTCAGGAAAAAACAAGGCCACAAGATTACGCTTCTGAATCTAATCTATTTGTGGAACATAAATCTGCAGATCAGTCTTTTCACTGTTCTTATACAAAGCACATTTCTTCTGTCAAAAGTAAAAAAAGATGCACCCAGAAAGCACCACTGGAGTCTGGAGAGGAAAGGAGGAGCATATGGATCCCATTTCACCTCCATTTACACAGTGTTATTAGGACTCTGGCTTACGCCTTGAAAGATGCATATTCTTCCAGATCCAGGCAGAGAAGCAAGAAGGGCGAAGAGAGGTTGGTGGTCCCAAGGCTGCAGCCATGGCAGGTATGGAATCCCTACTAGGATCAATGAAACTCCAAAGGAGAGGGAGAATAACCTTCTTAACTCCTTTGTGCTACAAAAGGCCAACAAGTTGGCCAATCTAATAACTTGGGGAATAAAGTTGTGGGGCTGGAGGACAAGAGGCTTTGGCTGAATTCTGGCAAAACCAGGGGGCTTTAGCTGCATGGATATTCAGGATCTGGTAATTTAATGTCTTTAGTTTTGGATGGGGTTGCACTACCCCTGAAAGACCTGGTCCACAACTGAACTCTCCTGAACTCTTGACTCCTGTTCAAAGAGCAGGTGGCATTCACAGCTATGATAGACTTTGCACAACTATATGTTGTGTGCCAGTTGCACCCTTTTCTGGATCAAGAGTCCCCGTGCTCAGTCACTCAAGTCCTAGTAATCTTTTGCTTCGGCTATTGCAATGCACTCTACATGGGACTATCCTTGAAGAGCTTTTGGAAGCTAAAACTGAGGCAGAATGCAGTAGTACGGGCAGTTCTTGGTGTCTCTAGAGTAACCCTAGTTACACCACTGCTCTGCAAGCTGCACTGGCTACTGGTTTATTTCTGGGAGCAATTCAAGATGTTGGTTATCACCTCGAAAGCCCTGCATGGCTTTTGGACTGTCTGAGGAACCATCTCACCCCAGTCACACCCATGCCAGAAGAAGGGGCATCATGTGGGCCACATCAGTCTTGGAACTTTCACTGGTGGGATCCAGGAAAAGAGCATTTTCTGCCATGGCTACTGCTCTTTTGAAAATCTTTCCCCATGAGGTGAGATCTGTATCCACCCTTCAGACCTTCCCTAAGGGCCTGAGGACTTGGTTTTGCCAGGTGGCTAGCCCTTATGGAGGTGTGTCACACTGGAGGCAGTGGTGGGATTCAGTGGGTTCGCACTGGTTCAGTAGAAGAGGTAGCTAATTTCTTTTGAGTTTGGAGAACCGGTTTATGTGTGGCAGAAACGCCACCTCCTCCCACCCCCAATCAGGCCCATGCAATACCTTCTTTCCAGCTCTGATGCAGTCCATCACTTCCTCTGCTGCTGTGAGCAGTCCCACAAACAAAAGTTTGTGAGACAAAAAAGTTCAATCAATCAATTCCAACTTTGTGAGACCTTTTTTTTCCGCGAGAATTTGGAACTGATTGATTGAACTTTTTTTTTAGTCCCACAAAATTCTTTTGTTTCTGGGACTGCACATGGTGGTGGAGGAAGAGAGAGGAGCTGGAAAGAAGGTTAGAAAAGAAATGGTTTGGGAAGTGAGAGCATCTGGGTGGTGGTGGGTGGGGCAAGATCTCCAACTCCGTGGCAGCAGAGAAATGCTTTCCAGCTCCGGCACTCTACCTGCTGCTTCAGTGGCTGTGTGGGCAGAGCTCTGAAGAGGGCTTGGAAGGGGAGTGAAAGGGAAGAGGGTGGGTGGGCAGGTGAGGGGGGATCTGCTGAAGCTGTCCAGAGAAGATGAAAAGCAGCCCCCACCTCGCTCGCCACCAGCAGTTCAGAGAAGCCGCCTCTGAGCTGGCTGGCTGGCCGGCCGACAGCCGAGGAGGTGCTGCATTGAGTCGTGCCTGGGAAAATGAGAGCATGAAAGGCTGGGACAGGGGGGAGGGAAACCAGCCATGCTGGGATGCATCTGGCCATGTGGGACCTCAGCGAATTAGCGGACAGCTGGTTGAAGAGAGGGACAGTTGCAGTTCTGCTTGCTTTATTACGTGGCAGGCTATTAACAGGCAGCCCACTCTATTTCATTAAAAATAAAAAATAAAAGTTTTTTTTTAACGAAATGGAGTGGGCTGCCTGTTAATAGCCTGCCCTGTAATAAAGCAGGCAGAACCCTGACCGTCCCTTTCTTCAGCCACCTGCCCGCTAACTTTGGTTCCATAAGAAGAAGGCAGGTATCAAATGGCAACTTATTATTTTTTTCTCCAACCGCCTGTGTCCGGTGTGAGAACTGATAACTTTCAGGAAGACCATATGGTTGAGGAAGGTACCACTTGTAATCAAAAACATAAGAGGTGCTGTCCTGCATCATGGCGAACCGGCCACAGAGCCCCATTGGCACGGATGGAGACGGCCCCGGGATGGCCGGAAGGGAGCCCTCACCTGGCCCAGCCCCCATCTGTGTGGTGATCTGATGGGGGTGGCGGCTGCTGCTGCTCTGAGTCCCTCAACTCTCCGGCCACGCAGGAAAGCAGGAGGAGGTGGCAGCGGGGATCCCTGCATCACCAGGCCCGGCCGGCAGCAGCTCCAGAAGTGAAGCTGTGCCGCCCATCCTCACGCTGCTGGGGGTGACAGCGGGGGAAGGCAGGCTCTGGTGCGCACCAACCCCTCACCGTTGCCACTTCACATCATCCTGCGCATGCCCTTGACCCCTTGCAGATGCTGTGCTGTGGATGGGAGACAGCATGCTGCCAGCAGGGCCTGCCAGCCAGGCCTGGCAATGCAGGGATTGCCGCCTCCTCCTCCTGCTTCCCTGTGTGGCAGCACTTGGGCAATGCAGGGGGCTGGGCAGGAGGAGGCAGCAGTGGCAATTCCTGCATCACCAGGCCCAGCCGGCAGTATGCCACCTCCCTTCCGCAGCGCAGCATCTGCCAGGACAGCAGTGGCAAGGGGCTGGGGGCTGATGATGTGGAGCAGCAGCGGTGAGGGGTGGGTGCATGGTAGATCCTGACTTCTCTCACCGCCACCCCCACCAGCATGAGGATGGGTGGCACAGCTTCGCTTCTGGAGCTGCTACCGGCTGGGCCTGGAGATGCAAGGTTCGCTGCTGCCACCTCCTCCTGCTTCCCTGCATGGCTGGCCAGTAGAAGGGCTCAGAGCAGTAGGAGCAGCAGCCACTGCCATCCCGGGGCCATCTCTGCCTGCGCCGATGGGGCTGCGCTGTGGAAGGGAGACAGCGGCTGCTTTGATTTCCCTCCCCACCGCCCGCTTCCCCTCCAGCCCCCTTTTACACAATCCTACATGACTGCAGTGTGGATGAGAGGCTAGACGGCAGAGGCACTGCTTTTCTCTGTGGAGGCATCCTGGCCCTCCTGCCCCCCCTAACCAGACCCCCTCACCTTCCCCCAGCCAGGACCTGCTGACCCCCCACCCTCCTGCACCCACCCAATTCCGAGACTCCTGCAGCCCCCACAACTGTACCCTCCTGCCCCCCCCCAGCTGGGACCTCCAGCAATTCTGCAAACAGGAGCTCCTGCCCCCCTCCCCCTGGGTCTTCCTGCCCCCACCCCAGCCAACCCCCGAGCAGCTCACCCTAACCAAGGCGGAAGTAAAGCGAGGCAGAGAACTGGTTGTTAAATTATTTGAAACCCACCACTGACTGGAGGTGGTTGATGGATTACTCTTCCACTGTGCATCTTGCTCCTTTCCTGTTCATCCTTTTAATTGTAATTTTTATTGTGATTAGAAACACTGAATATTTATGGTTTATTGCCTTTAATGTTATAGGATGCCTAGAGTCACCTCGAGGAGAGTTGGGTGAGAAACAAATCAAATGAATAAGAAAGAAAGAAAGAAAGAAAGAAAGAAAGAAAGAAAGAAAGAAAGAAAGAAAGAAAGAAAGAAAGAAAGAAAGAAAGAAAGAAAGAAAGAAAGAAAGAAAGAAAGAAAGAAAGAAAGAAAGAAAGAAAGAAAGAAAGAAAGATCCAAAGAGTAGGAACTATGACTCATATATTGATGTCAAAATTGCTAATTTTAAAACAATGCATACATTTTAAAATAAATTGCTGCATGTAGGATATTATGAGTAATGTAGAATTTTACATTCATCAGTTTGAAGCATACTGTGAGGTCATATAGCCCAATATTCTCTCTGCCAGAATCCAGATTAATGTGTCTCTGAACACAGAACATAGAATAATAGAGTTATTATATAGGGACCTCGGAAGTCTTCTGGTCCAACGTCCTGCTCAAGCAACAAACCTATATCATTTCAGACAAATGGTTGTCCAGTCTTTTTGAAAGCCTTCAGTGATGGAGCACCCACAACTTCTAAAGGCAAGCTATTCCATTGGCTGATTGCTCTCACTGTTACGAAATTTCTCCTTAGTTCTAGGTTGCTGGGTATATTTACTTTAATAAAAAGGACTAGGGGAGACATGATAGCAGTGTTCCAATATTTGAGCACTGCCACAAAGAAGAGAGGGTCAAACTATTTTCCAAAGCACCAAAGGCAAGAAAAGGAACAATGGATGGAAACTAACCAAGGAGAGAAGCAACTAGAACTAAGAAGAAATTATCTGACAATGAGAACAATGAACCAGTGGAAGAACTTGCATGCAGAAGTTGTAGATGCTTCATCACTGGAGATTTTTAAGAAGAGATTGGACAGCCATTTGTCCAGAATGGTACAGGGTCTCCTGCTTGAGTGGGGGTTGGACTAGAAGACTTTCAAGGTCACTTCCAACTGTCATTCTGTATGTGGTGTATACTAGCTCTTCTTATTTCCTCAAGGTTAAGAGCAGCTCTTTTGATTTCCTCCTTGGCTTCCTTGTCTTTCCCTAAAGCTGATCCAGGTTTTGTGCAACGTCTTCTCCAAGGGTGGAGCCTGCAGGAGGACCTAATACTTGAGTAGGAGTCTCTTTCATTCACTTCCTGAGATTTTTATGGGTGTATTTCCTTCTTTCCATTAGCATCAAACTGCTGACTCACATTCAGCTTGCAATCAGCTACTATTTTGAGATTAATCTCACAAATATTCCTACCAAGTTTGGTATCCCTCATCCTTCTTTTTTTGCATCTTATTTTACTTCTTTCAAGTGTAGAACTTTGGATTAATCTCTCTCTTACATTCCATTTGGATGTGGGTTTTTTTCCCCAGATCATTTTGGTAAACCTTTAAAATATACTATCAGAAAAAAATACAAATGTGTTGGTGAGAGATTTGTACTATAAGACTTGCAAGATTCTCTTAATGTATTTTTACAATAATGTAGAATTAGCTTATGTGGTCTACTTGGGAGAAGATTAGCCTAGCAACTTTCTTCTTGAGAACTCCATGCTTTCTTGTTGTTTTCCAAGGCATTTATGAATAATCTCATTGTTTGTTTCTTTGTTCAATTTATTTTTGATGTGTTCTACAATCTTCCCTTTAATAGACAAATTTGGTCAATTATATTTGGTCAATACATATTTTCTTCAACATATGATTGATCAATTTATCTGAGCATTTTTCACTTTTGAAGAAAGTGGTAACACTTCTTTTTCAAACTCAAAGTTTCAAATGTGAAAAGACCACCTGGGATAAGAAACCAAGTTTTCTGCTTTTAAATTCCTGAATGTTTATGTTCTAGTTCCATCCATTTCTGGAGAAGAATGAGTTTTGCAATATTTCCCATCGGAAATTGTACTTGGACCAAAATGGAGATGTAGCAGCAGATCTGAATGTCATAAACTGGGTGTTTATTCCCTTGTTGGATCCCGTCGATGAACAACTGGGGAGTTTTGAAAGGCAGAGATTTACAGTCAATAAAGATACTCTGTCATTGCTAGAGTTTCTCAACAAGGTGGGAGAGATATTGATGTCCATTCTCCAAAATCTGAGCACCCATTTCAAGTTGGCTTAGCTTAATCAACAAGGTGGTTGATCTTCACTGAAAATTGAATGTGGAGAGTAGAAATCTCACAGGTTTTTTTTTATACTGCTTGGAAGGCAGGTATCCTTTACATGATAAAATATGGGATATTGTTTTAAGCTGATTCTGCACTGTCCAACATAAGATAATGGGTGATAAATTTTCAAGACACAAATCATGCCGCTTTTGTGCATCCTATACAATCTGGTATTTCCCTAAAACTGATGAGAAAGGCTCTCAAGTGCTGATGATTGTGGTACCAATATATTCAATTTTGCTTGTTCCTTGTTTTAAAATAGCCAAGGAGAAGGCGATTCTGTTAAATAGTTCCCAAGTTTAGGTTTTGACTGACTCAAATGAAATTGAAACAAAATACCCTCTGAGATTCAGATTGTCTTGGCTGGGCACTGTGTCCCTTGAAAGGGAAGGTCCACAGTCAGCAATGTTTTTAAGCAGGCCACATGTGGCCAGAATTATCCATGGTTTCCTTTCACCTCACTGGGATAGAGCAATAAGCCTCCTGGTCATTGGGAGGAAGTCCAAGGCTGTTTCTGTTCATCTGAAATCATAACGATTGGTCTGATGTGAGATAATGCCTAGACCCCAGAAAACTGGAGCACTGAAACATGATTTTGATCTAAAGAAGCATTAGTCCCTCCTAATATTGGAAGTAATAAGGGATAATTTGAAAGGAAATGTTACTTAGATTTAGTTTTTGGCTTGTAAGAGGGCATTTCATCTGATAACCCTCAAATGATATTGTTTATCATGATTATTTCCTACATTAAGTCTTGCTGAGCAGAAATGAGGCTCCAAATTTACCTAATAGTAAATGTGGGTCTGTCTTTCCATGCAAGTTAATATCTAACTGTAGTTCTTCAACACAAAGGACCTTTTCTTAGATATCTAGCTGGGCCTTGTTGTTGTTGTTGTTAGTTGCGAAGTCATGTCCGACCCATCGCGACCCCATGGACAACGTTCCTCCAGGCCTTCCTGTCCTCTACCAACTTCTGGAGTCCATTTAAGAGCTGGGCCTTAGAAATAACTTTTTCCAACAAAGAGCTTATACTCATGTTCATCTCCTGCAGCAAGAGATGCTTGACTTTTTGACCGACATGTTCTCATGACCTTACCTCTATGTCATCTAATTACAGTTTAGACACTAGGCACTTGTTCTTACTCTCATATAACTAAGATGGCAGTCATAGCAGTTAAAGAAAGATATACAAAGAAGCAAAGTCCCTCTCTTTTAAGGTTGACACCTCTAATTATAAGGACCTTTTCCATTGTATCTTAACCAGGAGACTATTTTACACTATTTTCAAAGGGGAGCAGCTTTGCAATGTTTCATGTAGTCTTGAAGAAACTTTTGCACATCCTACCAGTGATCAGCTTCTTCTTCACAGTTTTATTCTATTTTCATAAATCTAATAGAATAAAACTTTAGTAAACCCTTTAGAATAACTTTGATTTTATAATTTAACATGAATATATCATCATACTTTAAAATCATGGCTATATGAAGAATGGAGGAATAAATTTTAATACAGCCATGAGAAGAAAACCACTGGTTGTCACTTAATGCTTAAATATTTTCTTAATTCCATCCCTCCTAATGTTATTAAATAGAAAAATCCTTTTTTCAATGAGAAGCAAAAGGGATGAACGAAATGAAGAATCTGTCAATAGTTGTAACACCTGCAACTAGATTTAGAACTAGTTAGAGAGTTCAGCCTTACCTAAGTGAAGGCCAGAGACTCTTTGTCTAATATTCATTTTGGCCTTCATTTTCCCTGGATGGTGAGTCCTAACATATTTTTTGGCATTGCTTGTTTTTCTACTTAGTCTCTGCCTCAGTCCAAATGTGTGGAAAATTGTCATCCTGGATTTGTCAAGCAGGCTCGGGAAGGAGAGCCAGTTTGCTGCTACAACTGTGTTCCTTGTCCAGAAGGGACCATCTCCACTCAGGAAGGTGGGTGACACTGGAAACCTTGTAGAAATGGATTAATCCAAAGTACTTTGATGACAGTGCATATTAAAAGATGCAATTTTGTGGAAGTGAATTCATCCAGAGCATTTTCATGAAAGTGCAATTTAAAAGACAGATTGAAGCTCAACTATTTTCTTGTTCATCTTCTAACTGCTCAATTTATTATCTAAGGGGAGGGATAGCAAAAAGGACTTGAAAGAGGATTTAATTAGAGGCAGTAAAGTTTCGCAGATTGGGCAAGCTTTACTGCTGCCAGTTTTTTAATTTGGGTTTATCTGTTGAACAGAACAGAACAACAGAGTTGGAAGGGACCTTAGAGGTTTTCTACTCCAGTCCCCTGCTCAAGTAGGAAAACCTACAAGATTCCAGACAAGTGGTTGTCTAGTCTCTTCTTAAAAGCTTCCAGGGATGGAGTATCCACAACTTCTGAAGACAAGCCATTCCACTAATTGTTCTCACTGTTAGGAAATTTCTTGTTACTTATAGGTTATTTCTTTCCTTGAGTAGTTTCCATCATTTTTTGTCTTGTCTTCTCATGCTTTGGAAAATAGTTTGACCCCCTCTTCTTTGTGGTAGCCCCCAAATATTGGAATATTAAATTACATGTTGAGTGCAGTTTGTCAGCCAGTTATAGTTTCCTTCTATATTTTAACTTCTAGGAACATCAGCTATCTTTGAAACTTGAGGAATTGTGTTAGGATAATTATTGGAAGGATTAATGCAATATATTCATTATGGGCTCACTGGGAAGGTATTGCTGATCCACAATTTGGTGTTGAGTTAAGTTATGGGGGCCCCTCATTCTATCCATATTGTGAATGTTCCCATTAGCCATTCCAGATTATTTGCAAGACTAGTTTTCTCTGTTAGCTTACTAGATTTCACAAGATAAATATCCTCTGATTCCAGTATATTAAGAATTGCCATCCTGCAGGATTCAGGAAATGTATCTAGAAAGATTAACTGATTCACTGTTAACCTCTAATACTGTAGATTCTTATGGTGGTTCTGCACATTAAACATGAAATCCTTCTGTTCCTAAGATTTGCCCAAATTCCATAGATTTTAGCTATATATTTATATATTAGAAAATGGTATTCTTAGACAGATAGATAAACTTTATTGTCATTTTTTTTTACTGTGGGCACCATGGCACACATCAAAAATGAAATTTAGTTGCCCGCTCTCAAAGTGAAACATATACATGACCCACCCCTAAAACATGCTTTATACAACGTATGTATAGACCCACACCCTTACATATACATAACAAATAAATATTAAATATTAAATAAATTAATAAAATATTAATTTTATTCTGAAGAGATGTTAAAACATGCATTTGGAAAAATGTTTCTGGTACCAACTGTTGTCCCAAAAAGATACTTCTTTAAATGTGAATGGAGAGTTTGTTAAAAAAAATAATCCTTTTTGTATTCTCAGATACAGAAAAATGCACCAAGTGTCCACCTGATCAATATCCAAATGAGGACCGAGTCCAATGTATCCTTAAAATTATAACCTTCCTGTCTTATGAAGAAAATCTGGGCATCATCCTTGTGAGTTTTGCCTTATTCTTGTTCTTAACCACAGCCCTTGTTTTAATCATATTCATTAAATACCGAGAATCTCCCATTGTCAAAGCCAACAACCGGGACCTCTCTTACATCCTTCTGGTCTCCCTCCTGCTTTGCTTCTTGTCTCCTTTGCTCTTCATTGGTCAACCAAGGAAAGCCACCTGCCTTCTCCGACAAGCAGTGTTCAGCATCGTCTTCTCAATTGCCATTTCTTCTCTCTTGGCCAAAACAATCACAGTGGTGTTGGCTTTCCTAGCCACAAAACCAGGAAACCAAGTGAAGAGATGGTTGGGGAAGAGCTTGACCAATTCCATCAATCTTTCTTGTTCTGCTGTCCAAATTACTATCTGCTCCATGTGGCTGGGGTTTTATCCCCCTTTCCCTGACTCTGACCTCCACTCCCAGTCTGGGGTGATCATCCTGCAATGCAATGAAGGCTATGTTGTCATGTTCTATATCACCCTCAGCTATATGGGCATCCTGGCAGCCATCTGCTTCACAGTGGCTTTCCTGGCAAGAAACCTGCCTGGGGCCTTCAATGAAGCCAAACTAATCACCTTCAGCATGCTGGTGTTCTGCAGTGTCTGGGTAAGTTTTGTGCCCACCTACCTGAGCACCAAAGGGAAATACATGGTAGCTGTTCAGGTCTTCTCCATCTTGTCCTCCTGTTTTGGTCTGCTGGGCTGCATCTTCATCCCCAAGTGTTACATTATCATCCTGAGGCCAGACTTGAATACAAAGGAGCATCTTACGACCAGAAGAGTAGAAATGTGAGACAGAGGAATTTTTAGTCTCAATAGTTTCCATCATTCCACACCTAGAAGATGATCCAAGCTCCTCTCCATACATAAGTGGATCAACGCTTTTGCTTGAAATAATTAAAAGGCATTTGGAAGATAATGTCCCCAATCTTTTACTTTAAAATTCCAAAATGTCCACTGAGCTTTTCTCAATTCTCAAGGCAGCATATCTGTCTAATGCTCTTAGCCTATTGAAGTCCAAGATGCCATATCCAGCTTTTTGAAACATGACACTTGTGCAATGGGAATCTTGTTGAAATGCCAGAAATATATATATAGTGTGTGTGGGTGGGTGGCTCTATACATTCCATTATTTTATTTGTGTTTTTTATGGACAATATTTTTTCAATCTCCTCCTGTGGTAGAGTTAAAATCATCTTTTCAGCCATCTTGTTTAACCTTCCTCTGAAAATTGTCATTTGAAATAAGAAAAAGGAAATGCTTTACCTGCAAATTGTATAATAGAAGCAGAAAGTGCCTAAACATCATTGAGATTGTCATTGAGATTGCAACCCAGGTGGATGTTGAGAAAAGTTGGAGATCCTGGTTGATCACAGGGGGCCTAAAGAAATTAGAGATCTTTCCAGTAGTACGTGGATTCTCTATAGGAGTATTATGCATTCATCCTTCATTTAGTCCATATAACATATTTCTGTTCTACTAGTACTTTTACTCCATATGGGCTAAAGAAGAACAGTTGGGAATGAAGGCAAATATACATGTCCCAGGATAATGTTGCAGGATCCAATCTGAGTTGGTCACCAAGACTACAGATTTATTCTTCCAAGTTTTTGGACTCATGCTGGAGCCCATCCTTAGAGAACTTCTGTCTCTCTAGTATGTGTGTCTCCAGAAAAAGACATTGTGTGTCTAGAACAGGGGTGTCAAACTGCCAGCCCATGATGCATCATGGCGAAACTGCACCCACCCCATTGCCGGCAATGGAAAAAAAGTCACGATACGTCGCAACACATCATGTGACATTGTGACACATCATGTGACACTGGTCTAGAAGGAGACATTATGGAGAGAGAGAAGTTCCCTGAGGATGGGCTGCAGCCCTAGTCCAAAAGCTTGAAGGAATAAACTTCTGATCCTAGTGACCGACTCAGATTGGATCCTGCCAGAACTATTGTGCAGTTCATCTGTGGATACTGAGTTGGCTCTGCAGTCCCAGCATGGAGGTTCAGAGTCTAGCACAAGGGAGACACTGAAAGCCCATTGTTATATTGTTATTCTGTGTTGCCATGCACTGTTTTCTATCAGTTTTGGGTGGTGTTTATCTGCAAAGCCAGTGGAGACTGCATAGCACAGGACTTGCTAGAGGTTCTGTTAACAGCTGCTGCTTCTAGTTCCCTTGGATGGATGTCACAGTGACATAGGGTTTTTTCACAGAGTTTTTCTAGCTCTTACATGGTTGACCTTGAGGTGTCTACTCAGACTCAGAAAGCAAGTGATCAAACTATAAAAATAAATTTTATTGTTATTTTTTTATTTTAACATTGGATGTTTTATCTTGGTTTTTTTTCTTCATTATAAGCCATGTAGAGTTATCTCTTGTCAAAATGAGCAGTGTATAAATAAATAAAATAAAAGAAATTGATTACTTGTTCAATTACATTAAACAATGGAAAACATTGATTTTAAATAACATTCCACAAATGGCAAATTTTTAAAACTTTCAAGTGTATTCAAGGACTTTCAGAATACATTCTCTGTTGTTTAGTGCTGAAAAGACATCTATTCCTTTCCTAAAAGAAATGGCCTTAGCCAAGAAGAAAAATAAATGTTCAACTAATGTTAAAGAAGCCATGTTAAAAGTGCTAATATCCCCTTTTAAAATGCTAATCAAGAAGCCTAAAATTCCAGCCAACACTTTTATAAAGATATTATAAGAACTACAGAATGGTGATTAGAAACTGTTTACATTAATTTTGGCTGATAGATTAAAAAATATTTTTCAAGAGTTTATTCATGAAGACCAATGCCTACTTTACATAAAAGACAAAAGACAATGGAAGAATTGAATTGGATATAATAGAATATTTACAACAATATAATGAAAAAACAAGCTGTGTTAATCTTCTCAGATGCAGAGAAAGCTTTTGATAATTTTCATTTAAAGTCTGGAAGATATAGACTTTGGAGAGAATTTTATTCAAGGAATTAAATCAATATATACATCTCAGAATTATTTTTAATGGTGATCTAACTAAACCATGTGATATCTAGAAAGGGACAAGTCAGTGTTGTTCTTTGTCCCCTTTCATTGTTTATTTTGGCTCTTGAGGTGTTGACTTGTCATGGCCCAGGAGAAAGGAGAGCAGAAGGGAGGTTCTGTTAGGTTAGTTGCCTAGCAACAGATTCGAGATTTTGATCAGTGACAGTTGGCTGTAGCCACATTCTGAGAAGGGTCAGCCTATAGAAGAGACTTTGTTCCCTCTCTTCTCTTTGGTGGCTATAACATTTAGCTCCAGTGTAATCCCAGTGTATGAATTTCACTCTTGAACCTTAGACTCTGACCCTATTCTTGAGCCTTGGACCAACTTTACATGACCCTTTCCATGCTCCTCATTCAAAAACACACTTTGCAGAATGAAGTTGCCCTGAGTGACCAATTTCAGGAAGGGTTGGCAGGTAAAATGCTTCACAAGTCAGCAGAAACTGAATGTCTGGGCACAATGCAAGAATTAATTCAGCTGTGCTTTCAGATAGATTGGCACCTATATCAGCAAAAGACCAGAGCCCATAGCAACAAACCTGTTACTATGCCTGCAACATCTCAGCCCATGTTTAGTGGTGAAAAAACTTCAACTGAGGAATCCTTGCAGATTGGGTATGCATGGCCTAGTTTCACAGATGCTAAGACAGACAAAACAAAAGATAAACAGTTGTGATACTCTACCATGGGAGGCTGGAAGAATTCAGCTGGAGTTTTAAGAGGAGCTTTGGAAATTGTTACATCTGGATTCTGCAGAAGTTGCAGGTCATAAGATGTAAAAGTGCCCAGTGACATCATGCAGCAGTAAGATAGTATTTGCATGGGTCAGTAAATATCTTGTTTCTGAACACCTATATTACTGAGTTAAGATACCATGTGCATTGTTTCCCTTTCAGTTATGAATAAGTGAAATTCCTTTGTAGGCTGGAGTCTATGGCTTGGATAGCCACTACCACACCCAGCCAGGATATACCACATGGTCCAGGAATCCAAGAATCTACTCAGATTCACTTTGCAGACCTCCCCATACAACTATCACAACAAGGTTCCAGGGACTTGGAGGGCTCTGCCCACTCTCTGGCATGTCATCCCCATTGCTTGACATGTGTATGAGGCTATTCCTCCACCTCCCCAAGGCTCAAAGCTTCTTTTTTTCAGGCTCTTCAAGTTTCGCTATCACCAGGCCTGTTTGTCCTCTGCTGTGAGAAAAAGGAAGACAAGGCAGGGGGCTTCGTGAGCCTTTGTTCCAACTGCCAAAAGGCTGCAGCAACTTTCTTTTTGCTTGAAAAGTTTAAAATTTGAATAATCTCAGCTTTTACTCAGATTTCCTTTACAGCTTGTCCCAAGAAAGTCAACCAAGATATGGTGAACTTTGAACATGCTGGATGTCATCAGCACCAAGCAACAAGTCATCGACCCATGGAATCACCCCTCCCTCTCAGGGTTGCAGATGAAGCACCTCCAGGATCCTCCCATCAAGGAAGAAAAGAAGGAATGGGAGAGAAGAAGAAAGAGAGCTACACCCACCTCAATAACTGCTGTTAAAAAGGGATTTCGACAGCAGTCCATAATCTTCACTTATACCCAACGATTGCAATCATTTTTACTTCTTGTGGGAAAGAGAGGGGGGCTGCTTAGAGGGTGCTGATTTTGCCCCTTTTCCCCAGGTGGTGGATTTAAACCTTTTGATTCAACTTCCAGGAAAAACATTCTTGCTCTGCAGCAGCAGCATTAAAAAAACATCTTAACCCAACAGTCCATCCTCACATGTGCAAACTTGTTGCTCCAACGAGGGAGCATTTTCAATGCTAAAACTGCTACAAAAATAGAAGTCTTTCTCCCACACTTTTGTTTTAAACAGAGGCTGGGAGGGAGGAGGCAGGAATTGTTCTGTGTCCCTTTCCTCATTTCCTTTTTTTTTTTTTACATAACAAGTTTTATTAGTTTTTGTTTGTTTTACAGCCAAGTGCTTATAACACATCGTGGAGATAGGGCACTCCATAGAACACAACAAAAAATACAGTCATACATATACAATTTAAACTGCTTCTTTAAAAGTTCCCTCTCTATTTTATCAATAAAAAAGAAGGAGGGAAAAAAAAAGAAGAAAGAAAAAAAGAACACACAAAAACAAAAAACAAAAATTTATCAAAAATATTTTCACCCATTTTCAGGCTTAACCAACTTTCAAATAATCTATTTCAATTTAGTCTTGCATAAACATATAGTATACAATTCGAGCATTCCTAAAATATCTCTATTATTCCAATTTCAATTTATATTTCTCAAATCAAATTATATCTCTATTCTATTTTATATATATTTTAAAACCATTACATAAGACAAAATAATGTAATAATGTTATAATAATAATAATAATAGGACAATAATTATTTCTATCATAAACTAATAATATAACTATTATATCTTAATATTTCTCAACTATATTCTATTTCATATATTCTATCCAATATTTTTATAAATTCCTCAATTGTTTCAATTTAGTCCATTTAATACCTCACTAATTACCATTCAATTCTTGTAGGTAAAAGTATCAATAATACTTCACCAGTCTCAATCTCGATCTGACTCCTTTAATTTTAGATTTTCCAGTTTTTCCTATTGTCATTCCAAACCAAAACCAAAGTAGCCTTAAAAATCTCAAAAGTATTAGCTCATTCAATGTCCAAAAGCCCTTTTTACCCATCAGATAAGATTTTAACTCTCATTTTTAAATCTAATTCTAGCTTTCTTTTTATGCCAAGTAGGTTTCCACAGCAGGGCCTCTAAGTCTTCCCATCTTAGTGACTGGCTAAAGGCCTTTTCCCACCATTGAGTCCAATCATGTTCTTTTTCTCTTTTGTCTAGTGTTGTCTGTACTGTCATGTTGTCAACATTTTTGGTGCCTCGTATTTGGAAGTCCAATCCTGTTGCTTTTAAAGTTGTAAATGTTTTAGTTGAGTTTTGCCTTTGATCATCAAAGATGTCCATCATGTGGGATGTGTCCTCTTCCTCTTCAATAGATTCAATAGATTCAATAGATTGTAAATGTATTTCATCCATCTCATTAAGTTGTAAATCTGATTGTATATCATAGTCAATCAAAGGTTGAGTTTCAATTTTTAATTCTAAGTCCTCCTTTTTGCTAAGCATTCTGATATGTTCTTTATATTCCATTCTCATTTCCCAAAAAATTTTCTAATATAAGTCCATAATTAATCTGTGAGTAGGATTCCATCCTCTTTTTTTTAAAAAGTTCAGCTTAAAGAATAAATTGCAGCATTATAAAATATAGAGTCCAAACAGAGATATATTTCCAATCAAAGATAGCAAAACGCCAATAGTCAAGTCCAGCACAGAAATAAAGAAAGCAACAAAAATCCCAAGTAGCAGTCAGTTGTTATGTTGTAATCCAGTCTGGGCATCACGCCAGAATCAGAAAGTGGGAGTTCAACTAGAGAGAGTTACAATGTATCACATAGTTTCTGGGCTTCCTGCCAAGTCCCAGATTACATTGTATCCAAAACAGTCTACGTAAATCCTCCCAGAGGAGAGAAAGTTTTTTAGGCAATACTATTCAGGAGGGGGGGAGGAAAAAAAAATTCCACCCCCTCCCTTAGGATTTTCACCTAAACTGGAAATAAACAAGCCGAAAGAGAGAGTCACAGTAAGGAGTTTTTTTTCCGGGATGCCCGAATTCCACCTGCTTATATAAGCAAAGTGAAATAATAAAAAGACAATAAATATTTTTCCAAGCCCCGTTTCCCCGGTGATCAAACGCTGCTTTCTCAAAGTAGGGAAATAATTCTTAAAGCTATTAGCAGGGAAATAGGTAAAGTAACAAGAGGGAAGGAAAGTTCTCACCCGGATCTTCCACGGTGGTTCTTTTTGCTTAGATGTTGCTGTGACTTTCGGCTGGAGCAGCTGAGTGATCGGCCATGTTACTGGCCGATCTTTTCCCCGTTGGCCCAAAGGTGATTTTCTCAGACCGCAGAGGGAGCCGCCGCTCCCTCCGCGATCAACGAGTGCCCTCCTCTACGGTGGTCGCCCCTACAGGGCGACTTTCGACCCTGTCCAGGGTCTACCGGCGGGGGGAAACCGGACGGCCAAGAGAACGAGTTCTCTGCACGTCCGCGGGCGCTGCCACCAAATCCGGAAGTCCCTTTCCTCATTTTCTGAACCACTGGCATCCATTGCAGTCCATGGGAAATTCTTTCTTCTCTGAAAAACATTCCTCACAAACATGTCCAACTTCCCTCCTTAAAGACACTTCCAATTTCTTCCCTCAGAATCTCTTTCCCAATTCCTTCCTGTTACTTCTAAATGTTGCTATCTCCATGAAAGGCTCCATTCCAGAAACAGTTAATTGGCACAACTCAATGAAGAGTTGAGCAGCAGTGGGGGCGATGACCTGCCTCTCCTCCCGCTACACTACACATAACTTTTTCTTCTCTTTTGGGGTAAAATATTTCTTTTGGGGGGCATAAAAAAACCCATTCATCCAAACTAACTCAGTCAAATTAGGTTGGTGAGACTGTCTTGGTTAAAGTTACCATCCCAGGAGGTAAGTAGGTAGCAGGCCTACTTCCTTGCTCCAACCTCTGTTGTCAGAAGAGGGGAGGGGAGAAGACATCATCAATAGTCTTCTTCCTTCCCCACTCTGTCCCCCTTTTTTAAAACACCCAGCAGTGAGGAACTCACCATGGTGGAGGCTGTACAGGAGCTACAGACAGAGAGGCTTGTTAAGAAAGTGGAGAAGCTGAAGGCCCTGCATATCCTCCATCCTCCAAAGAATAACATGGCTAAAGATGAGGGTAAAGCAGTGGTGGGATTTAAATATGTGAACAACCAGTTCTCTGTGTGGATGCCACTTCTGGAAGTCCTTTCTGGGCCTGGGCAACAAAAAATTAGCTACCGGTTCTGCTGAAGTGGTGCAGACCAGTTGAATCCCACAACTGGGGTGAAGGTTTGTTCTCTGAGCTTATGGGCTGGTTTCTGAACATTTCCTTAACAGGCTAGGTAAGATCTTCAGCAGAGTTTAGGGGATGTCAGTGTTCTTTTGTTTATAAGGGCTTCAGGTGTAGGTGTGTCAAGTGAGGGTCTGTGATGTGATGGGTCAGGTGTGAGTCATCAGTGAGTCTTATGATGGGTCTTGTGATGGGGAGGGTACATCAGGTCAGAATCCAAATCAACCGCACAGCCAACCAGAGATAGCACCAACCCTCAACTAACCCATGCAAGCCGCCCTCCCACCAGCAGTTCACCTCCCAATGACCCTGACCTGATATAACCTCCCCATCACAAGACCCATCACAAGGCCCACCACAGACCCTCACCTGACATACTCACACTTGAGTGTTTGAAATATGTTTTACACATTTTGATAAATTCTTTGGTGTCATATACCAAGAATTTTATTGAAAAAAATCATTCTTTTAAATTATGACAGAGTGTAAATTGAATACCAGTTACCTAAATTCTTTCCATTTAATTTACCAAACTTAACAGTGCATTCAGTCATGCAAATTTAATTTGTTCATCTTCTGTTTCAAATGCTTAAAATTCATACATTTTGGTTATTACATGTTTATCATTTGTACATAATTCAGTTGCAAATTCAGTTTTGGCTTATTCTTCATATTGTCCTTATTCTTGTCCCTATTCTTATATTAAGATTTCAGACTGACTTTCAATCTCTTTCTGTCCCTTTGCCTGTTTATCTTCTCCAATAATTAATAATTGGAAGTTTGACCTATTATTTCAGACAAACTATAGAATCATTAAAGGACACATACAGACAGAGACACCCAGATCAACACATAAAATGAGCAACTATGACTGTTAACAAATGGAGTAAAGGCTTAATTGCTGGAGGTGTTTATATGGCCCACATATTCACAATAGAGACTTAGCTGACATTTAATTCACTGTATGATTAAGATGTGGGCATTCACTCAAATGAGAAACCTATATGCGGGGCAAAAAGCAACAGTGAGAACTGGACACAGAACCACTGATTGGTTCAAAATTGGGAAAGGAGTCTGGCAAGGCTGTATTCTGTTGCCCTGTCTATTTAACTTATATGCAGAGCACATCATGAGAAAGGCAGGGCTAGATGAATCAAAAGTTGGAATTAAGATTGTCGGGAGAAATATCAACAACCTAAGATATGCAGATGATACCACTCTAATGGCAGAAAGTGAAGAGGAACTAAAGAGCCTCTTGATTTGGGTAAAGAAGGAGAGTGCAAAAGTTGGCTTGAAACTCAACATTAAGAAAACCAAGATCATGGCATCTGGCCCTCTCAATTCCTGGCAAATAGATGGGGAAGAAATGGAGGTAGTGACAGATTTTATCTTCCTGGGCTCCAAGATCACCACAGATGGGGACTGCAGCCAAGAAATTAAAAGACGCTTGCTCCTGGGGAGGAAAGCTATGGCAAATTTAGACAACATACTAAAAAGCAGAGACATCACCCTGCCAACAAAAGTACGTACAGTCAAGGCCATGGTTTTCCTAGTTGCAATGTATGGCTGTGAAAGTTGGACCATAAGAAAGGCTGAGCGCCAAAGAATTGAGGCCTTTGAACTATGGTGCTGGAGAAGACTCCTGCAAGTCCCTTGGACTGCAAGGCGATCAAACCGTTCAGTCCTAGAGGAGATCAACCCTGACTGCTCTTTAGAAGGCCAGATCTTGAAGTTGAAACTCAAGTACTTTGGCCACCTAATGAGAAGGAAGGACTCACTGAAGAAGAGCCTAATGCTGGGAAAGATTGAGGGCAATAGAAGAAGGGGACGACAGAGAATGAGGTGGCTGGATGGAGTCACTAAAGCAGTAGCCGTGAGCTTAAATGGACTCCAGAAGATGGTAGAGGACAGGAAGGCCTGGAGGAACATTGTCCATGGGGTCGCGATGGGTCGGACATGACTTTGCAACTAACAACAAATTCACTCAAATGAGATTCAGATATTTAAGAAAAGTCAATTCTGAACTCGGATCCATTCATTTAATTGGTGATACAGAATAAAATTGTCAAGCTTATCTCATTTTTACTTCAGAGAAAAAGTCAACATTTCTGCATTTTTCTACCCATACTGATGAACCTATTGGGCATGAAAGTGGTAGAAGAGAAGAACCACCTTCTCTTGTCCATCCACAGTCAAATTCTGCTAAGAGGATGTTAAGAAAAGCAGATGCTTCCTCAAAGTTAAGAAAATCATTATTTATTTTAGAATTTCAAATCAGGTTCATCAGCTGAAAAGGATGAACCCAGGATGAAATGAGACAGAAAGAGAGAAAAACTAGCAATCAAAGAGATCACTCATTGAAAGAGAGGTGGCTGAAACTTTAGAATTCAGGGTGGAATTGAGAGGCTCTAATTCTGTGATGTACTGAACAATTTGATTCAAAGGAGATTTGTTGAAGCTTAATGGTAGAAGCATCATCGCAGAGACAATGCCACCAATCAGAAACTCTCCCATCCTGTAATGGTTCTGTGGATGCACCTCATCCCTCTTCGAAGTCAGGAGGCATTTGGCTCTGAGACTTGTCAGAACTTCCTGGGGCAGCAGAAGCAGCAGAAGCAACAACATGATTTGTGCTCCTGATGGAGTCTCCAGCCTTGCTGTGAAGACACAATGATATCAAGAAGTGGAAGAAACCAAAGCCCTCTTCCAATACAGAAACTCCAGAGGTTTCCTAATCCAGACAGTGTCCAGCCAAACCTTCCCATCTGCAGCACCTGCCTGTCTTAAAAGCCTCCAAGTTTCTCTCTTTCTCCAGAGCCATTTACACCCCCAAGATTTTTCAGTGTAAAGATATTTAGCAACAATGCTTTGATGTGCTATCAAGATGAAAGATATTATAGCTGTGTTTGTGTGACATCTGAAAGCTTTCCAAAATGTCTTTAGAGATTTAGTATCAAGATAGCAAATAAACTATGATTTGAATAATGGCAACAAGGAGAGACATCAACTCTCTGAACTCTGAATTAGTCAACAAGCAGGCGTCCAATGGGAGGAGTCATACATGGGATGAAACTCTGAAGATGAGCCCAGGAGTGAGCGAGAAGTTGCACCCCAAATGTCTCCTAGAAAATCTCTTGATACATTCCACCCTCAAAAGAGAATTTTAGCATGAGTCTGAAATGTTCATCCTCAATATGGATACAGTTGATCCTGATTTGTGATTGACTTTGGCTGCCTTTGTTAAGAGATAGGTGGCTGTTCTTGATCAATCATTTGACCAATTCTTCCCTCTTATAATATATCAAACCAGAACAAAATCCCTGAGAATTACTTTTATTCATTATGGTCATCAAAAGTTTGACTTTAGGTTCTATTGTTGGGGCATTTCAATTTTGAAAAAAGTAGCTATTGTTCTTCATTGTAGAAAAAAGCTCTTCTTTGTTTGCAAGGTGGAACTAAATCATAAAAGAAACCAGAAAATGATTATGGTCATGGAGCAGTACGAAAAGAGAAAGAGAAAATACAGCAAAATATGTATATCTTTAGAGATTAATAAAAAATTAGGATACCATGTAGATTAAATTAGATTTAGATTAGATTTAGATTAGATTTATTGTCATTTTTTACTGTGGGCACAACGGCATACATTAAAAATAAAATTTAGTTGCTTGTTCTTAAACATTTAAACATACTATATACAACATATGTATAGACCTACACTCTTGCATATAAGTAACATATAAATATTAATCACTGTCCATCTTGAATACATAATGGAAGGAGGAAGCTTTAGAGTTCACAAGGTTTATACTGTATGGAACAAAACTGTGACTTAATCTGGATGTTCTGCTTCAGATACCATGGAGCCTCCTCCCAGAAGGTAACAAGGAAAACAGGTCGTGAAGAGGATGTGTAGTGTCACAGACAATCTTACGGACTCTGCTCAAGCAACGCTTATATGCTATGTCCTGGATGGAAGGGAGGGAACTGCCAATGATCTTTTCAGCCATCCTTACCACTCTCTGCATTGCCTTCCTGTCTGAAGCAGTGATGCTTCTAAACCAGACTGTGATGCTGTATGACAGGATGCTCACGATCGTCCCTGTGTAGAAAGTGGTAAGGACGGGGGAAGGAAGATGTGCTTTTATCATGCGATGCAGAAAATGCAGGCACTGCTATGCCCGCTTCACCAGTGTCTCGCTGTTGAGCGACCAAGCCAGCCTACTTGTTAACTGCACACCCAGGAATTTGATGCTGGTAACTATCTTCATAGGTGAATCATTAATGCACAGAGGAGTATGGCTGTGCCTGCCTTTTCTGAAATCGACAATGATCTCTTTGGTTTTTCCAGTATTTAAAACTAGGCTGTTTTCCTTACACTAGTTCACCAAAACCTCAACCTCCTTGCGGTAGATTTTAGATGTAAAATTTATGAAACCTGTTGAGCCAATCCAGGCAACTAAACCTAATGAAATCTACCATCTATAAAATTTCTGTACTTTATTTGATACTATATAATCCTTGGTTAGATGCATATAAAGAATCAGTCAGAGTGGAGTGGGAGATGTCAATAACTTTATGACACCCAATATGGCCCTGGGCAGGACTAGTACAGGGAGAATCTTGGTATTTGTTGGACCCAGAACCAGCCATTCTCTCTGGCATCCCTGTCCTTGTGAAAGATGGCCCCAACTTCCTCACTATTAGGCTAGGTCTGTTGCTGCTGTTGCTGTTGATGGGTCTTTAGTGATTAACTGTTTGATTAATCAAATGTATATAGTCCGTCATCTCACAGAAAGTGATTCTGGGCAGTGGACCACAATCCAATAAAACAATAAATGTAAAAAAATCATTATCTGAAAACTTTATAAATAATTATTTAAAATTTTGAAACTATAAATGCAGAACTAAACTAATCAGATCTTCAGGGATCTTTGAAAGCTCTGGAGTGATGAGGCCAATGTCATATTTGGGGGGAGGTGATTCCACAGCATGGGGACTTCAACAGATATAGCCTGCCCCCTAGGCACTGCCAAATGTAGCTCCCTACATGACAGAACCCATAACTTGCTCATTCTATTAGATTTGGTGGGATGGGCAGATGAAATTGGGAAGAGGTGGCCCTTCAAATATCCCCATCACATGTCATGTAGGGCTTAAAAGGGGTTACTACTGTATAGGTGGCTTCAAAGCTCCAGACCCTTTATGAAGCTCCAACCACTGACTTTTTGTTTGGGTTCCTGCACAATCATAGCCATTTGATCAACTGAAGTCAGACCTTGCTTAATATGACACTTTGGCAAAGTCCAAGTGTTAAAATTTGTAACGTTTCCCCTTAAGAATCCAGCTGAATCCTTCCTGCCTCCCAGACAGAGCATCAGGACTGTTTGTCCTTTAGAATGGCAGCAACAAAGTAGAGGGAGGATTTTGCAAACCAAACTTTAATATAGACTTTGAACTTTACTTTGATGGTCCCAGTTTCATCAAAGGGGGGGGGAGAGGAGAGACAAGGCAGGATATGGAGTCACCACAGCACATTCCATCATAGAAGCTGTCAGCATTGAGCCTCCAGTCTCAGCAGAAGTAGCAGAACTCATAGCTTTGCATCTCCCCTAGTCCAAGTAGAGACAAAATCAGCAAATATGATTACAGATTCAGAATATGCTGGGGGAATTGCCCAAGAATATGGACAGCTCTGAAGAAAAACAGGGGTTCCCGAAAAAGCAATGGAACAGAGATTAAACATGGACCATGATGGTTCCTGTCTTCTACAATATTGTAGGGTGGATGGACTCAGTTCCAGAGGGAGGAGTCCAACATTGGAAGACTTGAAAGGACAAGTTAGGGATCCATCAGCAGTGACAAAAACAATCTATGTAGTCGATAGGGGTCAAAAATGACTTGATGATGCCTAATCTGCCAAATCTACAATATTAGGATTCCATCCTAATTTTATGACAACCACTATGTTGCTAGTAAAAATGTTGAAATTTACGGCTTCTGGTTCGTGATCGCGGCGCTGGCAGACGTGCGAGGCGATCACTGCCTTCGCCGTCCGGTTTTCTCTCGCCGGGGGACCCTGAAAGGGGTCAAAAGTCGCCTTGGAGGGGCGATGAGCAGGGAAGAGGACCTTTCAATTGATTGTGGAAGGGCGGCAGCCCTTCTGTTTGATCCAGAGCAGCTCTTCGGACCAACGGAGAAAAGATCGGCCACTCACATGGCCCATCATTAATGCCGTTTCCAGCCGAGACCAAACTTACAACTAAGCACTTGAAAGCACCGCGGAGGAACTGGGTGAGATTCTACCTTCTTTCTACCCCAAGTATTTTTTCCTGCAAAAGCATTTTGAAATTGCTTCTCCCTGTGAAGAGAGAGGGAAGGGAACGTCTTTCTCCCACCCTCTAAAATGGTGGTGGTTGCCTACATAGGGGAGATAAAGCCCTGAAAAATATAATTAAGTAATTGGACTTACATGTTTCTCAGATCTGGCGACCCAAAAAGTTCCTACTTTCACAGGAACTGGCTATCTTAACTACCTGGGAAAAAAAACGAAAAGAACCTAAACTGGATAAAAGTCTAGCCTTTCTGAAAAGGATTTCAAATGCCATTGGGGACATCTTGTGGTGAAGCCTGGTATAGCAAGTGAATATCCCTGGTAAAGAGATCTGTTTACAACTTAGATCTGTCCTTGGTACTATCTAAAGATAAAAAGCTGCAGCTGGGAGCTGAAACTGGCTCTTAAGAACTGTGGAGGTGAACATTTACTGACTCTTGTTTAAAAAGTAGCCTCCACTAAAGGACTATCTATAACTATTTCAGAAATGGAGAGGGACCAGCAACAAACTTTGCTTGACTATAAACTTATACTTGAAAAAATCCTTGAAGCCACTGAGATAATTAAATCCAGACTGAAAGACAAAAGCGCTAGCTTGAACCTGCAAACTGAAACCCAGATTCCAACTAAAGAACTTATAACCCAGAAAACAACAGAAGCGGAAGAAATCAATATCAAGACAAAGGACTTTAAGAAACAACAACAATATATTGAAAATTCTGACAACCAAATCCTGATTGCAACCAAAGAACCTACAACCCAAAAAGTTACAGAAGTGGAACAAAGTAATACCAAAACAGAGGATGCTAAAGATCAACAAGGACAGCACATTGAAAACCTAGATAATCAATCAATAACCATAAAATTGGACATGACCTTTTACCTAAACCAGAAGAAACCTGAGGAAGAAGAAGAAGACCAGACCGAACTGAAGATAAAGATACTAGAACAAACACCGAGACTTGAACTACCAGGACAACAACTTAATGATTATAAATGGATTAGTTTTTTTTTAAAAAAAATGATGACTAGATGGCCTCCTTTGATTCAAGTAACATGTGCTGGAATGAAAGGAGACCTATTTGATAACTTAAAGACATTGGTATGGAAACCTGGTTGGCAGAAAAAGAAAGCTAGAGTTAGGTTTAAAAAATGGGGCCTTCTGTCTTACTAAGAGAGATCCTAAAGTCTCAACCAATGGGCTAAAGGGAGACCTGGAGATGAAGGGAAATATGACTATTAGATTCAAATGTAATATAGATGATGGATTTGAGACAATAAAGGTCACTCTATTAGTAAGCTGTGATGTACTAGGATGAGAATTAGAAAATGTTTATGAAATAAAATAAGAATATATTTAAGTAAGTAATATGTGTATTTTAGATATCATATTTTTTGTGTAGTGAAATAAAGGAAATTTGGGTTACCAGAAATTTGAATATTATGGATGTTAAAGGTTAAAATTGGAATACTGGATTCAGAAATTAAGAATTAGGTAAAACTTAAAAACAGGATGTGGATATGTATAAGCAAAAAATAGATTGATTAATGTTTTAATTGAGCTTGCTATGGTTAGAAATTTACTAGTTTAACTATGTTATATCAAATGTCAACGGGAAATAGAGAAGGGATTTTTGACAATGTAACCTGAGACATGTACTAAAAATGCTGTTACTGAACTATTGAATACCCAGTCACCACGTTGCTTTCTAAATACTTGGATGTTAAATTGGAAAACTAATAAAATTTGTTATAAAAAAAATAATAAAAAAATGTTGAAATTTACAGGGCCCATGATGGAATTCTCTGATACCCGACTTTTTTACTTTTGTGTAATTTTATAAGGATTCATTGATGAGAATGTTTGTGTGCACTTTATATCACCTGTATTACACTGTTGTCAGGAAGACCATGGCAATAACAACAACAACACTACTACTACTACTACTACTACTACTACTACTACTACTACTACTACTACTACTACTAATAATAATAATAATAATAATAATAATAATAATAATAATAATAATAATAATAATAATAATAATAATAATAATAATAATGTTGGAAGTGACCTTGGAGGTCATCTCGTCCAACCCCCTGCTCAGGCAGGAAACCCTATACCATTTCAGACAAATGGTTGTCCAGTCTCTTCCTAAAAACTTCCAGTGTTGGAGCATTCACAACTTTTGGAGGCAGGTTGTTCCACTGATTAATTTTTCTAACTGTCAGAAAATTTCTCCTTAGTTCTAGGTTGCTTCTCTCCTTGATTTGTTTACATCCGTTGCTTCTTGTCCTGCCTTCAGGTGCTTTGGAGAATAGCTTGACTCCCTCTTCTTTGTGGCAGCCCCTCAAATATTGGAAGACTGCTATCATGTCACCCCTAGTTCTTCTCTTCATTAAACTAGACATACCCAATTCCAGCAATCATTCTTTATATGTTTTAGCCTCCAGTCTCCTAATCATCTTTGTTGCTCTTCTCTGTACTCTTTCTAGAGTCTCAACATCTTTTTTACATTGTGGTGACCAAAACTGGATGCAGTATTCCAAGTGTGGCCTTACCAAGGCATTATAAAGTGGTATTAACACTTCATGTGATCTTGAATTATCTCCCTCTATCCCTCTTGATTCTATCCCTATCCCTCTTACTACAGCTTTTGCCAATTACAGCATCTGTTTTAGATTTTCCTAGATATTAGTGTTACAATGCTTCAAAGATAGGAACATCTGTTGTTACTCAGTGTTTTGACATGACATCAATTCTCCAGATTTGTCAAGGATAATAGCTAAAGATTCAACCAGTCGATTTCTTTTGCTGAAGGAAAAGACCCTTCTTAGTCTAGCAAAACACCAAAAATCTGGTAGTATCTGTCCCAACTAGTGTATTTATAAAAAGGATCATGGAAGCTGATGCCTTTTAATTAAAAATTAATTTATTTCAGTATCATAAAATTCAGTTCATCTTTCCCCAGCTGGGAGTTTTAGACTGTTTGATTATAAATACTGAAATAGCTAGGGGATTTCTATCAGTCTCAAACTTCAATACTGCTCCTTTAACTTCACAATTGCTGGTTGAATACATGCTCTCTTGATGAAGAAGACTATGAGGGATTGTGCAGAGAAATGGAAGAAGAGTAGATATCAAAATCAAGACACAGGAGATAAGTTTGTTGGAAATTCAGCTGGTCTCCCAGCCATATAACTGAGTATTAAAAAGCTTAAATTGGTCTTGGACATACTTCCTAATTTTTATATTGACCTTCTGTCTGTGTGGCATCATCAATATGTTCTACTGTCTACCAAGCATCAAGCCTAACTTGGCTAAAAGAATGGATGAAATTGGAAAATACCAGAATTTTAACACTTGAAGGACATGACTTGCAAGCGGGGTGGCATGCATTTCTATGGGACGAAAAATATAAAGTACATAGATACTTTCGAAGACATATAGTTAGGGATGCATTGCTACAGACTTGGGAAAAGATAAAACAAAAACATTATATAAGAATTCCAATGTGGTTATCCCCAACAGAAGCTCTGAAACACCCAAACCTACTGGACATAAATAAGATAATTAGATACAAAGAATTGGTAAATGAACAGGGAAATCTGAAAACAAAACAAGAATTGGAACAAGATGTAGGCAGAGAGATTGATTGGTGGACATTCACACAAATCCAATCTAAATATACAGAGGACAAAAAATTATATGAAATACAAAAAGAATCGCAAGAATTGGATAAAATTATACATGGAACAGAAATAAAATTAATTAGTAATATATATAAATATTTACTGAGATATAAAATGGAAGACGAGGTTGTCAAAGACACAATGATTAGATGGGCAAAAAATTTCGGATACAACATAGAATTGGAGAAATGGGAAAAAATATGGGAAACAAACATAAAACTGACTATGTCTGCGGCATTCAAGGAAAATCAGTTGAAGATGTTTTACAGATGGCATCTTCCACCAGCAAAGCTTGCTAAGATGTTCCAGAACAACTCACCGACATGCTGGAAATGCAAAAAGGTACATGGAACATATTATCATCTATGGTGGACATGCCCCGTTGCAAAAAAATACTGGACTAAAATAAGAAGATGGATGGAAGAAATAATAGATCAACCTGTAGATTGGAAACCAGAGATCTTCCTGCTGGGTATCTTAAATAGAAAATACAGTAAAGAAATACGGTACTTAATCTTACATATAACAACGGCAGCAAGAATAGTCTACGCACAGTTCTGGAAAAATGAGAATATACCATCAGAGGAAGAAGTGATAAGGAAAATCTTAGACTGTGCGGAGATGGACAAATTAACAAAAGAGATAAAAGAAAAGGAAGACACAGAATACTATGTAATATGGAATAAGTGGTATGATTGGTTGGAGACTAGAAATAATAAATGAAAATAAATGCAGAAAGGTCAAGAAAGGGAAAATGTGTGTATAGTAATGTATAATATTGTATAGTAATAATATGTATTATTCTTAGTATGAAATATAGTATGAACGAAGAAAATGGAAATAAGAAACAATGGGACAACAAGGACAAATATTTTTTTAAAAAGAAGAATAAAGGGGGAAAATGTAAATAATAGAAGATTACAGTTACGAAATTGCTGTTTTAAAAAAAAAAAGGAGTATACATTGTATGTCTATGTGTGTTATGTTTTGTTGTCTTAAAAAAATAAAAATATTAAAAAAAAAAATATGTTCTACTGTCAACTATGTTCTTTCTCAGTCAGGTTCCATGGACTATACCAGAATACAAACTCAGGTTTCCTCTCTCTCTTGGGGGCAGGGCAAGGAATTTCCAAGTCTGACATCAAACCCTACATAGATGGACAAGTCCAAGGAAGCAAGTCTTTATAGATTTTCAGGAAGATCTCTTGGAGGCTAGTTTGGGTTAATACAGTTTTGGAAACTACAGTAGGAATACAATAGGGTTGACTTGTCATGGCCCAGGAGAAAGGACGGCAGAAGGAAGATTCTGTTAGCTTAGATGCCTAGCAACAGACCAAAGATTCTGATCAGTGACAGTTGGCTGCAGCCACATTCTGAGGAGGGTCAACCCATAGAAGAGACTTTGTTCCCTCTCTTCTCTTTGCTGGAAATGACATTTACTCTGGTGTGATCCCTGTGTATGAATTTCACTCTTGAACCTTAGGCCATTGGAATGGCTGAGAACTGGGAACCTGCTCTTGAGCCTTGGAGCTCTTTTGCACACTCCTCTTTAGAAAACACCCTTTGCAGAATGAAGTTGCCCTGAATGACCAATTTGAGGAAAGGCTGGCAAATAAGATAGTTCACAAGTTAGCACAAACGGAGTGTCCAGGTATAATGTTATGCTAAAGGCACAGGGCAGATATGCTAATTTGACTGCTCAAAAGAACTCACTGGGCATATTGCAATTATACTGGACAAGGATGGGAGATGATCTTCCAACTACCCTTTAATTATTTCAACCAAAATCATTCCCCCAGCTCATTTATGGGGGAAAATGTGGAACAATTTCTATGCTTGGCCTGTTGGAGTGTGTTATGAGTTGAAATTCCTCTATCTCACATTTCAACATTTATTCTGGTTGTAAGCTGCTCCTTTGTATTCAGGTATGACCTAAGAATAATAATGTAGCACTTGGGGATGAAGATGCAGCCCAGCAGTCCAGGTTATTTGTAAACCCTTCTGAAATATTACCAAATGGTTGGCAGGTGTTGTTGGGAGTCCTTATATTCCTGATGTATCTAGTTGGGAGAATAATGTTTCTTACCTGGAGAGGTGATATTGATATGTACATCTTGGCCTGTAAAGGTTTTCTTGAGGTATGAGTGAAAGAGGGGAACTGAATGAATAGGTAGGACCATCCTGGCAAAGACACATAGAAGTTGGCCATAATTTGTGACATTTGATCTTCTACTCAAATGTTGTCCCACTGTATGGCCCTAGGCTTCTAGTCTCAGTGTCTGGCTACCAGATCCTTGGTGGCTCCAGGTTTTGGCTGTTGCTTTTGAATGCCAGGTGATGTGTAAGGGGTCTCATCCCTAACATTATCTGCCATATCTCACTAAAACTAAAGGAAGTCTGAGTGAAGACATGTTAGAGCCCATGTTAGGGATTACCTCATGGTGATAAGTGTAATGAAACAGCAATATTTTTTCACCATCACTATGACTGCTTATAGCCATGCAGCAGCCATATTTAGAGTGGCTTGGTCCTTATTGGTTAGGGCAGGGGTAGGCAACCTCGTCTCTTTTATGACTCATGGACTTCAACTCCCAGAATTCCTGAGTCAGCTATGCTGCTGACTCAGGAATTCTGGGAGTTGAAGTCCATGAGTCATAAAAGAGACGAGGTTGCCTACCCCTGGGTTAGGGAGAGGCCCTCAGAACATCTGCTGTGTCTCTGGGAAGAGCTAAATAGTAAGAAAAGAAGCACTGAGGACAAAGATGAGAGAAATTACATTGATAAAGGTTCTCAAAGCAATTCGACTAAAACAGACTTTTTATTGAAAAGCTTTTTAGAGTTGGAAATGTGAAAAACATGAAGGGACATTTTTATTATGCTTAGTGGACATATAAAAAAGGTAAAAAAACTTTTTTTCAAATACAGAGAGTTTTAAAGATAAATATTCAATATTTTCTTTGAGGATTGATTAATGATCAGTTAGGAAAATACCATGTAACATTACTTTAATAAGTGATTATTGTGATGAGATTACTCAATCCACAAGGAAACATTGAGAACTGCCCACCAGGGAGGAACGGCTTGTGAAATTGACAGAACTTCTCGAGATGGATCAACCGACTACTTTGAATAGAGAAAGGGCAACATCTACATGTATTGGTGACTGGAAACCCATTATGCATTTTTTGTGTAAAAATGAAGAAAATGAAGTTGTGATTAATGGTTTTCATACACAGGAAAATATAGATAAAAAGAATCACAATCTAAACTTAGGAAGAGAGAGGTTAAAATATAATTGTACATACTGTATAACTGCTGTGAAGAATATTGGAGGGTATTTCTTGATATCTTTATTTGACAATTTAGACTATTTAACATTTCCTAAAGATTATTGCTTTTTCCCTAACATTTGTCAACTCATGCACAAAATTGGTATGCTGCTTAAGTAAGAAAAAGTCCAGGGATACAATAAAACAAAAAATATTACAACTAAAGCCACAGATGTGAAAGAGGGCTGCAGGAATTGAATTCCACAGACTGCTATGTGCAAGGTTGTAAATTAAAGATTAGCTCAACTATATTTAGTCTTAGACAGCTGTCAACAAAATACATCATTCAAAGGAGAACACAGAGGGGGAAAAAACAAATTAAAAAATGAACAATTAAAGGGAAAAGAATTAACACCAATCTTTGAAAACTATAATCGCATACAGTATATGGTTTGAGGAAAATGGGCACATGCACATGATTAACACTTTCTCTCCTAAACAACAGAATAACAGAAGACACCGTACAAAACTTGGCGACATTATTATGTGTTTCTGCAGGTGCACCAGCAAAAAGAGACTTTCTCCACATTGGTTAAAGATGCAGATCGCAACACAGTCCTTAAATGTCCTTTATCAAGGTTTAAGAAGAAAGGAGGAAGGCTGAGAGCTTCTTGGGTGCTAGAAAAATATACCCAGGATAAAGCCAAGAAGGGAGATACACCCAACCAATCATATTTCTGCTAAGTTTGAGAAACTATGTGATAATTTCAGGAGGAATTCCTTCTTTGCAAACTTCCATTTCCAAAAGTTAAGAACAGGTCTTCTGAATCAGGCCAGGGTCCATTTCATTTCTCAGTGCCTTGGTAAGACTACACTTGGAATACTGCATCCAGTTTTGGTCACCACAATGTAAAAAAGATGTTGAGACTCTAGAAAGAGGGCAGAGAAGAGGAACAAAGATGATCAGGGAAATGGAGGCTAAAACATAGAAAGAACGATTGCTGGAATTGGGTAAATGAAGAGAAGGATGAGGGGTGACATGATAGCAGTCTTCCAATATTTGAGGAGCTGCCACAAAGAAGAGGGAGTCAACCCATTCTCCAAAGCACCTGAAGGCAGGACAAGAAGCAATGGATGGAAACTAATCAAGGAGAGAAGCAACTGAAAACTAAAGAGAAATTTCCTGACAGTTAGAACAATCTATCAGTGGAACAATTTGCCTCCAGAAGTTGTGGGTGCTCCAATACTGGAGGTTTTTAAAAAAAGTTTGGACAACCATTTGTCTGAAATGGTATAGGGTTTCTGCCTGAGCAGGGGGTTGGACTAGAAGACCTCCAAGGTCCCTTCCAACTCTGGTATTCTGTTATTCATGCCTTAAATTACTCTGGAGTGTCCGCCATCAGAAGAATGAGATGGACGAATTATTGCAATTTGGTATTTATGCCCAATCCCACTTCCCCCCCTTAAACCACATTTATAGGACAGTCAGATATGGATATTTTCAATTCTTTAGGATTTCTATTGTAAAACACATATATGGCTGTATTTTAGCTCCCCTCTTATTTTATTTCCACATGATTTGACCAGTTGGATAATCCAGATTAATATCCTAATTTGGCTGGGAGGTATCTCTCCATTCTCCTTTTGCCGATGATGCTAGGATCTTGAGTACAATAGTGCGAAAAACTCCAAATGCTGATAACCTATCATAAAATTAAAATAATGGAACTTTGAGACAACCAAAAATATTGAGACAACTCAACTATCCAAAAATATTTCTGGCATATCAACAACATTCCTATTGCACAAGTTTCAAATATTTGGGTTGTGGTTTTTCAGACTTCAGGCATGCTAAGGGCACAGGGCAAATATGCTAATTTGACTGCTCGAAAGAGGACATCTTGCAATTATACTGGATAAGGATGGGGAACACTATCTTTCAATTGCCCTTTATTTCAGCTCAAAATTGTTGCCCCAGGTCATGTATGGGGGACAGCCTGAAACAATTTCTATGCTTGGCCTATTGGAATATGTTGAGAGTGGAAATTCCTCTAACTCACATTTATACATTTCGTCTGTTCATAAGATGCTCTTTTGTATTCAGGTCTGGCCTCAGAATGATAATGTAACACTTGGGGATGAAGACACAACCCAGCAGACCAGCAGTGGAGGACAAGATGGAGAAGACCTGAACAGCCACCATGTATTTCCCCTTGGTGCTCAGGTAGGTGGGCAGGAAGGAGACCCAGACATTGCAGAAGACCAGCATGCTGAAGGTGATCAGCTTGGTTTCGTTGAAGGCCCCAGGCAGGTTCCTGGCCAGGAAAGCCACTGTGAAGCAGATAGCAGCCAGGAAGCCCATGTAGCTGAGGGTGATGTAGAACATGAAAATAGAGCCTTCATTGCATTGCAGGATAATCTCTCCAGGCTGGGAGTGAAAGTCAGAGTCAGGGAATGGGGGAAACACTCGAAGCCAGATGGAGCAGATCATAATTTGTACAGCAGAACAAGAAAGGATGATGGAGTTGGCCAAGCTCTTTCCCAACCATCTCTTCACTCGGTTTCCTGGTTTTGTGGCCAGGAAAGCCAGCACCACTGTGATGGTTTTGGCCAAGAGAGAAGAAATGGCAACTGAGAAGATTATGCTGAAAACTGTTTGTCGGAGAAGGCAAGTGGCTTTCGTTGGTTGACCAATGAAGAGAAGAGGAGACAAGAAGCAAAGCAGGAGGGAGACCAGGAAGATGTAAGAGAGATCCCGGTTGTTGGCTTTGACAATGGTAGATTCTCGGTATTTAATGAATATGATTAAAACAAGAAGTGTGGTTACGAAGAAGAGTAGGACAAAGGAGACTAGGCTGATTCCCAGATGTTCTTCATAAGAAAGGAAAGATATAACTTTGGGGATACATTGGATTCTGTCCTCATTTGGATATTTTTCATCTGGACACTTGGTGCATTTTTCTATATCTGAGTAAATCAAAAAAAGCAATTTTTTAAAAAATATTATGTACTTTCACCTTTCGCGAAATACCTTCTTGGGACAACAATTGTTACCAGCAGCATTTTCCAAGATGCATTGCTTAAAATCTCTACAGAAAGAAGGTAAGAAAAATATAATTTTCTAAAAAAAAAAAAGCTATATTTTTATAATTTATAGTTTTATAGCTTCAATCTGTCTTTTAATTTGGACTTTCATGACAGTGTTTCAGATGAATCCACTTCCACAAGGCCTGCCCTTTTCCTTGGTGTCACCCACCTTCCTGAGTGGAGATGGTCCCCTCCGGACAAGGAACACAGTCGTAGCAGCAAATTGGCTCTCCTTCTCGCTTCCGCTTGACAAATCCAGGATGACAACTTTCCACACATTGAGACTGAGGCAGAGACTAAGCAGAAAAACAAGGAATTCGAAAGAAAATAGATTGGTACTAAGCATGCATGAAAATGGATGCAGACATTAACATTAGCCAAACAGTTCCTGGCCTTCACTTAGATAAACATGAAATCACTGATTCATTCCAAACAAATTTAGGAGAGATAAATACTGGCAGATTGTTCATTTACTCAATCCCCTTTGCTTTTGGCATTTAACATTGAAATAAAAGATTTTTTTACGTAAGAAAGTCTGGAGGGATGGAATTGAAAAAAAATTAAGCCTTAAGTGACAGCCAGTTTGGTTCCTCCTCCTAGCCTTGTTAACATGCATTTCTCCATTTTTCACATAACTATGATTTTAAAGTACAGCATGATGATCTTGCATTAAATTTTGGAAAAGAAATTATTGTAAAAGATGTATTATTATTTTTTCTATATTAGATTTATTAAATAAAATAAAACTGTAGTGAAGAAAGAAACTTCGAACTAGTAGGTTCTCAATAGGCTTCTTCTGGAGTATATAAAACATTTAAAATCCTTTAAAATCAGGGCATTCTTTATTATTTGTGTGTTTCTTTCTTCAATTCATATGGCTCTCAATAAGGCTAAAAGTGACTGCCTAGTTTCTAGAGCTGGGGTGAGATAAGATGCAGGTCAGGTCACGAGAACTTGTTCCTCAAAAAGGATAAGTCAGGCACCTTTTCATCTTCAGCAAGTAGGACAAGAGTATGAGACTTGTTCCAGAACATAATATTTCTAAGATCCAGTTCTGTATCTGGGTTTTTTTATATAGAAGAACTATAATTAGGAGACACCAATCTTCATGGAAAGAAAACCTACATTTCTTATTAGTTATATTTGGATCCTCCTTTTTGCTCAGAGGGATTTAAGCTAGCGAACAATAAAGATAAAAAAATGCATTTTAGTTGTTTCAGAGGAAATGCCCTCTTACAAGCCAAAGCCCAAATCTAAGCAGCATTTCCTTTCAAATTCTCCCTTGTTATTTCCAAAATGAGGAAGGGCTTTTCTTTGGATCAAAATGTTGTTTAGGTGCTTCAGTTTTCCAGGTTATGGGTATTATCTCACATCAAAAGAGCCTTCATTATTTCATGTGAACTGAAATCTTTGGACCTTCTTCAGAGGAGCAGAAGGCCCATGGCTCATCCCAGTGGGGTGAAAGAGAGACATGGATAACTCTGGCCAGGTTTTTGCAGCTTAAAAACATTATAGAACATCAGTGACCTTTCAAGAGAGACATTTCCCAATCTGGACAAGGTGAGTCTTATTTCTCACCAGGACCAACAGGACATCTAACCAGTCATAACTATATTTCATCTGATTCAGTCCAAACCTTAATGCAGACACTGTTTAAAAGAACCTGAGGCTATTAACAACACAAATGCCAGCACTTGATGTCAGCTTGATCCATGGTCTCCACGCTAAAGAATAATCACCCAGCATCCAATATTGGATATGTCTGAATCAGTTTAAAAGAATATTCCTTATCATGGCATCTGAAGGACTCTTTTGTGAATAGTACTGAAGTCCCCACAAGCCATCTAACAAAATATTAAATGTTTTCTCTTCTTCACATTCAACTCTCAGTGAGGGTCATCCACCTTGGCAACTAGAGTTAGCCCACTTGAAATGGGTCATAATCTTTAGAAAAAAAGAGAAAACACAGCAATATTTTACCCACCTTGTTGAACAGATTTAGCCACGAAAGAGCAATTTCGTTAATAATAAGTCTCTGTCTTTCAATACTCCCCAGTTTTCTTTTCATCCAATCCCCCTCAGGCGAAATCACCAAGAACTCAATGTCCATATCTGCAGCTATTTCTCCATTATGGTCCATGTAAAGATTCCAGTAGGAAAGATTGTAGAACTCATTCTTCTGCAGAAAGGGATGGAACTAGAATGGAATTTTAAAAGCAGAAACCTTGGTTTATTATCCCACCTGGTATTTTCATGTATGACTTTTTCTTCTACAGCTTTTTTTAATATGCAAACATGCTTAATTAGGACAAGTGTTACCACTAACATAACTGAACGAGAAATGTTCAGCAAAATTTGTCAATCATATTTTGAAAAAATATCTATTGAGAAAATATAATGGACACATTTGATCAATTATAGGGAACATTCTACAGCGGGTATCAAATAAATTGAACACAGCAAAAAAAGAGATTATTCATAAATTATTTGAAAATAAATGTTGATTACCCCAAAGCATGTATTTTTTCCAAGATGAAAGTTCCCAAGATAATCTTCTCCACAGGAAATATGACCACAGGAGCTAATTCTACTTTATTGGAGTGCTACAGTATTAAGAGAATCTTGCAAGTCTAAAAGTACAAATCTGAGCTAACTTTTACTCAGTGTATTTGAAATGGATGGAGCTCTGTCTCAAGCATGAGGCTCTATTTCTGCAGGAGTAAGCAGCTGAAAGTTGCCTTCCTCATTCCAGCATGATTCATTAGCCACTCACACTGGGGAAAATAGAACCCAGCTGAAGCTTAGGCCATCAGTTGTTCTCAGGGTCTCCTTCAAATTTATAAAAGCAAAATTCTAAGGTGCTAATCACAAACCATACATACAGGAATATTGTTAAAAGTGCAACCAGCCTTTTAAAATTAAGGGTGTTTAATATCAAAATATATCTGATACCAGCTCCTTGGTAAATTATCCCCCGAGCAAATAGATTGGCCAGGTCTGTTGGCCTCTTGTAGCACAAGGAGGTTGATATGATTCCCCTCTTTCTCTAATGGATTCCTTCTCTAGAGGAATTTTGTTTGTTGGATCCTTGTTGGGACCCCATACCTGCCATGGCTGCAGCCTTGGAGCCTCCAGTGTGTCTTGGGCCTCCTTCCTTCTCCTCCAGGATCTGGATGAATATGCAGCCTTCAAGATGTGGGCCAGAGTCATAAAGGTAATGTAAACAGAGTCACTATTTTCAATCCACTTCCCATTCAATTCATCTTCTGTCTCCACTGGAGTTTTTTGGGTGCATCTTTTCCGGCCTTTGACAGAAAAAACATGCTTTGAAAAAGAACACTGAAAATTCTTCTCTTCATACTGGTAGTCTACAAAGGAAAAGGCACCATATTTTGGGCTTATTTTCTGCAGAAAATCAAAGCTCCAAATACTATGGATATATTTGTGATATCCAAGATGATGCATTATATAGTTTCCCAAAGTTGTGGTGATCCAGATTTTCTCTCCAATGGGTCCTGACAAAGTGTCAAGTGTTAGATGAAAAATATGAAATGTGCTTGAAACGATAATATGTTCTGTGAAGTGAACAAAGACATTGACTTGTTTCCATTGAGAGCTGGAATCCCTGAAGGGTGCTGGATGTCCAGTCATTGAGAATCGTTGTGATATAATGACACAAATTCCATTCCTGACAAGCGAAGGAGGAAAAATCCTCAGGAAATTCTCTCCCTCCTCTGTGTCTGGAGCAAGGAGACCAATCAAGGTCCATCTGAAATGCAAGAGCACTTGGACAATTGCTGAATACTGAAACCCTTCTTTGGGGAGCATCCGGTGGAAAAAAGGGAATTTACTTTTATCACTCAGAGTCTCTGAAGCAATTTTATGACTGATCTGGAAAAGCAGTGAAGAATGCTGTGTTATATTTGGGGTTAGATCAAGTCCAAAATATGAGTTTTTAATAAATCCAACTTTGTTTTGATAAACATCTTAGAATAGTTTGTTGATTAGAAACAAATCAGGGATTGCCACAAAGAAGAGGGAATCAAGCTATTCTCCAAAGCACCTGAAGGCAGGACAAGAAGTAATGGATGGAAACTTATCAAAGAGAGAAGCAGCCTACAATTAAGGAGAAATTTCCTGATCAGTGGAACAACCACCTCCAAAAGTTGTGAATGCTCCAACATTGGAGGTTTTGGGGAAGAAACTGGACAACCATTTGTCTGAAATGGTATAGGGTTTCCTGCCTGAGCAGGGGGTTGGACTAGAAGAACTCAAAGGTCCCTTCCAACTTTATTATTATTATTATTATTATTATTATTATTATTATTATTATTATTATTATTATTATTATTATTATTATTATTATTATTATTATTATTATTATTATTATTATTATTATTATTATTATTATTATTGTTATTATTATTGTTGTTGTTGTTGTTGTTGTTGTTGTTGTTGTTGTTGTTGTTGTTGTCACATGTTCTGATCTTAACTGAAGTATATTGTTTCATATTATATTTAGGGCCATATTATATTTAGTTTTTGAAGATTGCTACATCTTTCTCTGCTATATTTGAGATTCTTTGTACAGCAATCTTTTTACTTTCTTCTCCAGTTGTACAAGAGACAGGGATACCATAGTTCCTCATATAATTTGTGAGTTGTATAAGCCAAGAGGTCTTTAATTGAATTTTTGTCTGTTCTAAAAGATACAATTTTGGGAGTCTGTAGTTTCTATAGCTTTCATTTTGCACCAATAATTACTGATGTTAGTTGATGTTGATAAGCATGATGTTGGTTAATTGATGTTGAGTAACATCAGACCAACAATCAAGAAGTAAACAATACCCCAATCAAGAATGCCAAACAAGCTAACAGTAAACAGCCCAACCAAAAAACCTCCAAGACCACTCCCACCAACACTAGAATATAAAATTGAGAACATACAACCAGAAACCCTCATTTCAACATTAAGCTACACATATTCTCCTTTTATCAATTTGACCCCATCCCTCTATTGAGGCAGCCTATGTCTGCATTGGCTTTTTTGGCAGCTGCAGCATACTGGCATCTCATATTTAAGTCATGGTCCAGTAGGACACCTAGATTTCTCTCACAGTTGCTACTGCTCAGCCAGATACCAACTATTCTATAACTGTGCATTTAGGATTTCTTTTCTACGAGTAGGACCTTACTTTTCTCACGACTGAGAATTGCATTTCATTGGCTAGGGCCCAGTCATTAGGTCTGTCAAGATCCTTCTGAATTTTTAGTCTATCTTCCAAAGTATTAACATTTTTTCCTGGTTTGGTGACATCTGTAAATTTGATGAGTTCCCCTTCTTTTCCTTCATCTAGATCATTTGGGAAGATGTTGGGCCTAAGACAGAATCTTGGAGTACGACATTGCATTCTTTCCTCCATGTAGACGCAGTTCTATTGAGGACTACTTGCTGAGTATGGTTGGTTAGTCAAACTCAAAAGCTTGAGGAACTATCTCACCCCAAAGGAATTGGCCAGCCCCATCTGTGCCAGCAAGAGGAGGCATGCTGCAGAACCCATCAGTCAGGGAATTCTGGTTGGCTGGGTCCAGGAGAAAAATGTTCTCTGCCATTGCTCCTGCGCTTTGGAACAACTTGTCCCCCAAAGTGAGGTCAGTTCCCACTCTCCTGACCTTCTGCAAGAGCCTGAAGACTTGGGTTTGTCAGTTGGCTTGTGGCCCCAATGGGGGAGGGTCATGTTGGAGGTGGTGGATTGATCAATAGCAGATCCCACCTCCCAGCCTGCTCATCCTACTCCCTCACACCCCATTTTTTAAGGTATAGTTGGTAATTTGCATTTTTATTGTATTTTAGTGCTATTAGAAATGGGTTTTTCAGTAGTTTTAGCAATTTTAATATTGTAAGTTGCTCAGTGAGACAGATGGCAAACAAGTTTAATAAATAAATGAATAAATAAAGCCTTCAGCAAGAAATTATTTGTTATTTGTTCACAGAGTAACTATCAACTCTACTCAGTAGGAACTTAGCATATATTTTAGCACAATATCTATTTGACCAATGGAACAATAACTGATTGAGTAGTTTTATACACTTTTTTATATTTAGAAAATATTATTGCCATCTTCCACCTAACTAGATATAAGAGGTATTATTTATACATATGTGTAAATCAACCTGCCAGTAGTGGGACTCACAATATGGGATTTCTTTTTTAAAAAAAGTTTATCTTGTAGAAAATCATCTGTTGCTCTTCGAGCTTTTATGATGAATTTGATTCTAAATACAAAAGGGTAAAAATAGTTGACATGTTAGCTACTATCCTTGTATTTTTTTAAAATAAAGTGATTAATTAACGGTAGTGGTCACTATGAGGCTGTAAGAAATATATGTTTTATCAACAGTAGATAAGATTGGAATTAACAGAATAACAGAGTTGGAAGGGACTTTGGAGGTCTTCTAGTCCAACCCCCTGCTCAGGAAGGACGTCCTATACCATTTCAGACAAATATTTGTCCAATTTCTTCTTAAAAACTTCCAATGTTGGAGCATTCAAAACTTTTGGAGGCAGGTTGTTCCACTGATTAATTGTTCTAACTGTCAGGAAATTTCTCCTTAATTCTTGGTTGCTTCTCTCTTTGATTGTTTCTTGTCCTGCCTTCAGGTGCTTTGTAGAATAGCGTGACTCCCTCTTCTTCATGGCAACCCATCAAATATTGAAACACTGCTATCATGTCTCCCCTGGTCCTTCTCTTCACTGGACTAGCCATGCCCAGTTCCTGTAACTGTTCTTCATATATTTCAGCTTCCAGTCCCCTAATCATCTTTGTTGCTCTTCTCTGCACTTCTTCTAGAGTCTCAACATCTTTTTTACATCGTGGCAACCAAAACTGGATGCAGTATTCCAAATGTGGTTTTACTAAGGCATTATAAAGTGATATTAACACTTCACATGATCTTAATTTTATCCCTCTGTTAATGCAGCCTACAACTGTGTTGGGTTTTTTGGCAGCTGCAGCACACTGCTGGCTCATATTTAAGTGATTGTCCATTAGGACTCCAAAATCTCTCTCACAGTTACTATTATTGAGCCAGGTACCACCTATACCAGGGGTAGGCAACCTTGGCTCTTTTATGACTCGTGGACTTCAACTCCCAGAATTCCTGAGCCAGCCATGCTGGCTCAGGAATTCTGGGAGTTGAAGTCCACGAGTCATAAAAGAGCCAAGGTTGCCTACCCCTGACCTATACTATACCTGTGCATTTGGTTTTTCTTGCCTAAATGTAGAACTTTACTTTTTTCACCATGGAATTTCATTTTGTTAAATAGCGCCCAATGTTCAAGTCTGTCAAGAACCTTCTGTATCTTAAGCTTCCATTGTTGACAACCACCCTGGAATTTTCAGATATATTTTACATTTTATTTTTTCCCATGTTGTTAATAATGCATTTCTTATATAGTGATTTTGGAAGTATTTATGAATTTTATTTTTCCCGTACCATAAGAAAGCGTGCCACCCCAATTGTAAATCATGCCCCTCCAGATATAACAACCTTTTATTTCTAAGAGTTATCCATTCTTTTACCCATGTTAATACAGATGCTTGGTAATATGAAACCCACTCTGGGAAACCAAAACCTCCATTTTCCTTGGCATCTTGTAACATTTTCATCTTAATTCTAGCTTTCTTTCCTTGCCAAATAAATTTCAAAATTAATGAATTTAAATCTTCAAAGAATGTTTTCTCAAGTTTTATAGGTATTGTTTGGAATAAAAATAAGATTTCCGGTAATATATTCATTTTCACTGTAGCAATTCTTCCTAATATTTTCCATTTTTCCAAATCCACTCTTATTTGATTCAATAGTTTTGTATAGTTATCTTCTTTTATCGTTGAACATCTTGCTGTTAAGTATATTCCCAGATATTTGACCTTTTTAACTATTTGTAATTCTATTTTTTCTGACATTTGCTTTTCTTTGTTTATCTGAAAGATTTTTGACTATTACTTTAGTTTTTTCTCTGTTTATTTTCAGTCCTGCTATTTCTCCATATTGTTCTATCTTTCCCAGTAGTTTAGGAATCATCTCCAAAGGTTCTTCTAAAATAAATACCAAATCATCAGCAAATGCTTGTAATTTGTATGTTTCACCTTTTATTTCTAGTCCTTTAATTTCTGTGTCTTGTCTAATATTTCTATTTAAAACTTCCAAGGTCAGAATAAATAACAATAGAGATAATGGACATCCTTGTCTTGTACCTTTTCTTATCTCAAAGTTCTCTGTATAATCTCCATTCACAATCACTTTCGCTGTTTGTTTATTGTATATTGTTTTAATCATATTTATAAAGTTTTGTCCAAAGTCCATTACTTTTAGTTGCTGAATCATAAATTGCCAGGAAACATTATCAAATGCCTTTTGGGCATCTAAAAATATTAGTGCCAATTGTTTCCCTGGATGTAATTTATAATATTCCAATACATCCATTATCACTCTTAAATTATTTTTAATTTCTCTCTTTAGTAAAAAACAATTTTGATCTGAATGTATAAATTCAGTTAAGAATCTTTTCAGTCTCTCTGCTATTATTGAAGTAAAAAATTTATAATCCACATTTAATAACGATATCGGTCTGTAATTTTTTATCTGTGTCAAGTCTGAATCTTCTTTTGGTATTAAGGTAATATTTGCTTCTATCCATGTATTTTGGGAGTTTAGCCTCCAACAAAAATTCATTACAAACGTCTTTCAACGGTTCACTTAGTATATCTTGTAAAAATTTATATAGCTCCTCCGGTAATCCATCTGGCGCTGGTCTTTTCTCGTTTTTTTGTGTTCTTATGGCCTCTGTTATTTTCATCATTGTTATTTTTTCCTCTAATATAGTCTTACAAGTTTCTGAAATTTTTGGAAGATTGTTTTCTTCCAGATATTGAGTCATTCACTCTCTTGGAATTTCTTCTATATCATACAATTTCTTGTAGTATTCTTTAATTATCTTTTTTATTTCTTCATTTTTAAATTGTAAATAACATTTTTCATCTACTAAGTTATTTATCAGTTTCTTCTCCTTCTGTTTTTTAAGTTTGTAAGCTAGCCATCTTCCTGGTTTGTTTGCATTTTTTAAAAAGTTTTGTTTTGCTCTTTTTATTTGCTGTGCCAATTTTTCTGAATCCAACAAATTTAATTTATGTTTTATTGTTTCCATTTCTCTTTTCAAAATCTTCTTTTGCATATTCATTTGCAATTCTGATTCTAGTTTTTCAATTTTTTCTCTTAATAATATATATTGTTGTCTTTTCTCTCTCTTTTTTTTGCAATGTATGTTATAGCTATACCTCTAAAATATGCTTTGGCTGTATCCCATACATTTTGTAATGTTGTATCTTCTTTTTTGTTTTCTTTGAAGAAAAACTCCATATCTTTTTTTGCTAGTTCTATACATTCTCTTTCTTTTAATATAGATTGATTCAAAGTCCATCTTAATTGTTTTGGTATTCCTCTCCATGTCAATTTTTAAGGGGTTGTGATCTGCCCATGTACCTGGTTCTATCTCAATCTCCTGCATACGTGTCCTTAATTCAGATGTCATCCAAATCATGTCAATTCTGGACCAGGATTTATGACTGTTTGAATAAAATGTATATTGTAATTTTCCTGGATTGATTTCCCTCCAAACATCTTGTACTCCAATTTCTTCTATCATGTTAAAAAAAGTCTTAGGTAATCTTTTTCTTCCACTTTTTCCTGTTTTGCTACTTTTGTAGTCTAATGTCCCATCCACTATTGCATTGAAGTCTCTTACTAAGCAAATATTTTGATACTCCATTTCTGTTATTTTTCTATGCAGATTTTGATAAAATTCTTCCTGTTTATTATTTGGTTCGTATATTACTACCAACAATGTTTGTTTTTGATGTAAAAATATTTCTACCATCACAATTCTTCCTTCTTCATCTGAATACATCATTTTAGAGTCTATTGTCTCTTTAATATATACAGCTACACCTCTTTTTTTCTGCTGCACTGATGCATAGTAGAGTTTCCCAATTTTTGGGTATTCCAACAAATTATAATATTGTCTTTTTATGTGTGTCTCTTGCAAACAAATTATATCAATATTTAATTTCTGAAGTTTTCTAAAAAATACTTCTTTTTGATGGGGAATTTAATCCATTTATATTCTCTGAGAAAATTCCATTTTTTTTCTCCATTTCAATTATTTTTATTTAGGTCTTGTCGATCTCGTAGTCCTCTGTTCTCTGGCAATTCCTTCACTCTCTTGATCAAGTTTCTCTTTCTGTTCTACTGTTTGTATAGTTGCTTCCTCAGTTGCTTCTTCTGTTTGTTTCTGGTCTTTTCTCTCCTCTTGTTGATATTGTACTCCTTCATTTAAGAATGCTTGATTTCTTTCATCAAAATCTTGTGCCTTCCAAACTGAGTCCAGTCGGTATCTTGTATTATTCCAGTTGATTAAGATCCCTTCTGGTATTAACCATCTGAAGTTTATACCTTTTGCAATTAGTTTTGTAGTTAAGAAGTAATATTGTGTTCGGGTGTCTCTTACTCTCTTGGGAATCTGCTTTAACACCACAATTTCTTTATTCTTATATTGTAATGGTTCATCTCTGACTTTTCTCAGTATTTCATCTCTTGTTTTTTTCTTTATAAATCTTACATGAACTTCTCTGGGTAATTTATATTTCCTTGCATAGTTTGAATTCATTTGAAATATTTCATCTATCTCCATTTGCATCTCTGCTCTGTCTGCTTTCAAAGCCTCTGCCAGGAGATCAATAATCACAACTGCTTCTTCAGGAATATTTTGAAATCTTAAATAGTGTTCTACTTTCTCCATTTCTAGAACCACCACCGCTACTTCTAAGTTTTGGTTTGCTTGTTCTAATTTTTCATTTTCTTGTATTAGTACTTCCATTTTTTTGTCAACATCATCTGATTTATTTTCCATTTTCTGAATTCTTTGTTCATTTTAACAATCAATTTGTTGGTGGACTTCAAATTGTGTCTTTATATCCAACATTTGTTTGTTCAATTTATCAAAATTACTTTTTGTCTCTGTGGTTTCTTTGTATTGGTTCTTGAATTAAGTTTAATGTGGTTTGCATCTCATTTTGGGCAGTGCTTATTTTCTCACATTGCAACATTGTTTCAATAGATCCCTGGCTTGTTGGGCTAGATGTTCCAACAGAGGATGCAGAGGAAGTTTTTTTCATAAGTCTGGTGAGATTTGATGCACTCATTTTTCAAGCCAACTATCTTAGGCTAATATCCAGACCATAAAAAAAGCCAACTACTTTAGGCTAAATCCCAGTTTCTCAAGGAAAGAGAACAAGATAAAAAAATCTTTGTAGATTATTTACCCTTAAAATTAGGTCTAGGTTAGGCAGTCTTTCTTAAGTTTCAGCACGGTTGACAATCAGCTACTTGTCGGAGCGCTGTGGCTCCTCGCTTTTTTTCTGGCTGACGATGACTTGGGGTGTCCGTACTTGCCAGACAGCCTTTCTTCCATCCTTTTGGAGGGTTTCTTCAGTCCGTCTGGACCGACCGCCATCTGATCCAGATTCCTGAAGCTTCCCTCCTTCCAGGGCAACTCTCCAACCCCTTAGGGTCGCCAGACCGAATGAAATCGGGCTAAGAAGCTGGAGCCCCGGCTTCTTCCACCTGTCTCATCAAGGCATCTTCTTTTCTTGAAGATGGGGACCACATCAGTCCTTTTCCAATCCTCGGGTACTTCCCCGGTGCTCCAGGATTTGTGAAAGATGTGGTGCAACGGTTCTGAGATAACATCTGCCAGCCCTTTCAGAACTCTGGGATGTAACCTGTCGGGTCCTGGTGATTTATATTCATCAAAGTTGGATAGGTGTTGTTGTTGTTAATATGTTGGAAGAAACATTTTTTATTGTCCTTGTTTTCTGTTACAAGTCTTTGTTCGTTCTGGGCCTTTGCTTTCCTGACTTCTTCTTTGCATGTTCGGGCTGTCTGCTGATAATCGGCCTTGGTTATGTGCCCCTCTTTTCATTATTTGTATTTGTCCTTTTTGTCCTTTTTAACAGAGAGTTATTTATGCAGCTATTCTTGTTTTCTTTTGAGAGCTGTTATTTTATAGTAACCTCACTTTTCAAAGTTTCCCAAGATTCTTGAGTTGTTTTCCCCTTGAGGATTCTCATCCATGGAATCCTTTCCAAGCTCTCTCTTAGCTTATTGAAATTAGCTCTCTTAAAGTCCAAGACTCTAGTTTGACTTTGTTCTATTACTTGTGCTTGCATAATGTTGAATTCCAATATTGTATGATCACTCCTCCCCCAAGGTTCCTGTGGCTTCAATACCTTCTATCATTTCATCTCTGTTAGTGAGAATTAAGTCTAATATGGCTGATCCCCTAGTTCCCTTTTCTACTTTTTGGGAGACAAAGTTGTCTCCTAGGTTTGTTAGGAATCTGTTTGATCTTCCACTTGGTGCAGAGTTTGTCTCCCAGTTGATGTCAGGATAGTTAAAGTCTTCCATTACTATTGTGATGTGCTTCCTACATACCTTAGTTAACTGATTAGCAAAAAGTTCACCTTTTTCCTTTGTTTGGTTGGGTGGCCTATAGTATACACCTATGACAGTGTCATTTCCCCCCCTTTTGTATTGACCAAAATGCAATCAAGACAGTTTTCATCATTGTTGTGCTCTATTTTTGTAAAGATGTAGTTGTTTCTTATACATAGTGCAATGCCACCTCCTATTTTATTTGGTCTGTTTCTTTTAAATAATGTATTTCATTCTGCCAAATTTCCATAATGGCAACAATATTATATCTGCCCTCATTTACTTGAATTTCTAATTCACCCTGTTTATTCCTCATACTCTGTTGGCGTATAGACATTTGGGTCCTTTTTAACTGACCCTGTTTTTACTTTCTACATAACCTGTTTTGTGCCTGAGTTCCCCTACTTACTTATCACCTATTTTATTAGTGCATATGGTATAGTACACACTATCAAAAGCTTGATTTTCTTTGACAGCAAGGTTGATATACTTACCCGCACAAAAATCTATGTGACAAGCACTGATTACCCTATTACTTTTAGATTTCTGGGGACAAAAGTGTTCTGTATCAATTAACTCTCTGTCCCCATTGTTTAGTTTAAATGTTTCTCCAGAAAATCTGTTAATTTAATGCCAAGTAACTCAGTGCTTTCTTTGATGGATGCAAACCATCTCTTTCACGATTATTTTCATGAATATGGCATTTGTTCAGAATTATCATCATTTTTCTAAGATCATGTGCAAAATGTGAGCTTTCTATCAGTGCTGCACTTTTCTATTGTATAGAATATCCTTTGATTGGACACAGAGCCTCTCCTCACCTTCACAAGTATGCAGCAGAAGCCCCCAAAGCAATAGAGTTCATATCATGAGAGAATATGACTATTCTGATATATGCTCCCATTCTAATGTGTATCCCAGTTCCTATCCATGACACCTACAGTGGACATTGTGAAAAGCAGCTCTTAAATTCCATAGAGAAGACATGGTTGGATCCATCATGTACTCACTACCACTCAGCTCATTTTACCAGGTAGAAAACCAAACACACAAACCTGTGGGACTTTGTAGGGGCCTACTAATGTTGACATCTGGATGGAGATGTCCCTGTCAGCTGCATCAAGGAGACCCAAAATGTTGTCTTTCCTTCCACAGCTGTAGTTGGGAACATTGGCTTTTCCAGTAGAGAGCATGTCCAGCAAGACGTCTGAAGTGCCAAGTGTGTTCAAATAGTTGTCATGGATATTGTACCCAAGAGTGAGATTGCACAGGAACTGGATATTCTTGTTGATCTCTTGAATGGTGAAAATAAAGCATTCTATTCCTTTGTAAGCATAAGGTATACTAGTGTAAAAAAAATGCTTTGGTTAATACAAGTATCATCATACAATACCTTTTTTCCAATTTCATCCTCTTTACCAACACATGACAATTGAGTCTGAAGCCAATACTGATCAAAAACAAGAGGCAAATGATAGTCACCCATCAACATTTAATATTTCTAAATGTTGAGAAAATGGGAAGCGAGAATCACAAATAGTATAATTTTCATCAGCAGAGTACCCACTCTGCAAAATAATTAATTTTTAAAGTACAACCCTTATAAAAGGAAGAAGATATTTCATAAGTGACCCAGAAAAGCTGTCCTAAAAACAAGTCATCCTTTATTCCTATAAGGATCACTCATTGAATATCAATGAGCAGTTATAAAAATATGGAAATGAACTGGTCAGGATTAACTACAGCAATCACTACTTTAAACAAAAGTCATTATTCAAGTCATAAATTCTAGATTGGACATGTAGAGGAAAATAATGTGGACTTCTTTCAGGTATTTTTTCTGACCCTTTTATTTGTGTCTCTTCCACTAAACAAGACAAAAAGAAACCCACAGAAATCTGATTAATCAAGAAAATTAATCAGTTCCTGAAATATAGGAGTAAGCAGAATAAGGAGCAAAGAATGAGATGGAAGGAATACAATTTCATCAGACTGAATAACTTACAAGTGAGACTGATTATACGGAAGCAGGTTGAAAACCAACATGTTATGTTTCAGTGTTACTGCACTGGTGACTATACCAATGAAATAGTCTCCTGGCCTGTAGTAGCTCCATGGTCTTTCTCTATCCAGGTGGACCAAATTCAGCGGGCACTTCATTCTAAGCTTTCCAGAGACTAGCTGGCACACCAGTAGCATCGCAAGCAGAAGCAGGAAGCCCATAATTCATGGATATGAATCAATTGCCTGTTTCTAAAGAAGAGTTAGATGATTTCAAAGCACAGAAAATGGAATATCCAGTGGCTTTCCTTATTCAAACAGAAACAAACCAAGCTTCATCTGGAAAAGAGAGAAAGGTACATTCAGCAGGACAGTCCTTGCCTGTGTCCTAAATCTTGTGCAAACCATTCAGCATCGATAGAGGCTTTTTATCTTTTTTCTGATGCAAGATCCCTTCCATGTTGCTTCAGACTATCAAAGACAGTCACTGGAAAAGTAGCAGTAGACGTCTCAAAGTCTGGGATTGTGATGATTACTGTGAGTGATAATTTGTCTTCCGGATCTCTTCTAGGGCTCCATGTACAGAAGGGCAGCTGGAGAAAAGGAATTTTGTGAAATGTTGCAGTTACAACCCTGGAGACTATCTTCAATAATGGTTTTCGTCCTTCCTGTCAGGACATGTCCAGAAAGTGATGCTGCAGGAAAATGTTTCAATACCCAGTGAATTGACTTCTGCTGTCCGCCATTGTGGCAGATGGTCTCCAGAGAATGCTAGAGAAGGTCACCCGGAGCTATGCAGTTGGGTGGCAGTCTCGGTTCTTGACACTTAACTCTCTAACACCATCTGCATCCTTGAACCCTGCCTAATGTTAAGAGCAGGTCTTCTTTGTGATTTTCTTTTCTATGAGAACTCCAGATATTAATCCTAATTTGGAGCTGATTTTAAAATTCCTTGTGCGTGAAGTGGTATTTCATTTCCATCTGTTCTAGAAGTATATTTTTTGGGGATGAGAGCTGACTAAGAGGCAGGAAAGTGACAGTTTGTAGACAGTATTCTTGGGTAAATAGGGAGAAATTTACAGAAAGGATATTTTTTTTATTTTTATTTTCCTTGACTCTCTGTCTTCCTTCAATATTCAGGAAAGGCACTGAAATCCTTTATATTTTGAAGTTTCATAGTTTATTAAATAAAGAGTGGGGGTGAAGTCTGCAGCTGAAATGGTGGTGGTGCTCACAGCATGCTGGATGGTGTGACCTGATTTCTTGCCAGACGCACCAAGAAACTGGTTTAGGGATACATTGTGTTCCTTTCTCTGGTGCCGTGGATGCACTTGGTGTGATGAGGTCCATTTGACATTCCCATCTCTCAGGCTATGTGTGACACACACACCCCTCCCAGACATGCTTCGAGGTGCAGTTAGAAAAGAATAGAATAGAGCTGGAAGTGACCTTAGAGGTCTTCTAGTCCAGCCCCCTGCTCAGGCAGGAAACCCTATACCATTTCAGAGAAATGGTTCTCCAGTCTCTTATTAAAAACTTCCAATGTTGGAGCATTCACAACTTCTGGAGGCAGGTTGTTCCACTGATTACTTGTTCTAACTGTCAGGAAATTTCTCCTTAGTTCTAGGTTGCTTCTCTCCTTGATTAGTTTCCATCCATTGCTTCTTATGCTGCTTTCAGGTGCTTTGGAGAATAGTTTGACTCCCTCTTCTTTGTGGCAACCCCTGAGATATTGGAACACTGGTATCATGTCACCCTTCATCCTTCTCTTCATTAAACTTGACATACCCAATTCCAACAACCATTCTTTATAGGTTTTAGCCTCCAGTCCCCTGATCATCTTTGTTGCTCTTCTCTGTACTCTTTCTAGAGTCTCAACATCTTTTTTATATCATGGAGACCAAAACTGGATGCAGAATTCCAAGTGTGTCCTTACCAAGGCATTGTAAAATGGTATTAACACTTCACGTGATCTTGATTCTATCCCTCTGTTAATGCAGCCTAGCACTGTGTTGACTTTTTTGGCAGCTGCAGCACACTGCTGGCTCATATTTAAGTGATTGTCCACTAGGATTCCAAGGTCCCTCTCACAGTTACTACTATTGAGCAAGGTACCCCCTATACCAGTGATGGCGAACCTTTTAGAGACCGAGTGCCCAAACTGCAACCCAAAACCCACTTATTTATTGCCAGGTGCCAGATGGGCGTGCCCCACTGGGTGGGCGTGGCTGTGGTGGTCATGGCAGACTGGGTGGGTGTGGCCAATGTGGGCGTGGTCACCTTGATGTTGCTCGTGGGGAGGGACACCTGTGGGGGCCGGGCAGGGTTGGGGGAGATCCAGGGGGTCTCTGGTGGGTGGGGTGGTGGGCAGGAGTCTCATCCTGCAGGATGAGGCGAGGCAAGGCAAGGCAGGGTGGGGGTGCCATTGTCGCAGGCCACAGAGGCCAGCGAGTGCATGAGGGCCGACAGTGTCCATCAGCAGCCACAGCCTGCCGGCCCCTCGACCGGTGCACTCTGGGGCTACGCAGCCTGCCGCCAGCAGTTCAGAGAAGCCGCCTCTGAGCTGGACGGCTGGCCAACAGCTGAGGAGGCAATGCAGTGGGTCATGCCCAGGAAAAGGAGAGCATGCGAGGCCAGGAGGGATGGTATGGGGGGGAGGGAAACCAGCCAGACTGGGATGCATCCGGCCACGTGGGACCTTGGCGAGTTAGCGGGCAGCTGGTTGAAGAGGGATGGTTGGCATCTCTGTGGCATGGTGCGCGTGCCCACAGAGAGGGCTCTGAGTGCCACCTCTGGCACGCGTGCCATAGGTTCGCCACTACTGCCCTATACTATACCTGTGCATTTGGTCTTTCTTGCCTAAATTTAGAACCTTACTTTTTTCACCATTGAATTTCGTTTTGTTAGATAGCGCCCAATGTTCAAGTCTGTCAAGATCCTTCTGTATCTTAAGCCTATCTTCTGGAGTGTTAGCTATTCCTGCCAGCTTGGTGTCGTCTGCAAATTTGATGAGTTCCCCATTATTCCCCTCATCCAAATAATTGAGGAAGATGTTGAAGAGCATTGGGGCCAGAACAGAGCCCTGGGGCACCCCACTACACACTTCCCTCCTTGTAGATGCAGTTTCATTGAGGACCACATGCTGAATATGGCCAGTCAGCCAGCTATGAATCCATCTGGTGGTGATGTAGTCTCACCTACATTTTTCTATCTTATCAACTAGTAAGTTGTGGTCTACTTTATCAAATGCCTTACTGAAGTCCAAGTATATTATATCCACAGCATTCCTCTGGTCCACTCCAGTTGGGAGACCTGTGTTCCTCATTTAAGATGGATGATTTATTGTTGAGATTATGTTTCTTACTTGGAGAACAGATGGAAATGAAATGTCACTTGATATGTACAGCTTGGCTTTGAATGGAGAACTGGAGGTTTGTGTGAGAGGACAGAGAGCTGAGGGGATAGGCAGGTCCGTCCTAAAGTGAGAAACAGAGAAAGTGAGGAAGTCCCACTTTATGGCCTTCAGCCTCTACTCTCAGGGTCTGGGTACCAATGAGATGGGAGGAATTCCCTTTTCAGTCAGATATGTGCCCTTGCCAATATGTAGTTTTGCCCCAGGGGAGAGGAGGAAGGGTGGCTGTTGTTATTTGTGATTTGTTACTGTCTCTCAGGATGCTGGACTTAGACCTGCTTCTTGTCTCAATTTGGTTATGAGAAGTTTCTCTGAGCTGATGGTATGTTGTGTGAATGTTGTCCTTGCAGGAAGAAAAATGTCCCTGGTTATTTCAGTTACAGACTATTGTTCAGGTTGTCTCCACTAAACTAATGTACTGCAGGGTTCCAGTAATTCAATGATTTATTAGCCAACAGGTTTGACTTCAGAAAACAAACCATAGTTAAAAATTACAAATGTGAATGCAGGAATTGATGAAGTGACAATTTTAATTGGGCTTTATATATATATGACCAGGCCCAGTTTGGTGTAGTGGTTAAGACTCTGGGAGATCATAGCTTCTAGTCCTGCCTTGAGCATAAATCCAGCTGGATGAGCCTGGGCCAGTGGCTCCCTCAGAACCTTAGGAAAGAGGCAATTGTAAACTACTTCTGACAAACCTTCCAAAGATCTCGGGGTCAGCTCCACCCATGCCTTTCTGACAATCTTTCTATTCAGCTGGCCAAGTTTGATGGCCTCACTGCATCTGGCTTCATTCTTGTAATCCCAGCCAAGGTGGTCTCCAATTGCTAAATGGGCAGATTTTTCAGCTGTTTGTGCTGTGCAGAGTCTACAGGAAACCCCAACCTTTACCAGGAGAATAACTTTTAAGCTTTCAAGAAGGAAGTGATAGGGTGATGAAGCAGGGGTGATCCTGAAGGGCCACAGTGTTACAAGAGGTCCATGTCTCTTCATTGATGTGGGCAGGGAAGATGTGCTAGAGGAGAAGAAAGTGGCAGAACCCCAAACCCAATCTGGCCCAGGCAGCCTCAGGCATGGTCGGACACCTCTCCCCTGAGGAAGGGGCCTCCTTGTGCATGGTGCGAGTGGAAGAGTGGCAGTCTTATCACTGACATGGGTGGATCAAAGTGCCACCATGCAGCACCTCTTGCCAGAATCTGAGTTTGGCTTTGGATCCACCCATGTGGGTGTTGTTCCCCCAGGTGTTAGGTGTTGTGTGAGCCAACAGAGTCACTGGTCCTTGCAGGAAGATCCAGCTAAGACAAAACCAGAGTTTATTGTGCTGCTCTTGGGGGCTTCACTGGGCTTTCAATGCCTCTTGGGGTATCAGAGTTGGATTTGCTCTGCCTCAGCCAAGCCCAGCATTGCTGGGCCCCATCAGTATCTCATAGCAGAGTAACTGTAAGGGGTTTGTGTGGATGTCTGGATGTCTGGATGCCCAGCAGAATTGAGCAGACTGATCCAAATGTCATTAACATTTATGTGAGAATGTAGTCTCCCAGAATTCCCCAGCCAGCTAAATTGGAGAAATACTGGTGTAATGGTTGTGGACTGCATAATGCACAATCACAGTCTAAAAGTTTTGGGGGACATTCAAACTTCTAGGGGATGAAATAGATGTCTCAAGCCTCTGCTTATGTACCCATTTTGCTTCTTAAACCTGACTAGATCCAAGAAAAATCACCATTTTTAGAACTTCCCACTCTGGGAGTGCTTAAGGGGTTGAGAAAGAAGCACCTGTTGTGATGTTGTTGTTGTGATCTTCTTCCCCCATATATCAAACTTTGACCTCCCAAAAATAAAGATGAGCCTGCAAAGGCAATGGAAAATCTAGAAGAGTGTTTTTCAACTTTGGCAACTTTAACAGATGCATACTTTAATTCCCAGAATTCCCGAAAATTAGAATACCAGAATTTTGGGAGTTGAAGCCAACACATACCCACACATTGTCAGGGTTGAGAAACTTTTATCTAGAATAACTATTGGATGAATAAGAAATGAATGAATAACTACCTTTTATTCATCTGTAGCACATTTTTATTCAAAGAGATGCCAATTCATACAATACAACTAGGGAAACACTCCATGGGGAGAGAGATAAATAAGAAACTTGTGGCTATATCAACCAAGGTATATCAGCATTAATTTTAATTAATGTACAAAATGGCAGGGACCTAACAGAGACAGAAGAGATTAAGAAGAGGTGGCAAAATTACACAGAAGAACTATACAAGAATGAGCTTAATATCCCTGATAACCACAATGGGGTGGTCACTGACCTTGAGCCAGACATCCTAGAATGTGAAGTGAAATGGGCCTTAGGAAAGCTGAGCAACAACAAAGCTAGTGGAGGTGAAAGTATTCCAGCTGAGCTATTCAAAATCTTAAAAGACGATGCAGTAAAAGTGCTACACTCAATTTGCCAGCAAATTTGGAAAACTCAACAGTGGCCACAGGATTGGAAAAGATCAGTTTACATTCCAATTCCAAAGAAAGGCAATGCCAAAGAATGTTCAAACTATCGCACCATTGCACTCATTTCACATGGAAGTAAAGTTATGCTTAAAATCCTACAAGCTAGACTCCAGCAGTATGTGGATCGAGAACTTCCAGAAGTACAGGCAGGATTTTGAAGAGGCAGAGGAACTAGAGATCAAATTGCCAACATACGCTGGATCATGGAGAAAGCTATGGAGTTCCAGAAAAACATCTACTTCTGCTTCATTGACTATGCTAAAATCTTTGATTGTGCAGATCACAACAAATTGTGGCAAGTTCTTAAAGAGATGGGAGTACCAGATCATCTTATTTGTCTCTTGAGAAACCTATATGTGGGTTAAGAAGCAACACTGGGGACTTCCGCTTCCGGTCGCAGAGCCAGCGGTCGCGCAAAGAGTATGTTCTCTTTGCCGTCCGGTTTCCTCCGCCAGTAGACCCTGGACAGGGTCGAAAGTTGCCCCGGAGAGGCGACCGCCATGGAGGAGGACACTTGTTGATTGCGGAGGGAGCGGCAGCTCCCTCTGCGATCCGAGAAATCACCTTTGGGCCGATGGGGAAAAGATCGGCCAGTAACATGGCCGATCACTTAGCTGCTCCAGCCGAAAGTCACAGCAACATCTAAGCAAAAAGAACCACCGTGGAAGATCCGGGTGAGACCTTTCCTTCCCTCTTGATAACCTATCTACTTCCCTGTGAAAAAATCTTTAGAAATTATTTCCCTACCTTGAGAAGGCAGCGTTCGGATACTCGGGAAAACGGGCTTAGAAAAAATAATTAATTTTTATTGTCTATCTGAGCTGTTGGAGTTTGGGGATCCTGAAAAAAAAAATCCTTACTGTGACTCTTTTTCTCTACTTGCTTGTTTTCAGCTTAAGTGGAAACTCTTAGGGAGGGGGGTGGAGTGTTTTTTTGCCTCCCCCCCTCCTGAACATTATTGTCTACTTTAAAACAATCCTTTGGCTTTCTGGGTGGATTCATGTGGATTGTATGGTTACAATGTATCTTTGGAGTGAAGCCCAGACATTCCTATTGTTACAAAGTAACCATTTTTAGCTGCTTCTACTCCCTGCACTTGGCGTGATGCCCAGACACTTGTATCTCTTTTGGAACTTGCTCAATTTTCTACCTGTTGTTCTTGACTTTATAACACAAAATATACTTCCCTGAAAAATGGATTTTCTCGCTTTAGGATTACAATATAATAATTGACTTTTAAGACATCCTTTTCTATTATTTCTTTGGATTATAAAGCAAATATTCACAAGACTGATTGGGACTTTTGCTGTTTTTATCTTTGTACTTGCTTTTTCCTATTTCTGTTTGGATTTTATATTTTATAATATTGCAATTCATCTTCTAAGCTGAAATTTCACTAAAAAAACGAAGAATGGAATCCCACTCACAGCTTAACTATGGACTTATACTAGAAAATTTTTTGGAAATGAAAGAGGAATTAAGAGAACATTTTAGAATGCTCAGGAAAAGGGATGTTCCAGAGTTAAAAACTGAATTTCAACTTTTGACTGAACATGACACACAACCAGATTTACAACTTAACGATATGGAGGAAATATATTTACAATCTATTGAAGAGGAAGATGCTACACTTTATATGCAAATGATGGAGACTTCGGATGACCAAGCGCAGAATTCAACTAAAACATCTATAACCCTAAAAGCAACAGGAATAGACTTTCAAATATGAGACATTAAAAATGCTGACAATATGAACAAACAACGAATAATCACCATACTGATTAAGACTGATTACATAGTGCAGACAACACTGGAAAAAAGAGAAGAAGACTACGATCGGATTCAATTGTGGAAAAATGTGTATTGCCAAACACTAAGATGGGAGGAACTAGAGGCCCTATTGTGGAAACCTGCTTGGCACAAAAAGAAAGCTAGAATTAGGTTTAAAAATGAGAGTTAAAATTTTATCTGACGGGTAAAAATGGCTTTTAGAGACTTTGACTGAGCTAATATTTTTGAGATTTCTAAGGTTTAAGATTTTGGTCTGAGTTAATATTGAGGTAAATTATTGATTTGATTATGGTCTGGAATGGCAATATGGAAAATTGGAAAATCTAAAACTAAAGGAGTTGGACTGAGATTGGTGAAACATTTCTGATATTTTTACTTACAATAATTGAATGTTAATTAGAAATGCATTAAGTGGACTAAATTAAAATAAGTGAGGAATTTCTAGAGATTTGGATTGATTTATAAAAATATTTGATAGAGTACAGAAAATAGAATATAGTTGAGAAATATGAATATATATATATATATATATATATATATATATATATATATATATATATATATATATATATATATATAGTGTGTGTGTGTGTGAAAGAATCCAGCCGGCACAAGACTCCGCGCGGCCCCCTGTTAACCTCGCGCCGAACAGCTGACAGGCACGGTCCGGCTTGTGCGCCTAACAGCTGATAAGCGCGACTTTTAAATCTTGTCGGGAGGCTTACTGCTGTATACCTGCTATTGTCAATGTGATTTTTCTAAACGAGCTTCCTAAGCACGCTATGTGCACATGCCACAATGTAACCGTTTTTCCAACTGTTATGTGAATTTATGCACATGCTCCCTTGCCATTTAGCCCTTTGCTCTGATGATGTTAACAGGTTGTTAACGAAAGCTCAGCAATAAAGAAGCCTTTTTCTAATATCCCAGAGTTCATTATTTTATTTAATTGACTTTAAATGTCCATACCTGGGATTCCAATATTTAAAATTATTAAAGACATATATATATATATATATATATATATATATATATATATATATATATATATATATATATATATATATATAATAGTTATAAGTCTATTTTAGAAATAATTATTGTTTTATTATTTTAGGCTAAAATGTAAAATGGTTTTAAAATACTTAAAGTCATGTTCATCTATAAAATATGTATGTGAAATAGAATAGAATAAGAGATAGAATTTAACAGAGAAGTATAAATTGAATAATTGAAATAATATGTATATCTTAGAAATAATTTATATTATATGGATACCCGAATTGTATACTATATGTTTATATAAGGCCAAATTGGAATATGTTAATTGTAAGTTAGTTAAGCCTGAAAACGGGTGGAAATATTATTCATAGTTTTTTTTTGTTTTTTTTTCTCTTTCCTTGATTGATAAAATAGAGAGGGAACCTTTAAAGAAGTAATTTAAATATGTATGATTATATTTTTTACTTTGTTTCATGGAGTGCCCTATCTCCACGATGAGTCTTAAGCACTTGGTTGTAAAACAAAAAAAAATCAATAAAACTTGTTGTTTTTTTTAAAAAGAAGCAACACTGGGAACGGGACACAGAACCACTGATTGGTTCAAAATTGGGAAAGGAGTCTGGCAAGACTGTATTCTGTCGCCCTGCCTATTTAACTTATATGCAGAGCACCTCCTTCATGGATTACTGCCTTGTCGTGGCGAAGGGGCTTGCGTAACTCAATGAAGCTATGAGCTATGCCATGCAGGGCCACCCAAGACGGACAGGTCATAGCAGAGAGTTCTGACAAAATGTGATCCACTGGAGAAGGAAATGGCAACCCACTCCAGTATTTTTGCCATGAAAACCCCATGGACAGTACTAAAAGGCAAAAAGATATGACGCTGGAAGATGACCCCCTCAGGTCAGAAGGTGTCCAATATGCTACTGGGGAAGAGCAGAGGGCTAGTACTAGTAGCACCAGAAAGAGTGAAGCGACTGGGCCAAAGCCGAAAGGACGCTCAGCTGTGGATGCATCTGGTGGTGAAAGGAAAGTCCGATGCTGTAAAGATTTTTTCTCCATAGGAACCTAGAACGTAAGATCCATGAATCAAGGCAAACTGGACGTGGTCAAACAAGAGATGACAAGACTGAACATCGACATCTTAGGAATCAGCGAACTAAAATGGACAGGAATGGGTGAATTTAATTCAGAGGACCATCAGGTATACTACTGTGGGCAAGAATCCCTCAGAAGAAATGGAGTAGCCTTCATAGTCAATAAAAGAGTAGGAAAAGCAATACTGGGATACAATCCCCAAAATGACAGAATGATCTCAGTGCGAATCCAAGGCAAACCATTCAATATCACAGTAGTCCAAGTCTATGCCCCAAACCACTGGTGCTGAAGAGGATGAAATTGACCGGTTCTATGAAGCCCTACAGCACCTTATAGAATCAACACAAAAAATGATGTCCTTATCATCATGGGGGATTGGAATGCTAAAGTAGGAAGCCAAAAGATAAACTGGAATAACAGGCAAGTTTGGCCTTGGAGTACAAAATGAAGCAGGGCACAGGCTGATAGAATTTTGTCAAGAGAATACGATGGTCATAGCAAACACTCTTTTCCAACAACCCAAGAGACGTCTCTACACATGGACATCACCAGACGGTCAACACAGAAATCAGATTGACTATGTGCTCTGCAGCCAAAGATGGAGAAGCTCTATACAGTCAGTAAAAACAAGACCAGGAGCTGACTGTGGCTCAGATCATGAGCAAAATTTAGGCTTAAATTGAAGAAAGTAGGGAAAAACACTAGGCCACTCAGATATGAACTAAATCATATCCCTGATGAATATACAGTAGAGGTGACAAATAGATTTAAGGAATTAGATCTGATAGACAGAGTGCCTGAAGAACTATGGACGGAGGTTCGCAACATTGTACAAGAGGTAGCAACTAAAACCATACCAAAGAAAAAGAAATGCAAGAAAGCAAAATGGCTGTCTGAGGAAGCTTTGCAAATAGCTGAGGAAAGAAGGGAAGTGAAAGGCAAGGGAGAAAGAGAAAGATACACCCAACTGAATGCAGAATTCCAGAGAATAGCTAGAAGAGATAAGAATGCCTTCTTAAATGAACAGTGCAAAGAAATAGAAGAAACAATAGAATAGGGAGAACCAGAGATCTCTTCAAGAAAATTGGAGATATGAAGGGAACGTTTCATGCAAAGATGGGCATGATAAAGGACCAAAATGGCAGGGACCTAACAGAGGCAGAAGAGATAAGAAGAGGTGGCAAAATTACACAGAAGAACTATACAAGAACGAGCTTAGCGTCCCTGATAACCACGATGGGGTGGTCACTGACCTCGAGCCAGACATCCTAGAATGTGAAGTGAAATGGGCCTTAGGAAAGCTGAGCAACAACAAAGCTAGTGGAGGTGACAGTATTCCAGCTGAGCTATTCAAAATCTTAAAGACGATGCAGTAAAAGTGCTACACTCAATTTGCCCAGCAAATTTGGAAAACTCAACAGTGGCCACAGGATTGGAAAAGGTCAGTTTACATTCCAATTCCAAAGAAAGGCAATGCCAAAGAATGTTCAAACTATCGCACCATTGCACTCATTTCACATGCAGTAAAGTTATGCTTAAAATCCTACAAGCTAGACTCCAGCAGTATGTTGATCGAGAACTTCCAGAAGTACAGGCAGGATTTCAAGAGGCAGAGGAACTAGAGATCAAATTGCCAACATACGCTGGATCATGGAGAAAGCTAGGGAGTTCCAGAAAACATCTACTTCTGCTTCATTGACTATGCTAAAGCCTTTGATTGTGTGGATCACAACAAATTGTGGCAAGTTCTTAAAGAGATGGGAGTACCAGACCATCTTATTTGTCTCTTGAGAAACCTATATGCGGGTCAAGAAGCACAGTGAGAACTGGACACGGAACCACTGATTGGTTCAAATTGGGAAAGGAGTCCGGCAAGGCTGTATTCTGTCGCCCTGCCTATTTAACTTATATGCAGAGCACATCATGAGAAAGGCAGGGCTAGATGAATCAAAAGTTGGAATTAAGATTGCCGGGAGAAATATCAATAACCTAAGATATGCAGATGATACCACTCTAATGGCAGAAAGTGAAGAGGAACTAAAGAGCCTCTTGATGCGGGTGAAGAAGGAGAGTGCAAAAGTTGGCTTGAAACTCAACATTAAGAAAACCAAGATCATGGCATCTAGCCCTCTCAATTCCTGGCAAATAGATGGGGAAGAAATGGAGGTAGTGACAGATTTTATCTTCCTGGGCTCCAAGATCACCACAGATGGGGAGTGCAGCCAAGAAATTAAAAGACGCTTGCTCCTGGGGAGGAAAGCTATGGCAAATTTAGACAGCATACTAAAAAGCAGAGACATCACCCTGCCAACAAAAGTACGTATAGTCAAGGCCATGGCTTTCCCAGTTGCAATGTATGGCTGTGAAAGTTGGACCATAAGAAAGGCTGAGCACCAAAGAATTGAGGCCTTTGAACTATGGTGCTGGAGAAGACTCCTGCGAGTCCCTTGGACTGCAAGACGATCAAACCGGTCAGTCCTAGAGGAGATCAACCCTGACTGCTCTTTAGAAGGCCAGATCCTGAAGTTGAAACTCAGGTACTTTGGCCACCTAATGAGAAGGAAGGACTCACTAGAGAAGAGCCTAATGCTGGGAAAGATTGAGGGCAATAGAAGAAGGGGATGATAGAGAATGAGGTGGCTGGATGGAGTCACTGAAGTAGTAGGCATGAGCTTAAATGGATTCCAGAAGATGGTAGAGGACAGGAAGGCCAGTAGGAATGTTGTCCATGGGGTCGCGATGGGTTGGACACGACTTTGCAACTAACAACAACAACAAAATGTACAAACAATATTAACGTCAATATTCAATTGTTCTACCCCAAAATACGTTGTTCTGGGTTTGCAGGACAATATGAGCTATAAATACAAAAGAAAGGCAAACCAAATGTTGTCTTTCTTTTACATTTACAATGCTGATGTCAATGCTGTAACAATGGATGGTCCTGCTCTGATAACTGATGGAAATTGCAGCCATTTTTACTTTGCTTTTAACATGCTTTTTCTTCTGTTTAGAAATCAGGTGTTGAAGTGGAGATGGGGTGAATGCTTGAGCTCAGCTAGCCATAATAATAATGCAGCTCCGTGGGAACTCAAGGACCCAAACCGATAACATTTGGGCGGGCTGAGGAGCTGGGGAGAGAGCTTGCGATCCAGGCTAATTGGAGAATGTGATTTATGACTGCTTCATGGGGGGTGGGATTTGCAACTTGTTACTTTGTATCTGGGGGAAGGGAATCTAGTTTTGGGTTCAACTATGTAGTGCCGATACTTTGTTTCCTGAGTAAAATGTTCTCTAAGGTAGAATTCTTGTCTTAAAGTTCTTTAATGGGTTTCATCTATCAGAACCATGACAGCTGGCAAAAAAAAAAAAAGGGTGGTTGTTTAACTCTAAAAAGAATATCCTAGTGAGAATCTCTATCTTTTTCATTCATTTTATTTTTAACTTTAAAACAGGACCAGCATCTTAGCTGCTGGGGATGAGAAGACAGATTGAAAATATTTGGAAATGGTGCCAGCAACCTATGATTATTCAACATGATTTCCAGGAGCAGAACTTCAATTCAGCACACCCCATTTAGAGTTAGAAACAGACCATTTTGAACTCATGGGAGAATGGTGTGTTGTGCACTTCGACATTGTTCCTCAAAGGATGGAAAGAGCTGGAAATAACATCCTCACACTCCAAGCAAGCCATCACAGGCAGGTCAAATCAGGACAATTTGCAGAGCATAATTTTCAGCACCCAGACATGCATCTGCCACCCAATGCTAATACTAAATACTACTTTTCATCAAAAGCTGGCCATTAAATGAATATTTATTATTTTGTTAATAATATTTTATTAATTTTCTATTATTACAATTTATTAGTGCTTAGTAAACAATGTGTTGTCTGGAATGATTTGTTTTGCTTAATAATACAAGTTCTTACTCTCTATTCCATTTTTCCAGCCATTGATAAAATGAGTTGTATGTTTGAAAATATTCTGTATCTTCTTCTTTGATCCTCAATGTAAATCTGTCCATTTTAGCACAGTCCAGTAATTTCTTGATTATTTCTTCATCCAATGGTGTTTCTTTATTTTTTCCAGTGCTGAGCAAATACAATCCTTGCTGCTGTTAATACATGTAATGTTAAGTATACACTTTGTTTATCATTTTTTCCCGGGATTACACCTAATAAAAAATGTTCAAAGTCTACATGTTTCCCTAACACCTTTTCTAACCAGGTATGTATTTTTGTCCAAAAATATTTTGCTTTAACACATGTCCACCACAAATGGTAGTAGTATGTACCAGGGTTTTGTTTACATTTCCAACATTTACTAGACATATTTTAAAACATTTTTGCTAATCTGGCAGGTGATAGGTGTCATTTATAAAACATTTTATATAGGTTTTCTTTATACAAAGTTGCCATTGTCAATTTATAGTTTCTTTCCCAAAAGATTTTGCCATTTCTCTAATTCTAAATATTTATTCTGACAATTATGCAAGGATTTGGATTCTGAGCACAGGACTCTTCTCTTTCATGCAGAGGTACTTTGGTTGTGGAGAGGTGAAACATTATCAAGATTATTCAAGCTACAAGAGGAAACACACCTGTTCCTGAGTAATGTTTCATCACCCCTAGGAGAAAAGTTTGAAAATGTCTTCTGGGTGTCCTGCTGGCTATTTGGCTGATATATTTAAAAAGCTAAATGAACTTAATCGGCTGCTACAGGGCCACGGTCATAACGTGTTTATCATGGAAGACAAAGTTTGTGCATTCTACAAGAAAATAGAATAGAATAGAGCTGGAAGGGACTTTGGAGGTCTTCTAGTCCAGCCCCCTGCTCAAGCAGGAGAACCTATACCATTTCAGATAAGTGACTGTCCAGCTTCTTCTTAAAAACCTCCAGTGATGGAGTGCCCACGATTTCTGAAGGCAAGCTGTTCCCCTGGTTAATTGTTAATTATTTAAAATCTCTCTGTGGATAGGCCAAGTAAAGAATGAAAATATTGCATTATTTCCCAATGTATCAGACTTTATTGAACTAATTTCTGTTGTTGACACTGAAGACATTGAAACTGCCATCAAAAATCACTTGGAAAAATTGTATACCTATTTTGCATTGTATTTTCCATTCATGTCAAAAGGATGTGATATTGGAATTAATTGGGCTGCATCAGCCTTCATTATGGACAATGCTGTGAACTCTGACCTTTCCTCTCAAAAGCAAGAAGCACTTCTGGAATTCACATCAGACCGCAATTTGAAGGAACTTTTTAATGAAAAAAACACTGGCCGAGTTCTGGAGCCAAGTTGCAAAACTGTACCCAGAAGTGGGAAGTGGAGGGAAAAGCTATTGTAGCATTACTGCTGTTTAGTTCCACATACTTGTGGGAGAAGGCATTTTCTTCGTTGATGTATATAAAAACTTAGGAAAGGAATTGTCTTCAGCTGGAATCTGACAATACTATCAGTAAGCGCTCTCCAGCCATGAGTGGAAAGATTAATGTCAGAGAAACAGGCACATGTTTCCCATTAAAAGTGTGGTAAGTGGGAGTACTTTACACTTTTTCCCTTTTTTTTTTTTGGTCAATAAGTTTTTGATTACCTTGCTAAGCCACTGGTTGTACTCGAATATTGTCATGTCCTAAAAGTGGTACAATCTGTGAAAAGGTTGTAAAGCCCTGCCATAGAAGACCAAAGGGGAAGCTTGGATTTTGGATCTTTCTGTGAGGTTGCCTGAGTCAAGATAGATTAAAATAAGGATGTTTAATGTCCATCTGAAAATAGACTGAAATGAGTCTTGAAAGATTAATATATTGCATTTTGAAATACATATCTCTACAAGAAAAGGAGCATAAAGGCCAGAGTCTGAAATTATGCTGAGATACGTAGTGCTTAAATTGTAGCCCGAGCCAGAAATTCTCTACATTTAGGGCTTTCTGACTCAGGACAGGACATAACTTTGCATTAATCCTTGTATTTGCCATTCACTGAACTGGTTTCAAAAATGACAGCTGAAAAACTCCTTGGAGAGAAAAGAGGGAGGAAGAAATCCCCAGCACTTTCATAATTATAGCGGAGAAGTTGTACACCTGCCACAGCTCCTCTGCAGACCTGGAAGTGATCCAGTAAACAAGAACTCAATTCCAGAGACACAGAAACATTCTCCCATTTTGTGTGTGTGTGATTTTTTTAACTATGCAAAGTTTTAATGATTAATTTTTGACTGAACTTGATTTTGGGCTTGACATACTATTGCATCAGCCCTTTTGTGGTGGCAATCTTGAGCATTAGCTTTCAAAGTAAAGTAATTTTGACTCCCACTTAGCAGGCAGCTATTTCAGATCCATGACATGCTCAGGCATTAAATAGTCCCCAGAGTTTTATCTTTAACCATTATTCCAACAAATATCATAATTCTTTTTCTTCAGTTACAGTTGCCATGTATTTCCTCTGGGATCAAGGATGGAGCTCCCAAACTTCTCAATTCTTGATGATCAATTTAATTTTCACTCTGCCCTATCATTATGAACCATATGGAGATTATTTCCCATTCATTTCTCTCCAGAGAAATACCCAACATTCTCTGAGTCCAAGAACTAATTGAATGACTCAGGGATCTCTCCTGATATGGAGAATGATCATCAAAGTTTCAGCTTTGCTCTTTAGCAGAATACTCCTGGGGAGACTTTGGGCAGACACAGGGAGTCAGGTGCAGCTCACTTCTCACACTGACCCAGAAGGTCCTAAATGGAAATCTTTCCTGGTTGAGAACTTGGCTTTAGGCAAAAATTGTCACTGGAGAATTTAAGATTTTGGACTTCCCTCCACACTAAAGATCAGGGCTGTCCCAGGGTGCTATCCTTTGGAAAATAAGGAGCTTTTGTTTCTGCCTGCCAAGGTCACCCCCTTTTTCAACTCCTTTCCCCAAATGGGAGCTCATACTTCAGGGGCTGCAAGCCTCTCCTTGCCTGCCTTGTTCCCCCCACCAAACTCCTCTTTATGGTATAGAATGGTTGGGTATCTAGGACTTAACACTTAACTCTAACTCTATACTGTAAGGTTTTCCACTCAGCCTCACAAACTTCTCTGCGCTACTGAGAAATTTCAAAGAGCCAAAAGAAACTCCTGAGCTGAGGTTTCAGCAAAGAAAACAACTTTATTTTGACCAAGACAGAGTTGGGTAACCTTCTCCCTCTTTGTGGCTGCTTAGAGGGATGAAGGCACACCCAGTAAAGATTTCTTCTACCTTTTATACTTTTTCAAAACAAAGAGATCCAAGTCTCTGTACCAGGAGCAAGGAAGCACAGAAAAACAAATCCCAGGATGATGACTCATATACATCAATCCAAGCTAACTCACCTTCCCCCTCCCTATCTCCCAGATCACTGAACCCCACTTTGCTCCTTTCATGTAAACAATCTCCTGTATATTTGACATGGGACATTTGCTTTTTCCATATACATGAAACACTTGCTTCTATCTATAAGGCTGCTTGCATGTAAGAAAATTTATATAAAATAGCTGCAAACTAACACTACTAATATCAGTATAAAATGATTACTTTATATAAAATGGCTACAAAATAACACTAGTAGATGAATTGATTCATTATCTACCTCTAATAATGTAGGTTCTGAAAATTACACAAGAAATTATTCAGGTTCCAGGACTTCTTTCAGTTTCACAAACTATAAAAATATAGCTTTTTTTTACAAAATGATATACTTCTTACCTTCTTTCTGCAGAGTTTTTAAGCAATGCTTCTGGGAAAATGCTGCTGGTAACAATTTTTGTCCCCAAAAGGTATTTCTTGAAAGGTGAAAGTATAGAATATTTTTTTTTTAAATTGCTTTTTTATTTTACTCAGATACAGAAAAATGCAACAAGTGTCCAGATGAAAAATATCCAAATGAGAACAGAATCCAATGTATCCCCAAATTTATATCCTTCCTTTCTTATGAAGAACATCTGGGAATCATTCTGGTCTCTTTTGCTCTATTCTTGTTCTTAGCCACAGGCCTTGTTTTAACCCTATTCATTAAATACAGAGACACTCCCATTGTCAAAGCCAACAACCGGGATCTCTCCTACATCTTCCTCATCTCCCTCCTGCTTTGCTTCTTGTCTCCTCTTCTCTTCATTAGTCAACCAACGAAAGCCACCTGCCTTCTCCGACAAACAGTTTTCAGCATAATCTTCTCAGTTGCCATTTCTTCTCTCTTGGCCAAAACCATCACGGTGGTGTTGGCTTTCTTGGCCACAAAACCAGGAAACCAAGTGAAGAGATGGTTGGGAAAGAGCTTGGCCAACTCCATCATCCTTTCTTGTTCTGCTGTCCAAATTCTCATCTGCTCCATTTGGCTTGGAGTGTCTCCCCCATTCCCTGACTCTTTCACTCCCAGTCTGGAGAGATTATCCTGCAATGCAATGAAGGCTCTATTTTCATGTTCTACATCACTCTCAGCTACATGGGCTTTCTGGCTGCCATTTGCTTCACAGTGGCTTTCCTGGCCAGGAATCTCCCTGGAACCTTCAATGAAGCCAAGCTGATCACCTTCAGCATGCTGGTCTTCTGCAATGTCTGGGTCTCCTTCCTGCCCACTTACCTGAGCACCAAGGGGAAATACATGGTGGCTGTTCAGGTCTTCTCCATCTTGTCCTCCACTTCTGCTCTGCTTGGTTGTGTCTTCATCCCCAAGTGCTACATTATCATTCTGAGACCAGACCTGAATACAAAGGAACATCTTATGACCAGATGTAATGTATAAATGTGAGTTAGAGATATTTCCAGTCTAAAAAATTCCAATAGGCCAAGCATAGAAATTGTTTCAAGCTGTCCCCCATACATGAACTGGGGCAATGATTCTGAGCTGAAATAATCAAGATGTCAATGCTGTTAATATAGTATATTATTGCTTTGACAAGATATGTAGAACTGTCTGGTATTTTTAGAGTTAATTCAGAAGGCAGAAACGGAAGGAGGAAAGCCCGGGAAAGAAACAGAAGTAAATCTTTGGCCTCCAGCCTAATTGGAAGATGTAATTCATGACTGTAAAATAAGGGAGGGGTGTAGCAAGTAAAGAAAGATGGCAAGACAGAGAAATTCAGTTTCTGGCATCCATCTATGTAAGTGCCAAGGTTATTTTTGCAATAAATGGATTCTCAGAAGTAAGGCCTCATGTTTCTCATTAAAAGCAATCTTCCTTTGGAATCATAACACAAAGGGCAATTAGAAGATAGTGTCCCCCATCCTTATCCAGTATAATTGCAAGATGTCCTCTTTTGAGCAGTCGAATTAGCATATTTGTCCTGTGTCTGTAGCGTACCTGAAGCCTGAAATGCCATGCCCCAATTATTTGAAACTTGTGCAATAGGAATGTTGTTGATATGCCAGAAATATTTTTGGATCGTTTTGGTTGTCTCAATATTTTTGTTTGTCTGAAAGTTCCATTATTTGAATTTTATCATAGGTTATCATGTTTTTTTTTTCCACTATTGTACTCAAGATCTCAGCATCATCAGAAAAAGGAGAATGGAGAGATACCTCCAAGCCCAGCTAGTAGGATATTAATGTGGATTATCCAACTGGTCAAATTATGTACAAATAAAGGGGGGAGCTGAAATTCAGCCATATAAGAGTTTTATAAAAGAATTCCTAAAGAATTGAGAATATCCATATTTGAGTGTCTCATAAATGGAACACTAAAATGATGTAAGGGAGGGAGGTGGGAATGGGCATAAATACTCCATACTAAATTGCAACAATTAATCCATCTCATTCTTCTGATGATGGACACTCCTGAGTTATTTGGATGAAGAATAACAGAACAACAGAGTTGGAAGGGACTTTGGAGGTTTTCTAGTCCAATCCCCTGCTCTGGCAGGAAATCCTATACAATTGAAGAAGAGATTGGACATTTGCCTGAAATGGTACAGGGTTTCCTACCTGATCAGAGGGTTGGACTAGAAGACCTCCAAGGTCCCTTCCAACTCTGCTACTCTACTCTACTCTACTCTACTCTACTCTACTCTACTCTACTCTACTCTACTCTACTCTACTCTACTCTACTCTACTCTACTCTACTCTACTCTACTCTACTCTACTCTACTCTACTCTACTCTACTCTATTGTATTCTATTTTTTAACAGAATAACAGTTGGAAGGGATCTTGGAGGTTTTCTAGTCCAACCCCCTGTTTAGGAACAAAACTGTCTGGTCTCCAAACCTGTACTCTGCATTTATTTCATTTAACCATTCTTTGGGGCCTACCATTCTGTGGGGAGGGGGGATGACTTTCGCTTTTCTCTCTCTGCTCTTTCTCAGTGGATCAGAGACATCAGCCTGGGGAAACCCTAGGAAAGCATTTCCAGGGAGCTGGAAGAAGCTGGACCCTTGGCTGAGGAGGGCCGAGCCAGGTGGTCTCTCGGGCTCAGGAAAAGAGAAGGATGGGAGGAAAAGGGTCAGAATGTTGCCCTCACCCAAGGCGGAGTGTAGAAAAAAGCAAAGAAGAAAAATTCAGAGCCTGCCCCTCCTGACAAGGAAAAAGAAGAGCCAAAGTAAAAAATGATGGAAGCTGTGATGGAGTATGTGAAAAGAGCCCTCGATGAATTCAAAGTGCAACTGAAAGAGCACCCTGAGTTGGAGGAAGAAGCAGAGGAGGAATTAGAGGAAGAAGAGCTGGCAGCCTCAGAGATGCAGCTAGAGCCCCGGCAGCAGCACCACAGCGAGGCTGTGTGTCCCAAGGACCCAGGGGTGGGCCATCCCAACCTGCAGAGATGAAGCTGATTCCGCTGGGGGTGAAGTTCTATGGAAACCCTAAGCAGCTGGGGTTTTTCCTGGCACAGGTGTTCACCTACATGCAAATCTATGTGAGAACACTGCCCAGAGATGTAGAGAAAGTCAGCGTGGTCACTCTAGCCCTAGAGGACATGGCAGCAGATTGGATGGTGACCCTGTGCAACTGCAATGTGCCTGAACTAAGAAACTTCAACTGTTTTATGGCAGTTCTCCGCTGATGTTTTGAAGATGACCTGGTGGACAAGAAAGCCTGTGAGCACATAAAGATGGTGAAACAGGAGGAGACAAGTGGCTGAGTATGCAGAAGAGTTCAGAGAGTTGGCCAGCTGCCTGAACTGCCTGGAAGACATCCTGGTAAGCTGCTTCCAGGATGGGCTGAACAAAGAACTGTACAATGCCTGTGTGGCCCATGGAGCCCCAGGGCAATTGTACGACTGGTGCCTGCTAGTCAAAGAAGTGAAGATCGATCAACGCAAGCACTTGCACCGCCCAGTGAAAGTAAGCTTCAAGCCACAACCAGAGAATAAAGGGGAAGCCGCCCAAATGTCACCCGCAGCATCACATTCCACCACTTGCTTCAAACGTGGAAAAGAGAGGCACTGAGCAGTGGATTGCTGTAGGAAGACGCCAGTGAAAAGGAGAGATCACTTACCTGTTGGAAGACTCACAAAAGCCTCACTGCACCCCAGAGAGTCAGCAATGAGGTCGGAAGAGGCCGTAGAGCTCCCCCGAGGTCGTGAAGTGGAGGGTCAAGCTCTGACTCCACATTATGATGACCAGGAGGTGACAGAGAGCAACTGTGAAAATTACCCCCTGGTAAGTGGGCCAATTGACCCCATAACTGTGCCCTTAGAACTGTCCATACTGGGCACCGAGAAAAAAGTAAAACTAGCAGCACTTTTGAATTCAGGATGCACTTGGTGCTTAATCAGCCCAAATCTAGAGGGGAGAATGGGGATACCTGTCAACTTTGCAAATGAGCCTGACTGCAGCCATTTTCATCTCGTTTGAAGTTGCCACATAGCATGGGGGGAGGGAGAGTTTCACAGATGCTGTGCTAGTCAAAACAAGCTGCTATCCTGTGGGAATCAAGGTAATCTATAGCTCCCTCATCCAGCTGCTGGGCGTAATCCACAAAACCCCGCCAAAAGTGTTAATTGGAGAATGTGATGTATTACTTAGTTAGGGGGTGGGGATTTAATACTTTCTATTTGCAGGATTATTATTATTGCTTCAGACTTGGTTTCACTTTTGACCATACTGATACTCTGTAAGAATAAAGGATGTTCTTTGAGGAAACTGCAAGCCTCGGAGTTCTGCTTTATCTGTTTCTGTCGATTGGAACCATTACAATACCCCTCAGGAGACTCAAGATTCCAATCACGTTTTGCCAGCTCGATGGTTCTGTCATGGGGGGGATGCCTGCCAGTTTTGCAACCAGACCCTTGCACTTAAAACTGGGAGACCACTCAGAGACTTTAGCATTTGTCATGGCCCCACGAATGGAATAGCTCTTAGTTTGGGGACTGGCTTGGTTAAAGAAATGGAACCCCATGGAGGGAAAGATAATTAAAACTCCTGGCCGGGGAAGCCCCTCCCTCTCCTAGCGAAAAGGGCGGGAGGTGTGGACTATGCCACAAATTTGCCTCTGCCCTCAGCGAGTCAGAATTACAGAGCCTCCTGACAGAATACCAGAACCTGGCCAAGATATTCAGTGAGCAAAGAGCAGATGAGCTCCCTCCTCACTGACCCAAAGTCTGTGCCATTGAGATTATTCCAGGGGTGAGACTTCTGAAACCCAAAATGTATTCCATGACCCCCAGGGAGTTGAACAAACTAAGCAAATTTATTAAAAATAATTTGGAGCTGGGATTTATACATGGCATTTATTAGTATACCAGGGACTATTAATAATATACATAATACTTTTTTCTTTCCCCCCCACCTTACTATTTTATTTTCCTCTTTTAATTTCTACATTTTTAACTTTAAGCATTTTAGTGTTTTTATTGTATATTGCTTTATATCTATATATCTTTTTTCCAAATATAAATTAAAAAATAATAATAACTGATTTTGTCTTGGTTGAGAGTCTCTTAGTATTTTCTACTAGCAAAGTATGAAGTTCACACAAAAAGTATCCTCTTATCCCCGTTTCTTAAGTTACTACCAGAAAAATCCTTCTTAGGCAGAGTCCATAAAGATGATGCATTCCTAAAACATTAACTGCTAGGAGTGCTTACATAAGTAGAAATCTGGACTATAAAATAATAGTAATAATAATGTTAATGTCTTTTTATTTTAAATATTTGACTGTCCACATTACAGATGTAACTGAGCTCTTTGTCCTTTGTGTATTTTCAATCAAACTATTCCAAATATTCTATTTGAATGTTTTTCTTCTCCATTTCACTTGTCACAGGTTCTTTTACATAACCCTTCCTCCTTTCTAGGACATCTTTTTTCTCTTATTAAGTCAGGAAGGCTAGGAAGAATCCCAGGTTCCTTCCCTTCCTGTTTCTGCTCCATCCTTGTTTTTGCCTTAGACGGGGCCCTTAGAGTTACTCCCACTAACTTAGTCCCCTTCTTGAGTCCTTTTCTCTGAATCCGACTTTCAGTAAGTGGAAAAATATATTCCAATTACTAGGTTACATGGCAAGTTAGATATAACTTCTGCCACCATTACCTGTTCCTTTCCCTGTGCCTGTAATTTGGCGTTGACCAATGCAACCATCTCAGTTCATCCAAAGATATTTGTAAAAGGTGTCATACTGTCTTTTTTTAAACTGAATGAGTTTGTTATCAATGTTCCTCTATTTCCAGTATCTACTAAGCCTCACAGAGTCACCCCAATAACTTTTGCTGGGATCATATTTTTTTCTCAGAAACCCTTGCACTACTGCAACCATTCCCTTTTTTCTCTTGCTTCTACACTCTTTGGACCAATGACCAATTTTCCTACAGTTGCATATTTCCTTCCTGTTTCTTTTGACTATCCCTTAGGTCTAAAACAATATATATTTTCCCATGGGATGGTTGCAGTATCAATTCTCAAGCTTCCTCCAAAGATTCTGGATGCCTTTCCTTTAATATGGGGACAGTGAGCTAATTGATACAGAACATCCCTGTCCCCGGAAATCTAAAAATTATAGGGCTAGCAGTGCATGTAACATAGATGTGTGTGTGGACAAGAACATCAACCTTGCTGTCAAGCAAAATCAAGTTTCTAATAGCGAGTGCCACACAAAGTGCACTAACCAAACAGGTGGTAAGACAATAGGGGAACTCAGGCACCACACAGGTTATGTATAAAGTAAACACAGGTCCGGTCATAAAGGACTCAAATGTCTATACACCAATGCACAGAGTATGAACAGCAAACAGGGTGAACTAGAAATTCACGTTAATGAGGGCAGATATGATATTGTTGCCATTACAGAAACATGGTGGGATGAAACCCACAAATGGAACACACAGCTAGAGGGATTTAAATTATTTAAAAGAAATAGAGCAAATAAAAGAGGAGGTGGAGTTGCTCTCTATATAAGAAATAACTACATCTCTACAGAAATAGAGCACAACAATGATGAAAACTGTTTTGAATGCATTTGGGTCAATATAAAAGGGGGGGGGAATGACATTGCCATAGCTCTATACTACAGGCCACCCAACCAAACAGAGGAAATAGATGAACTTTTTGCTAGTCAACTAACTAAGGTATGTAGGAAGCACATCACAATAGAAATGGGGGACTTTAACTACCCTGACATCAACTGGGAGACAAACTCTGCACCAAGTGGAAGATCAAACAGATTCCTGACAAACCTAGCAGACAACTTTGTCTCCCAAAAAGTAGAAAAGGGAACTAGGGGATTAGCCATTTTGGATCTAATTCTCACTAACAGAGATGAAATGATAGAAGGTGTTGAAGCCATAGGAACCTTGGGAGGAAGTGATCATGCAATATTGGAATTCAACATTATGGAAGCACAAGCACTAGAACACAGTCAAACTACAGTCTTGGACTTCAAGAGAGCTAATTTCAATAAACGTAGAGAGGGTTTGGGAAGGATTCCATGGATGAGAATCCTCCAGGGGAAAACAAAACAAGATGCTTGGGAAATTTTGAAAAGCAAGATAATAAAAGCCCAGTCTAGCACAATACCAACAAAGAGGAAAAATAACAGCTCTCAAAAGAAACCAGCTTGGCTGCACAAAGAACTCTCTGATAAATTGAAAGATAAAAAGGACAAGTATAGAAACTGGAAAGAGGGACACATAACTAAGTCAGAATATCAGCAAATAGCCCGAGCCTGCAAAGATGAAGTGAGGAAAGCTAAGGCTCAAAATGAAGTAAGGCTTGCAACCAAAGTCAAAAATAACGAAAAAGGTTTTTTCAACATGTAAAAAACAAGAAAAAGTGAAGGAAATGATTGGTCCATTAGTGGGTGAAAGTTGCAAGAAGGTGACAAGCAACAGGGAGAAAGCAGAACTATTTAACTCGTTTTTCGCATCTGTCTTTACACAAAGGGAAAAAGCAGACCAACCTATCAAAAATACTGCCATAAAAAACAGAATAGAAACACAAGTTAAGATAGGCAAGAAAATGGTAAGTGAGCACCTGTCCAGCCTAGACGAGTTCAAATCACCAGGACCAGATGGATTACATCCCAAGGTTCTCAAGGAACTTGCAGATGTGATCTCAGAACCACTGAACTATATTTTTCAAAGATCCTGGAGCACTGGGGAACTACCAGAGGACTGGAAAAGAGCTGATGTAGTTCCCATCTTCAAAAAAGGGAAAAAAATGGATACAGGAAATTACAGACCTATCAGCCTGACCTCAATACCTGGGAAGATTCTGGAAAAGATAATCAAACAACGAATCAGCGAACACCTAGAGGCAAACCAAGTCATTACTAAAAGCCAACACGGGTTTGTCAAAAACAGATCATGTCAGACAAACCTTATTGCATTCTTTGACCAAGTGACAAAATTAGTGGACCAGAGGAATGCTGTGGATTTAATTTACTTGGACTTCAGTAAGGCATTTGACAAAGTAGATCATAACCTACTACTTGATAAGATAGAAAAATGCGGGTTAGACAGCATCACCACCAGATGGATCCGAAGCTGGCTGACCGGCCATACTCAGCATGTGGTCCTCAATGGAACCACATCTATATGGAGGGAAATTTGTAGTGGGGTGCCCCAGGGCTCTGTTCTGGGGCCAGTGCTCTTCAACATCTTCATCAATGATTTGGACAAGGGAATAGATGGGGAACTCATCAAATTTTCAGGTATAGTATAGGGGGTACCTTGCTCAATAGTAGTAACTGTGAGAGGGATCTCGGAGTCCTAGTGGACAATCATTTAAATATGAGCCAGCAGAGTGCTGCAGCTGCCAAAAAAGCCAACACAGTGCTAGGCTGCATTAACAGAGGGATAGAATCAAGATCACGCGAAGTATTATTACCACTCTACAATGCCTTGGTAAGGCCACACTTGGAATACTGCATCCAGTTTTGGTCACCACGATGTAAAAAAGATGTTGAGACTCTAAAAAGAGTACAGAGAAGAGCAAAACAAAGATGATTAGGGGACTGGAGGTTAAAACATATAAGGAAAGGTTGATGGAATTGGGTATGTCTAGTTTAATGAAGAGAAGGACTAGGGGGGACATGATAGCAGTGTTCCAATATCTCAGGGGCTGCCACAGAGAAGAGGGAGTCAAGCTATTTTCCAAAGCGCCTGAAGGCAGGACAAGAAGCAATGGATGGAAACTAATCAAGAAGAGAAGCAACCTAGAACTAAGGAGAAACCTCCTGACAGTTAGAACCATTAACCAGTGGAACAACCTGCCTCCAGAAGCTGTGAATGCTCCAACACTGGAAGTTTTTAAGAAGAAACTGGACAGCCATTCGTCCGAAATGGTATAGGGTTACCTGCCTGAGCGGGGGTTGGACTTGATGACCTCCAAGGTCCCTTCACTTTTTATTATTATTATTGTTGTTGTTGTTGTTGGTTGGTTGTTGTTGTTGTTGTTGTTGTTGTTGTTGTTATTATTTAGTTATTATTATTATATTATTATTATTATTATTATTATTATTATTATTATTATTATTATTATTATTATTATTATTATTATTATTATTATTATTATTATTATTATTATTATTATTATTATTATTATTATTATTATTATTACCAGCAAAGCCATCCTAGGTTCAGGTCTATTATGTCATTTCCTGAAATGGTAGTTTTTCTTTTTTCTTGTCTCCCAACTCAATTTTACCATTTACTTGTCCAGTTCTCTGTAATATGCAGGGACCCTGCCACTTAGCCTAAAGTTTGCCATTCCTTTTTTCTCCACTTTTCCCACATTTGCAACCATTCTGGGTGCCTCTGACCTCCCACTGTCTTCCAAAGGCTTCTTTATTCCTTTGAATTTTCTTTTTTCTAGCTCCTTAAAGTTCCTACTTACTGGAATAATTCTTCTTATTCTCCACTCTCCTTCTGCATCTTCCCTTCCAACATTCTCTGACTTTTTTGATGCCATGAAGTTCTCAGCCAGTTCAACTGACCTGATTCTGGGTTGTCTTCTTGCACCCAAACCCTCAGTTTGATAGAGAGTATCTGTAGAAACTGTTCTAAAATTATCTTCTCTACCACTTTTTCTTTGCTCCTTTCCTCTGGCCTCAGCCATTTCCTGCTTAGATCTTTTAACCTTGCCCATATTCACAAATCCCTTTGCGTTTGTCATAAGTGTGGCTCCTGAACCTCTGCTTATAGGGAGTGACATTATATTTATATAGGATTCATGTCTTTCACATGAGAGTAATCTACTACTTCTTTTCCTGGAAGAACTACTATAAGTTCCCAAGGTCTTTCCCATTATACATGGGGCAACCCATTCTCTCTCAGGCCATTTACAAGAGGTAGCAATTCTTTTGAACATGGTAAAATAAACTTCTGAGTCTTCCATTGCTGAGCGGGAAATTCCAGGCCCAGGAAACTGACTCAAAAAAGGCAGAATTGTTTTCATGATCATCTCATTGTTGTCCTTTCACACCCTCCATTGATCGGAACCATTTTGACAGCATGTAGGTCAAGCTCAGTCTGAGCTCCCTTCCAAAGCTCCCTTCAGATTTTGTTTTTTAATTGGATTGTTGTACACTGCTCAGAATCACTTTTTGTGACATGTCTGGCTATATAAATTTGATTAATATATCACTAAGGACACATCAACAACAGGGGACTTTGGTGCTCTCTGATCTTGGTTGTTTTCTTGCAGACATTTCATTACCCAAACTAGGTAACCTCATCAGTGCTAAGTGATGTTACTAGCACTGATGATCTAACCTTGTTCAGGTATTGGTACATCTGCAAGAAAATGAACAACCTCAGAGAGCACCAAAGAGCCTTCATTTCATCCCATTTCAATCCTTTACTGACATTAGCAACAGCAATAGACCTAGCATAAACTTGAAGTATTTGGATCTGTCTGGCTCTCCAGGCAGTTTCTTCCACAAAGCAGGGGATGCCAGAGAGAAGGCCTGGGTTCTGGGTTGAACCAGATGATACGGTTTCATAGAGGGAGTGCCAAGAATCTCCCTGTGCTAGCCCTGCCCTGGGCCATATTGGAAGCCCAAAAATTAATGATTTACCCCACTCCATTTCCAGACTGATTCTTCACACACATTTAAACAGGGACTGTAGAGTATCAAGCAAATTAAGAAAAGTTTTATAGAGAGTGGATTTTATTAGGTTTACTTGCCTAGATCAATTCAACAGGTTTCATAGGTTTTACATCTAAAAATGTTATGCTATCCTAATTTTACCTATTCATTAATTTATCTCCAAACATGTACATAGTTTGCTGTATTTTCTTCTCACTTATTCTGTACCTTTATCCATGATCTCTATCCCTGTTTGCTTGACTTATATAACAGATTAATCTCCAAGATATTTTCTTATAATTCACTATGACATACATGTATATCTTGATCAAGACTCAAAGAGGTGGGATCCACTCTGGCCAAGCCTTCCAAAATGCATGTCCATGGAGATCTAAGGTCCTACCCAAAGTCTGCCCCTTTCTCCTGCTCTCACCCACCTTCCATGGTGGAGATGGATCCTTCTGCACATGGATGACAATTGTAGCAGCAGATGGGCTTCCCTTCCTGAGCCACCTTCATGAACCCAGGAGTACAGCTTTCCACACACCTGGAAAAGGGCATGGACTGGCCAGGGTGAGGGAAAGAAATAACATCCACAAAATGAATTATTGTATTTCCTAAAACAGTTGAATCTCCAGTTTGGGGATCTCCAGTTCAAGACTTATCTTTGCTAAATTTGAAACTTACAAAAAACCTGGAGCTTATAAAACTGATTTGATGTTTGTTGTTGCCTATTTATCTTCTAAGATTTCTCACACACTTTTTACAGAATATAGAATAACAGACTTGGAAGGGACCTTGGAGGTCTTCTAGATCAACCCCATGCTCAAGTACAAGACCTTATACCAGTCTGGACAAATGCTGTCCAATCTCTTCTTAAACACCTCCAGTTATGAAGCATTCATAACCTCTGAAGGCAAGCTGTTCCACAGATTAAGGGTTCTTACTGACAGGAAATTTCTCCTTAATTCTAGGTTGGATCTCTTTCTGATAAGTTTCCATCTGTTGCTTCTTGTCCTGCCCTCAGTGGTTTTGGAGAATAGGTTGACACCTTCTTCTCTGTGACAATCCCTCAAATATTGGAAGACTGCTATCGTGTCACCCCTAATTCTTCTTTTTTTAGACTAGCCATTGCCAGTTCTCACAACTGTAGATCATACGGTTTAGCCTCCACTCCCCTGATTATCTTTAATTAATCAGAATAGAGTTAGAAGGGATCTTGGAGGTCTTCTAGTCCAACCCCCTGCTCAAGCAGGAGACCCTATACCATTTCAGACAAGTAACTGTCCAGTCTATTCTTAAAAACCTCTAGTGATGAAGCACCCACAACTTCTGAAGGCAAGCTGTTCCACTGGTTAATTGTCCTCATTCTTAGGAAGTTTCTTCTTAATTCCAGGTTGCTTCTCTCCTTGATTAGTTTCCATCCATTGTTTCTTGTCCTGCCCTCAGGTGCTTTGGAAAATAAGTTGACCCCCTCCTCTTCATGGCAACCTCTCAAAGACTGGAATACTGCTATTAGGTCCCCCCAGTCCTTCTTTTCTCTAGACTAGCCAAACCCAAATCCTGCAATTATTCTTCACATGTTTTAGTTTCCAGGCTTTGTTGCTCTTCTTTGCACCCCTTCTAGAGTCTCAGGATCTTTTTAGTTTAAATTCTCAATATATATACTCAAGGGAATGTTGGATGGATCCTTTGCTTTGTAGAAGTGAATCGTGTTGCCCCATGATTTAAAACATACTCCCTCAGAGAAAACTAACTGTTAAGGATATTTTTCTCAGACAAATGAACATGAAATCAAAGAAGACACTTCCTCTCTTAGAGAACTGAGATGACATCCCTGCCCCATCTCTGCAATCCTCTTGGTGAGATCTTCAGAAAGGATAGAATAAAGTCTTTTCCCACCTTGATCAGCATTTCCATCTTTGCAGTAGCATTCTGGTTGATCATCAACTTGAAATCCAAGTGCCCTTCTCTTTCTAGACTCCCAAGTGTTACTTTGGTAATAGACATATCAGGTAAAATCATCCAGTGCACAATGTCCAGGTCTTCTACCAGTTCTCCATTTTCATCGATATAGACCCCATTGATACCATTATTATAAAACTGAGAGCTTTGAAGGAAGGAATGAAGCTGTAATGGAAGAGAAAATAGACAATGTTACACAGGATATATAAAGCTCAATGGCAAAAATCATCAGTTTGTGCTGGAAAGATCTGTACTGAGGAATATATAATAAAAATCTTTTAAAAGGACCAAGAATGACCATTCAAAACAAAAATTGGAAAAAGTTATCCTTCATCAAAGACAAAGCAGCCCTCAGAAACCTAAAAAGGGACCAGACCATCATCATCCTATCAGCAGACAAAGACAAAATCACACTTATTGTGGACACAGCACAATATCTACAAAAAGCAAAAGAAATATTAGAAGACAAAGGAACCTACATCCCAGTAAACACAAACAGAATGCAAAAACTAGACAACCAGATCAAGTGAACCCTCAGTGACCTCTCTAAGAAAGGCCAAATTACCAAAGAGGAACAGTGGCGGATGAGAAACAGTGAACTCATCTTCAAATGCTTTTAGGGACACCCCAAAATACACAAACCTGACATATCCCTCTGCCAAATCGTATCACTACCAGGACCCCTACATAGAACATTGCAATTTTTTAAAGAAAAAAATAGCTTGGACACCTTACAAGAGGAAGCAAACACTCCACCAACTCTCCACTGCAGTACCTTCAAACAATCAGAGATGTGACAATAGATGAAGATGAAATCATTGTCTCATTTGATGTTCATGTCCATATGTCTGGAATTAGCCAAAGAAACCATGATTGCATTGGTCTATAGCACACCTGACTTAACTGAATACATGACAATCGAAACACCCAGGATTATAGATCTCATGAACCTCTGCCTAACCACATACTTCCAATTTGGTGGACAAATTTACCAACAAATTTAAGGTACACCTATGGGATTCACGGCTTTCAGGACTGATAGTAGAGGTTGTCATGCAATGTCAAGAAGTCATAGCACTTCCACAAATACAACCCCTCTACATGGAGGGAAGTGTGCAGTGGGGTGCCCCAGGGCTCTGTTCTGGGGCCAGTGCTCTTCAACATCTTCATCAACGATTTGGACGAGGGGATAGATGGGGAACTCATCAAATTTGCGGATGACACCAAGCTGGCAGGAATAGCCAACACTCCAGAAGACAGGCTTAAGATACAGGAGGACCTGGACAGACTTGAACATTGGGCGCTATCTAACAAAAGGAAATTCAATGGTGAAAAGTAAGGTTCTACCTTTAGGCAAGAAAACCAAATGTACAGGTAGAGTATAGGGGGTACCTTCTCATATAAAGTAACTGTGAGAGGGATCTTGGAGTCCTAGTGGACAATCACTTAAATATGAGCACAGTGTGCTGCAGCTGCCAAAAAAGCCAACACTGTGCTGGGCTTGCATTAACAGAGGGATAGAATCAAGATAACGTGAAGTATTAATACCACTTTACAATGCCTTGGTAAGGCCACACTTGGAATACTGCATCCAGTTTTGGTCACCAACGATGTAAAAAAGATGTTGAGACTCTAGAAAGTGGCAGAGAAGGCACCAAGGTGATTAGGGGATGGAGGGCTAAAGCATAGGGAACGTTTGCTGGAATTGGGTATGTCTAGTTTAATGAAAAGAAGGACTAGGGTGACATGATAGCAGTATTCCAATATCTCAGGGGTTGCCAACAAGAAGAGGGAGTCAGCTATTCTCCAAGGCGCCTGAGGGCAGGACAAGAGTAATGGATGGAAACTAGTCAAGGAGAGAAGCAACCTGGAACTGAGGAGAAATTTCCTGACAGTTAGAACAATTACCAGTGGAACAACCTGCCTCCAGAAGCGGTGAATGCTCCAACACTGGAAGTTTTTTAAGAAGAGACTGGACACCACATGTCCGGAATGTATAGGGTTTCCTGCCTGAGCAGGGGGTTGGACTCGATGACCTCCAAGGTCCCTTCCAACTTTATTATTATTATTATTATATTATTTTATTATTATTATTTATTATTATTATTATTATTATTATTATTATTATTATTATTATTATTAATTATTATTATTATTATTATTATTATTATTATTATTATTATTATTATTATTATTATTAAATATGGATCAGATATGTAGACAATACTCTCACCATAATAAAATAGGATCAATTAGAGAACATACACAGAACCATCAACGTTATTTTTAAAGGAATCCAGTTTACTAGAGAAGAAGAAAACAACAAATCACTACCCTTCCTGGACATCCTGATCAGCAGAGACCACAATGACAAACTAGAAACACAAGTGTACAGAAAAATCATCTATACCAACCAGATGCTCCACTACCAGCAACAATCCAACTTCCCACAAAAGAAGCTGCATAAGGACTTCATTTAGATGCACTGCAGCAACCTGGAACAGTAAAAAAGGGAAATAGAGCATCTATACAATGTATTCCAACAAAACAAGGCAAGAAACCTACAGCTGATCAAACTGATTTCATTGCTTGCTGTTTGCCTACTTATCTTCTCTTCTAATTCTTCTCCCACTACATTTTTATTTTAAATTCTCAATGTACCTATTGAAAAGTAAGTTGAATGGATTTCTGCTTTGACAAAATCAATCACTTTGTCCCATGATATAAATCTAGCTTCCTTGTAAAAGTTTGATAAACAATTAACTGGAATAGTTGAGGACATTTTTCTCCTAGACCCCTGAACATCTAACGGGAAGATGTTTCCTCTCTTGAGATGACATCCCAAGTTTGTCTCTGCTCTAATTTTGCCATCCTCTTGGAAAGACCTTCAGAAAGAGCAGAATAAGGTCTTTCCCCCACCTTGTTCAGCATTTCCATCTTTGCAATAGCATTCTGGTTCATTATGAACTTGAAATCCAAGGATCCCACTCTCACTAGCCTCCCAACTGTCACTTTACTAACAGAGAGATTGGTGAAAACCACTGTGATCACAATGACCAGGTCTGCTACCAGCTCTCCATTCTCATCCAAATATACCCCATCGATGGAATTATTTAAAAACTGAGAGATTCAAAGGAAAGAATGAAGCTGGAAAGGAGGAGAAAATGACAAATGTTACGTAGACACAGAAAGCTCTCTGGCAAGACTGCTCCATTTGAGCTGGAATCTGTATGGAGGAATATAGAATAAAAATCTTCTTAGAAGGACCAAGAATGACTTGGAACATAAGAATGGTAAAGAATGTCCTTTATCCATTCCATTCATAATTATAACTGCATAGCTTGGAAAATCAATGGCAAGTTTAGCAAAGGATACATCCATTGTGAACTAATAAGCTCCAAAGTTAAAGCCCGAAAGGAAATGGATATTGTGCACAACAACACAGAAAAATTGGTGGGATGAAACGCAGAAATGGAACACACAGATAGAGGGATTTAAATTATTTAAAAGAAACAGACCAAATAAAAGAGGAGGTGGAGTTGTTCTCTATATAAGAAATAACTACATCTCTACAGAAATAGAGCACAACAATGATGAAAACTGTCCTGAATGATTGGTCCATTAGGGGGAGAAAGTGGCAAGAAGGTGACAAGCAAAGTGGAGAAAGCAGAACTATTTAACTCATTTTTTGCATCCATCTTTACACAAAGGGAAAAAAAAAACAGTCCAACCTATCAAAAACAGTACCGTAAAAAATGGATTAGAAACACAACTTAAGATAGGCAAGAAAAAGGTAAGTGAGCGCCTGTCCAGCCTAGATGAGTTCAAATCACCAGGACCAGATGGGTTACACCTCAAGGTTCTCAAGGAACTGGCAGATGTGATCTCAGAACCACTGAACTATATCTTTCAAAGATCCTGGAGCACTGGGGAACTACCAGAGGACTGGAAAAGAGCTGATGTAGTTCCCATCTTCAAAAAAGGGAAAAAAATGGATCCAGGAAACTACAGACCTATCAGCCTGACCTCAATACCTGAGAAGATTCTGGAAAAGATAATCAGACAATGAATCAGCGAACATCTAGAGGCAAACAAAGTCATTACCAAAAGCCATCATGTGTTTGTCAAAAACAGATCATGCCAGACAAATTTATTGCATTCTTTGACCAAGTGACAAAATTAGTGGACCAGAGGAATGCTGTGGGTATAATTTACTTGGTCTTCAATAAGGCATTTGATAAAGTAGACCACAACCTACTACTTGATAAGATAGAAAAATGTGGGTTAGACAGCATCACCACCAGATGGACTCGTAGCTGGCTGACTGGCCGTACTCAGCATGTGGTCCTCAATGGAACTGCATCTACAAGGAGGGAAGTGTGTAGTGGGGTGCCCCAGGGCTCTGTTCTGGGCCCAGTGCTCTTCAACATCTTCCTCAATGATTTGGATGAGGGGAAAGATGGGGAACTCATCAAATTTGCAGACGACACCAAGCTGGCAGGAATAGCCAACACTCTCGAAGACAGGCTTAAGATACAGAAAGATCTTGACAGACGTGAACACTGGGTGCTATCTAACAAAATGAAATTCAGTGGTGAAAAAAGTAAGGTTCTACATTTAGGCAAGTAAAACCAAATGCACAAGTATAGTATAGGTGGATCCTTGCTTAATAGTAGTACCTGTGAAAGGGATCTCAGTGTCCTAGTGGACAATCACTTAAATATGAGCCAGCAGTGTGCTGCAGCTGCCAAAAAAGCCAACACAGTGCTAGGCTGCATTAACAGAGGTATAGAATAAAGATCAAGTGAATTGTTAATACCACTTTACAATGCCTTGGTAAGGCCACACTTGGAATACTGCATCCAGTTTTGGTCCCCATGATGTAAAAAAGATGTTGAGACTCTAGAAAGGGTACAGAGAAGAGCAACAAAGATGATTAGGGGGCTGGAGGCTAAAACATATAAGGAACGGTTGCTGGAATTGGGTATGTCTAGTTTAATGAAAAGAAGGACGAAGGGTGACATGATAGCAGTGTTCCAATATCTCAGGGGTTGCCACAAAGAAGAAGGAGTCAAGCTATTCTCCAAAGCATCTGAAAACACGACAAGAAGCAATGGATGGAAACTGACCAAAGAGAGAAGCAACCTAGAACTAAGGAGAAACTTCCTGACAGTTAGAACAATTAACCAGTGGAACAACCTGCCTCCAGAAGCTGTGAATGCTTTGAATACAGAAGGAATTTTTCCAATGAAGCCAAAATGAAATCAGATGCCCCACACAGAAACACTGCTGTTAATAACTGGTGTATAGGTCAATGGGTAGATAGGAAGACAAAAATCTTTGCTCACTTTGAGGATCACCATGGGGACTTTTGCTCTTCTAGTAGGTTATAATTATGAAACTTTGTACTGATGTGAAGATGGGTCACTTGGCATGGAGAGACCCCAGATATTCACTGTGAAATAAAACCACTAGTGCCAGTTAAGGTTACCTCCTTCAATTTTATTGAATATTTATGGAATATTTTACAGAACATTCTTCACTCTTGCTGTTTCTAGACTTTTTCCCAGTCCAACCTTTCATCTTCTCACCTGACCTTACCTGCTTAGGTTCTTAGCCCAAAGAGGCTTCTCCATATGTTGCTGCTTGATCCTTTGTTATCTGTGATTCTACTGAGAGGTTTGAGCCAGGAAAGGAAAACCAAAGGGATTTTTAGCCAAAGGATGAGACCCACTCTGGATAAAGGCTGTCCTGGAGCAGAAGGGCAGGCCAGGAAGTGAGAAGGTGAGAGATGTTAGACAACACAGCACACTTTTTTAGACTGTGTGGTACATGCTAATGGTTCTGTTTCTAAAAAGAAATTGGAAAAGAAATGAGCAGGGTGCAATGAATTTCAGAAAGGAGAGTAATGGAAAATTGGAATTTAATATAATTTTTATATTCAGAATACGGTATAACTATTGTCAGGTTCTTACAGTTGTAACATAGATTCTCATCTGCTATGGAGAGCTGTGCAATAGAAAATAAATACCTGCCATGCCGTCAGCTTTGGACTTTTCACATTTTTAACAGTTTTAAATGTATTCCTGGATCTTGACAAATAAGCTGCCTTTAAGGCCCGTGCCATGGTCCAGACTGTGTTGTAAATGAAATAGTTGTCCCGAGTCAGGATTGGACCCATTTCTTCTTCCTTGAAAGCCTCCAGATCTTCTCTCTGCCTGCATCGTCTCCAGACTTTCACTGAAAAGACATCACTGGTGTAGGAAGATAGGAAGGAGGTCTCTGCAAAGTATCTCATAAAAGAATGTAAGTTCAAATACTGAACATACTCTGCAATTTGATTTTTCTTCAGAGGAGAGGAAAAAATGCTATGGATGTATTGAAGAGGAAAGATTTGTTTTGACAAATAAAAAGTGAAGTCCCAGCGGATTGTGGTGATCAGGACTTTTCCTCTAGAAGGTTCAATAAGCCTTTCAAATATCATATCCATAAGCAAAATCCCTACATTGAATGAAGTCTCGTCTGCACCATAAATAAAGACCTTCACCGTTCTCCAACTGAGGTATAATGGCCAGACTATGTTTGCTTCCCGAGAAGCTGGAGAAAAGGTTTGTGATAAAACTGGGCAAATGCCATTCCTGGTCAGCATGGAGGTCAATGTCCTCATGAAACTTTGTCCATTCTCAGTGTCTGGAGCCAGGAGACCCACCAAGGTCCACCTGAAACGGAGGACCAGCTTCACCATCCCTGGGTAATGGACTCCTTCAGCAGGGAGCATTGGGTGGAAGAAAGGATTTTTATCACTCAGAACCTGGGAATCAAAACCGTGATTGATCTGAAAAGGGAAAAAAAACTTAATTTTTTTATTGGAGACCATAAAAACAATATCTAGCCCTAATGGAGGAATTGTTCCACTCCTTGCAATAAAGAACCTTTTATAGGGAGTGTCTGCTCATTCTGCTCCTACATTGCCTCTATTTGCAACAGCATTTGGCTGTTGCAAATAGCCAGCAGAGATGCACAGTCTGCATTCCTAGTGTGCCAGGGAGAGGATTGTCTGCTCAGATTCTTCCCTTCCATTTCATAGAACCTTCATCCTTACTTCATGCAATTCCCACAATAGAACTTTGCTCTTCATTTACAACAGAGGTTCTCTGGCTGTAAGTTGCATGTCCAAAAATGGCCTTCCCAAGAAAGACACACCTGTGGGATTTTGTAGATTCCCAACATGGCTGAAATCTGGATGGAGATGTCAGTATCAGCCCCTTCAAGAATGGCCACTGTGTTTCTTTGCCGTCCACAGCTGTAGTTGGGAACATTGGCCTCCTCCCCCTCTGAAAGCAGGTCCAGCAAAGCCTCTGAGGTCATTTCTGCTCTGAAATAATTGTCATAAATGTTGTATCCCAGGGTGACATTGAACAAAATGTTGGGATTCTTGCTGATTGCTTGCATTGCAAAAAGGAACGATAGCATTTTCCAATACGCTGTTGATGGTTTACTGAAAGTATGCATATATCAGACATAATCAGTGGAAGTGACATTTTATTTAACTATTCTTTCAATAATTGTATTTTTAAGGCTGAGAGGTTTGGAGGCATTTTCAAATCTCAAATAAATAAATGAACAAACAAACAAATAAAAATAATAATAAAAAAATATCACCTATCTGAATGGAACTCTGAGATTCCTTCCATTTTCCTTTTATGTTTGAATATTGAATGTTTATTATTTCTTAGTCTAGTTATTGTTAGCTTTCTCTAATTCTTTTTTAAATTTATATTTATTAAGAATTGTTTAAAAAATGAAATATTAATCAAAAGAAAAAAGGAAAGAAATAAATAGAGAAAAGAAGAAAAGGTCCAAAAAGTTAAAAAAAGAAAAAGAAAAAGACCCTGATTTTCCACCTTCTTTTCAAGAGATAATTTTTCATTTCTGCAAATTCTACAATTTTCATAATCAAGTCCTCCACTGTGATAATTCCGTGATTCTTCCATCATTGGGCAAACAATAATCTTGTCACAGTTGCCATATATAAACACTATGAATGTTATCTAATTCTTTGCTCAGAAGTCCCAGTAAAAAAGAATTCTGGTTTCTTCACAATTTTTAGCTTTTCAAGTTCTTTGCATTGTTGTGTCAATTTGTATCTAAAATTTCTGAGCTTTCTCACAAGTCTGCCCTGCATGATAAAATGTTTCCCCATGCTTTTCCCAATTCCTGCATTGGTCTGAAATATGTTTACATGTCATTTATAATTTCTCTGATGTCCTGTACCAAGAAGAGATCATTTTATTTCAAAAACTTTTTTTAACCTATGACAGAATGTAAACCGAATACCAGTTACATATATTCTCTGCATCTTTATGTAATATCCAGATTTAATAGTGCATTCAATCATGGAAATTTAACCTATTCATCTTCTGTTTCAAATTCTTAACATTTATTCATTTTTGTTATTACATGTTCACCATTTGTACATAATTCAGTTTCAAATTCAGTTATGGCTTATTCTTCATCTTGCCCTTATTCTTGCTGTTGATTAAGATTTTAGACTGACTTTCAATCTCTTTCTGTCCCTTTGCCCATTTATCTTCTCCAATGATTAATAATTGGAAGTTTGACCTATTATGAAATATAAAATCATTAAAGGACATACAGACAGAGACACCCACAATGAGACATTGTGTGTCTGTTGATAAATGGAGTCAGTGCTCAATTTCTGGAGGTGTTTATGTGGCCCATATGTCCACAATAGAGACTTAACTGACATTTAACTCATTGTATGATTAGGATGCTGGTATCCACTCAAATGAGATTCAGACATTTAAGAAAAGTCAGTTCTGAACTCGGATCCATTCATTTAATTGGTGATACAGAATAAAATTGTCGAGCTTATCTCATTTTTACTTCAGAGAAAAACTCAACATTTCTGCATTTTTCTACCCGTGCTGGTGACCTTATTGGGCATGAGAATGGTAGAAGAGAAGAACCATCCTCTCTCTTCCATCCACAGTCCAACTCTGCTGAGAGAATGTCAAGAAAAGCAGATGCCTCTTCTTCAAAGTCAAGAATAACAGAAGATCTCTACTGATTATTTATTTGAGAATTTCAGATCAGGTTCATCAGCTGAAAAGGATGAACCAAGGATGAAATGAGACAGAAAGAGAGAGAAACTAGCAGATCAAAGAGATCACTAATTGTAAGAGAGGTGGCTGAAATTTCAGAACTTAGAGTGGAATGGAGAGGCTCTAATTTTGTGCACAAAATTTGACGTACAGAGAAATTTGAGTCAAAGGAGATTTGTTGAAGCTTAATGGTAGAAGCAGCATCCTCGTTGCAGAGACAACACCACCAATGAGAAATTCTCCTGGCTTGTAATAGTTCTGTGGATGCACCTCATCCCTCTCCAGAGTCAGGATGCATTTGGCTCTGAGATCTGCCAGAACTTCTTGGGGGAGCAGAAGCAGCAGAAGCAGCAACATGACTTGTGTTCCTGATGGAGTCTCCAGCCTTGCTGTGAAGACACAGTGATTTGAAGAGGTGGGAGAAACCAGAGCCCTCTTCCAAGACAGAAGCTCTGGAGGTTTCCTAATCCAGACAGAGTCCAGCCAAGACTTCACATCTGCAGTTCCTGCTTGTCTTAAAAGCCATCAAGGTTCTTTCTTTCTCCAGGGCCATTTATGCACCCAAGATTTTCCAGTGCAAAGAGATTAGCCAACAAAGGCTTTGATATGATATCAAAGTGGAAGTGTGTTATGGCTCTGTTTGTGTGATATCTGAAAGCAATCCAAAATGTCTTTTGAGATTTAGCACCAAGAGGATAAATAAATCACTATGATTTGGATAATGGCCACAAGGAGAGACATCATCTCTCTAAACTCTGAGTGAGTCAACAAGCAGGTGCCCAATGGGAGGAGTCACAAATGGGGTGAAACTCTGAAAATGAGACAAAGAGTGAGATGGGGATCTTTTCCCCAAACATCCCTTAGAAAAATCTCTTGATACATTCCAGTCTGAAGAGAGAACTTTAGCATGAGTCTGAAATGCCAATCCTCACTATGGATACAGTTGATTCTGGTTTGCCTTTGTTAAGAAATGGGTGGCTGTTTTTGTTTATATGATATTCTTCTCTCTTACAAAGCACAAAACCAGAACAAAGTCCCTGAAAATGACATTTATTCATTATAGTCATCAAAAATTTGACTTTGTGCTCTACTTTTAGGACATTTCAATTTTGAAAAAAAAAAGTAGATATTTTTCTTCATGGGAGAAAAGCCATTATTTGTTTGTAAAGGTGCAATTAAATAATAGAAGAAACCAAAAGATGATTGTGGTCAGGGACCAGTATATAAAGAGAGAAAGAAAATACAGCAAACTATGTACATGTTTGGAGATAAATTAATGAATAGGTAAAATTAGGAGAGCATAACATTTTTAGATATAAAACCTATGAAACCTGTTGAATTGATCTAGGCAAGTAAACCTAATAAAATCCACTCTCTATAAAACTTTTCTTAATTTGCTTGATACTCTACAGTCCCTGCTTAAATGTGTGTGAAGAATCAGTCTGGAAATGGAGTGGGGTAAATCATTAATTTTTGGGCTTCCAATATGGCCCAGGGCAGGGCTAGCACAGGGAGATTCTTGGCACTCCCTCTATGAAACCGTATCATCTGGTTCAACCCAGAACCCAGGCCTTCTCTCTGGCATCCCCTGCTTTGTGGAAGAAACTGCCTGGAGAGCCAGACAGATCCAAATACTTCAAGTTTATGCTAGGTCTATTGCTGTTGCTAATGTCAGTAAAGGATTGAAATGGGATGAAATGAAGGCTCTTTGGTGCTCTCTGAGGTTGTTCATTTTCTTGCAGATGTACCAATACCTGAACAAGGTTAGATCATCAGTGCTAGTAACATCACTTAGCACTGATGAGGTTACCTAGTTTGGGTAATGAAATGTCTGCAAGAAAACAACCAAGATCAGAGAGCACCAAAGTCCCCTGTTGTTGATGTGTCCTTAGTGATATATTAATCAAATTTATATAGCCAGACATGTCACAAAAAGTGATTCTGAGCAGTGTACAACAATCCAATTAAAAAACAAAATCTGAAGGGAGCTTTGGAAGGGAGCTCAGACTGAGCTTGACCTACATGCTGTCAAAATGGTTCCGATCAATGGAGGGTGTGAGATGATCATGAAAACAATTCTGCCTTTTTTGAGTCAGTTTCCTGGGCCTGGAATTTCCCGCTCAGCAATGGAAGACTCAGAAGTTTATTTTACCATGTTCAAAAGAATTGCTACCTCTTGTAAATGGCCTGAGAGAGAATGGGTTGCCCCATGTATAATGGGAAAGACCTTGGGAACTTATAGTAGTTCTTCCAGGAAAAGAAGTAGTAGATTACTCTCATGTGAAAGACATTAATCCTATATAAATATAATGTTACTCCCTATAAGCAGAGGTTCAGGAGCCACACTTATGACAAACGCAAAGGGATTTGTGAATATGGGCAAGGTTAAAAGATCTAAGCAGGAAATGGCTGAGGCCAGAGGAAAGGAGCAAAGAAAAAGTGGTAGAGAACAGTTTCTACAGATACTCTCTATCAAACTGAGGGTTGGGGTGCAAGAACACAACCCAGAATCAGGTCAGTTGAATTGGCTGAGAACTTCATGGCAGCAAAAAAGTCAGAGAATGTTGGAAGGGAAGATGCAGAAAAAGAGTGGAGAATAAGAAGAACTATTCCAGTAAGTAGGAACTTTAAGGAGCTAGAAAAAAGAAAATTCAAAGGAATAAAGAAGCCTTTGGAAGACAGTGGGAGGTCAGAGGGACCCAGAGTGGTTGCAAATGTGGGAAAAGTGGAGAAAAAAGGAATGGCAAACTTTAGGCTAAGTGGCAGGGTCCCTGCATATTACAGAGAACTGGACAAGTAAATGGTAAAATTGAGTTGGGAGACAAGAAAAAAGAAAAACTACCATTTCAGGAAATGACATAATAGACCTGAACCTAGGATGGCTTTGCTGGTAATAGTAATAATAATAATAATAATAATAATAATAATAATAATAATAATAATAATAATAATAATAATAATAATAATAATAATAATAATAATAATAATAATAATAATAATAATAATAATAATAACAACAACAATAATAATAATAAAGTTGGAAGGGACCTTGGAGGTCATCAAGTCCAACCCCCTGCTCAGGCAGGTAACCCTATACCATTTCGGACGAATGGCTGTCCAGTTTCTTCTTAAAAACTTCCAGTGTTGGAGCATTCACAGCTTCTGGAGGCAGGTTGTTCCACTGGTTAATGGTTCTAACTGTCAGGAGGTTTCTCCTTAGTTCTAGGTTGCTTCTCTTCTTGATTAGTTTCCATCCATTGCTTCTTGTCCTGCCTTCAGGCGCTTTGGAAAATAGCTTGACTCCCTCTTCTCTGTGGCAGCCCCTGAGATATTGGAACACTGCTATCATGTCCCCCCTAGTCCTTCTCTTCATTAAACTAGACATACCCAATTCCATCAACCTTTCCTTATATGTTTTAACCTCCAGTCCCCTAATCATCTTTGTTTTGCTCTTCTCTGTACTCTTTTTAGAGTCTCAACATCTTTTTTACATCGTGGTGACCAAAACTGGATGCAGTATTCCAAGTGTGGCCTTACCAAGGCATTGTAGAGTGGTAATAATACTTCGCGTGATCTTGATTCTATCCCTCTGTTAATGCAGCCTAGCACTGTGTTGGCTTTTTTGGCAGCTGCAGCACACTGCTGGCTCATATTTAAATGATTGTCCACTAGGACTCCGAGATCCCTCTCACAGTTACTACTATTGAGCAAGCTACCCCATATACTATACCTGAAAATTTGATGAGTTCCCCATCTATTCCCTTGTCCAAATCATTGATGAAGATGTTGAAGAGCACTGGGCCCAGAACAGAGCCCTGGGGCACCCCACTACAAACTTCCCTCCATATAGATGTGGTTCCATTGAGGACCACATGCTGAGTACGGCCGGTCAGCCAGCTACGGATCCATCTGGTGGTGATGCTGTCTAACCCGCATTTTTCTATCTTATCAAGTAGTAGGTTGTGATCTACTTTGTCAAATGCCTTACTGAAGTCCAAGTAAATTAAATCCACAGCATTCCTCTGGTCCACTAATTTTGTCACTTGGTCAAAGAATGCAATAAGGTTTGTCTGACATGATCTGTTTTTGACAAACCCGTGTTGGCTTTTAGTAATGACTTGGTTTGCCTGTAGGTGTTCGCTGATTCGTTGTTTGATTATCTTTTCCAGAATCTTCCCAGGTATTGAGGTCAGGCTGATAGGTCTGTAGTTTCCTGGATCCATTTTTTTCCCTTTTTTGAAGATGGGAACTACATCAGCTCTTTTCCAGTCCTCTGGTAGTTTCCCAGTGCTCCAGGATCTTTGAAAAATATAGTTCAGTGGTTCTGAGATCACATCTGCCAGTTCCTTGAGAACCTTGGGATGTAATCCATCTGGTCCTGGTGATTTGAACTCGTCTAGGCTGGACAGGTGCTCACTTACCATTTTCTTGCCTATCTTAACTTGTGTGGCAGTATTTTTGATAGGTTGGTCTGCTTTTTCCCTTTGTGTAAAGACAGATGCGAAAAACGAGTTAAATAGTTCTGCTTTCTCTCTGTTGCTTGTCACCTTCTTGCAACTTTCACCCACTAATGGACCAATCATTTCCTTCACTTTTTCTTGTTTTTTACATGTTGAAAAAACCTTTTTCGTTATTTTTGACTTTGGTCGCAAGCCTTACTTCATTTTGAGCCTTAGCTTTCCTCACTTCATCTTTGCAGGCTCGGGCTATTTGCTGATATTCTGACTTAGTTATGTGTCCCTCTTCCCAGTTTCTATACTTGTCCTTTTTATCTTTCAATTTATCAGAGAGTTCTTTGTGCAGCCAAGCTGGTTTCTTTTGAGAGCTGTTATTTTTCCTCTTTGTTGGTATTGTGCTAGACTGGGCTTTTATTATCTTGCTTTTCAAAATTTCCCAAGCATCTTGTTTTGTTTTCCCCTAGAGGATTCTCATCCATGGAATCCTTTCCAAACCCTCTCTACTTTTATTGAAATTAGCTCTCTTGAAGTCCAAGACTGTAGTTTGACTGTGTTCTAGTGCTTGTGCTTCCATAATGTTGAATTCCAATATTGCATGATCACTTCCTCCCAAGGTTCCTATGGCTTCAACACCTTCTATCATTTCATCTCTGTTAGTGAGAATTAGATCCAAAATGGCTAATCCCCTAGTTCCCTTCTCTACTTTTTGGGAGACAAAGTTGTCTGCTAGGTTTGTCAGGAATCTGTTTGATCTTCCACTTGGTGCAGAGTTTGTCTCCCAGTTGATGTCAGGGTAGTTAAAGTCCCCCATTTCTATTGTGATGTGCTTCCTACATACCTTAGTTAGCTGACTAGCAAAAAGTTCATCTATTTCCTCTGTTTGGTTGGGTGGCCTGTAGTATACAGCTATGGCAATGTCATTTCCCCCACCCTTTTATTTTGACCCAAATGCATTCAAAACAGTTTTCATCATTGTTGTGCTCTATTTCTGTAGAGATGTAGTTATTTCTTATATAGAGAGCAACTCCCCCTCCTCTTTTATTTGGTCTATTTCTTTTAAATAATTTAAATCCCTCTAGCTGTGTGTTCCATTTGTGGGTTTCATCCCACCATGTTTCTGTAATGGCAACAATATCATATCTGCCCTCATTAACGTGAATTTCTAGTTCACCCTGTTTGCTGTTCATACTCTGTGCATTGGTGTATAGACATTTGAGTCCTTTATGACCGGACCTGTGTTTACTTTATACATAACCTGTGTGATGCCTGAGTTCCCCTATTGTCTTACCACCTGTTTGGTTAGTTCACTTTGTGTGGCACTCGCTATTAGAAACTTGATTTTGCTTGACAGCAAGGTTGATGTTCTTGTCCACACACACATCTATGTTACATGCACTGCTAGCCCTATAATTTTTAGATTTCCGGGGACAGGGATGTTCTGTATCAATTAGCTCACTGTCCCCATATTAAAGGAAAGGCATCCAGAATCGTTGGAGGAAGCTTGAGAATTGACACTGCAACCATCCCATGGGAAAATATATATTGTTTTAGACCTAAGGGATAGTCAAAAGAAACAGGAAGGAAATATGCAACTGTAGGAAAATTGGTCATTGGTCCAAAGACTGTAGAAGCAAGAGAAAAAGGGGAATGGTTGCAGTAGTGCAAGGGTTTCTGAGAAAAAAATATGATCCCAGCAAAAGTTATTGGGGTGACTCTGTGAGGCTTAGTAGATACTGGAAATAGAGGAACATTGATAACAAACTCATTCAGTTTAAAAAAAGACAGTATGACACCTTTTACAAATATCTTTGGATGAACTGAGATGGTTGCATTGGTCAACGCCAAATTACAGGCACAGGGAAAGGAACAGGTAATGGTGGCAGAAGTTATATCTAACTTGCCATGTAACCTAGTAATTGGAATATATTTTTCCACTTACTGAAAGTCGGATTCAGAGAAAAGGACTCAAGAAGGGGACTAAGTTAGTGGGAGTAACTCTAAGGGCCCCGTCTAAGGCAAAAACAAGGATGGAGCAGAAACAGGAAGGGAAGGAACCTGGGATTCTTCCTAGCCTTCCTGACTTAATAAGAGAAAAAAGATGTCCTAGAAAGGAGGAAGGGTTATGTAAAAGAACCTGTGACAAGTGAAATGGAGAAGAAAAACATTCAAATAGAATATTTGGAATAGTTTGATTGAAAATACACAAAGGACAAAGAGCTCAGTTACATCTGTAATGTGGACAGTCAAATATTTAAAATAAAAAGACATTAACATTATTATTACTATTATTTTATAGTCCAGATTTCTACTTATGTAAGCACTCCTAGCAGTTAATGGTTTAAGAATGCATCATTTTTATGGACTCTGCCTAAGAAGGATTTTTCTGGTAGTAACTTAAGAAACGGGGATGAGAGGATACTTTTTGTGTGAACTTCATACTTTGCTAGTAGAAAATACTAAGAGACTCTCAACCAAGACAAAATCAGTTATTATTTTTTTTAAATTTATATTTGGAAAAAAGATATATAGATATAAAGCAATATACAATAAAAACACTAAAATGCTTAAAGTTAAAAATGTAGAAATTAAAAGAGGAAAATAAAATAGTAAGGTGGGGAAAAAAGTAAAAAGTATTATGTATATTATTAATAGTCCCTGGTATACTAATAAATGCCATGTATAAATCCCAGCTCCAAATTATTTTTAATAAATTTGCTTAGTTTGTTCAACTCCCTGGGGGTCATGGAATACATTTTGGGTTTCAGAAGTCTCACCCCTGGAATAATCTCAATGGCATAGACTTTGGGTCAGTGAGGAGGGAGCTCATCTGCTCTTTGCTCACTGAATATCTTGGCCAGGTTCTGGTATTCTGTCAGGAGGCTCTGTAATTCTGACTCGCTGAGGGCAGAGGCAAATTTGTGGCATAGTCCACACCTCCCGCCCTTTTCGCTAGGAGAGGGAGGGGCTTCCCCGGCCAGGAGTTTTAATTATCTTTCCCTCCATGGGGTTCCATTTCTTTAACCAAGCCAGTCCCCAAACTAAGAGCTATTCCATTCGTGGGGCCATGACAAATGCTAAAGTCTCTGAGTGGTCTCCCAGTTTTAAGTGCAAGGGTCTGGTTGCAAAACTGGCAGGCATCCCCCCCATGACAGAACCATCGAGCTGGCAAAACGTGATTGGAATCTTGAGTCTCCTGAGGGGTATTGTAATGGTTCCAATCGACAGAAACAGATAAAGCAGAACTCCGAGGCTTGCAGTTTCCTCAAAGAACATCCTTTATTCTTACAGAGTATCAGTATGGTCAAAAGTGAAACCAAGTCTGAAGCAATAATAATAATCCTGCAAATAGAAAGTATTAAATCCCCACCCCCTAACTAAGTAATACATCACATTCTCCAATTAACACTTTTGGCGGGGTTTTGTGGATTACGCCCAGCAGCTGGATGAGGGAGCTATAGATTACCTTGATTCCCACAGGATAGCAGCTTGTTTTGACTAGCACAGCATCTGTGAAACTCTCCCTCACCCCCATGCTATGTGGCAACTTCAAACGAGATGAAAATGGCTGCAGTCAGGCTCATTTGCAAAGTTGACAGGTATCCCCATTCTCCCCACTAGATTTGGGCTGATTAAGCACCAACTGCATCCTGAATTCAAAAGTGCTGCTAGTTTTACTTTTTTCTCGGTGCCCAGTATGGACAGTTCTAAGGGCACAGTTATGGGGTCAATTGGCCCACTTACCAGGGAGTAATTTTCACAGTTGCTCTCTGTCACCTCCTGGTCATCATAATGTGGAGTCAGAGCTTGACCCTCCACTTCACGACCTCGGGGGAGCACTACGGCCTCCTCCGACCTCATTGCTGACTCTCTGGGGTGCGGTGAGGCTTTTGTGGGTCTTCCAACAGGTAAGTGATCTCTCCTTTTCACTGGCATCTTCCTACAGCAATCCACTGCTCAGTGCCTCTCTTTTCCACATTTGGTGGAATGTGATGCTGTGGGTGACATTTGGGCGGCTTCCCCTTTATTCTCTGGTTGTGGCTTGAAGCTTACTTTCACTGGGCGGTGCAAGTCCTTGCGTTGATCGATCTTCACTTCTTTGACTAGCAGGCACCAGTTGTACAATTGCCCTGGGGCTCCACGGGCCACACAGGCATTGTACAGTTCTTTGTTCAGCCCATCCTGGAAGCAGCTTACCAGGATGTCTTCCAGGCAGTTCAGGCAGCTGGCCAACTCTCTGAACTCTTCTGCATACTCAGCCACTTGTCTCCTCCTGTTTCACCATCTTTATGTGCTCACAGGCTTTCTTGTCCACCAGGTCATCTTCAAAACATCAGCGGAGAACTGCCATAAAACAGTTGAAGTTTCTTAGTTCAGGCACATTGCAGTTGCACAGGGTCACCATCCAATCTGCTGCCATGTCCTCTAGGGCTAGAGTGACCACGCTGACTTTCTCTACATCTCTGGGCAGTGTTCTCACATAGATTTGCATGTAGGTGAACACCTGTGCCAGGAAAAACCCCAGCTGCTTAGGGTTTCCATAGAACTTCACCCCCAGCGGAATCAGCTTCATCTCTGCAGGTTGGGATGGCCCACCCCTGGGTCCTTGGGACACACAGCCTCGCTGTGGTGCTGCTGCCGGGGCTCTAGCTGCATCTCTGAGGCTGCCAGCTCTTCTTCCTCTAATTCCTCCTCTGCTTCTTCCTCCAACTCAGGGTGCTCTTTCAGTTGCACTTTGAATTCATCGAGGGCTCTTTTCACATACTCCATCACAGCTTCCATCATTTTTTACTTTGGCTCTTCTTTTTCCTTGTCAGGAGGGGCAGGCTCTGAATTTTTCTTCTTTGCTTTTTTCTACACTCCGCCTTGGGTGAGGGCAACATTCTGACCCTTTTCCTCCCATCCTTCTCTTTTCCTGAGCCCGAGAGACCACCTGGCTCGGCCCTCCTCAGCCAAGGGTCCAGCTTCTTCCAGCTCCCTGGAAATGCTTTCCTAGGGTTTCCCCAGGCTGATGTCTCTGATCCACTGAGAAAGAGCAGAGAGAGAAAAGCGAAAGTCATCCCCCCTCCCCACAGAATGGTAGGCCCCAAAGAATGGTTAAATGAAATAAATGCAGAGTACAGGTTTGGAGACCAGACAGTTTTGTTCCTAAACAGGGGGTTGGACTAGAAAACCTCCAAGATCCCTTCCAACTGTTATTCTGTTAAAAAATAGAATACAATAGAGTAGAGTAGAGTAGAGTAGAGTAGAGTAGAGTAGAGTAGAGTAGAGTAGAGTAGAGTAGAGTAGAGTAGAGTAGAGTAGAGTAGAGTAGAGTAGAGTAGAGTAGAGTAGAGTAGAGTAGAGTAGAGTAGCAGAGTTGGAAGGGACCTTGGAGGTCTTCTAGTCCAACCCTCTGATCAGGTAGGAAACCCTGTACCATTTCAGGCAAATGTCCAATCTCTTCTTCAATTGTATAGGATTTCCTGCCAGAGCAGGGGATTGGACTAGAAAACCTCCCTTCCAACTCTGTTGTTCTGTTATTCTTCATCCAAATAACTCAGGAGTGTCCATCATCAGAAGAATGAGATGGATTAATTGTTGCAATTTAGTATGGAGTATTTATGCCCATTCCCACCTCCCTCCCTTACATCATTTGAGTGTTCCATTTATGGGACACTCAAATATGGATATTCTCAATTCTTTAGGAATTCTTTTATAAAACTCTTATATGGCTGTATTTCAGCTCCCCCCTTATTTTATTTCTACATAATTTGACCAGTTGGATAATCCACATTAATATCCTACTAGTTGGGCTTGGAGGTATCTCTCCATTCTCCTTTTTCTGATGATGCTGAGATCTTGAGCACAATAGTGCAAAAAAAACAAACCCCATGATAACCTATGATAAAATTCAAATAATGGAACTTCCAGACAACCAAAAATATTGAGACAACCAAAACTATCCAAAAATATTTCTGGCATATCAACAACATTCCTATTGCATAAGTTTCAAATATTTGGGGCATGGTATTTCAGGCTTCAGGTACGCTACAGACACCGGACAAATATGCTAATTCGACTGCTCGAAAGAGGACATCTTGCAATTATACTGGATAAGGATGGGGGACACTATCTTCTAATTGCCCTTTGATTATTTCAGCTCAGAATCATTGCCCCAGTTCATGTATGGGGGACAGCTTGAAACAATTTCTATGCTTGGCCTATTGGAATGTTTGAGACTGGAAATATCTCTAACTCACATTTATACATTACATCTGGTCATAAGATGTTCCTTTGTATTCAGGTCTGGTCTCAGAATGATAATGTAGCACTTGGGGATGAAGACACAACCAAGCAGACCAGAAGTGGAGGACAATATGGAGAAGACCTGAACAGCCACCATGTATTTCCCCTTGGTGCTCAGGTAAGTGGGCAGGAAGGAGACCCAGACATTGCAGAAGACCAGCATGCTGAAGGTGATCAGCTTGGCTTCATTGAAGGTTCCAGGCAGGTTCCTGGCCAGGAAAGCCACTGTGAAGCAAATGGCAGCCAGGAAGCCCATGTAGCTGAGAGTGATGTAGAACATGAAAATAGAGCCTTCATTGCATTGCAGGATAATCTCTCCAGGCTGGGAGTGAAAGTCAGAGTCAGGGAATGGGGGAGACACTCCAAGCCAAATGGAGCAGATGAGAATTTGGACAGCAGAACAAGAAAGGATGATGGAATTGGCCAAGCTCTTTCCCAACCATCTCTTGGTTTCCTGGTTTTGTGGCCAAGAAAGCCAACACCACCGTGATGGTTTTGGCCAAGAGAGAAGAAATGGCAACTGAGAAGATTATGCTGAAAACTGTTTGTCGGAGAAGGCAGGTGGCTTTCGTTGGTTGACTAATGAAGAGAAGAGGAGACAAGAAGCAAAGCAGGAGGGAGATGAGGAAGATGTAGGAGAGATCCCAGTTGTTGGCTTTGACAATGGGAGTGTCTCTGTATTTAATGAATAGGGTTAAAACAAGGCCTGTGGCTAAGAACAAGAATAGAGCAAAAGAGACCAAAATGATTCCCAGATGTTCTTCATAAGAAAGGAAGGATATAACTTTGGGGATACATTGGATTCTGTTCTCATTTGGATATTTTTCATCTGGACACTTGTTGCATTTTTCTGTATCTGAATAAAATAAAAAAGCAATTTAAAAAAAATATATTCTATACTTTCACCTTTCAAGAAATACATTTTGGGGACAAAAATTGTTACCAGCAGCATTTTCCCAGAAGCATTGCTTAAAAACTCTGCAGAAAGAAGGAAAGAAGAATATCATTTTGTAAAAAAAAAAAAAAGCTATATTTTTATAGTTTGTGAAGTCCTGGAACCTGAATAATTTCTTGTGTAATTTGCAGAACCTACATTATTAGAGGTAGATAATGAATCAATTCATCTTTCTAGGCATATTTCCTGGATCCTACCAAATGGCACTTCTTAATATACTTGATTCTGGATGCCTATTTTTTGAAATCTAATTAGCTAGGGGAAAAAAGTTAGTTCTGCAAATAATGTGGAATCCAAACTAAAAAGTAGAAGAGTGTTTTTCTGGCAATAGAGAAGCTTGTCCAGTCTGCTACATCCCCCTATCTCTTCCTAGGCCCTCCCTGAAGGTTTTTCTGCTATTCCTCCCTCTAGATAAGAAATTGTGCAATTTGAAGATAATAGCAATGGCAATAGTGCTTAGACTAATAAAGCATTTTACAGTTCTTTACAGCTCTCTCTAAGTGGTTTACAGAGTCAGCCTATTGCCCCCAACAATCTGGGTCCTCATTTTACCGACCTCGGAAGGATGGAAGGCTGAGTCAACCTTGAGCCAGTGAGAATCGGACTGCCAAACTGCTGGCAAAAAAAATAAAAATAATTGAGCTTCAACCTGTCTTTTAACTTGTACTTTTTTGACAGTGTTTCAGATGAATCCACTTCCACAAGGCCTGCCCTTTTCTTTGGGGTTCCCCACCTTCCTGAGTGGAGATGGTCCCTTCCGGACAAGGAATGCAATCATAGCAGCAAATTGGCTCTCCTTCTCGCTTCCGCTTGACAAATCCAGGATGACAATTTTCCACACATTGGGACTGAGGCAGAGACTAAGCAGAAAAACAAGGAATTCGAAAGAAAATAGATTGGTACTAAGCATGCATAAAAATGGATGCAGACATTAACATTAACCAAAGAGTTTCTGGGCTTCACTTAGATAAATATGAAATCACTGATTCATTCCAAACAGATTTAGGAGAGATAAATACTGGCAGATTGTTCATTTACTCACTCCCCTTTGCTTTTGGCATTAACATTGAAATAAAGTATTTTTCTACTTAAGAAAGTAGGGACAGAATTGAAAAAAAATAAGCCTTAAGTGACAGCCAGTTTGGTTCCTCCACTAACCTAGTTAACATGCATTTTTCCATTCTTCACATAGCTATGATTTTAAAGTACAGTACGATGATCTTGCATTATATTTTGGAAAATAAATTATTATAAAAGATGTATTAATTTTTATTAGATTAGATTTATTAAATAAAATAAAACTGTAGTGAAGAAAGAAACTTTGTACCAGTAGGATCCGGATAGGCTTCTTCTGGAGTATATAAAACATTGTAAAACTGCTTTCCTTTCAAAGTAGTCCAAAACCGTCTCTCAGTTAAGATAAAAAGGGGGGAAAAATCCTTAAAAATCATGGCTTTCTTTATTATTTTGTTTCTTATTGATTTCCAAAGCACCAGAGGGCAGGACAAGAAACAATGGTTGGAAACTGATCAAAGAGAGAAGCAACCTGGAATTAAGGAGGAACTTCCTGACAATGAGGACAGTTAATCAGTGGAACAACTTGCCCGCAAAAATTGCGGGCACTCCATCACTGGAGATCTTTAAGAAGAGGCAGAACAGTCACTTGTCTGTGATGGTATAGGTTCTCCTGCATGAGCAGAGGGCTGGACTAGAAGATCTCCAAGGTCCCTGCCAGCTCTATTTTATTGTATTCTTTCTTCAATTCATATGGCTCTCAACTAAGGCTAAAACTGACTGCCTAGTTTCTAGAACTGGGGTGAGTTGAGATGTAGGAGAGGTCATGAGAACTTGTTCCTAAAAAAGGGTAGGTCAGACATCTTTTCATCTTCAGCAAGTGGGACAAGAGTTGAAGACTTGTGTCCAGCTCTGTATCTGGGTTTTTTTTTTTTGTACTGAAGAACTACAATTAGGGGACACCAACTTGCATGGAAAGAGAAGCCTACATTTCTTATTAGTTAAATTTGGATCCTCCTTTTTGCTCAGAGGGACTTAAGGTAAGCTAATAATAAAGATACAAAAATTGCATTCAGGGGATTTCCAGATGAAGTGCCCTCTTACAAGCCAAAGCCCAAATGTAAGTAGCATTTCCTTTCAAATTCTCCCTTGTTATTTCCAAAATGAAGAAAGGCTTTTCTTTGGATCAAGGTCTTGTTTCAGTGCTTCAGTTTTCTAGGTCAGGGAATTATCTCACATCAAAACAGTCTTTATAATTTCATGTGAACCTAAATCATTGGACCTTCTTCAGGGGAGCAAAAGGCCTACGGCTCATCCCAATAGGGTGAAAGAGAGACATGGATAATTCTGGCCATGTTTGGGCTGCTTAAAAACATTATAGAACATCAGTGACCTTTCAAGGGAGACAATCCTCAGTTTGAACAAGGTGAGGCTCATTTCTCACATGGACCAACAGGACCAGTCATGACTATATTTCATCTGATTCAGTCCAAACCTTAATACAGACACTGGTTAAAAGAATCTGAGGCTATTACCAACACAAATGCCAGCACTTGAATATTTCAGCTTGATCCATGGTCTCCACGCTAAAGAATAATCACCCAGCATCCAATATTGGATATGTCTGAATCAGTTTAAAAGAATATTCCTTATCATGGCCTCTGAAGGACACTTTTGTGAATAGTGCTGATGTCCCCACAAGCAAAATATTAAGTTTTCTCTTCTGTACATTCAACTCTCAGTGAGGGTCATCCACAATGGCGGCCAGAGTTAGCCCACTTCAAATGGGTCATAATCTTTAGAAAAAAGAGAAAACACACCAATATTTTACCCACCTTGTTGAGTAGATTTAACCATGAAAGAGCAATTTGGTTAGTAATAACTCTCTGTCTTTCAATACTCCCCACTTTCCTTTTGATCAAATCCCCCTCGGGTGAAATCACCAAGACCTCAATGTCCATATCTGCAGTTACTTCTCCATTATGGTCCAGGTAAAGATTCCAGCAGGAAAGATTATAGAACTCATTCTTCTCCAGAAAGGGATGGAACTAGAATGGAAACATCCAGGAATTTTAAAAGAAGAAAACTTTGTTTGTTATCCCACCTGGTATTTTCATTCATGACTCTTTCTTCTACAGTTTTTTTTTAAATGTGCAAACATGCTTAATTAGGACATGTTTTACCACTAAGTTCATAAGTGAATGAGAAAGGTTCAGCAAAATTCATCAATCATATATTGAAGAAATATGTATAGAGAAAATATAATAGACACATTTGGTCAATTGTAGGGAACATTCTACAGCAGGTATCAAATAAATTGAACAACAGCAAAAAAGAGATTCTTCAGAAACTCCTTGAAAATAAAGATCGATTATCCAACAGCATGGATTTTTTCAAGATGAAAGTTCTCAAGATAATCTTCTCCCAGGTAAACGGAAAAGGAAACATGACCACAGGAGCTAATTCTACTTTATTGGAGTGCTATTAAGAGAATCTTGAGAAAACTTCCGGTTTCGGTCACAGCGCAGGCGGTTGTGCAAAGAGTCTGTTCTCTTTGCCGGCTGGTTTCCCCCTGCCGGTAGACCCTGGACAGGGTCGAAAGTCACCCTGGAGGGGCGACCACCGCTGAGGAGGACACTTATTGATGGCGGAGGGAGCGGCAGCTCCCTCTGCGGTCCAAGACAGCTCCTTTGGGCCGACGGGGAAAAGATCGGCCATTAACATGGGCGATCATCTAGCTGCTTCAGACGAAAGTCACAGCAACATCTAAGCGAAAAGAACCACCGTGGGTGATCCGGGTGAGACCTTTCCTTCCCTCTTGATACCCTATTTACCTTCCTGTGAAAAGCTTCTAGAATTATTTCCCTATTTTAAGAAAGCAGCGTCCGGATACTTGGGAAAATGAGTTTTGAGAAAAATAATTAATTTTTACTGACTATTTGAGCTGTTGGATTTCGGGGATCCTGAAAAATATCCTTACTGTGAAGGTGGACTTTCTTTCTCTTTGCCTGCTTGTCTTTAGCCTAAGTGGAAGCCTTTAGGGAGGGGGGTGGAGTGTTTTTCTTCCTCCCCCCCTTCTGAACATTACTGTTTATTTTAAAAAAAATTCCGGCTGTCTGTGCGGTTTTTTGTGGATTGAAAGAAAGTATCCATTTTAAGCTGATAACTTTCACTTTGCTTTCACTTTGCTTTGTCGGATGCGTATTTAGCCTACACTTGGCGTGACGCCCAGACATTCCTATCTGTATTGAAACCAGCTGAAGGGTTCCTTTTTTTTCTTTCCTTTTCTTTCTCCTAGTAGTTTACTTTGACTTTACAATACAAAATATATTTCCTAGCAAAATGGATTTTTTTCTTTTTTTTGGATTACAAGATAATAATTGACTTTTAAGGCACCTTTTTCTATTACTATTTTGGATTACAAATTGGATATTCATAACACTGACTTTGATTTTTTCTGCTTTTATCTTCTTGTTTGGCTTGATTTTTTTATTTTTTCTTATTTCTGTTTGGATATTACATTTTATAATTTTGCTACTATGGAATTTTTATTTGACTTATACTAGGAAAAATTTTGAAATTTAAAGATTTTATTACTATTTTGGATTATAAATTGGATATTTTTTTTTTATAATATTGACTTTGGGGTGTGTGGTGTTTTTTTTTTTGCTTTTTTCCTTTTCTCTGGCCTGAGTTTTTGCTTTTTTCTATTGCTGTTTGGATCCTATACCTTATACTATTTCTACTACAGAATTTTTATTGTTGCATTTACCTTCTAAGCTGAACTTTCACTAAAAAACTAAGACTACTTTATTATTGAAATGGAATCTTACCCGCAGCTTGACTATGAACTTTTACTAGAAAAAATTTTTGGAACTGAAAGAACAATTCAGAATGAACATGAAAGATGATGCTCCAGAGTTAAAAATTGAATCTCAAACTTTGACTGACCAATTTATAGACCAAGGAACAACAGAGGAAGAACAGATCAACCCTAAATAGGCCGATATGCAACTACATTCACAACTTAACGAGATGGAGGAAATATATCTACAATCTATTGAAGAGGAACCAATCAACACAGAGGAAGAGATTACATCTCATATGCAAATTATGGAGAATCTTGATGACCAAAGGCGGATTCCAACCAAAACACCTATAATCCTAAAAGCAACAGGAATTGATTTTCAAATACGAGGCATCGAAAATGCTGACAACATGGACAAACAACGAATAACTACCATACTGATTAAGACCGATTATATAGTGCATACAATACTGGAAAAAAGAGAAGAGGACTACAATCAGACTCAATTGTGGAGAAATATGTATAACCAAACATTAAGATTTGATGAGTCAGAGGCTCTTTTGTGGAAACCTGCTTGGCACAAAAAGAAAGCTAGAATTAGGTTTAAAAATGAGAATTAAAATTTTATTTGACGGGTTAAAAAGGCTTTTAGAGATTTTGACTGAGTTAATACTATCGAGATGAAAACTATGGATTTGACTATAGGCCACACTTGGAATACTGCATCCAGTTTTGGTCACCACGATGTAAAAAAGATGTTGAGACTCTAGAAAGAGTGCAGAGAAGGGCAACAAAGATGATTAGGGGACTGGAGGCTAAAGCATCTCAGGAACGTTTGCTGGAATTGGTATGTCTAGTTTAATGAAAAGAAGGACTAGGGTGACATGATAGCAGTATTCCAATATCTCAGGGGTTGCCACAAAGAAGAAGGAGTCAAGCTATTCTCCAAGGCACCTGAGGGCAGGACAAGAAGTAATGGATGGAAACTAGTCAAGGAGAGAAGCAACCTGGAACTGAGGAGAAACTTCCTGACAGTTAGAACAATTAACCAGTGGAACAACCTGCCTCCAGAAGCGGTGAATGCTCCAATACTGGAAGTTTTTAAGAAGAGACTGGACAGCGATTTGTCCGAAATGGTATAGGGTTTCCTGCCTGAGCAGGGGGTTGGACTCGATGACCTCCAAGGTCCCTTCCAACTTTATTATTGTTATTGTTATTGTTATTGTTATTGTTATTGTTATTGTTATTGTTATTGTTATTGTTATTGTTATTGTTATTGTTATTGTTATTGTTATTGTTATTGTTATTGTTGTTATTGTTGTTGTTATTGTTGTTATTGTTATTTTTATTGTTGTTGTTATTTTTATTGTTGTTGTTGTTATTATTACCTATCTATATCTATATCTATATCTATATCTATATCCAGTGCTTTTTTTGTAAAACAAAAAGGTGCCGGAACTCACATATGTCATACAACCGCCTTGCGTACCCTACAAGGTTCCATCCAAAAAAGGTGCCGAAACTCCGTTCTGGACGTTCTATGACAAAAAAAGCCCTGTCTCTATCTCTATCTCTATCTCTATCTCTATCTCTATCTCTATCTCTATCTCTATCTCTATCTCTATCTCTATCTCTATCTCTGTCTCTATCTCTATCTCTATCTCTATCTCTATCTCTATCTCTATCTCTATCTCTATCTCTATCTCTATCTCTATCTCTATCCATATCTATCTATCTATCTATCTATCTATCTATCTATCTATCTATCTATCTATCTATCTATCTATCTATCTATCTATCTATCTATCTATCTATCTCTATACCATCTATATCTATACCATCTATATCTATACCATCTATATCTATCTATATCTATATCTATATCTATATCTATATCTATATCTATATCTATAGATAGATATAGATAGATATAGATATAGATATAGATGATATAGATATAGATATAGATGATATAGATATAGATATAGATATAGATATAGATATAGATTTAGATATAGATGCAGTTTTACAACTTAGCAAGTGAACCAGAGAAGTTCAGTCTCCCCTTCATTGGTTGCCTTAATGCAGAGACTGAGCAGCTATCAGTCAGAGAATATTTAACTGGGATTCGTGTAGAGAGGAGGGTTAGGCTATGATAGCTTGATGATAGCTTAATAATACAAAATGATGAAGAATATAAAATAAAGGAACTCTTCAAATAGGGAAAGTCCCCTTTAAATCCTAGAGGAGGAGGAGGAAAAGCAATAATATATTCATAAGAAAAGGTTTCAAATAATGTTTCAACACCAGGTCAGCCAGGAAGTGATCAAGTTTTATAGAAACAAGGCACCAAAAGTTAGAGGTGATTAAATTACCCACCAGCCTGTCTATGTGCCTCTCTTTGCCAGCTTCCTTGCAAAACTGACAAACTATATGCAGCAAGAAATTCCTGAGAATAATAAGATTATAAAGTTTTTTTTCTATCTTGTACTAAATACAACAAATGTTATCCTATACCAAAAAGGAGAAATTTAATCAACCAAGTATGAAAGTGTGATCTTGTGACAGAAGTCACATAGCTTGACATGTAGTAAACAACAAAGGAGGATTTTGTATAAAATTCTGAGCTAACTTTTACTCAGAGTACAGAGTACATTAGCCACTCACACTGGGGAAAACAGAATCCAGCTGAGGCTCAGGCCATCCGTTGTTCTCAGGGTCTCCTCCAAATTTATAAAAGTAAAATTCCACAGCTAATCACCAACCCTACATACAGGAATATTGTTAAAAGTTCAATTATCCTTTTAAAATTAGAAATGTTTAATATCAAGATATATTTGGTAGCAGCTCCTTGGTAAATTATCCCCCAATCAACTAGATTGGCCAAATCTGTTGGCCTTTTGCACCACAAGGAGGTTGATATGATTCCCCTCTTTCTCTAATGCAGGTGTGTCAAACTGCCAGCCCGCGGGCTGGACACGTCATCCGGAAGCCGCACCCACCCCATTGCCGGCAATGGCAAAACCGTCCCAATATTTTGCACGATGTCACGTGATGTCACGAGTTTGAAATGTCTGCTCTAATGGATTCCTTCTCTAGAGGAATTATGTTTGTTGGATCCTTGTTGGGACCCCATACCTGCCAGGGCTTCAGCCTTGGAGCCTCCAGTGTCTCTTGGACCTCCTTCCTTCTCCTCCAGGATCTGGACGAATATGCAGCCTTCAAGACGTGGGCCAGAGTCATAAAGATAATGTAAACAGAGTCACTGTTTACAACAAACAACCCGTTCAAGTCATCTATTGCCTCCACTGGAGTTTTTTGGGTGCATCTTTTCCGTCCCTTGACAGAAAAAAATATGCTTTGAAAAAGAACACTGAAAATTCTTCTCTTCATACTGGGAGTCTACAATGGAAAAGGGTTCAAAAGCACCATATTTTGGACTTGTTTTTTGCATAAATTCAAAGCTCCAAATACTATGAATGTATTTGTGATATCCAAGATGGTACATTATATAGTTTCCCAAAGTTGTGGTGATCCAGATTTTCTCTCCAATGGATCCTGACAAAGTGTCAAGTGTTAAATGAAAAATATGAAATGTGCTTGAAATGATAATATGTTCTGTGAAGTGAACAAAGACATTGACTTGTTTCCATTGAGAGCTGGAATCCCTGAAGGGTGCTGGATATCTAGGCGTTGAGAACTGTTGTGATATAATGACACAAATTCCATTCCTGACAAGCAAAGGAGGAAAAATCCTCAGGAAATTCTCTCCCTCCTCTGTGTCTGGAGCAAGGAGACCAATCAAGGTCCATCTGAAATGCAAGAGCACTTGGACAATTGCTGAATACTGAAACCCTTCTTTGGGGAGCATCCGGTGGAAAAAAGGGAATTTACTTTTATCACTCAGAGTCTCTGAAACAATTTTATGACTGATCTGGAAAAGCAATGAAGAACGCTGAATTATATTTGAGATTAGGCCAAGTCCAAAATATGAATTTTTAATAAATTTAATAAATTTGTTTTAATAAACATCTTAGAATAGTTTGTTGATTATACATGATTTAAAATATTAAACATAGAATATTAAGAAGACTTTATATAACAGTGGAAGATGAGAAACAAATTAAGTAAAGAATAACAATCAAAATGCAAATCATATTTATCTATCACACTACAATTTAATGCAGTTAGACTCACACGTGAAGACATTAACTGAAGTATATTGTTCCAACAAGGGCCATATTATATTTAGTTTTTGAAGATTCTCTCCTTCTATATTTCAGATTCTTTGTACAGCCATCTTTTTACTTTCTTCTCCAGTTGTAGAAGAGACAGGGAGACCATAGTTCCTCATACAATTTGTCAGCTGTATAAGCCAAGGGGTCTTTAACTGAAATTTTGTCTGTTCTTAACAGACACAATTTTGAGAGTCTGTAGGTTCCATAGTTTTCATTTTGCACCAATAAGTAATGATGTTAATTGATGTTGATCAACATGATGTTGGTTAATTGATGTTGATTAACATCAGACCAACAATCAAGAAGTAAACAATACCAAATCAAGGAACTGCCAAACAAGCTAACAGTAAACAGACTGACCCAAAAACCTCCAAGACCATTCCCACCAGTGCTTACAGGACAAGTCATTGGAATCTAAAATTGAGAGCATACCCCACTCCTTACTAGCACTGATGATCTTGCCTAGTGTGGGTAATGAAATGTCTGCAAGAAAATAACCAAGCTCAGAAAGAAACAAGAAGCCCTCATTTCAACACCGAGCTACAACTATTCTCCTTTATCAATTTGACCCTATCCCTCTATTGATGCAGCCTAGGTCTACATTAGCTTTTTTGGCAGCTGCAGCATACTGGCATCTCATATTTAAGTCATGGTCCAGTAGGACACCAAGATTTCTCTCACAGTTGCTACTGCTCAGCTAGGTACCAACTATTCTTTAACTGTGCATTTAGTATTTCTTGTCTAGCAACAGGACCTTACTTTTCTCACCACTGAATTGCATTTCATTGGATAGCTGTGTATTCCATTTGTGGGTTTCATTCTGCCAAGTTTCTGTAATGGCAACAATATCACATCTGCCCTCATATACTTGAATTTCTAATTCACCCTGTCTATTTCTCATACTCTGTGTGTTGCTGTATAGACATTTTAGTCCTTTTTAACTGACCCTGTGTTTACTTTCTACATAACCTGTTTTGTACCTGAGTTCCCCTACTTCCTTACCACCTGTTTTATTAGCACACATGGTATAGTACACACTATCAAAAGCTCGATTTTCCTTGAGAGAAAGGTTGATATTCTTACCCATACAAATATCTATGTTACAAGCACTGATTACCCTATTACTTTTAGATTTCTGGGGACAAACGTGTTCTGTATCAATTAACTCTCTGTCCCCATTGTTCAGTTTAAATGTTTCCCCAGAAAATCCATGCATTTAATGTCAAGTAACTCAGACCCTTTCTTTGATGGATGAAAACTATGCCTTTCACAATCATTTTCATGAATATGGCATTTGTTCAGCATTACCATCATTTTTCTAAGATCATGTATAAAATGTGAGCTTTCCATCAGTGCTGCACTTTTCTATTGTACAGACAACCCTTCGATTGGACACAGAGCCTCTCCTCACTTTCACAAGTATGCAGCAGAAGCCCCCAAAGCAATAGAGTTGGTATCATGAGAGAATATGACTATTTTGATACATGTTCCCATCCTAACGTTTATCCCAGATCCCAGCCATGACACCTATAAATGGACATACTGAAAGTAGCTCTTGAATTCCATAGAGAAGATATGGTTGGATCTATCATGCACCCACTACCACCCCACTCACTTTACTATATAGAGAAACACATACACAAACCTGTGGGACTTTGTAGGGACCTACAAATGTTGACATCTGAATGGAAATCTCCCTGTCAGCTGCATCAAGAAGAGTCAAAAGTTTGTCTTTCCTTCCACAGCTGTAGTTGGGAATGTTGGCTTTTCCAGTAGAGAGAATGTCCAGCAAGACTTCTGAAGTGCCAAGTGTGTTCAAATAGTTGTCATGGATATTGTAGCCAAGTGTGAGATTGCACAGGAGTTGGATATTCTTGTTGATCTCTTGAATGGTGAAAATAAAGCGTTCTATTCCTTTGGAAGTATAAGGTTGACTAGTGTAAAAAAATGTTTTGGTTAATACAAGCATCATCAACAGCAGTAATAAAATACCTTTTTTCCAATTTCATCCTCTTTATGATTATTGAGTCTGAAACCAATACTGATTGAAAACAAGAGGCAAATGATAGTCATCCATCAACATTTAATATTTGTAAATGTTGAGAAAATGGGAAGCAGGTGAGAAGCACAAATAGTTTATTATTTATAGCAGCAGTAATTTTCATCAGCAGAGTACCCACTATGCAAAATAATTCATTTTTTAAAGTACAACCATCATAAAAGGAAGAGGATATTTCATAAGTGACCCAGAAAATCTGTTCCAAAAATAAGTCATCCTCTATTCCTATAAGGATCAGGCATTGAATTTCTACTAGGAGTTATAAAAATATGGAAATGAGCTGGTCAGAGTTAACTACAACAATCACTACTCTAAACAAAAGTCATTATACAAGTCATGAATTCTAGATTCGGTATGGAGAGGAAAATAATGTGGACTTCTATCGGTATTTTTTCTGCTGCATCTTTGCATTTTGTCTCTTCCACTAAATAAGATAAAAGAGGAAACACACAGAAATCTGATCAAACACACCCTGAAATATAGGAGTAAGCAGAATAAGGAGAAAAAAATGAGAGTGTTAGAACTGCAGATAGAAGGAATACAATTTCATCAGACTGAATAACTTACAAGTGAGACTGATTATAAGGAAGCAGGTTGAAAAATAATATTTTCTGGTATAGTGTTACCGCACTGGTGACTATACCAATGAGATGGTCTCCTGGCCTGTAGTAGCTCCATGGTCTTTCTCTATCCAGGTGCACCGAATTTAGTGGGCACTTCATTCTAAGCTTCCCAGAGACTGGCAGGAACACCAGTAGCATCGGAAGCAGAAGCAGGAGGCTCATGATTCATGGAACTGAATCAATCGCCTGTTTCCAAAAAAGAGTTAGATGATTTCAAACAGAAACAAACTGAGCTTCATCTGGAAAAGAGAGAAAGGTACATTCAGCAGGACAGTCCCTGCCTTTGTCCTAAATCTTGTGCAAACCATTCTGCATCAGTAGAGGTTTTTTATCTTTTTCTGATGCAAGATCCCTTCCGTGTTGCTTCAGACTATAAAAGGCAGTCACTGGAAAAGAAGCAGTAGGCGTCTCCAAGTCTTGGATCGTGATAATTAATGTGAATGATAATTTGTCCTCCAGACCTCTTCCAGGGCTCCTTGTACAGATGGGCAGCTGGAGAAAAGGAATTTTGTGAAATGTTGCAGATATAACCCTGGAGACAATCTTCAATAATGATTGTCATCCTTCCTGTCAGGACATGTCCGGAAAGGGATGCTGGAGTAAGATGCTTCAATACCCAGGGAATTGACTTCTGCTGTCCGCCATTGCGGCAGATGGTCTCCAGAGAATGCTAGAGAAGGTAACCTGGACCTATGCAGTTTGGTGGCAGTCTCGGTTCTTGACACTTAACTCTCTAACACCATCTGCACCCTTGAACCCTGCCTAATGTTAAAAGCAGGTCTTCTTTGTGATTTTCTTTTCTATGAGATCTCCAGATATAAATCCTAATTTGGAGCTGATTTTAAAATTTGTTGTACCTGAAGTGGCATTTCATTTCCATCTGTTCTAGAAGTATATTTTTTTTTGGATGAGAGTGGACTAAGAGGCAGGAAAGTGACAGTCTAGTATTCTTGGGTAAATAGGGAGAAATTTACAGAAAGGATAAAAAAAAATATTTTCCTTGACTTTCTGTCTGCCTTCAATATTCAGGAAAGGCACTGAAATCCTTAATATTTTGAAGTTTTATAGTTTATTAAATAAAGAGTGGGGGTGAAGTCTGCAGCTGAGATGGTGGTGGTGCTCACAGCGTGGTGGATGGTGTTACCTGATTTCTTGCTAGACCCACTGAGAAACTGGTTTAGGGATATATAGTGGTCCTTTCTCTGGTGCCATGGATGCACTTGGTGGGATGGGCCCCACTTGACATTCTCATCTCTCAGGCTATCTCTCTCTCTCTCTCTCTCTCTGTCTCTCTCTCTCTCTCTCTCTCTGTCTCACATACACACACACACACACACACCCCATACATAAGTGATTTGAGGTGCAGTTGGAAGACCTATGTTCCTGCTTTATCATGGGTGATTTATTGTTGAGATTACGTTTCTATTCATCAGTGCTGATATGCTGTGCTCAATAAAGTTTTACATTAGAGATTGGAATATCTCAGCTGTGCTTACTTCACTGGGATAATCAGTTGGAATCTTGATATGCAAAGAACAGCCATCCTTCCTCCTCTCCCCTGAGGAAAAAATACATATTGACTAAAAAGGGGAATTTATCCCATCTTGTCTGGTGCCCAGACCTTGAGAGTAGACGTTGAAGGCAATAAAGTAGGACAACTTCCTCACTTTCTCTGTTCCTCACTTTAGGATGGAACTGCCTATCCCAGGGGTAGGCAACCTTGGCTCTTTTATGACTCATAGCTGGCTCAGGAATTCTGGGAGTTGAAGTCCATGAGTCATAAAAGAGCCAAGGTTGCCTACCCCTGGCCTATCCCCTCAGCAAGCTGCTCTCACTCAAACCCCCAGTTTTTGATTGAAAGCTAAGCTATACCTATCAAGTGACATTTCATCTCCATCTGTTCTCCAGATAAGAAATGTAATCTCAACAATAAATCACCCATGATAAAGCAGGAACACAGGTCTTCCAACTGCACCTCAAACCACTTATGTGTGGTGTGTGTGTGTGTGTGTGTGTGTGTGTGTGTGAGAGAGAGAGAGAGAGAGAGAGAGAGAGAGAGAGAGAGAGAGAGAGATAGCCATAGCCTGAGAGATGGGAATGTCAAATGGGACCCATCTCACCAAATGCATCCATGGCACCAGAAAAAGGACCTCTATATATCCCTAAACCAGTTTCTGGGTGGGTCTGGCAAGAAATCAGGCTACACCATCCACCATGCTGTGAGCACTACCACCATCTCAGCTGCAGACTTCACACCCACTCTTTATTTAATAAACTATGAAGCTTCAAAATATAAAGTATCTTTCCTGAATATTGAAGGAAGACAAGGAAAATAATAATTTTAAAAAATCTATCCCTCTCTAAATTTCTCCCTATTTAACCAAGACTATAGTCTACAGACTGTCACTTTCCTGCCTCTTAGTCAGCTCTCATCCCCAAAATTTTACAGATGGAAATGAAATGCCACTTCAGGCACAAAGAATTTTAAAATGAGCTCCAAATTAGGATTCATATCTGGGGATCGCATAGAAAAGAAAATCACAAAGAAGACCTGCTCTTAACATTAGGCAGGGTTCAAGGGTACAGATGGTGTTAGAGAGTTAAGTGTCAAGAACTGAGACTGCCACCCAACTGCATAGCTCTGGGTGACCTTCTCTAGCATTCTCTGGAGACCATCTGCCACAATGGCAGACAGCAGAAGTCAATTCCCTGGGTATTGAAGCATCTTACTCCAGCATCCCTTTCTGGACATGTCCTGACAGGAAGGATGACAACCATTATTGAAGAGTGTCTCCAGGGATGTATCTGCAACATTTCACAAAAAATCCTTTTCTCCAGCTGCCCCTCTGTACATGAAGCCCTGGAAGAGGTCCAAAGGACAAATTATCACTCACAGTAATCATCACGATCCCAGACTTTGAGACATCTACTGTTACTTTTCCAGTGACTGTCTTTGATAGTCTGAAGCAACATGGAAGGGATCTTGCATCAGAAAAAGATTAAAAGCCTCTATCGATGCTGAATGGTTTGCACAAGATTTAGGACACAGGCAGGGACTGTCCTGCTGAATGTACCTTTCTCTCTTTTCCAGATGAAGCTTGGTTTGTTTCTGTTTGAATAAGAAAAGCCACTGGATATTCCATTTTCTGAGAGTGCTTTGAAATCATCTAACTCTTCTTTGGAAACAAGCGATTGATTCATCTCCATGAATTATGGGCTTCCTGCTTCTGCTTGCGATGCTACTGGTGTCCCAGCTAGTCTCTGGGAAGCTTAGAATGAAATGTCCATTGAATTCGGTGCATGAGGATAGAAAAAGACCATGGAGCTACTACAGGCCCGGAGACCATCTCATTGGTATAGTCACCAGTGCAGTAACACAATACCAGAAAATATTATTTTTCAACCTGCTTCCTTGCAGTCAGTCTGACTTGTAAGTTATTCAGTGTGATGAAATTGTATTCCTTCCACCTGCAGTTCTAACACTCTCATTCTTTTCTCCTTATTCTGCTTACTCCTATATTTTAGGAACTGATTAATTTTGTTGATTGATCACATTTCTGTGGGTTTCTTTTTGTCTTACTTAGTGGAAGAGACACAAATACAAAGATGGATCAGAAAAAAATACCAGAAAGAAGTCCACGTTATTTTCATCTCCATATCTAATCTAAAATTTATAACTTGAATAATGACTTTTGTTTAAAGTAGCGATGGTTGTAGTTAATCCTGACCAGCTCATTTCCATATTTTTTTATAATTGCTCATTGATATTCAATGCCTGATCCTTATAGGAATAGAGGATGACTTGTTTTCAGAACAGCTTTTCTGGGTCACTTATGAAATATCCTCTTCCCTTTATGACGGTTGTACTTTAAAAAATGAATTATTTTGCATAGTGGGTACTCTGCTGATGAAAATTACTGCTGCTATAAATAATAAACTATTGGTGATTCTTACTTGCTTCCCATTTTCTCAACATTTACAAATATTGAATGTTGATGGGTGACTATCATTTGCCTCTTGTTTTCAATCAGTATTGCCTTCAGATTCAACAGTCATAAAGAGGATGAAATTGGAAAAAAATGTATTTTATTACTGCTGTTGATGATTCTTATATTAACCAAAACATATTTTTACACTAGTGAACCTTATACTTTCAAAGGAATAGAACGCTTTATTTTCACCATTCAAGTGATCAACAAGAATATCGAGCTTCTGTGCAATCTCACCCTTGGCTACAATATCCATGACAACTATTTGAACACACTTGGCACTTCAGAAGTCTTGCTGGACATGCTCTCTACCGGAAAAGCCAATGTTCCCAACTACAGCTGTGGAAGGAAAGACAACATTTTGGCTCTTCTTGATGCAGCTGACAGGGAGATTTCCATCCAGATGTCAACATTAGTAGGCACCTACAAAGTCCCACAGGTTTGTGTATATGTTTGTCTATATAGTAAAGTGAGTGGGGTGGTAGTGGGTGCATGATAGATCCAACCATATCTTCTCTATGGAATTCAAGAGTTGCTTTCACTATGTCCATTTATAGGTGTCATGGCTGGGAACTGGGATACACATTAGGATGGGAGCATGTATCAAAACAGTCATATTCTCTCATGATACCAACTCTATTGCTTTGGGGGCTTGTGCTGCAAAGTCGTGAAGATGAGAAGCTTTGTGTCTAATCAAAAGATCATCTGTACAACAAAAAATGGAAAGTTTCCATTTTGTACATGATCTTAGAAAAGTGATTGTAATGCTGGACAAATGCCATATTCATGAAAATAATTGTGAAAGATATGGTTTGCATTCATCAAAGAAAGAGACTGAGTTACTTGACATTAAATTCATAGATTTTCTGGAGAAACATTTAAATTAAACAATGGGGACAAAGAGTTAATTGATACAGAACAATTTTGTCCCCAGCAATCTAAAATTGATAGGGTAATCAATGCTTGTATAACATAGATGTTTGTGTGGGTAAGAATATCAACCTTGCTGTCAAGGAAAATCAAGCTTTTGAAAGTGTGTGCACTAATAAAACAGGTGGTAAGTAAGTAGGGGAACTCTGGCGCAAAACAGGCTATGTAGAAAGTAAACACAAGGTCAGTTAAAAAGGACTCAAATGTCCATACACCAACACACAGAATATGAGAAATAGACTGGGTGAATTAGAAGTTCAAGTAAATGAGGGCAGATATGTTATTGTTGCCATTACAGAAAGTTGGTGGGATGAAACTCACAAATGGAATATGCATCTATCCAATGAAATGCAATTCAGTGGTGAGAAAAGTAAGGTCCTGTTCCTAGACAAACAATACTAAATGCACAGTTATAGAATAGTTGATACCTAGCTGAGCAGTAGCTCAGAGAGAAATCTGTGAGAGAAATCTAGGTGTCCTACTGGACCATGACTTAAATATGAGACATTGATATGGTGTAGCTACCAAAAAAGCCAATGCAGACCTAGGCTGCATCAATAGGTCAAATTGATAAAAAGAGAATATTTGTAGCTCAGTGTTGAAATGAAGGTTTCTTGTTGCTTTCTGATCTTGGTTATTTTCTTGCAGACATTTTATTACCCAAACTAGGTAAGATCATCAGTGCTAGTAAGGAGTGGAATATGCTCTCAATATACAGTAACAACAAGCCTTGGTTCACAGCTAAACTCAAGCAACTACATTGTGTCAAAGAGGAAGCCTACAGGAAAAAAAAATAGAATGCTGTACAATTAGGCCAGAAATGTATTTATAAGGGAGATCATAGCAGCAAATAGAAGCTACTCTGAAAATCTAAGGAATCAGTTCTCAACAAATGAATCAGCAAATATGTGGAAAACTCTTAAAAATATCACTAGCTATAGCAAACCTCCTCTCCATGCTGAAGTAAATCGACAACTGGCAGATGACCTGAATGTGTTTTATTGTAGGTTTGAGAAGAAACCACTGTCACCTATCTCCACCATCCCCATCTCAGATACCTCAACAACAGCCATACCTCCTACAACTGACCCCATCCCCTTGGGCCCCCCACCTCTGGTGATCACAGAAAAAAGATGTGTGAGATCTATTTCTCAGAAAAAAGCCTGGAAAAGTACCAGGCCCAGACAAGATAATTCCTTCTTGCTTGAAAGCTTGTGCTGACCAATTGGCCCCCATCTTCACCTGCATCTTTAATTAATCTCTAGACATATGCTACATTCCTTCTTGCTTCAAATACTCTACTCTCATCCCAGTTCCATCAAAGAACGGAACGACTACAGACTGGTTGCTCTGACATCCATAGTTATGAAATTAGTGCTGGCCCACCTGAAAAACTACCATGGATCTACTGTTAGACCCCTTGCAGTTTGCCTACCGAGCAAAGATCAGCAGATGATGCTGTTAATATGGCTTTGTACTACATTCTACAACATCTTGAATCTCCAAAGTACTATGCAAGGGTCCTTTTTGTAGATTTCAGCTTGGTATTTAATACCATCATTCCAGATATTCTTCTCACTAAACTAATTCAGCTAGCCATGCCTGACCACACCTGTAAGTGGATCATAAGCTATCTAAAAGACAGGAAGCAGCAAGTGAAGCTAGGCAAAATCACATCAGATACCTGTTCAATTAGCACAAGGGCCTCCCAGTGCTGTGTGCTCTTTCCATTTCTCTTTATATACCAATCACTGCATCTCAAAAGATCCCTCTGTTAAAGTACTGAGGTTTGAAGATGATACAACAGTGATAGGCCTCATTTGAGACAACAATGAATCAGCATACAGATGAGGTTGAGCAACTAGCCTTGTGGTGCGGCTGGAACAATCTTGAACTGAACACACTCAAAACTGTAGAAATGATAGTAGACTTTAGGAGAAACCCTACTATTCTACAACCTCTTACAATACTGTATGAACAGTAGAGACCTTCAAGTTTCTAGGTTCTATAATATCTCAAGATTTAAAATGGACACCTAACATCAAAAATGTCATCAAAAAAGCACAACAAAGAATGTTCTTCCTGCGCCAACTCAGAAAACTCAGACTGCCCAAGGAGTTGCTGATACAGTTCTGCAAAGGAATTGTTGAATGTGTCATTTGCACCTCTATAACTGTCTGGTTTAGAACTGCAACCAAACAAGACAGACATAGACTTCAACGAATAGTTAGAACTGCAGAAAAAACAATTGCTTTTTTTTATAAGAAAATTTTATTGATTTTCTGGTTTTACATTTAAATATTTTAAAAGCAATGTGGTGGCTGAGTTAATCGATAATTCAATAACATGCAAGTATCTTTAGTATAGATCTCAAACTATTACATTGAATATTTCCTCTCTTTTCCCCTTAATATTTACTGTCTGATATTTAAACAAATATAATTCTTATTATATCGATTAAATAAAAATAACTTTCTTACATTTATCAATAATTTTTAGTTTATACACATCCTAGTTATTTTAACATTCATTCTCTATAGACAATCAATGTCCTAATTAGTTTTTCCCAATTTTTAGTTTCCCATTAATATTTAAATTTAACATTTAATATTTATAATTTCCAAGTTTTAAATAACCCCAATTCCCTTTATCACAATTCACCACAAGATCTAATGTTCAGGATACACGTCTTATCTATTTGAATTCTCACCATCTTACATCAACTAATTAATAATACAATATAACATTCTTATTTTCTATTAATTTCTAAATAAATTTAGTAACCAAAATTTCTCTTATTTCAACATTTAATACTTCCTCTCTTTTTCTCTTGATATCTACTCTCATATTTAAACTAATAGTTTTTATTACTACAGCGAAGTAAAAACATTTATTACATTCATCAATAGATTTTTTGCTTATATATGTCTTAATTACCTTTATATTTAACCTTTATAAGCAAATCAATATTCAAATTTAACTGTTAATATTTATACTTCCAAGTTTTAAATGACCAAAGTTTTCTTTATCTCAACTCATAACAATATCTAGTATTGAAAGTATTTAAAAATGTATTTTAAAGTTTTATTTAATGGGATTAAAAAGGCTTTGATTTTTTGACTGACTTAATAACTAATGGAGCACGTGAAATTTTTAAGAGGATACCCTTTGTAATATTACTTTGTTTTAGATATGATAAGTATTGGAGAAGTAAACTTTATCTACTGGTTTAAAAATTTTTTTATAGATATAGAGGCATTGCTAGAATATATATTTAAATTAGATAGAAATTTATTTGTTGGCCTGATATTTTTATTTTAAGAGAATTATTTGGAAATAAAAGGAGAATAAGAGGGATGGGTGATAAGAGAAAAAATGGTATCAATGAAGAAGATATGGGAATGTTGTTGCGAGAACAATATACCAGATATAAGTATGTAAAAAAAAAAAAAAAGGGCACCCGAAGTGTTAATAATATGTCTATTTAAGGCTAATTGAAATATAGTAATTGTAAGTTAGTAAAGCTTAAAAACAGGATCGGGACTTTTAGAATTGAAATGTAACTGATATTTGATAGGATTGTTTGAAGCTTATATAGAATTTATTAATTTGAATATGTAAGATTAAATGAGGGAATTAGAGAGGGAAGTTTAAATGATTTGATTTGAGTTATATATCTATGATTGTCTTTCTTTTTTTGGATGTTTAATATACCCACCTCCATGGTGGTTCCTAAGCACCTTAATGTAACCCCTGTACCCCTATAAAATCTAATAAAATATATTTTTTTTAAAAAAAGAAAGTACACATCTTATCTATTTGAGCATGTTCTATTTTAATTCTCACTGATAAGTCATAACCCCAATTTTCTTCAGTCTTATTCTAGCTTTATTTCTTTGCCAAGTCATCTTCCATATCTGTGCTTTTAAATCATCAAATAAATCTCCCTGTATTGTTATGTATGTTGTTTGAAGTAGAAAAAGCCATCCAGTCACCTTTTTTTAAAAGGACTAACAAATCGCCTCTCTATTTTTCCATCTCAACGTAGTTGTCCTGAACTGTTTATCTTCTCTTCAGTCTGTTCTTCTTTTTGATCCTCAGGTTTCTTCTGATTTATATTGGAAGTCTTTTCCCTTTTCCATGTTGTCAGTCCCTTTTCTGGGTTTTCCATTAACGGTGTTTGTTGATCAGTTGAATCTTCTGTCATAGTATTTAATTGTTCCACTTTTTCTATTATATTCTATGTAGTTTATTTTTTAGTTGTAATCAAAGTTTGGGTTCATATATCTGGGCTGGCATCTTGTTCTTTACTGTAACTTCTTATTTCATCAGTAGCTGTAAGAATAGTTTCATGAATAGTTTCATGAAATAGTTTCATGAATAGTTTCATGAATATTTTCCTGATCTTCATCCATGTTCTCTTAGTAGTGTAGTAAGTTAAAAGCTTTACAATCAGAGAATGCAAAAAATATATATTTGTCACTGAGTATGGAACACAGCTGAGCTTCTCACAGCTGATATCTGTCAAGATTACAAAAGTCTTATCTATGGTCTGGGCTACAGGCCAAGTCTCTTTTAAGCAATAACAAGTTGTAATATCAGGTTTAGCCACAACATGTCACCCATAACATTTAGAGTTTTCTTTTAAGTCCAACATTTTTGTAATCTTTTCAATTTTACTTCTTTTTTGTAAGTAAAAACCCAGATCTTCAGTAAGAATAAAAAAACTTTTAATTCACAAACTTTAAAAAGATAAAAATCCAATTAGGAACACGTTATTCTTGCAACGTTTTAAACTCCCCTGGATAGTCAGTCGCCACTGTTTTTAGAGGGTGGGATAGAATCTCCCTTCCATCTCTACAGGGGGGAAAGTACTTTGAGCATCTTATGCAGGTAGAAAAAAATTGTTGTTGTTGTTAGTTGCGAAGTCGTGTCCGACCCATCGCGACCCCATGGACAACGTTCCTCCAGGCCTTCCTGTCCTCTACCATCTTCTGGAGTCCATTTAAGCTCACGCCTACTGCTTCAGTGACTCCATCCAGCCACCTCATTCTCTGTCGTCCCCTTCTTCTGTTGCCCTCAATCTTTCCCAGCATTAGGCTCTTCTCCAGTGAGTCCTTCCTTCTCATTAGGTGGCCAAAGTACTTGAGTTTCAACTTCAGGATCTGGCCTTCTAAAGAGCAGTCAGGTTGATCTCCTCTAGGACTGACCGGTTTGATCACCTTGCAGTCGAGGGGACTCGCAGGAGTCTTCTCCAGCACCATAGTTCAAAGGCCTCAATTCTTTTGCGCTCAGCCTTTCTTATGGTCCAACTTTCACAGCCATACATTGCAACTGGGAAAACCATGGCCTTGACTATACGTACTTTTGTTGGCAGGGTGATGTCTCTGCTTTTTAGTATGCTGTCTAAATTTGCCATAGCTTTCCTCCCCAGGAGCAAGCGTCTTTTAATTTCTAGGCTGCAGTCCCCATCTGTGGTGATCTTAGAGCCCAGGAAGATAAAATCTGTCACTACCTCCATTTCTTCCCCATCTATTTGCCAGGAATTGAGAGGGCTGGATGCCATGATTTTGGTTTTCTTAATGTTGAGTTTCAAGCCAACTTTTGCACTCTCCTTCTTCACCCGCATCAAGAGGCTCTTTAGTTCCTCTTCACTTTCTGCCATTAGAGTGGTATCATCTGCATATCTTAGGTTGTTGATATTTCTCCCGGCAATCTTAATTCCAACTTTTGATTCATCTAGCCCTGCCTTTCTCATGATGTGCTCTGCATATAAGTTAAATAGGCAGGGCGACAGAATACAGCCTTGCCGGACTCCTTTCCCAATTTTGAACCAATCAGTGGTTCCTGTGTCCAGTTCTCACTGTTGCTTCTTGACCCGCATATAGGTTTCTCAAGAGACAAATAAGATGGTCTGGTACTCCCATCTCTTTAAGAACTTGCCACAATTTGTTGTGATCCACACAATCAAAGGCTTTAGCATAGTCAATGAAGCAGAAGTAGATGTTTTTCTGGAAACTCCCTAGCTTTCTCCATGATCCAGCGTATGTTGGCAATTTGATCTCTAGTTCCTCTGCCTCTTCAAAATCCTGCCTGTACTTCTGGAAGTTCTCGATCCACATACTGCTGGAGTCTAGCTTGTAGTATTTTAAGCATAACTTTACTTGCATGTGAAATGAGTGCAATGGTGCGATAGTTTGAACATTCTTTGGCATTGCCTTTCTTTGGAATTGGAATGTAAACTGACCTTTTCCAATCCTGTGGCCACTGTTGAGTTTTCCAAATTTGCTGGCAAATTAAGTGTAGCACTTTTACTGCATCATCTTTTAAGATTTTGAATAGCTCAGCTGGAATACTGTCACCTCCACTAGCTTTGTTGTTGCTCAGCTTTCCTAAGGCCCATTTCACTTCACATTCTAGGATGTCTGGCTCGAGGTCAGTGACCACCCTATGTGGTTATCAGGGATGCTAAGCTCGTTCTTGTATAGTTCTTCTGTGTAATTTTGCCACCTCTTCTTAATCTCTTCTGCCTCTGTTAGGTCCCTGCCATTTTGGTCCTTTATCATGCCCATCTTTGCATGAAACGTTCCCTTCATATCTCCAATTTTCTTGAAGAGATCTCTGGTTCTCCCTATTCTATTGTTCTCTTCTATTTCTTTGCACTGTTCATTTAAGAAGGCATTCTTATCTCTTCTAGCTATTCTCTGGAATTCTGCATTCAATTGGGTGTATCTTTCTTTTTCTCCCTTGCCTTTCGCTTCCTTTCTTTCCTCAGCTATTTGCAAAGCTTCCTCAGACAGCCATTTTGCTTTCTTGCATTTCTTTTTCTTTGGGATGATTTTAGTTGCTACCTCTTGTACAATATTGCGAACCTCCGTCCATAGTTCTTCAGGCACTCTGTCTATCAGATCTAATTGCTTAAATCTATTTGTCACCTCTACTGTATATTCATCAGGGATATGATTTAGTTCATACTTGAGTGGCCTAGTGTTTTTCCCTACTTTCTTCAATTTAAGCCTAAATTTTGCAACGAGAAGGTCATGATCTGAGCCACAGTCAGCTCCTGGTTTTGTTTTTACTGACTGTATAGAGCTTCTCCATCTTTGGCTGCAGAGCACATAGTCAATCTGATTTCTGTGTTGACCGTCTGGTGATGTCCAGGTGTAGAGACGTCTCTTGGGTTGTTGGAAAAGAGTGTTTGCTATGACCATCGTATTCTCTTGACAAAATTCTATCAGCCTGTGCCCTGCTTCATTTTGTATTCCAAGGCCAAACTTGCCTGTTATTCCGTTTATCTTTTGGCTTCCTACTTTAGCATTCCAATCCCCCATGATGATAAGGACATCATTTTTTGGTGTTGATTCTATAAGGTGCTGTAGGGCTTCATAGAACCGGTCAATTTCATCCTCTTCAGCACCAGTGGTTGGGGCATAGACTTGGATTACTGTGATATTGAATGGCTTGCCTTGGATTCGCACTGAGATCATTCTGTCATTTTGGGGATTGTATCCCAGTATTGCTTTTCCTACTCTTTTATTGACCATGAAGGCTACTCCATTTCTTCTGAGGGATTCTTGCCCGCAGTAGTATACCTGATGGTCCTCTGAATTAAATTCACCCATTCCTGTCCATTTTAGTTCGCTGATTCCTAAGATGTCGATGTTCAGTCTTGTCATCTCTTGTTTGACCACGTCCAGTTTGCCTTGATTCATGGATCTTACATTCCAGGTTCCTATGGAGAAAAAAATCTTTACAGCATCGGACTTTCCTTTCACCACCAGATGCATCCACAGCTGAGCGTCCTTTCGGCTTTGGCCCAGTCACTTCACTCTTTCTGGCGCTACTAGTACTAGCCCTCTGCTCTTCCCCAGTAGCATATTGGACACCTTCCGACCTGAGGGGCTCATCTTCCAGCGTCATATCTTTTTGCCTTTTAGTACTGTCCATGGGTTTTCATGGCAAAGATACTGGAGTGGGTTGCCATTTCCTTCTCCAGTGGATCACATTTTGTCAGAACTCTCTGCTATGACCTGTCCGTCTTGGGTGGCCCTGCACGGCATAGCTCATAACTTCATTGAGTTACGCAAGCCCCTTCGCCACGACAAGGCAGTAATCCATGAAGGAGGTAGAAAAAAAATAGTTAGGATTTAAGAGAGGTAGATTTCACCCAATCTCATCCGCGCTGCTTCATAGTTGCCTGATGGTAAATTTGACTTCGGCTGTCTGCAGCCTAGTGACGAGCCATATTTCTATGGCCGGTCTTTCGTCCGCCGGTTTGGAGGGCTGCCCCGGATTGAGCAGAAGGGCTACTGCCCTCCCGCGATCAAGCGGGTATCCCCTCCTTGCTGGTCGCCCCTACAGGGTGACTTTCGACCCTTTTCAGGGTGCCCCAGTAATGCGAAATCGGACATGGAAGACGGAACTCGCCTGCCAAACATCCGTGGTGGCCGCGTCGGCAAACCGGAAGTCAGAAAAAACAATTGCTATCAACCTACCTTCCATTGAGAACCTGTATACTGGGCTTCCGGTTCCGTATCGCGGCGCTAGCGGACAGCGGGGAGAGTCGTCTCTTCGCCATCCGGTTTCCCTTTGCCTGTAGACTCTGGACAGGGTCGAAAGTTGCTGTGGAGGGGCGACCACAGTTGAGGAGGACCCTCGTTAGACCACAGAAGGGTGGCAGTGCCTTCCACGGTCCGAGGCAGCTCCTTAGGACCGACGAAGAAAAGATTGGCGATTAACATGGCCGATCACTTAGCCGTACTAGCCAAAAGCCAGAAGAACAACTAAGCACAAAGAACCACCATGGAAGATCCGGGTGAGACCCTTCCTTGCCTTTCTTTACCCTAACTACCTTCCTGTGAAAAGCCCCTGGAATTATTTCCCTCCCTTTAATAGAGCGATGTTTGCCTACTTGGGAAGATAAGCTTTGGAAACAAAAGGAAAGAATAATTAATTTTAAAGACTGTTTCTATTTTTGGATAGTTTGGGGTCCCAAAAAATCCCTATTACAGAATTTTATTATTCTATCTACTTATTAAGTTGGAAAACATTGTTTTTTGCTTCTTTTTTTAACTGGATAAAACTTTATTGGCGTCTGGAAAAAGATTCCATAGCCTACTGGGGACATCCTGTGGCGAAATCTGGCACTGCAACTGAATTTTTTCTCTTTGATTTAGAGGCTGGGGTTGACCTTCAAATTATCATAAAAGGGAAAAGATAAAGAATTGGAAACAGCTGGGTGGTGAAACCAACTGCTAGAAATTGTGGAGGTGGACACTGGCTGACTGTTATTAAACATAGCCTCCACTAAAAGACTAAAAGATTATTTTTAATCACCATAGAAATGGAGGAACTTTACCCACAACTTAACTATAATCTCATACTGGAAAAAATCCTTGAAGCTACTGAGCAAATGAACTCCAGAATGAAAGCTAAAGATGTTATTCCAGAACCACAAATTGAACCCCAAACTTTAACTGAACAACTTACAGGCCAAGAAATAGCAGAGGAGGAACAAATCAATATCAAAGAGGACTTTATACAACACTACATACAACCTAATGAGATGGAGGAACCTTATCCACATCTTAATTATATACTTATACTAGAAAAAAAATTGAAGCTACTGAACAAATGAATTCCAGAATGAAAGCCAAAGATGCTGCCCCAAAACCACAAACTGAATTCCAGACTCCAACTGACCATCCTATAAGCCAGAAAACAACAGAAGAGGAACAAACCAACATTAAAGAGGACTTTACACAATACTATGTACAACCCATTGAGAATTTTGATGATCAAAGAGTGACTTCAATTAAAGCACATGTAAGTTCAAAAGCAACAGGAAACAGGAACTGACTTGCAAACACGATGTATTGAGAACTGTGACAACTTTGACAACCAATTACTAACCACAACACTGGATATAATCGATTATGCTACTCAGATGATATTGGAAGAAGGAGAAGAGGAGCAAGACCAGACTGAATTGATGATAAACATGCCTAACCAAACATTGAGATTTAAATTATTAGGGCAACAACTGAATAATTACAAAGGAACCAGTTCCTTTGAAAAATTGATAACTGGATGCTCTCCCTTGATTCAAATGATATGTGTAGGAATGAAGGGAGACCTATCTGATGATATAGAGGCTCTGTTATGGAAACCCGCTTGGCACAAAAAGAAAGCCAGACTTAGATTTAAAAATGGGATTTAAAATTCCACTTAATGGGTTAAAAAGGTTTTTTAGAGATATTGATTGATTTAATATTTAAGATTTAGATTTATAATGGAGATGAAAATTCATTATTAGATTATAGTTTGGAATTGTAATATGGAAAAGGTTTTGAGATAATGGAAGTTACTATATCAGTAAATGAGGAGTTATTAGGACAAGAAATAGAATATACATGTGAAATAGAGTAAGAATGTAATTTTTGGAATAATATGTCTATTTCAGATATGATAATCATTTTGTAATGGAATGAGAATAAGGAAATGGATTGTGACAATGGAAGATATGGTATCAGTAAATGAGGAGCTATTAGGATAAGAAATAGAATATATTTGGGAAAAGTAAGAATGTAACTTTTGGAACAACATGTTTCTTTTAGATATCATAATTATTATGTTATGAAATGAGGGAAATTAGGGTTACCCGAAGTGTAAACAATATGCTTATTTAAGGCTAAACTGGAATATGGTAATTTGAATTAAATAAAGCTTAAAAACAGGACTTGGATTTGTATAAGTAAAATGTTATTGATAAATGCATTGATTGATTGAGCTCTATTTAGAAATGTATTAATTAAGGGAAATAGAGAGGGAACCTTTAAGGAGTTAACCTGAGGTATATATGTATGACTTTGTTATTGGATAATTGATTACCCCATCACCATGTTGTTTCCTAAGCACTTGGATATAAAAATTGAAAAATTAATAAAACTTGTTTAAAAAAAGAGAGAGAGAGAACCTATATACTGCACGAGCAAGAAAGAGGGCTGTGAAAATATCTATAGACCTCTCACATCCAGGACATAAACTATTTCAACTTCTTCCCTCAAGATGACACTATAGGGCATTGCACACCAAAAGAACTAGACATAAGGAAAGTTGTTTTCCCCATGTCATTATTCTGCTTAACAACTAATTCCTACAACACTATCAATATACTTAGTAAAGCTGTATTGCTATGGTACTCCTCATCTTTCCTATTACCTATCCTTATCTTCTTATTACTATAACTTTACTGTTTATATCTTACAATATATATTAGGGGTTTTTTAGTATCCTAGTATGATTTATGTTGTTTGCTTAGCTAGTACTCTATGACTATCATTAAGTGTTGCCTCTTATGATTTATGATGAATGTATTTTCATGTTGTATATGATCATGATTATCACTATTATTTGTATGTACACTGAGAGCTTATGCACCTGAGACAAATTCCTTGTGTGTCCAATCACACTTGGGCAATAAGGAATTCTATTCTCTCAGCTTATACAACTGACAAATTATATGAGAAACTATGGTCTCCCTGTCTCTTGTACAACTGGAGAAGAAAGTAAAAAGATAGCTGTACAAAGAATCTGAAATATAAAGGCAGAGAAAGTTGTAGCAGTCTTCAAAAACTAAATATAATATGGCCCTTTATTGAAACAATATACTTAAGTTAACATCTGCACATGTGAGTCTAACTGCATTAAATTTTAGGGGTGATAGAGAAATACGATTTGCATTTTGATTATTATTCTTTTTTAAATTTTTCTGATGTTCCATTTTTATATAAAGTCTTCTTAATATTCTGTGTTTAATATTTTAAACAATGACCAATCAACAAACTATTCTAAGATGTTTATCAAAACAAAGTTAGATTTATTAAAAACTCATATTTTGGACTTGGCCTGATCTCAAATATAATACAGCGTTCTTCATTGCTTTTCCAGATCAGTCATAGAATTGTTTCAGAGACTCTGAGTGATAAAAGTAAATTCCCTTTTTTCCACCAGATGCTCCCTAAAGAAGGGTTTCAGTATTCAGCAATTGTCCAAGTGCTCTTGCATTTCAGATGGACCTTGATTGGTCTCCTTGCTCCAGACACAGAGGAGGGAGAGAATTTCCTGAGGATTTTTCCTCCTTTGCTTGTCAGGAATGGAATTTGTGTCGTTATATCACAACGATTCTCAATGACTGGACATCCAGCACCCTTCAGGGATTCCAGCTCTCAATGGAAACAAGTCAATGTCTTTGTTCACTTCACAGAACATATTATTGTTTCAAGCACATTTCATATTTTTCATCTAACACTTGACACTTTGTCAGGACCCATTGGACAGAAAATCTGGATCACCACAACTTTGGGAAACTATATAATGACTCATCATGGATATCACAAATACATCCATAGTATTTGGAGCTTTGAATTTATGCAAAAAACAAATCCAAAATATGGTGCTTTTGAACCCTTTTCCATTATAGACTCCCAGTATGAAGAGAAGAATTTTCAGTGTTCTTTTTCAAAGCATGTTTTTTCTGTCAAAGGCCGGAAAAGGTGCACCCAAAAAACTCCAGTGGTGGCAGAAGATGACTTGAATGGGTTGTTTGTTGTAAACAGTGACTCTGTTTACATTATCTTTATGACTCTGGCCCATGTCTTGAAGGCTGCATATTCGTCCAGATCCTGGAGGAGAAAGAAGGAGGCCCAAGAGACACTGGAGGCTCCAAAGCTGCAGCCATGGCAGGTATGGGGTCCCAACAAGGATCCAGGAAACTAAATTCCTCTGGAGAAGGAATCCATTATAGAAAGAGGGGAATCATATCAACCTCCTTGTGCTGCAAAAGGCCAACAGATTTTGCCAATCTAGTTGCTGGGGGGGGGAATTTACCAAGGAGCTGATACCAGATATGTTTTGATATTAAACACTTCTAATTTTAAAAGGGAGATTGCACTTTTAATAATATTTCTGTATGTATGTTTGGTGATTAGCTGTAGAATTTTACTTTTAGAAATTTGGAGGAGACCCTGAGAACAACTGATGGCCTAAGCTTCAGCTGGGTTCTATTTTCCCCAGTGTGAGTGGCTAATGAATCCTGCTGGAATGAGGAAGGCAACTTTCAGCTGCTTACTCCTGCAGAAATAGAGCCTCATGCTTGAGACAGAGAACCATTTCAAGTACTCTGAGCAAAAGTTAGCTCAGAACTTTATACAAAATCCTCCTTTGTTGTTTACAGCATGTCAACCTATCTGATGTCTGTCACAAGATCACACTTTCACACTTGGTTGATTACATTTGTCCTTTTTGGTACAGGATTACATTTTTTGTATTTAGTACAAGATAGAAAAAAAAGTTTCTAATCTTATTATTCTCAGGAATTTCTTGCTGCATGTAGTTTGTCAGTTTTGCAAGAAAGCTGGCAAAGAGGGGCACATAGACAGGCTGGTGGGCAATTTAATCAACTCTAACTTTTGGTGCCTTGTTTCTAGATAACTTGGTCACTTCCTGACTGACATGGTGTTGGAACATTATTTGAAACCTTTTCTTGCTTTTCCAACTCCTCCTCTAGGATTTAAAGGGGACTTTCCCTATTTGAAGGATTCCTTTATTTTATATTCTTCATCATTTTGTATTCTTAAGCTGTAATCAAGCTATCATAGCCTAAACCTCCTCTCTACAGAAATCCCAGTTAAATATTCTCTGACTGATAGCTGCTCAGTCTCTGCATTAAGCCAACCAGTAAAGGGGAGGCTGAACTTCTTTGATTCACTTGCTAAGTTGTAAAACTGCTCCTCTCCTTAGGATATTTTTCTTTTATTTCAGCCAGAATATCATCACTGAGTTCATTTTACCATGCTTCACACTCTGGTATAATTGTGAACAGATCTTAAGCTTCTGTGTAACATCTTTCAGTTTTGGGAAGAGTGCCACATTCTTCCCTTCTCCAATAACGACACTCTGATAGAAAATGTGCTCCCAGACTCCTGATTTTCAGCTCCTGTAGATCCACACGGATCTTCTCCTTCTGGTCTTTCCTCGGGGCTAAACCAGTGCCTTTGACTTCTTCCTTGACATAATTGTCCTTCCATAAAGCTGATCCAGGTTTTCTGAAATGTCTTCTCCAAGCATGGTGCCTGCAAGGAGAGCTGATACTTGAGTTGGGGTCTCCCCAAACTAAATGTTCACTTTCTGAGATTCTCATGGATGCATTTGCTTTCTTTCCATGAGCATCTCACTGCTGCCTCACATTTAGTTTGCCATCATCTATTATTTTGATATCATTTTCACAAATCTTCTTATCAAGTTTGATCATTCTTTTTCAGTGCATCACTGAACTTCTTGTAAAAAATGTTATAATCCTTGTTGCTGAAAATTAGACATTTTCCTACTGGAGTTTACTCATGCACCTCTATCAGGAAATCACTTTTTGTGGATAGAAACTTGATATTTTTAGAAAAAGATCAAATTAGCTTTATCTAAGAATTGGTACAAATCTTAGACAAAATAATACTCTACTGTTAATGATGATACAGAAAAATAGATTAATTATTATTTATAACTACCTAGTTTTATCAGAAATTTTAAAAAGATTAAATATTATTTGAGTTTTTATCCAGTTAAATATCATACTATCCATCTATTAGTTAACTTGGTTCCTAAACATCACATACCAAAATCATTTGCTAGTACAGGTGGTCATTGACTTTTGACCACAGTTGAGCCCAAAATTTCTGTTATTAAGTGGGACAATTGTTAAGTGAATTTTGTCCCATTTTATGACCTCTCTTGCCACAGTTGCCAAGTGAATCACTGCAGTTGTTAAGTTAGTAACAGGGTTGTTAACTGAGTCTACAATAGCTTCCCTATTGACTTTGCTTGTCAGAAGATCACAAAAGAGGATCACAGGATCCTGGGACACTACAACCATCATAAATATGAACCAGTTGCCCAGCATCTGAATTTCAATCATGTGACCATGGGGATGCTGCAATGGTCATGAGTGTGAACATTTCTCATAAGTCACTTTTTTCAGGGACGTTGTAACTTTGAACAGTCACTAAATGAACTGTTGTAAGCGGAGAACTATCTGTGTTTTGCTGAAATCAGGTTACATCACCAGCATTCCCATCAACTATTAAGGAACTGTAATGATAGGCAAGAATAACTTTGAGGAGAAGGAGAAGATTACCTGCCCAGGGAGTGATCAGATAAAGAGTGGGATTCTGCAGCTGCTTAACAGCCAGCAAAAGAAACTCAGAAACAATCCTCCCTAAATTCTCAGGCTGTAAAATGAATTGGTGGGAGATTTGTAATTTTAGACTTGCAAGATTCTCTTAATAGGACTCCAATAAAGTAGAAGTAGCTCCTGTGGTCATATTTCCTATTCACTTAAAAAAAATCCATGCTTTTGGGTAATTGATTTTTATTTTCAAGGAGTTTATGAAGAATCTCTTTTTTGCTGTTGTTCAATTTATTTGATACCTGCTGTAGAATGTTCCCTATAATTGATCGTGTTTGCACATTAGAAAAAAATTGTAGAAGAAAGAGTCATGCATGAAATTACCAGGTGGGATAACAAACCAAGATTTCTGCTTTTGAAATTCCGGGATGTTTCCATTCTAGTTCCATCCCTTTCTAGAGAAGAATGAGTTCTACAATCTTTCCCAATGGAATCTTTACCTGGACCATAATGGAGAAGTAACTGCAGATATGGACATTGAGGTCTTGGTGATTTCGCCCGAGGGGGATTTGATCAAAAGGAAAGTGGGGAGTATTGAAAGACAGAGAGTTATTACTAACCAAATTGCTCTTTCATGGTTACATCTACTCAACAAGGTGGGTAAAATATTGGTGTGTTTTCTCTTTTTTCTAAAGATTATGACCCATTTGAAGTGGGCTAAATCTGGCCGCCATTGTGGATGACCCTCACTGAGAGTTGAATGTACAGAAGAGAAAACTTAATATTTTGTTAGACTGCTTGTGGGGACATCAGCACTATTCACAAAAGTGTCCTTCAGAGGAATATTCTTTTATACTGATTCAGTCATGTCCAATATTGGATGCTGGGTGATTTTCCTTTAGGATGGAGACCATGGATCAAGCTGGTGAGAAATATTCAAGTGCTGGCATTTGTGTTGGTAATAGCCTCAGATTCTTTTAACCAGTGTCTGTATTAAGGTTTGGACTGAATCAGATGAAATATAGTCATGACTGGTCCTGTTGGTCCATGTGAGAAATGAGCCTCACCTTGTTCAAATTGAGGATTGTCTCCCTTGAAAGGTCACTGATGTTCTATAATGTTTTTAAGCAGCCCAAACCTGGCCAGAGTTATCCATGTCTCTCTTTCACCCTATTGGGATGAGCCGTAGGCCTTTTGGTCCCCAGAACAAGGTCCAAAGATTTAGGTTCACATGAAATCATAAAGACTATTTTGATGTGAGATAATTCCCTGACCTAGAAAACTGAAGCACTGAAACAAGACCTTGATCGAAAGAAAAGCCCTTCCTCATTTTGGAAATAACAAGAGAGAATTTGAAAGGAAATGCTACTTACATTTGGGCTTTGGCTTGTAAGAGGGCACTTCATCTGAAAATCTGAAATTCATCTGAATTTATTTTTTTTATCTTTATTATTAGCTACCTTAAGTTCCTCTGAGCAAAAAGAGGATCCAAATTTAACTAATAAGAAATGTAGGCTTGTCTTTCCATGCAAGTTGGTGTCCCCTAATTGTAGTTCTTCAGTAGAAAAAAAAAACCAGATACAGAGCTGGACACAAGTCTTCAACTCTTGTCCCACTTGTTGAAGATGAAAAGATGTCTGACCTATCCTTTTTGAGGAACAAACTGTCCTCACTGTCAGGAAGTTCCTCCTTAATTCCAGGTTGCTTCTCTCTTTGATCAGTTTCCAATCATTGTTTCTTGTCCTGCCCTCTGGTGCTTTGGAGATTAATAAGAAACACATGAATAAAGAAAGCCCTGATTTTTAAGGATTTTGTTTTCCTTTCTATCTTAATTGGGAGACGGTTTTGGACTACTTTGAAAGGGAAGCAGTTTTGCAATGTTTTATATGCTCCAGAAGCCGCCTATCTAGATCCTACTGGTCCAAAGTTTCTTTCTTCATTACAGTTTTATTTTAATAAATCTAATCTAATAAAAAAAATAATACATCTTTTACAATAATTTCTTTTCCAAAATTTAATGCAAGATCATCGTACTGTACTTTAAAATCATAGTTATGTGAAGAATGGAAAAATGCAAACTGGCTGTCACTTAAGGCTTAATTTTTTTTCAATTCCATCCCTCCAGACTTTCTTAAGTAGAAAAATCCTTTATTTCAATGTTAGATGCCAAAAGCAAAGGGGAGTGAGTAAATGAACAATCTGCCAGTATTTATCTCTCCTAAATCTGTTTGGAATGAATCAGTGATTTCATATTTATCTAAGTGAAGCCCAGAAACTCTTTGGCTAATGTTAATGTCTGCATTCATTTTTATGCATGCTTAGTACCAATCTATTTTCTTTCGAATTCCTTGTTTTTCTGCTTAGTCTCTGCCTCAGTCCCAATGTGTGGAAAATTGTCATCCTGGATTTGTCAAGCGGAAGCGAGAAGGAGAGCCAGTTTGCTGCTATGACTGCTTTCCTTGTCCAGAGGGGACCATCTCCACTCAGGAAGGTGGGGAACCCCAAAGAAAAGGGCAGGCCTTGTGGAAGTGGATTCATCTGAAACACTGTGATAAAAGTCCAAGTTAAAAGACAGATTGAAGCTCCATTATTTTTTCTTTTTGCCAGCAGTTCGGCAATTCGATTCTCACCGGCTCAAGATTGACTCAGCCTTCTATCCTTCCGAGGTCAATAAAATGAGGACCCAGATTGTTGGGGGAAATAGGCTGACTCTGTAAACCGCTTAGAGAGGGCTGTAAAGTACAGTGAAGTGGTTTATAAATCTAAGCAGTATTGATATTGCTATTATATTCAAATTGCCCAATTTCTTATATAGAAGGAGGAATAGCAGAAAAACCTTGAGGGAGGGCCTAGGAAGAGATAGGAGGGTGTAGCAGATTGGACAAGCTTCTTTACTGCCAGACCAAAAAAAAATCTCTTCCACTTTTTAGTTTGGATACCAGATTATTTGTATAACTAACTTTTTTTCTAGCTAATTAGATTTCAAAAGATAGGCATCTAGAGTCAAATATATCTGGCAGGATCCAACAAATGTGCCTACAAAGATTAATTGATTCATTATCTACCTCTAATAATGTAAGTTCTGCAAATTACACAAGAAATCATTCAGGTTCCAGGATTCCTTCCAATTTCATAAACTATAAAAATATAGCTTTTTTTTTAGAAAATGATATTCTTCTTACCTTCTTTCTGTAGAGATTTTAAGCAATGCTTCTCGGAAAATGCTGCTGGTAACAATTGTTGTCCCAAGAAGGTATTTCTTGAAAAGTGAAAGCACGGAATAATACAAAAAATGCTTTTTTTGGTTTACTCAGATACAGAAAAATGCACCAAGTGTCCAGATGAAAAATATCCAAATGAGGACAGAATCCAATGTATCCCCAAAGTTATATCCTTCCTTTCTTATGAAGAACATCTGGGAATCATTCTGATCTCTTTTGCCCTATTCTTGTTCTTAGCCACAGGATTTGTTTTAACCCTATTCATTAAATACCGAGACACTCCCATTGTCAAAGCCAACAACCGGGATCTCTCCTACATCTTCCTGGTCTCCCTCCTGCTTTGCTTCTTGTCTCCTCTTCTCTTCATTGGTCAACCAATGAAAGCCACCTGCCTTCTCCGACAAACAGTTTTCAGCATAATCTTCTCAGTTGCCATTTCCTCTCTCTTGGCCAAAACCATCACAGTGGTGCTGGCTTTCCTGGCCACAAAACCAGGAAACAGAGCGAAGAGATGGTTGGGGAAGAGTTTGGCCAACTCCCTCATCTTTTCTTGTTCTAGTGTCCAAATTATCATCTGCTCCATCTGGTTGGGAACTTCTCCCCCATTCTGTGACTCAGACTTTCACTCCCAGCCTGGAGAGATTATCCTGCAATGCAATGAAGGCTCTATTTTCATGTTCTACATCACTCTCAGCTACATGGGCTTCTTGGCTGCCATTTGCTTCACAATGGCTTTCCTGGCCAGGAATCTCCCTGGGGCCTTCAATGAAGCCAAGCTGATCACCTTCAGCATGCTGGTCTTCTGCAATGTCTGGATCTCCTTTCTGCCCACTTACCTGAGCACCAAGGGGAAGTACATGGTGGCTGTTCAGGTGTTCTCTATCTTGTCCTCCACTGTTGGTCTGCTGAGTTGTGTCTTCATCCCCAAGTGCTATATTATCCTTTTGAGGCCAGACTTGAATACAAAGGAGCATCTTACAATGAGACGTAATGTATAAATGTGAGTTAGAGGAATTTCCACTCTCAACACATTCCAACCGGCCAAGCATAGAAATTGTTTCAGGCCGTCCCCCCATATATGAGCTGGGGCAACAATTTTGAGCTGAAATAATCAAAGGGCAATTGGAAGATAGTGTCCCCCATCGTTATCCATTATAATTGTAAGATGTCCTCTTTCAAGCAGTCGAGTAAGCATATTTGCCCTGTGCACTTAGTAAACTTGAAGCCTGAAATGCCACACCTGAAATATTTGAAACTTGTGCAATAGGAATGTTGTCAATATGCCAGAAATATTTTTGGATAGTTTTGGTTGTCTCAATATTTTTGTCTCAAAATTCCATTACTTTAATTTTATCATAGATTATCAGCAGCTGGGGTTTTTCTCACTATTGTACTCAAGATCTCAGCATCATCAGTAAAAGGAGAATGGAGAGACACCTCCCAGCCAAACTAGGAGGATATTAATCTGGATTATCCAACTGGTCAAATTATGTAGAAATAAAATAAGAGGGGAGCTGAAATACAGGCATATAAGAGTTTTACAAAAAAAATTCTTAAAGAATTGAGAGTATCCATATTTGAGTGACCCATAAATGTGGTGTAAGGGAGGTAGGTGGGATTGGTTTTTTTAAAAAAATTTGTTCATTTTTTAATTTGTTTTTCTTCTCTGTGTTCTACTTTGAAAGACACATTTTGTTGACAGCTGGCCTAAGACTAAATATAGCTGACCTCTCCCTAACCTATGAGGACCAGGTCACCCTAAAAATGGCTGTTGTGTGACTATCAGTGAGGGTGGAAAATATTGCTGTTTTATTACCCTTATCACTATGAGGTAATCCCTAATAAGGACTCTTACAAATATTCACTCAGGTTCCCTTTAGGTTTAGTAAAATATGGCAGATAATATCAGGAATGAGACCCTTTACACCTCCAGCTGGCCTTCAAAAGCAACAACCACCAAGGATCTTGTAGCCAAGCACTGAGAGTAAGAATCTAGGGCCATAGACTGGGACAACCTTTGAGTAGCAGATCAGATGTCACCAAATACGACCAAACATCTACCTATCCCTATCAGGACGCTCCTACTATTCCTTCAGCTCTCCTCTTTAATTCAAACCTCAAGTTAACATTTACAGGCCAAGATGTACATATCAATTACCCCCCTCCAGATAAGAAATGTTATCTCCCCAGCTAGATACATCAGGAATATAGGGACTCCCAACCACACCTGCCAACCTCTTGGCAATATTTGGGGAGGATTTACACAGTTTCCAGAGTTGAGAAAGCCAAAGTGGGCCCTCTCCATGAATTATATTTACAGAAAAAGAAGGGTTCCCCCCAAAAAACCAGTTTCTGGGTGGGTGTGGCAAGAAATGTTATAGAGTTTCCTGCCTGAGCAGGGGGTTGGACCAGATGACCTCCAAGGTACCTTCCAACTGTATTATTATTATTATTATTATTATTATTATTATTATTATTATTATTATTATTATTATTATTATTATTATTATTATTATTATTATTATTATTATTATTATTATTATTATTATTATTATTATTATTATTATTATTATTATTATTAAAAAATCAAGTTGCATCACCCATCACGCTATGGGCACTGCCACCATCTCAGCTGCAGACCCCACAAGTCCAGTATTTATTTGATAAATAAGAAACTTCAAAATATAAATATACTTAATGGCTTAAATGAATGTGGAAGGACAACACAGAGATGTCAAGGGGAAAATAAAAATAGAAACTTCTATCCTTTCTATAACTTTCTATATACTTGGGCTCTCACTTTTCTGTTTCTTAGTTTGCTCTTATCCAAAAAGGGACATTTCCAGAACTGATGGAAAATGAAATTTCACTTCAGGCACAAGGGATTTTAAAATCAGCTCCAATTTAGGATTGAAAAATGGAGATCTAAAAAAAAAGAAAATCACAAAAAGACTCTATTCTTAATAGGCAGAGTTCAAGGAGATTGATTGCCTCCTTTGCATTAGAAGAGAGATAGGACTAGAGTTGTGTCATCAACATAGAGTTTAACAAAACTCCACAGCTCTGGTTGACCTTCCTCAGCAGTCTCTGGAGACAAGACACCACAATGAAGGACAGCAGAAGTCAATCCCCTGTGTGTTGAACTATTTTCCTCCAGCATCATTTTCTGGACATGTCCTGACAGGAAGGACCACGACACCTCCAGGAGTATATTTGTGACTTTTCATTTATTTGCTATTCTCCAGCTGACCCTCTGCACATGGAGTCTTGGAAGACCTTCAGGATTCCCAGAGGAGAAGTTGTTTCTCACTGTAATTATCTCCATCCCAGTCTTTCAGATGTCTTCTGCTACAATGACTGCCTCTGATGTTAATATAAGACTGAAGCAACATGAAAAGGATCTTGCACCAGAAAAGGATAAATGCCAGAGGTCACACTATAAGGAAGAAGTTTTGGGACAGCCAGATATTGTGCTGATATTGAGCATATCTTTCTCTCCTTTCCAGGTGAACATTGGTTTGTCTCTGTCTGAATCAGAAAAGTGAGGCTGTTTTGAATTCTTTTAATTCCTCTTCTTATTCTTGTTTAGAAATAGGAAGGGAATTGTTTCAGTCCTATAAATTATGGATCTTCTGCTTTTAATGCTGCTGTTGTCTCAGGCAGTCTCTGTGAACCTTAGAATGAAATGCCCACTGAATTTTGAGGTTCAAGATGGGGAAAAACCATGGCACTTTTACAGACCAGGAAGCCATCTCATTGATATAGTCACCACTGAAACAACATCATCACCTAGAACATGATGGCGAACCTTTTAGAGACCGAGTGCCCAAACTGCAACCCAAAAACCCACTTATGTATCGTTGGGTGCTGGGGGGGCCTGGTCCATTGGGTGAGTGTTGCCAATTGGGTGGGTGTGGCCAATTGGGTGGGCGTCGCTGTGGTGGTAATGGCAGACTGGGTGGGACTAAAAAGTTCAATCAATCAATTCCAACTTTGCGAGATCTTTTTTTCCCCGCGAGAAGTTGAAATTGATTGATTGAACCTTTTTTTTTTTGCACATGGCGGCGGAGGCCTAAAGCGAAAAGGTTTTATAAAACCCAGCTGAGGGCCTAGGACTGGGGCGATGGTGCGTGTGCCCACAGAGAGGGCTCTGCGTGCCACCTGTGGCACGCGTGCCATAGGTTCACCACCACGGACCTAGAACATTGCCTTTCAACATGGCTCCTTCTAGTCAGTCTCGCTTGTAAGTTATTTAGTGTGATGGAGTTGCATTCCCTCCACTTGCAGTTCTAAAATTCTGTATTTCTCTCACTTCTATTTTGCAGGACCTGTCTAATTTTTTGAATCATTTTGATTTCCATGACTTTCCCATTTTGTCTTCATTTGTGGAATAGACTCAAATCCAACCATGTGGCAAATAAAACCTGAAACAAGTCCAGATTATTTATACTTTCCCTTCTAATACTATGTTCATCATTGGGATACTGACTTCAGTAGTGATTGAAAGGGTTGTAGATGTCTCTGCCCATCCCATTTCCATATTTAAATAACTACCATTTAATGCTTCATCCTTAGAGAAAGAGAGGATGACTTCTTTTTACAGTTGCTTTTCTGGGTCACATATAAAACATCCTCTTCATTTAATGGTTGTTCTACTTTAATGATTGAATTATTTTGAATACAGGTTACTTAGCACAAGGGTGTCAAACTGCCGGCCTGTGGGCTGGATGCGTCATGCCGAAACCACGCCCACCCCATTGCCAGCAATGGAGAAAAAGTCACGATACGTCGCGACACGTCACGTGATGTTGGGAGTTTGACACCCCTGACATAGCAGATGAACATTAGGGCTTTTACAAATAACGGTGCATTTGTGATACTTAACCATGGTGGAGGATCATCCCATCTTCTCAATGCTCACAAAAATTACATGCTGATGGGTGGCTATCATTTGCCTTTGGCTTTGGATCTCTATTGCTTTAAGACATAGGAGGGTTGTGGAGACAAAAAGGATTAAATTGAAAAAAAATATTGTTTCTGTTGATGATGATGGTAATAACATGAATATTTTTTTATATAGTACAGGACTTTAAACTGGTTTTCGCCATACAAATGGTCAACAAGACTCCCCAGCTCCTGCCCAATCTCACTCTTGGCTACAACATGCATGACAACTATGTCAGCACCCTTGCGACTTCAGAAGCCCTGCTGGACATGCTCTCTACTGGAGAAGCCAATGTTCCCAACTACAGCTGTGGAAGGAAGGAAAACCTTTTGGCTCTTCTTGATGCAGCTAAGAGGGAAACCTCCATTCAAATGTCAACATTAGTAGGCACCTACAAAGTCCCACAGGTCTCTCTGTGTGTGTGATCAAGAACTTTTTGAAGAACTCATGTGAATATCTAGTTTGTTTGGAAAATGTTGTTGTATAGATGATCTGTTTTCTTTTTGTGATATTCAGGGTTGCTGCCATGTGTTTGTGTTTATCTCAATAATGTCCAACCAAGGAACAACCAGGACCACTTCCACCCCCACTCACAGGGCAAGCCACCAAGATAAAAAATGTGAGCAAACCCCACTCCCTATTAGTACTGATGAAGTTACCAAGTTTGGTAATGCAATAACTGCAAGAAAACAACTAATCCCAGAAAGTACCAAGGACCTTGCATTTCAGTACTGAACTAGATATTCTCTTCCATCAGTTCTGTAATTATTAATAAATAAAACTCAAATTTATGACATCATGGCTGTTCAATGAGGAGCCAATAGAGTAAATCAACACCTTTCCCTATCTAGGGGTAATTTTCTCTGAGACTGGATCTAAGCCCCCTCTTTATCAAAGCAGCTGATTTAGAGCAAGGGCATAACTGAATTTGCTGCATAAATTTAACAACAACAACAACAACAACAACAAAAAGCAGCATTCCAGCTTCCTTATCCCAATGTATTACAGGTTACTGAAATCCTGTTGTGCTCAGCTGATATTTTGTACTCAAAATATATTATTACTAGAACAATCAAAATCACACTATCTGAAAAGTATCTTATAGGTGGATAAAAGCACTTCAGCTGCTGCCCTCAGACATGATTTGGGAATTTTTTCTTTGGCTAAAATCAGGAAATATATTTAGTAGTCTACAATTAAAGCTATGGATAAATGAGAGAACCCCAAAATTCTGTCTTTTAGAACAAACCAAATTTTAGTTAAACACCTCTTGGATTATACAACTGACAAACTGTATCAGGAGTTTTGGTGTCCCTGGGTTTTGTACAACTGGAAAAAGAATTTTTTCTGCAATTATGCTGATTTCTTCTTGAATATCTTATTTTTCTTTTTCAATGGTATTATACTGAACTGGGTTTTTATAATCATATTTTTTAGAATTTCCCAAGCATCTTGGGTTGTTTTCCTCTTTAAGGTTTTCATCCATGGAATCCTTCCCAAGCTCGCTCCAAGTTTCTTAAAATCAGCTCTTTTAAAATCTAGGACACTGGTTTGACTATGTTCAATTGATTGTGTCTGCATTATATTGAATTCCAGTATGACATAGTCATTCTCCACCAAAATTCTGACAACTTCAACCCCCTCTATCATTTCTTCTCTATTAATAAGAATTAGATCCAGTATCCTCTATTTCTCTCCTCTACTTTTTGGATAACAAAATTGTCAGCTAGGCTGGTCAGAAACCTGTTTGATCTCTCACTTGTTGCAGAGTTTGTCTCCCAGTTGATGTCAGGGTAGTTAAAGTCCCCCATTACTACTGTGGTGTGTTTCCTTCATACGTTTGTTAACTGATCAGTAAAAAGTTCATTCATTTCTTTTGCTTGGCTGGGTGGCCTGTAGTACATACACCCATGGCAATATCATTCTTTTTTATATATATATTAACCCATATGCCTTCTAGGAAACTATCACCCTTGTTTTTATGCATTTCTGTATAGATGTAGTGATCTCTTACATATCATGCATCTTCTTACTTCATGTTCATAGAACATAGAATAAGAGTTGAAAGGAATCTTGGATGTCTTCTAATCCAATGTCCTATCTGAGCAGGAGACCCTATACCATTTCAGACAAATGGCTGTCCAGTCTTTTCTTAAACTCCACCACCTTCTTTGTTAGGCCTGTTTCTTTTGAACAGTTTACAGCATATCCTTCCATCAGAACATTCCAGTTGTGAGTTTCATCCCACCAAGTTTTGATAATGGCAATTATATCACCTGCTCTCATGTACTAGTAATTTAAGTTCACCCTGCTTGTTCCCCAAACTTTGAATGCTAGTATATAGGCATCTGAGTCCTTCATTGCTGATCCTAGGTAGGCTTCCTACATCTCCCACATTTTATCTGAGTTTTTCTCAAATAGGCAGATTTTGATGTTTTATAATGTTAGAGATATTGTCACAGGATGGAAATTGTTCTGAGTAAAGCTGCCTTTTGGAATTGATTGATGGTGAATTTTTCAATGCCAATGGTTTTCAAATGGTGCTCCAGTTATTCTGGGATTGCACCCAATGTGCCTATTATCATTACTGTGACCTTTGCTTTTTTTGCCACAGTTGTTCTATTTCTATTTGCAGTTCTTTGTATTTTGCTATCTTCTCTAATTCCTTCTCTTCTATTTTGTGT